>JAJNNV010000006.1:0-600000 GCA_022544895.1 Biscogniauxia sp. FL1348 | reverse complement strand
GATGGCGCACACGACCACGACGACGAATTCGAACAAGCTATTCAAAATGCTGTAAATGAAACTTCTAGAGGTAATGCAGCTGAAGATGCGCGGATCGAACAAGCTATTCGATCAAGCGTGAGAGTATTACGAAATCGATCAACCACTACCAGTTCGCTAGGATCTTTAGCCTCGAGTGGCTCTGCTGGACAAGATTCCGGGTATTATTCTGGATACGGATACCTACCAGATGTAAAGCATCCATACCCTGAGAAGCCACGACTACCTCCATTCTCGCCTGATGACTTGGAGAATATTACGGATGAAGAGTACCAAGCCCTGATCGAAAAAGCTGTGCAACTTAGCATAGCCGAGCACCAACAAGGAGCTATCCATATGTATGACCATGAAGAGGATGACGAAGACGAGGACTTTAAACAGGCCGTACGACGGTCGCAGACAGAGCCTATTACGGTATTAGATGATGAGGAGTACCAGAAGGCCATCAAAGCATCGGAGGCAGAACATGGAGCGCACAACAGACACTATGATAGCACTCAGGACGAGGAAGAACTCAGAAAAGCCATTGAAGCATCGCAAGCTGAGCAGGGTGGTCGGCCAGATGAAGAGGAAGAATTCAGGCGTGCTCTAGAAGAGTCCGAACGAGCTCACAGGCAGGAACTGGCACGTGTAAACTCCATCAAGAGTGAGGAAGACATAGTGCTGGAGTATGTCAAGAAGCAGAGTCTCGCCGAGGAGGAATACCGCAAGATGGCGGCGAAAGGGAAACAGAGCGACATTGACGAGGAGGAAGAACTGAGGCGCGCACTCGAGGAGAGCATGAAAGTGGGCAGTGCAGAGAAGCGAGGCGGGGGCGGGGGGCCGTCGAGCTTTAAGGAGTTGTTTGGCAAATACCCCCCAGCATAGATACATACGATACCCTTATGTTACTTTTTTGACAGAGCTTTCAATTTTAAAAATGATTATGAATATATCTGGCAGTGAGTCTAGTCAAATATGCATATCTTGGTGGTGGAAATTCATATTGTGAGATTATTTATAGCCAGGACAACCTATGGACAAATCTATCAAAGGTACGATGCCAAAGCGTCTTATCAAGTATAATTCTGACAAACAGTTTATAAAGCACCTCTTGAATCCTATTTATGAGTTGAGAGAGAGGACAGGGAAGTTAAAACATATGGATACATGAGCTAATCTCTCGTTGAGTGTTAATAGCTCCTTTGAGAATCAAGCCTCAGATTATCGTATCGAACATACCTGCTTTATCATGATCCAGGCATACAGGCGCGATTTACCGTTTGAAACACATTTACTATGACCATCAAGAAACCGGCGTGGTAATCAGATCTATTGCAACCTTGACGAGAACATACATCTCTCCCTCCCTATCTATCTACGGTCAGTAAAGCCGCTTGGAATGGGATCCAGTAGGTATGTACCCTTCTTAGCTCACCGTACTAACATAAGCATACCTAAAGCTTGATTTCAATATTTCTTTTTTCCCTTTCCAGACTTTCCTCTCCCTTTGAAAACCAAAAAGCAAAGACCCAACTCCCGGGCGTGATGATTCATTAGCCATGGTATTTAGTAGAGCCCCCTTTTTTTCGATGATGGCGTCATTGACAGTGGGTATGTTTTAGTAGGTATCTAGGTGCGCAGATAGGGTTAGGTGGTCTTAGAATTACAAGCAAAGAGAAAGGGAAAAAGAAAAGGGGAGGGGAGAGGAAGGAAATAAAGCATGGATGATTATGATGATTTTACATTTTTGCTAATCTAGGGAGGGAATCAGATCGTCTACGTATGTTATGTATGTAGGCCGTGCCGTGCCTGTGTCGTTGTCTCGGGGGGATTGGGAGGTTTGGGTTTGCAGCTGGTCATGACGAATAAATCCCCAATCGGGGTTTTTTTTTTAGGACAAATCGAGACAAAGGAAAAACAAACGGTGGGCTTCGGGGGAATGAGCTTTGGCAAAAAGAAAACTCATGGAGGCATATATATAATGTTGGGTAGGGTAGGTAGGTATCTGACCTTTCTGTCTTTCTGTCTTACGACTCTAAAAGCATCATCCAAACATACTCAGCAACTCACGAGACATACCTATCTCTCCTTGAAGAGCTCTCCTAAGCATCTAGGTCAGGTCCCGGTAGCTGTCCACCTCTAACCAACTCGCAAATTATCTACCTAGACACCCTAACCCCTACCCCTTAACCCTGACCTCTTTCCAATTTTTCTTTTCTTTTCCCATATCACCGACCTGCCAACATCCATATAAACCATGTCCAACAGCCCCTCGTCCCAGCCCTCGGGCGAAGCAACCGACAACTCGTACGTCTCGCGCCCGGGCCACAAGGCCGAGCCCGTCCCCGTGGTCTCGGACCAGGAGCGCGTGCCGGACCCGGTCGACGGGTCCAAGGCGGACAGCGACGAGCAGCTCGGTATGTCTTCATTTTTTTCTTTCTTTCTCTAAACCCCCTTATCTCTCCCCCCCCCAAAAAACCCCATCGTGCTAACTTCGCCATGTGGGAAAAAAGCCCGCGACGACCGCGACGCCATCGACGAGTCCAACATCATGGGGTCGCGCACGCGCGGCGCGGGCCCCTCCCGCGAGGGCGGGTACCGCGAGCCCGGGGACGAGGAGGGTTTGCCGGTCACGGACGGGACTAGTTCGGCGGACGTGAAGACCGCGGATTGATCTAATCTAATCTGATCTGATTCTATTTTATTTCATGGCGGATCCCTCCCCCCCCTTCTTCATTTATGGTGTGGAATTAAATACAGGTTAGATAAATGTATTGGATTGATTTTGTGTGTGAAATTGAGAAGAAAGGGGGGAGAGAAGCTGGGTATAGGGAGAAGAGGTTGCTTGGAGGGGGGTTCTTCTTTCGGTGAAAGTTGTTCGCGTTAGACAAGATATCTCTATCTACGTTAGGTTAATTAATGAAGGCTATGAATATCGAGAATGTTCACTTCCGTGTCGTTACTCAGGGAAGCACTACTTTATACTACCCCTATTCATACTCCAGGATACGTGACTTAGGAATTGGGATGTGATTTGTCTATGTACTGTATGCGCGGCTTCTATCTCGATATCGTACAACTGTATATCCTATCCTATAATCGGGTAGTACATCCTATCCTCTCCTTGGTTAGAGATCGCTAAGCAGGTGGTACGTCTTCTCCTGCGCCTCCGTTATCCGGCCGGGGCTGCCGACGAGCAGGTCCGCGCCCTTGTTGTTCTTAGGGAAGGCTATGACGTCCCGGACCGAGGGCACGTCGCACAGCACAGAGACGAGGCGATCGAACCCGAACGCGAAGCCCGCGTGTGGAGGGCACCCGGCCCGCAGCGCCCCGAGCAGGTGCGCGAACTGGGCGACGCCGTCGTCCCTCATCTCGAGGATGTCGCGCAAGATGTACTCCTGCACCTCGGCAACGTGGATACGGCGGCTGCCGCCGCCAATCTCGACGCCGTTGACGACGAGGTCGTAGTGGTCGCCCTTGGCCTGGAGCGGGTCTGTGGCTAGTAGGTTCAGATCCTTCATGGACGCCGGCGCCGTGAATGGGTGGTGCGTCGAGGAGATCCCTGCAGTGCCGCCCTGGCCCGGATCATCTCCCGTCGGCGTAAAGAGAGGGAAATCTAGGACCCAGAGGAACCGGAACTTGTCGTCCCTGGGCAGGATGCCGCTAGCGACGGCCTTGTCGTACACCATCTTCCGGATCCGGCCGAGCTCCGTGGAGCCGCCCTGGAATGGTTCGTTCTTCCGCGCCACTAGAACGATGACGTCGCCGTCCTCGCACCGTGGCCACTGCTCGGAGTCCATGGTAGCAAGCTTCTCTGCCGCCTCATGACCCAAGGCAGACAGTCCCTGCAAGGGTTTGCTCGAGTTGAAAACGAACACGCCCGGGGACGTGTGGGGACTTAGCTTATGCGGCGTCTTGACGAGTTCATCAAAGAACCCCCGAATAAAATTCCCGTTATCCTTCGCCGATCCCTTTAGTCTAAATTTGCAGGCCTCTACTGTCGGGTTTTCTAGGGTAGTGATTAATTTCGCGAAGTCTGGCGGTATGATGGAGTCCATAGGGGTAATCTACATGTCTTTCTGTCAGCATGCGACGTCCGGGCAGTGACGAGACTGAATCTTACATTCGACACATAAGGGGCTACTATACGTAGATCAGGCTTATCGGTACCGAAGGCCGTCATCACAAACTTATAGGACATCTTGGGAAAGGTTGACTTGAGGTTCTGGTAGCGAGGCCTACCTTCCGGCGATATGTAAGCCTCGAACGCCTTTTTGTTCTGGGCATTAGGGATCTGTTTGCGATCCTGGTACCCACGCCAGACTGGGTGCCTCACACCGTTGACCTCGGAAGGGATATACAGGTCATGAAGCATGTCAAAGATAGCTTTTACTGTTCGTTCAATAGTTCCCCTTAAGTAGCTTGAGTCTGCAAACGCGACTTCGAGGTCAAGCTGGTTCTCATGAGCCAAATTAACTTGTACTAGGGCGAGGGCGAACGTACCTGAGTGAATTCGGGCTGCCTATCTGCGCGATGGTCTTCGTCGCGGAAGCACTTGGCGAATTGGAAATACTTGGTGATGCCCGCCGCCATGAGAATCTGCTTGTACTGCTGGGGACTTTGTGGTAGAGCGTACGCATACCCCTGCTCTCTAGTCGGGACGAGGAACTCGCGTGCACCCTCAGGCGTGGACTTGAAGAGGACGGGGGTTTCGATTTCGACGAACCCCCGGCTTTGCAAATTCTTCCGCAATGCCGCGGCGAGGGTGTGTCGAAACCGCAACCTATCCTTTAGTAGAGTGTCGAATCTTATCTGCAGGTGGCGGAGCGAGGCCGGCCACACAGCACCCTGGGAGACGATGATGTCTTTAGGGAACTCGTTAAGACATTGAATCTCTCGTAGCTTCAAATCCCACGTTTTCGTTTTCCTCATCTCTGGATGAGCCAAGCTGGTCGAGGGCTTTCCCGAGAACTGGAGTGTGCCGGTAACGCAAACCGGACTATACGCAGGGATACTTTTCAATGCTAGATGAGCGTTGTGTTGCAGCGAACCGGTTTGCTCCCAGCTCGACACAATCTGCACCTCAGCTACTGTGCTGTCTATGGGGCAGAAGCTTAACGCAGCCGATTTATCTCTTCGCTTCCCGAGAAAGCCATGGACAACAATATCCTTACCAACGTTCTCTGGCCGGAAAAAGTCAATGCTGGAAGCCCGGGGGAAGGAGACTAAGCACGTCTGATGGTTAGTGTTATACTCAGAAAGGGGGTGAAATAGATACTACTGGTCTTACGTGAATGTCTGAACAGATCCCATGACGGGCCAGTGTGCTGAGAAGGAGGAGGCTCGTCCTCCTCCGGTTCTACCGGCAGTGAAGCATTTTCTGCAGTGTTTTCTGGAGCAGTATTTTCTGCCACAGTAATCTCTTCAGCAGTAGTCTCTTCAGCGGTAGTCTCTGCAGCAGTGATCTCTACAACAGTATTTTCTGTAGTAGTATTTTCTGGAGCAGGACTTTCTGCAATAGTTGTCTCTTCAGCAGTAGTCTCTGTGGCAGTAATTTCTACAGCAGTATTGTCTGCTGTAATATTTTCTGCTGCAGTATTTTCTGGAGTAGTGCTTTCTGTAGCAGGAGTGTCTGTACCAGTAGTGTCTGTACCAGTAGTCTTTGGGGCAGAAGTAGTTTCTGCAGACTTCTCTACAGACTTCTCTGCAGCGTCGTCATGGAGGCTTCGCCTGTGGAGGCGTTGCTGTATAAAAGGTGCTCTTCGTGTCGTCAAGGCCAGAGACCGTGACAGAGGTCGTCCCCCGATGCTGGCTATGGCTATGCATCTGGGGACGCCTCTGCGCAATGCATTGGTAATAACCCCCACCATGGAGATTTTATCTGACAATGCACATCTTCCGAGGAGAGCTATTTATATTGAGGCTCACCTGAAGCTCCAAGTCATGGATCTAATGTAGGTTGAAAAAGATTCAACCAAGTCCCAGCGTATGATTTTGGTAATGTATGAAGTGGGGCCCATTGCACTAGTAGGTAAAAATAGGTACCATGTGCGGTACCTACGTAACTACGTGAAAGAACCCAGGTTTCTAAGTACACCAGTAGTAACCCAAGGAGGTATGTATGTAGGTAACTTGAACCTTACAGGTCCCGGGTCAAGTAGCCCGTAGGTAAGTCCACTCTACATCTACCTACCTAGTAGATAAGTACATACTTACAATGTATGGCCATAGCCCCGCCGGGGTTGGCTTAGCGGATAATTACTGCCCCGCTCCGGCGCAAAATTTCGTAGGTATTTGTAGGAGCTCTAGAGCTTGTGCATTGGCTTTTCTTTTCTCTTTTTTTTTCTCTTCATCCTTCCAATTCAAATAAAGGTGAGTCTTTCGCAACAGCAACACCCAGTCATATCCCCGTATAGTCTGCCCTGAAGCATGTTACTAACATCATTTCTTGCTCTGCAGATGATGAAAGCCGCGTGCATAATATGATGTGTTCCGCCTCTCAGTGCTCCAGAACTCTCCTCCTTCGCGGGAGGCTCAAGTGGTTCTGTTGTGCCGAGGAGTAGGGATCATGAAATAAGCGTTCGACACAACCTCGACCTTGTTTTACATCGGACGCCATTGGGCAACTCTGATTATTATTTTGAAGCTTGGAAGGCTTTCCTTTTCCCCAGACTTCCCCCCCACCACCACCACACTACGTCAGGTCTCAGGTGGGTTATTTCAATACAACATCAGCATAGAGCCTCCTTCATCCCCCCCCAGTTCCATCCCCCAGCCCTACCGGCAACGACGATTCTCCATGAGAGGCATCAGAACAGAACCTATTGACGGGGCTGGAAAACATATCTGCATACACTATTGCCGGGTTACAAGTGTGGCCAGGTGATCCCACTGCACATGGCGTATAATTGTCGGGTTCCTTATTATTTATTCTTTTCTTTTTTATAGCCCTTTGGTTTTTCTCTAGTCTATTGTCGGAAATAAGCTTTGCGTGGTTTTTAGGTGGTGATGTAGTAATATTTAATCACCGACTAGCAGCAGTAGGTAGATATCGAGAAATGAACAGGTAACTGGATTCTTGCATTTCCATAGGTGTCAGTAGAAAGGTGGTACCTACCGACATGGATACATATTTGATGTAGCTATATTTGGTTCCAATTAAGTATCGCAGCACGCCTAGACAACCCATAAACCATACCGAAATATTAAAAGCATTGGAACCTTGTTCAAAATTCCCAAGTTGGAAGATTTAGGTAGGTATGTACATGATGTACGTACTATTAATGTATGTACTAGTAGCACTAGATGTATGTATGAACCTAACCTAGGTAATATGATGTATGTATGTAGGTAGTAGGAACAGATTACATATATGTATGTCCGGTATGTACAGTTGAGTACATAGGTACATACCCTACATGAACCTCAATTAAGGACCGGAAGTCAATCCATGGTCCTGGAAAAGTGCAATTGTGATTGGCTCTAAAGCGCTGCTCCCCTCGGGTATAGTTGGCGTAATTGGGCGGTACCTGCCGACCTATCCATCCGCTAGGTTAGGTAGGTGAAGGTACTTACGTATCTATGCAAGTACCTAGGTAACCTTACTTACATTGATGGTTACGGTGGCCCATAGCGAACACTGTTGCAAGCTCCAAAACCCACTACACACACACCATCCTCTTACTCTTTCTAACACCTGCACCTACTTTCTCTAATACCTACTCTCTTTAACACTTACTTACATTATTACATAACTTATTAATGCATTATTTAAATACGTTTAAATACGTTTAAATAATGCATTAATAAGTTATTTTTAAATAATGCATTAATAAATTATGTAATAATGTAAATAAGTGTTAAAAAAAGTAAGTGTTAAAGAGAGTAAGTGTTAAAGGGAGTAGGTGTTAGAGGGTGGCTTTATTTCGATATGGTGTATATGTAGTGGGGTTTTAATGTATCTGTGTAGTGGGTTTTGGTGTATGTGTGTTAGTTTTTGAGGTTTGCAACAGTGTTCGCTATGGGCCACCGTAATGGTCTTCTTTTTTTATTTGGAGCCTGACGGTTGCCGACCTCTCTTCCGCCAACTCGATCACAGTATTCCAACTTGGATCCATTCCATTTGATATTCCCCTCCACCAACATTCCAAAATCCATTATCAAGCCTTGGGGGGCCTTTTCTTGCCAGGAGACGAAAGCGGGAAGACTGGGACCAGATCCAGAACCAGATCCATCAGAGATACATAGATTATTGCCTACTAGGGAATTCATTACCTACCAACATAACCTTAGCACCCATTGACACACGGATCCGACGGCCTCTGACCAACACATCACATAGTTCAATACCCACCGGCAGCGCTATGGAATTGTTGTGAACCCCCCGATCCTGGTCCACTGAACGAAATCACTTGGTTGACCCATTCACTCCTGTCGCTCTCCCACGAAATTGCCCAGCCCTTGACGTCGCACCTCGCCCGTGATTGTCACCTTTGTCCGACTTTGCCAAACCTGTCTCTTCCTCCCTCCCCTCACGGCAGTCTCTCTTATACCGTCATAATCATCATCGTCGTCGTCGCCGTCGTCGTCGTTGTTGTCATCCTCCTACATTAACTAAACTAGCCCCCCTGCGTAATACCGCAACCCGCCACCCGCAACCCGCAAGTCGCAAGTCGCAAGCGTAGAAAGGAAAACACCACCACCGATAGAGAGACAGACCCTCAGACCCTCAGACCGACCGCCCGACCGGCCGATAGACCGACCGACCATGTCGAGCTCCTTCGAAAAGTCCGTCAAGGGCGCAACCAAGATCAAGGTCTGTCAGCCCAAATTCCCCGGCTCTTTTCAAAAACCCCCGCCTCTCAGCTCAGCTCAGCTCAGCTCAACTCAACATCTCAGCCTGTGGCGTAACCCTCTAACCCAATCAAATGATCATGATATATAGGCCGCTCCCCCGAAGACCAAGTATATCGAGCATATCCTCGTAGCAACACATGCCGGCGAAGCAGGCGTCGGCGAGGTCTTCCGAGCTTTACAGAACCGATTACGAGATTCAACATGGACGGTCGTGTTCAAGAGCTTGATAACCGTCCACCTAATGATTAGGGAAGGCTCTCCCGATGCTACCCTAGGATACCTCGCGATGCACCGGAACATGCTTGCTATCAGCACCTTTACCGATGGTGGGTGCCCCCCCCCCAGATACATATCACCGACCGACGAGGCGGAGAAGAGATGAGGGAGGTGGCTGGCTGGTGGACGAGCTCTTTGCTGACCGGGCGCGCACGCAGCCCAGATACAGGGTCGAAACATACGGCACTATGCCGCCTACCTCGCCGAACGAGTGCGCGCATTTAGAGACACCAAGATAGACTGGGTCCGCGCGAAAGAGACGCGTCTGGAGAAGTTATCGGTCGACAAGGGGCTATTGCGGGAGACCGAGGTCGTCCAGCACCAGCTGACCGCCTTGCTCAAGTGCGACGTAGGTGCCATCACAACGAGCCCGACTGTCTTGCGATCATGGAAATGGTGCTAAGGCTAAAACTAAACCTGCATAGGTTCTGGAAGACCCGGAGAACGAGATTACGATTACAGTATTTCGCTTACTGGTGCTAGACCTGCTATGTCTATTTCAGGTTCTTAACCAGGCCATGATCAATATTCTAGGTAGGTCCGACGTCGTTGACATAAAATGCGCGTATTTCGGTGCTGATAAACAGCAAAGGCCACTTCTTCGAGATGTCTAAACCGGATGCGGAGAGGGCTATGGATATCTATCGCAACTTTACGAGGCAAACCGACTACGTGGTGCAATATCTTGCCGTGGCACGCCAATGGGAGCCTCATACGCGAGTTGAAGTTCCTAAATTGAAGCATGCCCCGGTTAACCTCCGACGGCAACTGGAGGATTATCTGAAAGATCCAGATTTCGAAATACACCGACGACAATACCTAGCGGAGCTCGAGGCTAAAAAGAAGGGATCCGGCATATCCAAGGGGGACAAGGTTTCTATCGAGGCGAAGGCGCAAGCCGCGAAGCTGTTTGGGGATACGAATGGATCTGGGTCGACCTCGAAAACGCCTCAGCCGACTAAAGGCCCGGACCCCGATCTCATCGACTTCTTCGATTCGATAGAACAGAATCAAACCACCATGGCTACGCAGCCGAACCCGCAGCTTCAGATGGGGCAGTTGAGCACGGGAAATCCTTGGCCACAGAACGGATCTTTTGGAATGCAACAAGCAGGACAGTTTCAAGGAACTGGGTTCGCTCCGCAACCTACTGGCTTTCAGGTCAACAGTCCTTTCCAGCAACAAAACGCCGGGGCATATCCACAGCAACAACAACAGCAGCAGCAGCAGGTACCAGGTCAGGTACAACCGAATTTTACCGGTGCTGGCTTTGGAGGATATACGCCTCAGCAGGGCTTCCCATCCGGTGGTCTATCTGCCATACCTCAAAACTCGGTGGCATCGTTCCAGACCGGCAGCACATTGACGCCACCTATGCAGACCGGCCTGCAACCGGGCCAACAAACTACCAACCCTTTCAGAGCGTCTATGCTCATGGCCAACCAGACGGGCATGGCCAATAATCCCAATGCGTTCGCCGCACCGAATAACTCCCAGTCTGGTCTTCAGCGACAATCAACCAACCCTTTCGCCCGCTCGTCACCCCAGGCCGCAACACCCTTCTCAGCTCCATCGTCGAACTCGCCTTTCCTATCCCAGGCTCCTGCCCAGGCTCCCGCACCACTACAAGCAATGGCAACTGGTACAAATCCGTTTGCCAAGAACTTTGCTTCCTCACAGAACCAAGCCCCGCGACCACAGACGAGCGGAGCCATCATGCCACAACCGACGGGAAGTACAAATCCGTTTAGACAAGGCGCCTTCGTCAACCATCAGACAGGCCTAGGATGGCAGCACAACCAGCAACCCGTGGGTGGTGGTATAGACCAGTTACCAACAATGCCTGTATTCCCTCGGCCTGCTGCTCAGACACCGTGGCAACAATGATTTCGGGAATTAAGGAGAAGTCATTATTTAATACCTCGCAGGAAACTCGTTACTGGCTTGGGAAATTGATAAGATCCGATATACTCTCGTGTCGCGGGGCTCCATTTCGCCTCTAAGACAAGTGGCAAGCATAGGGCATGGCGTTCTCATTTCTGGATTCATGAGTTTATATTCCCCATCGATTTTGTCTCCCGCCACCTGCCATTTTCTTCCTCTTCTCTTTCTCCTTCCTTCGCGTGAAGGGCCACCTGAAAGCACATGCATGAATGTCATTAGACTGGGCAAAGGGGCTACACGGGTTTACGGTGAGGCTATAGTTCACATCAATCAGATCAGATCACATGTCTGGGGAGGATAATACTACTACTTTTTTTATGGCTATTAGGCTTGGCTCTCGTTTGTTCTATTTTCTTCTTCTTTTTCTTCTTTTTGCCATTAAAAGAAATGAAAAGGAAGGCGGGAGGGAGATGAAGAGGTAAACTCTTGACTCAAAGGCGTTTATGGTGTCTTAGGCGGGGAATATATATAAACTTTCTATCATCATATTCCTATTGATATTCAGCGGCATCATTTTTTATTGCCCGAAGCCTTAAAATTTTACAGAAAAAAAAAGAAACCAAGGAATACCAACTATTTCAACAGAATAAAGGGGGGGTGGGGGACGCGAGATCAACTCCTAAGAGTTGAGCTTGATTACATGTCATTCACCGTCATCATTAACCACTGCTATTACTTGCTAGTACTATAATCATTGCTACCTACTGTATTACTGCTGCTCTCCAGTATGGGGGATTGGGAGGGATGGATCCCCTGTTAATATGACCGACCCGTCAGGTCGGACAAGAACGGGGGCCTTTATCAACCTACTTAGGTAACCTAAGTTAACCGACAGACCAGACCAGACCAGGCGGGGGGTATACGAAACAAGACAGACAGCGTCAAGAGGATTAGGGGATGGGGGTAAAGAGATGGGTTTAGGAGGGCATTACCTTAGGTAGGGAGAGCCAGAGAGCAAAAGAGAGAGAGAGAGAGAGCATGTGACTCGATATATATATATATATATATTACTATGTAGGAAACACAGTGTTGTACACAGGGGTTTCTTTCTTTCTTTCTTTTTTTTTTCTTTTTTTTTTTATGTAGTAAGCTGTATATAGATATGTTTTCTTTGTACTTTTCATTTTCATTTTCATACAAAATTCATACCTAGGTACACACGCAGCAAATGTCGAGGTATAGGGAGAAAGAGAGAGAGAGAGAGAGAATAACTTAGGTGGGCTTTTTTGCTCTTGTTTTAGGTTGTCCTGTCTTTTTGGGGTTTGGGTTTGGTTTGGAGGGGGAGGGGAGGAGGGAAGGGGGAAGGGGGAAGGGGGGATTTACTAATATCAATACCTCACTGTCAGTCAGTCTGTCAGTCGGTTATAGAAAGAACTTCTACTTTGTTTGTTAGGTTGGGTTGGGTTGGGTTGGGTTGGTGGGCTGGAGGGTTGGTGGTGGTATGAAAGATAAAAAAGTGGAAAGGGTGCGGGAGGGAGGGGAGGAGGAGAGGAGGAGAGGAGAGGAGATGGTTAGGTAGGTAGGTAGGGAGGGAGGGAGGGCGGAGGGAAAGGGGGGGGGGGGGGGGGGGGGGGGGGGTTGTGTACCATTTCACTGGGCCTGTATAGGGGTTACTTGAGACTGGTCTTGTGCAGCAATGGCACCTAGATTAGATAGAGGGAAGTTAGGAGAATACCTAGGGGAGCGAGAGGAAAGAAGAGCGCGTGGGAGGACTATATCATATTATTATATATAGGTAGGTAGGTAGGTGAAAAGAAGAGAAAGAGAGAGAGAAAGCAGGGAAACATTGATAGGTGGAAAGGGGGGATGGGGGGAAGGGGGAGTATAATAATTGGATTAGTCTATATATCTACCTAATTTACGTACTTATGTCAACTCACCGAAAAAGGTCGAATAGGTCCCAGCTGATGGGAGGAGGAGGGTGAATAGTTAGCTAATCCTAGGAGCGTAGGTAGTGAGAAGATATAAGCTTAGGTAGGTATATATATATAATAACCCCGGGAAGTCCATTCCCACGAATGTTAGAGATCACCAGAGTTCGTGTTGTTATTTAGATTTACCTACTCCTGTAAAAGAAAAAAGAAAATAAACATACCTAACCTAGCATCTATTAGTCCAGTGAATATTCCATCAATGTATTTAACCTTAAGTACCTACCTAGATATTCTATTCGTTTACTTTATATAAAACTATAGCCCCCCGCCCCCCGCCCCCCCTTTTTTCTTATCTTTGCCCTTTTGCCTTTCCCTCTATTTCCACACGGCCATGGTTATTTATTCGGAGGTAGTAGTACTAGTAATAGTAACGAAGCTCTAATTCACGATATTCCCTCGTCCTATCCTATCCTGTCCTGTCCTAACCTAACATAAGTACGTAACCGGTTAAAATAGTTAAATCGTTGCAAACACACACACACACACACAAATACTCCTTCCCCATATCCTCCGGCTTTTCTTCTTTTTCTTCCATCCCTTTATTCAATTCGTTCTGAGAACGGGAAACCCGGGAAGTCTAAATGCCACTGAAATAAGAAACCCCTCGGTATGTTATATATTTTGATTTTCCTTGGCATTCGTATCTCTCTTGTATATAAGTACCTAGTTAGGGGAGAAAAGCAAACCCCAAAGATTTAGTCTAAAACGCCATCGCTATGCCGTTTGAAATGTAAAAAAAATCAGAAAAGGGGTAACAGAGAATCTACAGAGGAGAGATAGAATTAGGCCAATAGCCTCCCACTGAGGTCCTCCCCTTCCTCTCTTCCCTTTTTCCGGGTCCCAATTTCAACCCCCCCCCCCCTTTCCTTTCCTCCCCACAAGCCGTCTGGACGTATAGTTCTACGCTCCATCTATATATACCGCTCTCTCCGAACCCGTTTCTAAAAGACAAGACAGCGGTGGAAAGAGGTGAGCAGAGGGGTAAACCCTTTTCTTTCTTTCCACGCCATCAAATATTTTTATATATTCTTCCCCTACTCAGACAAAAACATCATCGACGTCCATCCGCGCTCCGGCACCGCCCGTCCGGTTCGCGGCAGCAGCATCGCGGGCGCCCGCCGTGCCGAGGCCCCGCGTCTCGGCGGCCTTCTCCTCGGCGACGACGACGCCCAGGCCGGCGAAGGCCTCGAACATGGCGCGGGCGGCGTACTCCTGGACGCTGTAGCCGGGGACGCGGTGGTCGTCGCGGACGCGCGCGTCGTCGAGCCAGGTGTTGGCGTAGCGGTCGTGCAGCTGGTAGCGCGTGGGCTCGAGGTTCAGACCGGCGAAGGGGTCGTAGGGGCCCAGGTCTTCATCATCATCGGGGCCCTTCTTGGCGCGCAGGCCGCGGATCGACAGCATGTTCTTGCCGCCACCGCCACCGCCGGCGTCTGCTGCGGCGCCGGCAGTGATGTCGGCCGGGTCGTTGAGGTTGAGACCTGTGCTTAGCAGGTTGGAGAAGTGGGCGCTCGTTATCTCGGCCACGCGCGCGCGCTTCCGCGCCACGATGCGGGCTTGGATCTCGGCGGCGGACCCGGGCTCGCCCCGCGCCAAGGCCTCCATGACCTCGGCATTGATGGTGGCTTCCTCGGCGCGGGCGCGCTCCTCCTCGCGGCGCTCCTCGAGACGCCGTTGCCGCACGGCTTCAGCTTCGGCGGCGTCGCGTTTCTGGCGCGAGAGCTCGGCTTCGCGGCCACGGCGGCGATTGCGCTCGATCTCCTCCTTGAAGTGCTGCTCGCGGGCTAGCAGCTTCTCTTCGGCAGAGGCGCGCTCCGAGTCGCCGCCATAGATCAGGTCGAAAGTCAGGTCCTCGACGTCCTGCAGGTAGTTGTTGTAGTCGCGTAGAGTCTCAAAGTCGTCCTCGACGTTGTTGAAGGCGGCCTGAACGCGGCGGCGGATGTCGACCTCGCGCTCGACGGACAGGTCACCGAAGAAGGCGGACCGAAAGCCGCGATGGCGCAGGGTCTTGTTGCAGCTCGGGTAGGGACATTGGGCAGGACCGGACTTGAAGATGTTGGTGACGCAGTTGCTGCACATGGGGTGGTAGCACTCAGGGTTGATCAGGAATTCCATGTCGGTGTTGAGGTAGCGCACACGCTTGCACACGGGGCAGAGATCAGACGGCAGGGCGATCGAAGGCGCCGCGCTGGGCTTCACCACCGTGGAGGTGTAATTGGGCTTGCGAGACATGGCTGACTGGGTATGTAGTGTATTGTAGTGTGGTGTGGTGTGGTGTGGTGTTGGATGTTGGATGTTGGATGTTGGATATTCTGGATCGGTTTAGGAGAGGGAGGGAGACCTCGGACTCGACGGCAGTGGCGGTGATGGGTGATGAGTGATGGTGGTAGTACCTAAGGTCAGTAGTTTTTGTTGTACCTAATTGTAGTAGGTAGTGGTGGTAGTGGTGATGGCGGAATGATTTAGTAATTTTTATTTCATCTTATTTTATTTTTTATAGGAGAGAAAAGAAGTTCAAGTTGTCTCCCCCTCTCCTCCCTCGAAGGTGGTTGAATAAATGGGAGAAGCCCAGAAGCAGCAGTTGTCGGTGGAGAGTTACGTAAATACCTAAGTAGTACCTACCTAAACCTACACGGCTGCACAGGCATAAATTAAGTTGCAGCGAGGCTGCTGTAGGTGGCTGGGGTACTTGCACTGGATTGGCCAGGAGCTACAGGGGATCGCAGCCCCGCCTGCCCGCTAAAAAGAGCTGCCCCTCCTCAGAAGCTGGAGCCCCTCCCCACCCGAATTAGTGTAGGTACATATTTTTGTCAGCCTTCTGGACCTTTCCACCATCGATTCCATCCATCCCAACTTAACCTACCTAAGTACCTACCTACCTATCCACCTCCCTATCTACCTCTCTATCAACCTACTTAACAACAGACAAACAAACCAAAAAAAGCATACGACCCGATCTCATCCACCACAAGACTAACAGCTATCCCACAAAACAAAGACTCTTAAAATGGCCGACAACGGTAAGTACTTAGTGCATGTATTTATTATATATTTTACGCTGTAATCAACCATGCTATGAGATATATCTAACCACCTACCTACGACTGACAACTTGCGTCCCCTTCTCTCATCATGCGACAGATCCCACCCCCGAGCAAGAAGCCGCCGCCCGGGCCAAAGAAGCCGCTGAGCAGGCCGCCCTGCCGTATAAATGGAATCAGACCATCGGCGAGCTCGACGTCACTATACCCTCCATCCCCGGCAACCTCAAGGCCCGCGATCTAGTCGTCGAGCTCAAGAAGCAGAAGATCAAGGCCGGTATCAAGGGGCAGGAGCCTTTTATCGATGTAAGCAACATCAACACCGTGCCTCGATATATATTCATTTCCCATTCTCAAGCCTCGCATACTCACCCCCCATAACACCAGGGCGACCTCCCGCACGCGATCCACACAGAGGAGTCCACCTGGACGCTGACGACGGCCCCCGACGGCACCAAGACGATCGAGATCCACCTGGACAAGGTCAACAAGATGGAGTGGTGGGCCCACGTCGTCGTCACCGCCCCCCGCATCGACGTGACCAAGATCCAGCCCGACAACAGCAAGCTCTCCGACCTCGACGGCGAGACCCGCGGCATGGTCGAGAAGATGATGTACGACCAGCGCCAGAAGGAGATGGGCCTGCCCACCTCCGACGACCAGAAGAAGGCCGACCTGCTCAAGAAGTTCCAGGACCAGCACCCCGAGCTCGACTTTAGCAACGCCAAGATAAACTAAGAAAGACTCGGCCTTGGGTCGAAAATTAGAGGTTATAGGAGATAGGAGAAAGGGGGAGGAGGGGAGGAAGGGGAGGATGAGACTACTACTCAAAAAAGGGAAGGAAAATGGTGTACGAGTCACGATTGAATGCAAGAAAAGTAAGGGATCTTTAAAGAGAGCATAATAGCTCTATAACTCGTTTGAGTAATTGGGGTGGCTATAGGTCAAGGAACAACCATGTTATTGACTAACTAATGGAAACCATCATACAAGGTTGAAAAGAAAAAAAGGGGGGGTGCAGAATAACAGCATAACTCGAGGAACTCAACCTGGTTAAGAGGGAAGACAAACAAAACAAAATAAAATGTCAAGGGTGAAACGAATCGCCAGTACCACGGGAATAACATATAAAGTTAAAAAGGTATAGACGTCAGAGAGCCCTTGTGATCTTGACCATTCATCTTGGAATCGCGAGTAATGTCATAGCCGATCGCGCGTAGCCGCTATGCATCAATTGTCAGATTAACAAGCGTTCCGTGTTTGAGCAAAGGTAGAAGAAGAAGAAGAAGAAGTGTGCCTGCCTGTCCGTCCTGTCGTCTCATCTTATCTCGATATAGAAAGAGGACAAGCCACGGAAAAAAGCCTTCATCACAGTGAATATATATATACCTAGGTATATATATAGAGGTAAGAGATGAGATATGTGTATCAAAGAAGAGAGAGAGAGAGAGAAAGAGGGAATAGGTGGGATGGAATAAGTATAGGAAAAAAAGAAGCATGTTTCTCTTTTACCTATAGATAGCTGATCATAGCTATCTCGACTTACCCATTCCTTGTTGTGTTGATATACGCATGTAGTGCGTTCTGTATTCCACGATGCCGGAACTACACAGACATGGTTCAGAACATCAGGGTTATTATCACGTTAATACCCTTTTTCAGCTCCTTTGCGGGATGCTGGGCTGATTGAATGAAGGCCCCAAAAACCCCCGAGTCAAATCTCGAGGATTGCGCTGTCACTTCCGCCTAGGCACTTAGTAGTCATTATAAAAAAAAAACGATCGAGACCAACAACTCTGTTTGTCAGAAGCGAGTTAGTCTTTTTTCTCTTCTCTACGACCCAGCCAGCCTTGCCGCCTTGAACCGGCTGACCCGCCTCGGTCCCCCTTCCTCCTCGTCCAGAGGCTGGATCGGGTTCTCGTCCTCCTTCATGAAACCGCCCTGGCGGTGGATGAACCGATTGCGCATCTTGTGGTACTCCACTGCCACCTGCTGCTGCAGGAGGTTGGCGTCCAGCTCGTCCGGCTCCCGCGCCTCCGCCGCTGGTGCACGCTCCAGCACCGACGCCGCTAGCGTGCGACCCTCGGGCCCCGAGGGCGCGTACCGCGTCTGGTCCACGGGCCGCTCCGGCGCAATCGCGAGAGCCGGCACCTTGGCAGCGGCAGCGGCGGCGGCATCGGGTGTCCTGCTTGCCCGGAAACGCGAGGGCTTCTTCATGGGTGCATCGGTGGTGGGTTTGGATGGTCTGGAGGTCGTTGACGTCGTCCGCTCCATGACGTCGGATATGGGGTTTACTTCCGGCTGCTTCGGCTGTTGCGCCTCAGACACGGCGACAGGCTCTTCGGCGATGTCGAGGGTCTGAGCGAATCTGACGCTTTTCTTTCCCTCTGATGTCGCTGTTGGGTTCTCGGTTGCACCATTGCTGACGGGTTTGTCGGCAATGTTCTCCTGAGAAACTGCCGGGTTTTCGTGTCTAACAACGATGCGACCAATGCCTTCCTTAGTCTCGTCGCCATCGCTGTCGTCCTCCTCCTCGCCTCCCTTGGCGGGTTTAGGGTGGTTGAAGGTATGTTTGCTCAATCGTTCCTTGAGCTCGAGCATCTGTAATTTCCATTCATCATCCACAACACCAGACTTAGACCTACCCCATTGGTCTTCGTCATCATCATCGTCGTCATCATAATCATAATCATAATCATCAGAATCAAAGTCGCCATCAGTAGAACCCTCTTCCAACTGTAGCTCAGCAACAATAGGAGCCATCTCAAACTCCATTGTTTCTTTGTTGTATCGTATCATATCCTCCCGCATCGCTGCATCTTCCGGCGAGTCATCTGCAGGCCGCACAGGGTCGGAAATAATGTTCTGTTGCTCTTCCGCTTTGCGGAGGATCTCGTCCAGTTTCTTAGCGGTCTCTGACGGCCTTTCTTCTTCGGCAGGTTTGGTATCCTCGCTAAACTTTACGCCCTTTTTCTTTGGTGCTGGCTTAGATTCTTTTGGCTCTTCGGCTGGTTTTGTTCCTAGCTGTGGAGGTGGTGGTATGCTTTTAACATCGTTGGAGGCCGCGGGCTCTGCATCTTGGGATGTTTCGCTTGCCGTGTCGGCTACAGGCTCCGAATCTCCAGATGGCAGATCCTTGATGCCGGCTTTCCTCAATGCTTCTAGAAGTTGCGGCTGGTTATCGCCCGGCCGTCGTAGGTTGTAGGATATGACATTATCGTTTTCGTCCAGCTCTTCCACAATCTCGGTAATGGGCAGGCCGTCTTCGTCGGTCGCGTCGGGGTTGCTGACGACTCGGGCCGTGGCAAGCTTGTTCTCTGCCGCTTCCAGCTGCTTCGTGAGGGTATCGATATTCCTAGTCACATAATCTATGCGGTTCGTGAGAGTGCTGATTATCTGGTCGCGCTTCCGCGAGTCACCACGCCCAAATATATCGATGAGCTCCTTCTCATTGACCAGCTCGCCTTCGTAGTCCTCACGCGTCCGGGTCAGGTCCGTCCGGGTGGCTGACGAGGGAAGGGCCTTGACGTCTGCTCTCAGTGTCTCGTATTCTGCTTTCCATTGTCGCCATTCGTCCAAGGCAATAATGAGCTTGTCGACATGTTCCTCCAATTTTTGACGATGTCTTTCGAGGTCCACATAGCTGTCCTTCACGGTAGTCATATTGCAAGATAATGGATGAGGGGATTGAGATGATGGGTAGATGAAGAGCAAAAATGGTAGAAAGAGGAAAAACGAACGGAGGAAAAATGAAATGGGGCGTTGATTTGTTGCTGCTGGTAATAAAAGTGGATACAATTAGGTACCTCCAGCGAAGGTTCCCACCAGCTAGAAGTATAGGGACCCCTGAACCCCTGGACCCTTAAACCCTTAACTGCCCAGATCAACCCGTTACATATAGTGTAGAACTTACAGGCTGCCAGACAGGCAAAATGATTTATTTACCAAAACTACTTGTCTATGATTAGGTAAATAAGAATTTGAATACCATTTGATGTCACAAGAATCCATTGCTTTTTTATTCACAAGACATTAAGGTGCTCTATATCTATGTAGAGAGAGAGTTAGACCATACAACGAGAGTTGCATATAACTACACTTAAGACATATTGATGTACCGAATAAGACATGACAGTATAACATTTAGCAGACTGTTAGTTAATTACTTAATTGCCTACCTAGGCACATAACATCAAAGGATAGGTATAACCTAGTGAGGTCAGCTCTATGTATCACGTAGTCAAGCACTATCCCGGTATACTTACACCCTTACCAACACTAACATCAACCGCATTGTCGGTTCTATCACTATCAATGTAGTGACCATTTGATACGTAAGGGATACCTAGTATACAACGTATTCGGGATCGAAAACCAGGTACATAGCAGTAGCAGCCTCGGGACTAAAACACATTAGACGGCGGACAGGGCCGAGTAAGCGGCTGCAGGTGGAGAAGTTGATACGGAGCTCTTCATGTCTCCTTTGCCAGAGCTAAACCTCATAGCACCAACATGAACTAATATACGAAACCATTATGGTGGTGAACGGGCCTAAGGTTAGGGTCTCTTCTACGAAGCCATAAGAGCTAACGATGATATAGAAAACGCAGTTCATCATATTTCCTCCCACTAATCCATCCCAACAAGTCAAGTCATATACGAACAAGAAAGACAATGTGGGAGACATTCGAGTACTATCTAGAATATTCCCCCCTGAATCATTCTCCCCGTCAATCTATCATACGTCTATCAAATATACACTACAGAACGGTAAGTAAGAGCCACATCACTCGCCCGCCCCCCGCCCTCTTTAAAACCCCCCAGGCAAAACAGGACACAAGCTACCACAGCAACCCGATCGAAGTATCGATAGTCGAGACCCGCCCGTCCCGAACACACAGGATCGTGCCCGAGGCAGTGACATGCAGCAAGCCCAGGCTCTGCACGGGGAGCCAATCGCGCGGGATGAAGAAGTGGCGCTTGACGTCGTCGCCCGGCTTCGCCCTCAGATGCCACGAGCAGATCCAAAAGTGGCGGTCCAGGAAGACGAGGACGCCGTTGGCGAGTACGTTCAGGGGGACCTCGACCGCGCCGGCGACGCGGCGCGGCACGGACACGGGCGACAGCTTGCCCGCTTCTTCTTCTTCCTCTGCCTCTCTCCCCCCGACGGCCGCGCCGTCGAAGATGACGAACCGCGGCCGCAGGGTGCGGGCCCGCGTTCCGCGCGCTATCTGGACGATCACGTAGGCGTGGTAGAATGTCCGGTAGACCCGGGCCACTTGCTCGGTGATGGGAGGAGAGGAGGTCGTTGTCGGCGGATCGCTGACTGGTTCGGGTTCATCCGGCGATTTATCGGTTCCGCTGGAAAGGCCGTGGCGGCTCTTTATAAGAGGCGATGGCTCGCCCCAGTGCCAGGTGGAGAGCCGTTCCAGGCCTGCTTTTCGGTGCACACACACGCCCACGGTCGAGACTGACAAGAGGTGATCCGGAGACCGCGGATGCTCTATCCATTTAGGAGGGTGAGCAGCGTCGTCGTCGTTGTATATAAATAGCGACTCCATTTTCGGCGGCTCGAGTGACCAAATCTGAGCAGACCTCTGAGATGACAGGAGGATGAATTTGCTATTGGACAGAAGAACTAGCTGGTCGATACCTCCCTGGCCGACTTGTGGCTTAAATCTCTCGACTCGGTGCGGTTTCCAGCTATCGCCCGCGCGGTCGACTCGAACAAGCGTCAGCCTGCCGCTTATCTCGGCGTAGCAAAAATGGCGGTCGTCGTCACCCCATACGAGGTGTTCGATGCTCAACTTTGTCGCGGTTTGGTCGACAGGAATCTTTTCAGATGTAGCAAAGTCAACGAGTACGACAGCACCGTCGTCATCCGCCAAGCCTGCTAAATGTCCGTTCGGCGCAGGAGACATCAGCGTTACTGGAACCGCATTGTCAGTATAGGACTCGAACGCAATATTAGGGCTGTCTGGGCGTCTATCCAAAGAATAGCTGCCGGGAACGTCGTCCACAGTGGAAAGCCGCATGAGAGCATTTGGCTCCCAGACTGTGCAGCAAGCTCCTCGAATGTCGAAGAATCGCCTGCCGTCATGGCTGAAACAGAATGCGGCAATGATATCTTCAGAAGACAGTTGGTATATCAAGGTCGAAGTCCCGTAGTCGTATATCTTGATCATACCGTGTATGCCACGAACCGCGTACGCTAGGCCATCAGGGCTGCAAAGGATATCACATGGCACCATGGCTGGATCGGGGGGTTGTTCTCGAATTGTGCCATCAACCAAGTTCGCTCTGAATATACAGCCATCTAAAAATATACCTAATAATTCCTCGCTGCTGGGGTGCCAGGATACCCTCGAAGCAAAAGGTAGAGGTGTAGACACTTGGCCTGGTTTTTTAAGTCTCAATATACGCTTCAAAATAGTAGGGGGGTCAATCGACCATATATCCAAAGGGAACCTTCGATAGGTAGCCACAATCTTCGAACCGTCTGGGCTAATGGACAACGCTGTAGGTGAGTTTAGGAACGTCCCCTCGCGAGACTCGACGTCGTTTAGAAGTGCGGTATCGATGGCATCCCAGGAGAGTTGATCCGCTGTGAGGTCCACTTTCAACACGCAGCGACGTTCTGCGCCCATGATAAGTCCAGAATCATCGTCAGTAAACTGCAAACACATGGACTGCGTATCTTCACAGTTAGGAATGGTGTGCTCGAGCTGGCCCGTCTTGGGCACCCACACCTTTGTAGTGCGGGATCCGTAAGTAGCAAGACGGTCGCCCTTTGCACTGAAACAGACGGACGATACGCCTTCCCCGTGCGGCAAGGCTGCGACTTGATGGAAAGTAGTGCAATCCCATACAGTTGCGGTGCCAACCGAGTCGACAACTGCAAGATAACGGCCAGAACAACAAATCAAAACCGCTACGTTCTCACTGCCAACCGAGACGCGGGCTAGACAATCATCCCATACATCGGGCTGGCCGTGGATCTGGAGAGAGGTAGAAGATATCTCTCCGAAATTCCTATATATGGCCGAGCTTTTGGGGCAGAACGAAGGAATACACGTATATATTGAGGCCGGATCCTGGGATAGGCAATCCCCGAACTTGCCTAGAAGCTTCAAGAGATCACGAGACCAGCCTTCGAGCAGCTGTAGCGCGTCGAATCCGGGTGACGATAGGCCATGAGCAGGATTCAGTTTCTGTATTCTCTGCATAAAGTCGTACAGAGACTCAGAAGCCTCGATAAGGACAGTAAGCTGGCCAAGCGAGGCCAAAACGTACACCCACGTCAGCACCGAGGGGTTGGAGAGGAACGGGGCCAGGAGGGCTAACTGGCGGTCCAAGTCTGCCGATGATTTCGCAGCGGCAATATGATACGCCCACGACGTTGCGCGGTACGAAAACACCGCTGCCGGCGTCTTCTGGAGTCTGGAGCGGAGCCCCTTATCGAGGAACGAAGAAAGGCACTGCGCGAACAGTTCTGCGTGCGCGTCGGCAGCGTTCAGCGAGAAAGGCAGGCCGGACGTGGTCGCGAGGTACTCGCGGGCTGTCTGGTGGATCAGGCCGAAGTGCTCGTTGCCCTCGACCACGACGAACTGGCCGCAGAGCTGATTCACGGTGTGCGAGATGTTCAATAGTCGACCGAACTCGGGCTCTAGGATATCCGAGAGCTCCTCTACGGTCAACGGCCGGCGCGCATGGATGGCCCAGGTTAGTAGCTTGCGTGAGAGGTTCCTATCCGATTCCCTGCGGATCTGACAAATAGTCTTCTCCATCCGCCTGTACAGGCCCTCCATTCCTGGCGGCAACTCGGACAGCCGACCCCTAACGTCATCCTCGGTGTGGCAGTCTTTGACTTCCTGCAACATGAGATAGACCCAGAGGAAGTTTCCATCCGCGCCGTGAATGATCTTGTCTGCTATCTCTGCCGTGATCTCGTCGCTCCAGCTGCAATACTTCAGCTCCTCTTGGACATAGATACGAATGTCCGTAGTGTCATCATTGATGCAAAACGCCGCGGAAGAGACCTTAGGACGCATTCGTTCAAAGGCCGTGGAGAAGTCCCGGGTCCACCTGCTTGCTATGAGGATTTTGATGTCAATTTTTGATCTGCTGATATCGGGTAGAAGTTCAAAGAGTTGTTGCGGTGAGCTTGCCTCGTCGAGGCCATCGATAACCCAGTACAACGTCAGGTCGGAATCCAGCTCGAAGAGCAGATTAGTAAATAGTTTCTTCCAAATTGCCCTCCAATCGACATCTTTAGGCTTATAGCCTCCTTCTGCTAGTGCGATCAGGGCTTTGCGGAATGGAGTGATTTGCACAGCGGCCTGGAACGCGAGAACCCTCAGAAGTGTAGCCACTGATCGTTTTGTCTCGTCACCAGCCCTGAAGAAGAAATACTGAGTGGCGATACCCCTATCTTGAAGATACCGGACTATGTATGAGGAAAGGACCGACTTTCCTCGCGCTGGTCGTCCATGCATCCATAACAGCTTAGGGCTTGGAGGCGAAGATATCCATTCATTGATAGATGGGTTAGTAAGGATCCATTGGCATGTCCCATCCGCACGACGGCTGGAGAAGAGGTTAAGATCGTTCTCGAAAGACGGTGTAATCAATAAGGTATCTATGAGGGTCTCCGTCTCCTGGGTTATCGACCGGGGGCCTTCTCCGGTCAGCTGGGTTCGAGACAAGAGATAACTCATATGGAGGAATCTACGAGAGGGCTTCTATACACACATACTATGGGAAGAACCCGTTGGCATGAGAGACTTGAGTGCTCCGAGAACAACTTGGTAATTGGGATCCTGGGGGCTTTCGAATTTGCAGACATTGTGGTGGTCTGCGTTGAGCGATCTGGAGATCTCTCCCGGATAGCCTAATTTGGCAGTTTCCCCATCTAGTATTAACTATGAGAACTAGTCAGTCTATTGGTTTTGAAATGGATATAATCCAAGGTGCACTGACAGAAGACGATATGCCCAGAGAAGTCCGCAGTGTTTCGTAGAACGAAAATATCTGCAGGCTGGGAGCAAGGTGACGGAATTGCTCGTTGATCATACGGAGAAAGGGGCCATTTTGAATGAGCTCAGTAACATAGTGTTTTGGCGTCAAACCGACCGTGGCTGATAGGATCTTATTCAACAACCTGGCCAAATCTGAACCGCGATGCGGTGTAGAGAGGAATACAACGCCCTTGATAGAGCTTACCAGACTCGCATAACGGCTGTCCAGTCGTGCATCGAGGTAAGCCTATAACGTTAAGAACTCAGTGGCTCCAGCTTAATATCAGTTTGAGAGAACTTACCTGTTTGAATACTAGCCCTCCCATGGAGTGTGCTACGAATATAATAGGCGCCTATGCTTCTAGATGAGTACTAGAAAACGATGGTATATATAGGTCGAAAATAAGACTCACTTCTCCAAGGCGTAAAGCGTTCCCATCAGAGTCTCTACCGAAGAGCATGTCATATAGTAGGTTTTTAGCAAAGTCGGATATGCCGAGCTCTGAGCTCTGCGCCGAGGAACGGAAGTTGGCGTTGTAGCCGAAGGAAAGGATCCGCGCGTGCCGGACATCAGGGTCTGCGGGTAGCCATTCGCGAGGCCAAAACAGACTGAGATTCCGATCCTTGCACCAGGTCAGTCTGCTCGAGCCACCGAGGCCATGCAGGAAGATGATGTCGGCAGACGGCGCCGCCGCCTCTGGGGCATATAGCACCGTGAGTCCCAGCGGATCTGAAGCCCGGCTCGCGTTTGCTGGCTCGAGCCTGAGAGCGAGAGTGGAGGCGTCGCTGGCACTAGATTGGCCTGTTTCTGTATACCTCTCAAGGGCCTTCTGCTCAAGATCGACGAGCACATCCCCCTTGACAACGCTGCTCTCCGGCCGTCCCAGCTGCGTCTTCAGCCGGTCCGAGCCAACGCGGACGGAATCTCCACCCTGGCGGCGGCTGCTTCTAGACCGAAATAGCTTCTTCTACGGATCCTCGGGCTGTCAGCAGCAAAACTTCTTAAAACACACACACACACACACACACACACACCTCCCGAGCGGGTGATACAATAACATACCATCCTGAGGCCATTTCATGCCGTCCATGTAACGAGCAAGAATATGTTGACGGAGGTGCCAGGTGAGAGGCCCGCGCAGCCTTATTCATCATGGTGTGAACCCGAACCCCCCCCCCCCCCCCCCCCCCCCACTCTATAGAAACTCAGCTTCGACCGCAGCAGGCCTCGCTGATGGAGAAGGAAAGAAACGGCGTTTATGGGGCCAATAGCTGGATTACAATAAGCGCCGGGGTGGCTACATATGTATATTGGCATACATACAGATCCATAGTCTTCGTATATCTACACAGCACTGCCTAGGTTAGGTGGGTATCCGACCCTGTAGTGTATAGCAACCAAAGTGCATTGCTATATATGGCGAAGAAAAAGAACAATACAGTCTCTTCAAATAATTGAATATGCCTCACAAGGTAGTCAACATTTAGGTAAAACTATGTAGTTATGTACAAGCCAACACGATAGATATACTGTAGATCCACAACCCCAATAACCCCCGCAATCCCCGTCTTAATCCCACGTCCTCCAACTATAACGATATTAGCATCGCTTAGGTGCCTTAAGTAGCTTAACTACAGGTTCTTTTCCTCTTTGATCGACGACGCATATTTCGCTATACTCTATCCACTGTACAAGGTGGCCGACACTGAAGATAGCAACCAACGATCTTGCATAACATTTGATGTTTAAAACCACGAAGCAGAACGTAGAAGGGTAGAAATTGGGGGGGAGGAGTGGAGGAAGAAGGATGCACATATATATGTATAAAAATCTCACCAAGCATCCAACCAACTAAGCAACGCTCATGTACATTAAACAGTATCCATCAAAGACATATATCCGACTCTTCAACTCAACCCCCCAACCCTAACCCAGCATATACCTATTCCAACTTCCTCCATCGGCATCAGTCTCTTTCTCTCCCTAATGAAAAAAATCTCTCTCTTCCCCCCCCCCAACCCCCAACCCCCACCCCCATCACCAACAGCCAGACCGAGGTCCGACAAAAAGGAGAAGAACTATATCAGATACATTTTAGGAT
This sequence comes from Biscogniauxia sp. FL1348, assembly GCA_022544895.1. NCBI lineage: Eukaryota > Fungi > Ascomycota > Sordariomycetes > Xylariales > Xylariaceae > Biscogniauxia > Biscogniauxia sp. FL1348. Next base: position 572,812 of record JAJNNV010000006.1, on the reverse strand, counting down.
GAAGTAAGGTTAGTTAGTTAGTTTGCACCAAGGTAGTTCTATCTACTACCGTCCACGTTCTATACAAAATAGAGATAGAGATCATCATCTCGTCTTATTTACATCATCCCCCCTTCCCCCTTTCCCCCTATCACATAGGTAGGTACATCACTTCTTTCCCATTACCTATCTCCTGTGTACCTACCAAGCCATCCCATATTCTCTCTTCTCTCTTTCCAAGTACGTACCCAACCTTAGAATTATATAGTCCCAACAACAACAATAATAAAACAATTACTACAATCATACACCACCACCTACCCCCCTCCAAACACTACCTCCCCTCCCCCTTCCCCTCTCCCTTCCAAGCCCACCTCCCCGGCACAAACACAACCTCGAACGCCGTGCGCCCGAAGACCCCGACCGCCGCGCACAAGTCGTGGAAGCCCTCCAGGCCCGTGACGGGCGTATCGCGCTCCGTGTCCCTCTCCTCGTGGAGGTCCCAGCTATGCGTCTCGCGGCCGTCGCGCGTGAGGAACACCTCGACGCCGATACCCCCGGCGCGAGGCGCAAGGCGCATGCCCAAACCGACCGTCTCGCCGGGGCGGAACGGCGCCGCGAGCGCCTCGCCCCCGTCGATCATGTTGACGTACTTGTTCCCGTCGTCGCCGTGGACGGCCAGGCTGCCGCGGTGCCAGCCGGGGAGGCGGAAGCCCGGGTAGGGGGGCGCGCTGAAGCCGAGCGCGAGGGTGACCTCCTTTTCTTCCTCCTCTTGCCTTAGCAGGCGCACCTCGAAGTAGGCCGTGTGCGCGCGGCCCGTCGCCAGGGGGCTGTGCGCCGCGGGGCTGTACAGCGGCGGGTACGTGGCCAGGTACGTGTCCGGGGTGCCGGGCGCGGTGGCGCCGCGCCAGATCCCCGGCCCCAGGCGCGTCAGCGTGCCCCGGAACGACGGCGGCGCCAGCAGGTTGATGTTGCCGCTCGCCAGGGCGGCCAGGGCCCCCGCGTCCAGCGCCTGCGGCGCGTACAGCGGGTACTCCCTGCACCAGGCCTCGCCCGCCTCGGCCTCCCCCTCCGTCGCGTTGTTCGCGGGCGAGCGCTCGAAGCCGCTGAAGAAGTTGGGCGGCGGGGGCAGCAGGGCCGTGTCTGGGACCGCGCTTTCCCAGTCGTGCTGGCTCTGTGAACCCGGGGCCGAAGCACTAGCTGCTGGAGGCGGAGGGCCAGGCGGTGGGATGTCGGCGTAGTTGTTATTGTTGTTATTGTTGCTGTTGTTAGAAAAGGGATTGTTCTTTGAGGGGGGCGAGCCCGCATACGAAGGGGGCATGCTTGCTCTAGCTGGCAGTTTGCTGCTGGAGGGTGAATGCTGTGGTATCTGGGCTGGCTTAGGAGGCGGGTCGTTGTAGTTGTTCTTGTCGCCGAAGCACATGGTGGCGGCGATAGATTAACCTTAGGTAGGTATATGAGGGAATGACGAAGGGTGGCTGATAGTGAGATTACACAGCACTTTAGGTTGGCAAGAATAAGAAGTTCTAAGTATTTGGAAGACAAGGAGGCCGCCGGGTATGGGTTGGTGGCGGATGAGCTGCTTTAGTATGAAAAAGATGATGTTGGTGTGTAGGTAGATAAGTGATACAGGTAATACAAGTGATACAGCACCGCGCGCATTCTCTTCGCTAAAAGATAGTACAGTAGGTTAGGTTAGATATCTTGCTATGGAGGCCGGGGCTGTGCTACTTCGCCAAGATGTTTTGTAGTTGACAAAGAAAACGGGGCCGAGGTGGTGGGTGGAATGATTTGAGAAAGATACCTACCTACATAACCTATGTAGATGTTTGAAGTAAGTCTTCAAGTTTGCTCGCAAATCAGGTGCGTCAATGTGTGGTTTAAGTACAACTTACTACCTATTTCGGGGCCAGCCGCGTCGCAAGCGCAACACCTCCCATTCGCCGGTCGCATCGTGCTGTACAACAACGACGTATGTAACCCCCCGCTTCTTATTTTACAACGAGAGACTATAAATGTACATCAACCCCTTTTTGGCCTCCACCCGACCACTAGGTAGCCTTCTAGAACCACTACCTAGGAGCCACTAGAGCCCGATTAAGGTTTACTTCTATGTACATATCGAACGCATTGTGGGGTCAAGCCTTCGACTCTAATGCAAGCTTCGTGGGGGTCCGTCGACTAGTCCTACCTCCGATATTATTCATCTTATTCTATTCTACGCACTTAGGTACCTCATCTAGTGGTAAAAGAATAACGGACATTATAAAGTCGCGAAGAAACGACCAGGGCTACGTGAGTAGGTAATTAAATGAATGTATTCGTTAACAGATGTGTATATACGCAGTACAGTATGATAGATACTGCTATCTCATGTACCATGTATGTAAGAATCCAAGTTTGCTGGACTCTCTCCCCCTTTTCCCCTCGTCGAGCCATACAACCCACGCAATACATACCTAAGCCTACTTATATCCATCAAGCATTCATCATAAAACAAGGGGCAAGTTGGATGGGCTCCCTTCATAAACTTGTCGTCTCCATGGGCATCATGAAGTCGTGAAAAAAAGCCACCTTGAACGAAGAATAGAATCATCAACCAGTTCACCAAATCCCAAAACCCTGACCTTTCCCTACCGAGTCCTTCACATCAAAATCATTCTTCAGCTTGTACCGCCCCTTTCCCTCCACTGTATACCACCCCTTTTCACACAACTTCAGTTGACTGCTCCAGCCGAGGAGTTGTCCCCCTAGGCACTCCAGTCGCTGGCGTTGTCACCTTCAGGGTAGAAAAATGCGATAATGGCAATAATGACATAGGTCGCGCAGAGCAGCGCGCCTTCGAGGTAGTTACTTCGCCCGTCGAGGATCAGGAAGTTAATGATGAAGGCTGAAACAAACAGGCAGACCGTCTCGAAGAGCGTGAAGTATAACGTCATGGGCTGGTCGATGATCCAACCCAGGATGACCACCAAAGGCGTTAGAAACAGTGCAATCTGGATAGAACTACCGATCGCCACACCGATAGCTAGGTCCATCTTGTTCTTCATCGCCACCGCCACCGCCGTGACGTGCTCTGCAGCGTTTCCGACAATAGGTAGGATGATCAATCCAATAAAGATCTCTTTGAGCGCGCTATTCTCCACGACAGCATCAATGGCGTCAACCATAAATTCGGCACACGTAGCGACAAGTGCTGTTGAAACCAAAAGCATCACTATAGCGGATATACGCGAAAGATCGTCCTCGTGCGCCTCGCCACCTTCACCACCCTCACCTACGAGAGCGGCCGAAGGAACCTTGACGGGCATCAGACCCCCCGGAGGGCGGTACTGATACTGGTTGAGACGTTCCGGAAGCGAATTAGTTCTGCGAATTCCGTATCGCACCCGAGGGACAGGACCAGTGGGGACAACCGGTGCTACACCTGGTTGCGCCGGTTGTGTGAATACGGCAGGCGCTAGACTCTTTGCCACGGGTCGGAATGACAGTCCACGGAAGTTGTTGAATGGTCGCTTCGCACCACCCGGGGTCGAATCAACCGTACCATCAAGGGGGAGGACATTGTCAGCAAAATCTACACGACGAGGCTCTCCATTAGTGGTGTCTGCCGTCAGAGCATCTACAGGGTCAAGTCCCACAATGTTTTCGCTTGCAGTGACCTCCTCAGCTTCGAGGGGAGTAGAATGCTTCCTAGATCGTCGGTGCTTCTGCTTAGAGTGCTTGTGGCGATGTTTCCGATGCGCCTTGGGCGGTTTAGCATCTTCCTCTTCAATAGCTTCCTCACTTCCCTGAGAGTTCATCCGGGGGAAGAAAGCGGGGCCATGTGTAGAGTCACCAGACTTGGAACCCTCTTGTGCAGGGCTAGCGTTATTGGTGCCAAAAGAAGATGTGCGGGTTCCAGAACCACCGTCATCGGTATCAGCCGATGCAACACTGGACTTTCTACGACGGCGACGAATAGCTCGCTTGACACGTCGTGACATGGTGTTTCTCGAGTGGCTGGACCCATCCGAATCCGAGTCCGAAGATGAGCTAGACTCCGAACTGGAGGTGTCTAGCCAAGCAGCTGCGGGACCGGGGGTGGATTCCTCGTCAATAATATGCTGGGGCGTCGACTCATACATGTATGCATGAGACTTGAGTTGGAACAGAAGATAGACGACATAGACGAGGAGGAGGATCTAAGCACGGAATTAATGTCTGTCAGCAGAAGAAATAGAGGCGTTACATACCACACTGGTACCCCGGCTGATCTTGAGAGATTCCTCGTCGGCGAGGGCTTTGTCTTTGAAGGAAGCATGGAAGGCAGTCTAAGCGAATTTAGCTCGAGAAATCAGTATATTTCGATATGGGTTGACTAACCGGCAAGACAAGACTAATAACGCTCAGACTGAGCAAGCAGGCGCTCATCTGCGTGACAGTGCTGTTGTAAATCTGCAATATATTAGTTTCGCGGTTTTTCATAGACAAATCGGGACGACTAACCTGCTCGCGGAATCGAAGGCCACCGAGGAAGAAGGCCATGCCCAGAATGAGCAATAGATTTGCGAGAATAGATCCCAACAGCGAGGCTTGGACAATTCGAATTTCACCCTAGACATTTTGTTAAATTTTCTATTCCTTCGGTAGGTATACACAAGAAATAAGAAAATGGCTTACTTTGACCAATGCAATGCTAAATTGAAAAAAGGAGTCATTAGTAATTGTGATAAAAGGGGGGTAAATTTAAGCGGGCGTAGTGCGTGTATAGGACAGCCTCAACGGCGCCTAGATATTGGCGGGAAGAAACATACACGCTATAAAACCGTTAGCACATGGCCGGCAACACAGGAGAGAGGCCAGCACGGGACCCAAAGCTTACAAGATGATTAGCTCCACAGCGTTACCAAAGGTAACATTAAGCAGAGCGCCAACCGTGTCGCCCAATTTACGGGCTACCGACTCGGTGGCATGACTAAGGATGGCGGCAAGCGGGATAATAGCAATGGCATTGATACCGAAGATGGCACCGGGGTTCATACCCGGGATGTTGGCAATTACGATTCCGACGGGCACGAAAACCAGGAACACATTGATCCAGCTATGTAATAGGATCTTCTTGGTAACCAAGAAGAAGCGTACAGCGACATTTGGTTTCTTCTTCTCATCCTCCCCCGGCCCATCTACGACAGGCCCCGTCCCCTCAGCTTCAGATGCCGGCGAAGCCGACTTATCGGCATGTTCGCTATCCGACGCGGGCTTCGAGGGCCGGGTCGTGCCGTCGCCAAGCAGTCCTTGGCTGCGGAACGAACTACCGGCGCTGGCATCTTTATTGGCGGCTGAAGATGGCTGCTGCTGCTGGTGCTGCTGCTGTGATGATAGATTTGGTGGGTTGCTTATGGGAAGCGTGGGGGTGCTGTTGGATCCAGTCGGTTGCTTCGTGCCTCCATACGCGTGACTTCGTGCCCAAGAGCGTATGCGATCTAGATAAGGGGCCTGGTCAGACGAGCTTTCCTTCATCGATGTATGGGGCTTTGGCAAGTTCGACGCCAAGGTCGTGGGAGTTCTGTACAGAGAACGGAGAACGGAGAACGGAGAACGGAAAAGGGGGAACGGAGAATAAGAGAGAAGCAACACGGGGAGGATCAGGGGGTGAGGGAGAGAAGCCTAAATAGGCGTAGAAGGAATTGGAGAAACGTGGAAAGTGTGACGGGATGGAGGCGTGGGAGATGCTGTGATTGGGAAGATCAACACGTAATCTAGACCTGGCAGGGGACTGCCTTGGCCGTATATGTGGATTGGTGCTAAGCTTGTCCAAACTTTCTTGATAGGGTCGCAGGGCCGGGATGGGATTGGGCGGGCGGAGTGGGGTTTGAACTGAGTGGCTTGGCCTGTAGTGTAACCCGTAGGTAGGTAGGTAAGTTAAGTAGCTACCTGCTAGGCCTGATCGGGACCTGCTGGGCTGTTGGGGTTCGCCTCGCTTTTCAGATCAATGGTTGTCGAGCACCGTCATTGATGAACGTGGCGGAATGCTGTTCCACAACGCGGCCTCTTCAACTTTCCTTGACTTTTTCATTGCTCTTTGTTCTTTGTTCTTGACAATCAATGTCTAGAAAAGACAAGACAGCATTCTATCCGCCCTCGGTCGCCCTGTCTCCGCCTCCCTTTCCCGTTTTCTCGTGTAAGTGCAGGCAATAATAGAAACTGGAAAACCCATGACCGCCACAACTGGAATATTGCCAAAACTACTAGTAGCATCGGATGCAGACAGGTAGTAAGCGTCATTCCAGCATAAGTCACACGTTATCTACCGTGCTTTGCCGCTTGGCTAGGTTCTGGATAGCTCCATTGGTTGGGAACAGAACGTTGGCGTGTGGCTTTTGAGCGGATGTAGCGTGCATACATCCAGGAAGGTGGTGGACTGTAACGCCAGGAACAAGAGAACAGAAGGGGAAAAAACAAAACGTGGAGAAGTGACAAGATCAACAACATAAACACTCACGCATTCTACCACTATACACTTTCCTTCGGCTAATACCTAGGTATAGCCTCCCCCTTCGCCTACCAGCTGGTTGATACAGTCTCTATAACGTCACCCTCTTTCCTGTCCGGGTATATATACTTTGTATTATGGAATTCTGCAGGATGATATCAGCAGATGTCCGGTCCAATCGATGAGTGGCAGGAAATGTAAAGTGTGTGCGCGTAGGACTGACGACTCTGGTGATCTCACCAGCGGAAATGGTAACGGTAGGTTGCTCAATGACGGGTGGCAGAAGTAAAAAGTTACTTCGCCCGTTTCACCGTTGGTTAGGAATTGAGTCACGAGAGTTTGCGCACTTGTACCGTCTTTGACCCTTTCTCCTGTATGTATGTGCTATGCCGCGTAGGGCTACCCAGCCAATGACTGGCTCGTCACGCGACGCGGTCGGGATTTCAGTAGGTAAGTACGAGGTATGGCGCAGTCCCTGCAGTGCCGAGACGGATAACGGAACTATCAGCAGACGGGAACCAATAGGTAGCAGGGGATAACTTTGCTGTTTATCGCCCAGTTCTGCTCCGCTTTGCCTCGAGGCGGTGATGATATTTACTTGAGGTAGGTAGTGACTGGATAAGGAGTACCTATGTTTCCACTAAGTAACAACAAGAGACAAGACAAAGTCAGAGAGAAAAAAAATAATGAGTTGGGTGTGACGGTCGTACGTCGGGCGAAGTTGAGTTAAGAAGTAAAGTTATGTAAAATATAGAAACCAAAGAGACAGGAAAAGACAGAGAAGAAAAATACTTGGTTGCCCTGACCCTGACCGATGTTTCTTCCCTTTGTTTCTTGTTAGTGCTAGATGTATTTACGTTACCAGTAGGTCCATCAACACACCTACATAGTTAGTGTGTATGGGGTACCTTAGTGCCTCCTTTAATTGATATGGCGTAATGAAGTACCAGGTACGTAATTTCAACAGCCTCAACATTCCTGCCGTGCTGTGTATGTAGGTTAGAGGATCTCTGACTGGAGTGAGTTGGACGTCCGTGCCTCTGCGCGGTCTACACTCCGTTGGAAAAAAGTGTCCAAGATCAGGTATATCCTGGGCCGGATCACACCGAATCAGGGGACCCGATTTCCGACCCGTAACCTTAGTGCTTAACCTTAAGGGGTTATGACTAAAATTCGGGAAGGGAGAGAAAATAAGAGGGTACATAGGTAGAGAAGGGAAACCAATGTTCAACTGTGACATAACCCGGACAAAGCTTCCTGTAAGGATTGTTGTTTGAATGACGTATCCAGTACCTAAGGTTAAGCCATTGATCGCTTCATAGAAGGGAAGATGGAGGCTCCATTCGCCACTAGTTAGATACCGTACGTATGCTATATGGATCTCATGTAGCTACTTAGGTAGTAGTGCATCTTGCTTCGCCAGGAAAATAATTCACCTTACCTACTTACCTTACCTACCTAGCGTCTCACTAATGTGTAGTCAAGCCACAATCGTGACGACTTTCAAGAATTAAGTATCTACCCGACGTAAGTTCTACAAGGTTACTGGATTATTAGTATATGTACTACAGTACCTCGTGTAAACGCAGCTTCCAATACATCATAAGGTGTGTCTATATAGGTAGCACGAAACTTTATACGTGATGCCCCTCTCCAGTGTATATTTACTGTTGCACATTACATTTTAGTATACTTTTGTCTGGCATGCCTACCTAAAGTACTATGTAAGTAGCACCTACTTAATATTGATACTTCATCGTTTCCGTTGTAAAGGTAGGAGCAGCGACACTTGATTTGGTTTACAAACCGTCAATGATCTGATAGGTAAGTTGATGATGCGCCAATCCAAGCTTTCCACGTACGGTAGGTCTAATTAAAAGCTTATCTCAGTCTCTATCTGATATAAGCGTTTTCCAAGACATAAGACACCACCCATCATCTCGCCAAGGCAAATAGTACGTACGTACCTGCCTGTTCCGTAAGAAAGAAAGACTTATAAGTAGCTCGCCGTCGCAATGCCATCCTGAAAGATCCAAGATGAGAATACCCCTACGTAAGTAAGCAGCTCAAAATTGTTTTTCCAATGATAAAATCAACCAACGAATGTGAAATCAGAAAGAAGAAAAAAAATCTAGTACAGACAAAGTGTATGAAATCTACATCAATATACGTTAAGCACTTATACGCCACCTCATGTTCGTATACATTAGTATGCTCATGTACACTATATCTACCTATATATATGCTAGTATGCAGATGCCATGTCCATCAGGTCGGGCTATCAGCTGAGGAGGGTTAGAAAAAAGTTGAGGAGGGTTAGAAACCCACAAAAAATTTAAAATTAAAAAAAAGCTGAGGAGGGTTAGCCAAGACTACCCCCATATTTAATTCCACATTTTAACAAGGATTTATAGCATATGTTAAACATATGCTGGGCATATATTAAAAAATTTTAAAACTTTATTTTTTATTATATTTTTATTTTTTTTTTTATTTTTTTTTTTAAAAATTATATATAAAGCATATGCTTAGCATATGCTTAGCATATATATAGCATATACTGCGCATATACTACGCATATGTGTAAAAATATATATGCTGTACATATATTAAAATTTTTAAAAAAATTATTTTTTAAAAATATTTTAATATATGTACAGCATATGCTTAACATATGCTATAAACCCTGATTAAAAAGTGGAATTAAAATGGAGTAAAATAAAATTAAATGTGTTTTTCTAACCCCTCCGGACTTTTGCCGAAAAAGTGGGTTTTTTCTTGGCTACCCCCTCTGAGCTTTTTTCTAACCCTCCTCAGCTGAAACCCGCATCAGGTCCTAACCTATAGTACCTCATTACACCCCTCTCTCTTCTCCCCCCTTTCCCCTTGCCGAGTAATAATGCGATCTTGACCCAAGTATCTCCTCCTCCCCTCTCTTTATCCCTCTAATCTAACCAGCTCACAAACCTCTCATTCCCCCTCCTCACAAGCCTAACCGGCACATGCGCGTCCCCGTGCAGCTTCAGCGTGATCAAGCTCGACGCCTCTCTCAGCGTCCTCCTCGACCTCTCTGTCGCACGCGCATAGGCCTCCCTTTCCCTCTCCTGTCTCTCCTTCTCACCCATACCCACCAGATCGTCATCACCATCCTCCACCACGTTCTCCACGCTGTAGTCCCGAAAAATAACCGCCAGCGCGGCCATGATCTCGACCTCCGCGATGCGCCGGCCGAGGCACGACCGCGCCCCTGACGAGAACGGCACGTACGAGCCGCGCACGGGCCGGTACAGCTGGGCGCTCGTGTCCGGGCCTGCGGATTCGTCCAAGTCCTCCGCGTCCGCGCTCTCTGTTACGGCTGCATCTCCTGGGCCCGGCGCAAGGCTAGGGCGAAACCAGCGCTCCGGCACCCAGTCGTCGAGGTCGTGCGGCTTTCCCTGCGTGACGCGACTCGGCTTCACGGGCCAGAAACGTGGGTTGCGCTGCGTAGCCGTGACTACGATGCCGATGTAGGCGCCCCGGGGTAAGGAATGATGAGCCCCATCGGAGGTGACGATGACCTGGTCCTGGGCGCGAGACACCATCTTGGGGATCTCGGTGACGGGGGGCATAACACGGAGCGTCTCGTTCATAGCGGCGCCGATCATGGACGCCATCATGGCATTGATGCTCTCCTCATAGCTCCACGTGCGCGGGTCCGCTCCGCCGAAGATGGCGTCGATGTCTCGCTGCAGCTGGCGCTGCGCCGGCGGGTTGTTGGCTAGCTCCAGCAACGCAAAGTGGATCACATTAGCCGTTGTCTCGTGACCTGCGAGGAACATGATGAAGGCATTGCCAATGATCTCCGAGTCCTTCAGCTCGATGCCCTTGCCCTTGGTCTCCCTGTTCTGGTACGAGGTTGCAACAAGCGAGCCCATGATGTCCATTCCTGTTTCTTTATCCCCGCGGCGGACGTCTTCGACTTTGTCCCTGAGGAACTCTTCCATGTACTGGGAGAAGCCGTCTCTCGCTTGTTTCGCCAACTTGAGAGCCTCAAAAGGCAGATGATCTAACACACAATTAGTTCCTACTCTTTGCGTCAATTTTGGCAGTACATACTTATAATGAAGCTCGGTGTCATTAAAAGCACCAAGAGGTGTTTTAGGGTCCCCGCAATAGAATCTCTAAAGTTAATAGAATATCCTGCCGGAACGCCGTGGCTCGTATATTTGACCAGTCTCGGATCTGTGTCTATCGGCAAGGCCTGTCCGGGCCAGAGCAGCCGCAGCCCAAATCCAACAAAGCTGATGATGTTCAGCGCCAATGTCATGGTATCATCCTCGAGAGACTTGATTTTGTCAGCCGTCCCCCGGCGTATCCAATAATCCACCATTCCCTGTGCCTGCTCGACGGCGACTTTGAAAACCAGCGCCGAGTTCTTTTCGTTGAACGAAGCCGACGTCACCTTTCGGTGCATGCGCCAGAGCGACCCCTCGGTGGTTACGACGTTCTCGCCGAACAGGGTTAATATCTTATACGACTCTAGAGGCTTGGGGAAGGCGTCCCGCCTGGAAGCAACCTGATGGATGACATCGGCATCGTCGGTGTATACCAGTACCCGAGTAGGTGTCGCGAGTAGGAAAACCTCGCCTAGCTTCTCGAACGGCTCGTGGAGTTTCTGGTACTGCCAATCAGGTATGCACACGCTGTTTTCCACCATCAATCTGCCTATCCTACCAAACATAAAAGGATGGGAAGCATTTGACCTACTCGATTACATGTTCCCAGTATTTCTTAGGCAACAGCTTCCAAAACCTCGACCAGACAGGAGCTGTAAGTTGAACTATTGCATTTGTGGGATCCAAGGCTTTATCCTGAAGTCAGCGTCATATACCTCAGTTACCGGGAGTGTTACACTGCAACATACGGGCAATGTAATAGGGTAACCCGCTGGCTTTTGCTAACGCAATATTACGGCGCAGGCCAGATATAATCCTGTAAAGAGCCAGGGCGACAAGGGCGCCGAGCAGCATTAATAGAGTATATATCATGTCGGCGGGGAGGACGTGATTGGACGCCCTCGACTTTGATCTTCCTTTGATAATAGACAACACCTGTCGTTATTCGTTGAGATGCCCTCGTCTCACAACCCGTGTGTTTTGTTTTGGTTTAGAAAATTAATACTCCCAAGGGTCTCGATTCGAGACCTGAACCTCTTGCGAACAAGCGACCCTCGCAACCTGTAGCCGAATATCGCACTTGCAAACGAGCGATCCTCGCAACCTGTAGCCGAATGTCGCACTTGATATAAAAGTTTAACGATTCGAATCTATTTTAACGAAGGGAAACAGAAACCATGAGAAGAAGAAGAAATATCCTATTGTCACGGCTTCCCATAGCCAAGAAGCTTGATCGCCCCCAACCCCGGGCGAGGCCCTTCCTTCCTGCTTCAAGCTCTCCTATATCTCAAGTTGGCATCCCATCTGGGTGTCACATCGTTTCGGAAACTCCTGATACCGTGCGCTAAAACATCTTTTTAGCGGGGATGGAGTCTCAAGGTGCCATTTCGTGAAGTCCATGACGCCATTTCACTGTATAAGTCCATCGCAGAGGACAGTTAAAGGGATCTAAAGGGCAGTCCATGGAAGTATAATGTTGCTAGTGAGAGGCGCCGTTTTGCTCCATATGCACATTCAACCAGCCCGCGATTCCGACATTGGGGTAGGGTTAAACCGTTAGTACTAAATGGACAGGGTTGAAATGGGACGAACGGCTAGAGCTTCTAGGTAGGTAAATTCTAGGTAGGCACCTATGCAGGGTAACCAAGTCGCATCGACATGGGTTGTTGCAAAACACGTTTCGAAACATTGGGTGTGATATAACGATAGCCTCCCCAGCCCAGAGCGGACGGGTCAGAAACTTGCAACTTGAGGTTGCGGCGATCATCTTTCAAAATTGCATGAACATGGACAATTGCCAAAAGCTATCATCGCCGACGAGCTGTGTAATGTGAAATGTGGCATCGAGTTAGCTCAAGGCCAATCCATATATGAACTCAACAAATACGAACAACATATAAATATTGCGAAATGCATAATAAATCTCAAAGAGAAGGGGTATCTAAGTAGCATCAATCATATTTTAACTTAGCTAGAGCTTGATGGAGAGGTCCCATGTGTCCAACGCAACGGCGACGCTCGTCAATACCGCCGCGTATCCGACTAGTATCCCCATCGTGCCCGCTGGCCCGACGTCCAAAGTCGGGACAGTCATATTGACTAGTCCCGTCATCAGATTGGCAAGAAGAAAGATGGCCAACCCATTCCTGTTGAACGAGCGCAGAACCCTGCTCGTCGCCGTCTCGTATGCCTCCTGTTCCGTCTTCGTATCTACAGCGCCGTAAAATGCCGGGAAGAAAACTGTCTCTATAATGCAGCACGCTAGTATCTGGGCCGAATTGAACGCTGCGATCCAGAGAATATACGGCAGGTTAGCTAGGCGACGAGAGACGTCTAGCCCTGCACCGTATGTATAATTAGTAGTGAAGAAGTACAATGCTGCCCAGATACCCGACCAGACGGCCATGGTTAGCAGAAGAGTGCTCCTCTGTGCGCCGTGGCCCGATCCGCTCCATGGGTTGATACTCCTGGGCAACACAAACATGCCCGTATGCTGGCCGGCCAGGAAGATAGCCAAGTATCCCACAAAGCTACATATCCCTTCTCTGTTCATAGAGAGTAGGTCGACGCGTGGCGCCGTAAGAATGAATGCTTTGAGGGACGTGCTTTCTAACACGACCTGGTAGAGAACGCCCAGAAGGAGCGCAATAGCTGCGTACGACGGTATGATCTTTAGAGCAGACTGGAAAATGGCGACAAATGGGGGCAGAAACCCCAAAGTGAAGAAGAAGTTCCAATGGACACCATACTCTGTCACATGTTCGGCATAGTCGAGCCCCTTGACACTAATGAGCCGAATAACGCCCAAGACCAACAAAGGGAACGAGTGCCGCATTGAGTAAAGAAGCCTCTGGCCTAGGGGGGTCGTGCGGCCTTGAGCTCTTTCTCTCAACACGGGTCGCGCAGCCACAACGCCGGCTGAGAAGACGAACGATCCAACACCAACGTCCATCAGCGAAGTACCCCATGTTTCCACCTTGGCGAACCGGCGGGGGAACAGCCTAAAGTCAACGGCCAGTATAGCCAAGCATGTCAGGACGAGCATAGAACCTCGGTAGGTAGTCAAGAAGGGCTTCGTGGATAGCACGTTGAGCGCACTGGACGCCTTCTGGGCCTGGGAGCCTGGTGGAAGCTTGGGCTTCTTGCGCGAGGCGGCGGGGTTCGGTGGGAGGGCATAGACGAAGATGGCGGGGACGATGAACAGGCCACACAGCAGCAACGGTGTATTCGAATAAAGGGTCATGCCAAGGAGGGGGGCCACAACGTTGAGGAGGAAATCGATGACGAAGCTGAGCGGCTTGTAGGGCTTGAAGAAGGATTGGCGCGACTGGAGGACAGACCACAGGAGGAAGGCAACCTGGAAGATGCGAATGGTCAGCTTAGAGAGCACTTTTTGCAAAGCCTTCACTTCGACTCATCGCATACCGGTCCTACCGCGGTCACATAGTTGATTTCTGTGACTGAGCCTCCCGAGAGATTGGACACGAAGTCCTCCTTCATCTGCTTGTAAGTTGTCGAATTTGACACCATTTTCACCACCACCAAGCTTCTTGTTTTCTTGTCCTTGTTGAAGAACTCTGGTGGAGAAGAAAGGGATAAAAAAAGAAAGTCAGTGTTATATTATATCTTGGGGCGATCAGGCATCGTGTCCATTAGGAGAGGAGAACAGGGTGTTGAGAACAGCCTGTCAAACTCGATATCTGATGTGTGGTTGAAGACGTGTAAGTTGAGAGAGAGAAAAAAAAGAGCCAAGTCCTAAGGTTAGCTTACCTCAATTACTGCCTATTAACTTAGTAATGTGTTAGGTAAGGTCAACTAGGTAGGTAGTACTGTACTATTGATGTACCTCAAGCTACAGGTGGGTGTGATTTGACAGCCCTGTAGGTATGTAACCTACCTAACCTTAGTATAATTGGTATAAGTGGCTTTCAAAATTAAAGTGCAGTGCTCTTCAATGTCACAACTATAATTTAGGTGGTACATACTTGATAGGTACCTAGTTGAGGTACCTAGTTGAGGTACCTAGGCCTCACCCGGAGAGTTCAGTTCAGAGGCCGTTCCCTCCACTGAATCACGTGGGTCCATCCACTAACCATCTTCAAGGCAACTTGAACCAACCAACCGCCAGCAAAATGTCTCCTTTTACCTTTTTCATTATCTCGAAGTCGCTTCGAATGCAACTTCAACTTTTTCGAACCCTCCTACATGTGACCTCCGATTGATCAAAACTGACAGGAAACCAAAGCTCAGGGCCATTGTCAAGGAAACAAACGCTTCGTAGCTAACCAGTTCATCGGTCCCCGCCCGTGCCTACACAATATGACGCGTGACAACTGAAGTGTCTTTGTTCGTCCACCCGGTACAGAAGAGGGTGAGGGCGAAAGGAAGAGGAAATACCAAATCACAGTGGCTCCTCTGCACTACTTGACTGAATCCTCCATTGTTTACACAGCATGAAACAAGTAAACGAAGGTCGATTGTCTTTGTCCTGGCGGCGGGACGAGTCGTCCTAGGATGGCTAGCGGCCACATGGTATATCAATCCTCTTCTATATCCACCACGAGCTATACCCACGACTGGTGTTGAGCTTGTCCCCCTTGTCATCATGAAGTTTTACGCGAGGTTGGTCATGATGGTTAAGCTCTTTGACTCAGTTGCCCCCCTGCTTGAAAGGAAGGGGAGGGAAAAGGGAGTTCTCATAAAAGACATATCGCCGTTTGTCTACTTATAAGAAACGTTCGATATCATGGACCCTAACTCTGTCTATGGGGTGTACCGGTTTTTCTTCTTCTATCTGAAGCCATTATCTTTATTCAAAACATCAAGGTAGCTTGGGGTCATCCATGCCTAGGAGGCCATCTTCTCATCCGTTTCCATATTATCCTCAGACCCCTATAATGACAAGTGACGTGACAACCCCGACACTTCCGAGTCTCGAACCGATTTGGACGAACTCTTATAACCCTAACAGCATTCCCAAGACGGTCCTTCGAGCTGCTCGGAGTCCTTTACTTGCACCTTCACCTATTTCTCCCAGAAGTCTTCCGAGCCCGATGTATCCAGCGTCTTATGATAGTTCAGTGTGGAAACAAGAACGGGCTTTGGTGAGTCGCCTCGACCCGAGGACGCGACGCTCACATCAAACAAGCCTCACATCTCCCATATCACTTGATGAGCGGTCACCATTAGTTTTGAAACTCGAGAAGATTAGCTTATTACCTGAAATCAATCTCGATATGAGCAATGACCTGCCACGTCCTCCCTATCCAGATGCCTCACACGAAAAGGAACCAAGTTCGGTTACTATTTCTGGTCCTCTAGCGCTTCGTACGCATAGCTGCAGTTCTAGCTCAGATTCACTTCCTTCACGCAGGCAGCGAAGAGACTCGGCCATTCACTTTTCTCTGTATCATGAGCTGCGGAATACAGGCCATATGCACTTTAACAATGCGAAGACAGCCGATGCCTTCATTATACCTCGATCTCTACGACGGGAGAGTAACCCCTTCACTGAGACATCTCCCTTCAGGATGCCACAAGGAGGCGATGAGTTACCAAGACTCAAAATGCCAAACCAAATCACAGTTCGCATTGTGATCCGACCGCGAGCTCACGAGAGAAAGCTATTCAAGTTCCAGCATAGCTTCGATATGGACGAGCTGCGAGCCTCAATTCCAGACCCGCCGCCGTTGCCTAGTGGTGGCAACATCTCCGGCGAAGAGCAGGACCTAGTTTCAAATCCGGTAATCCATTCCACGCCGATGCCAAGGAGACGAACAAGTACTGTGCGGTCTAATAGCATCTCGTCAACTTCGCCGCGCGACCTGAGATCTGGCCACACCACGGACTACAAAAGTTTGCTAGCGGACCCGAAGACTATGCCAATCCGTAAGGAAGCCCCTTTCCCTATTCCCCCTCCCTACCCCTGCTCTCCTTACTCGCCTCCCCCCTCCCTTCATCCTCACTTTCAGAAGCTCGATAGTGATTTTTCTATCCAAGTTTCACCTGCCAATCAGAGCCAGCCAAACCTTAGAAAGAAAAGTCTAGGGGGGAGGAAAAGATGAAGAATAGAACAAACGAGAGAATAATTATTGACTAACTTATTGGACCCCCCTTAAAAGACCTCAAATACGCGAGCGCCTTCCTCCCCGTGCTCGCGGGCCTCCTACAGCTGGGCGACGTCCGCAAAGGCGACGTCGTCTACCTGCCCGTGCCGCACGCTGGCGCCTGGCCCCAGACCCTGCGGTACGTCTACACGGGCCGGGGCGAGCTGACGCCCGCCGTGCGCACCAACATCGTGTACCTTGCCGGCAAGGTCTAAACTACCTACGTACCTAACAATCTGAGGATCGTCTAACCCTGCTCAAGGGACTGGATCTCTTGCCTACGTGAGTACCCTAGGTACCCTAGGTAGGTACGTATGTAAATTGTTTTCTAGAGGTTGGTTGGTTAAGAGGGGGGGAAGGAAGAGGGTAGGATGGATGGAGGGGAGGGGGAAGGAGGGGAAGGGTGAGGATGAGGATGAGGATGAGGGTAAATGGCAATTAACAATAGGAAATGACCATGACGATACCCTTTTTTTTCGTTCTTGCTGTTGGGGGGTTTTTTTTTCTAGGAAAGGAAAATGATTCGGTTTCTGATAGTATATTTACCTACCCACGGATGTAATTTTCGGGGAGGGGAGAGGGGACGCTGATGCGTATGTGTGTATGAATCATTGACTTGGTTTCTTCCCCAGTATGGAAGTTTGCCCTCCTTGTTTGTGTATTATGTTGGGGAGCGTGTGTATGGATTGCATGAATGAATGATGGGTTTAATGTTAACAAAGTGGTAGTGGTATTGGTATTGGTGGTGGCGAGTGATAGATAATAATTGATAGAAACGAGAAACCAAAAAAAAAAACCTCGCAGGCGAAAGTTCCTTTTTTTCTTTTCTTGTCTTCATGGTTCCGCGAGTTTGGATGCTATACGTAATCTACATACCTAACCTACTTCAATGTCTCGGGAGTGTGTGAAAATAAGGAGAGAGAAAGAGAGACAGAGAGGTGACTTTGGAATGGGAGGTTTTTCCCTCTCTGGGGTGTGTTTTGTTTGGATGAAGCATAGAGGGGCTGGTTGGCGAGGGGAGGGGGCGGCTCTGGTAGGTTCTGGTTCTCGCTTGCTGTCTGTACCATGATGTGTGCTATCCGTATGCTGTATCTCCTTCTCTTCGTCGTGTCTTGTTTCTAGACCATCGGTTGTTTGTCTCCCCCACGGTGTGAGGGAGAAACGATATGTTGGGCATGAGTCATGATACCTAATAGTGATTGTAGTTGTGTAAAGTAGATCGCCAGTATACTAGCCTTGGGTTCGCAAATATAACTCGAGATAGAGTCAAGGGGAGGGGGTTGATGATTTTCCCCTTTACAATACGTATTGGCCCTTACTCGCTTCTTCCTATTATTATACATCTTACATCCCCTTCCCGCCTCCTCATCCAGCTTACTACTTACTCATTATATTTTAGAAACCTCCCATCTGCCGTACACAGGACTTGGTGTCCTACAACTGATCAGTGTATCGCGCGACAAACGACGCTTCTACTTCGCTAGGTAAGCAGTTTTATATTTATAACAATGTTCAGCATGAGCCACATAAGAAGCATTGTCAAAAAAAAAAAAGAACTTCAATCAATACCGATCTCTGCTTGAGCAAATATGGTCTAAATTTCAATTTCATCAAAAGGTTTCACCATGTAAGAAAAGAATCGACATGATAGTTGAAAAAAAAAATACCAATACTATAGGTGAGAAACGCCTAATAACGCCTAAACCCTACTATACTAGGATTTCTCTCTCTCTCTCCTCGTCCTCTTCACAAAACTGAAAGTCCCCTAAGCAAGGAGGGGGGGAGGGGTAAGAAAGGAAACTCGAAATCGAATTCGCCGTTTCGCGCCGCTGAGGAAAAAGCAAAAAAGAAGGATAAATAATATATACTCTGTAGTGAACCTGAAAAGATAAAAAAAGACCATAAATTTTTTGCTTTGCTTTCCCCTCTTTTTGATTTCACCATTCCACGACCTAATGGGGGTATGAAAGTAGGCAATTTTTTTTCTCTTTTTTTTTCGATCGGTTTGAGTTTTGGTTTTGGAATTTTTTGGGGGGTATAGTTGTAATACACATTACAGGTCGAGAGAAAAAAAAACCCCAAAGATTCCTTTATCATTCTTTCTTTCTTTCGTCGTCCCCCTTCCCCTTCTACCGTTACCTGCTTGCCTCAATCCATGCTCATCCAGGCAAACGCGGACAGGGCGCCGGTCATCAGGACGGCGGTGACGATGCCGGCGCCGGCCTTGTCGCCGCCGGTGATCTCGCGGAAGCTCGGCATGACGGACTGGTCGGAGCCGGCGTTGACGTTGCCCTGGGAGGTGCCGCCGGTGGCGTTGGTCAGCGGGGGGGCGACGCTGGGGGTCAGCAGGCTGATGAGGGCGCCGAGCACGTTCATCTGCTGGCCGGCGCCCGTCTTGCCGTCGAAGACGCCCGTGGTCCAGTGGAAGCCGCACATGCGCCCGTTGTCGCCGCCCGTGCACTGCTGCACCGCCGCCTGCGCCGACGTCTTGAGCACCGGGTAGATCTTGTCGTACGTCGACGGCACCAGCTGCATCGTCTGCCCCATCCACCGGTGCATGTACCCCTTGAACGACTCCATGTCCGCGTTGCAGTTGCCCGGCTCGCACGACGGCTCGAACGCCGTCCCGTTGGGGAAGAAGATCTGGATCATGCGGTCGACTAGGCTGTTGACGCGGGTCCCCCAGGGCTCGGCGCCGTTGGTCTGCAGGGGGTTTGACATATTAGCAACAACTCATTATTATTATTATAGCTTATTATATTATTTTTTGATGAACCATTCCGCGGAGGGCGTGGGATAAGGACAGCGAAGGCGACGCTTATCTCTGATATGGCCGGTGTTCATGAATAAGGGGTAGTATTGTGATAGAAGTGGGATGGGTAGGAGATGAACTACGTACATGGTTGTACATGAAGGCACAGCCCTGCAAGATCATGGCGGCGTTGTATGAGAACTGGGCCTTGTTGATTTCCGTGCAGTCGGGCAAGTGCGCGCCGTCGTAGACGTCCCAGCTGTCCGAGATGTAGCCGAGACGCTGTATCAGGTCGAAGGTCTTGCTGGCAAGGTCGGCGTAGGTGTCGTTACTCGTATAGCGGGCCAGACGTGACCCGATGTTGAAGTAGCAAGCGTTAGCAACCGCTGCTCATCTGTTAGCCTATTTCTTCCTCTTTTCGTCATCATCATCATCATCATCATCATCATCATCATCATCATCATCATCATAACACCGAGTCTGTATTTTCCTCCCCTCAACCGGATCGCGTGGGTTTCACATACTGTTGATGTAGTTGTAACCGTTGTTAGACGGGTAGACCTGCCATCTCAACCCCCACTCGCACCTCCCACTGGGTACTCGTCGGTCCTCATGCGTCTGCTCGTTAAAGACGGCCTGGGCCAGCGCCAGCCATTGGGCCTCGTCGGGAGGGGGATCGGTATATCCGGTCTCGGCGGCTATCAAGGCCGAGTATCCCCAGAAGGCTTGATCGTCGTTACCCATGGAGGCGGTCCAGTTCGGCGGCATGAAGTCCTTGTTGGGACCGACCTGCCAAAGAATGGCCTGGGTGATGATGTCGTCGAATTGCTTGTCGCCCGTGTGATGCCGGTAGTCTAGCAAAGCTCCCCACATAGCACCACCTTGCCACCAGTAGTAATCACCATCGGGGGGAGGACCAGGCAGGATACCTGGTACCCATCCGGGCTCGTCGCCATGATAGAAAGAGAGAAGGTCCTCGGCGACAAGAGCAGCCGCGGATTTTATAGATTCTAAATGAAGGGAGGGAGTAATATATTATGAGCGTTTGCGTCACACAATCGGGGGGGTGAGAGGAGGTAGTGGGCTAGGTAGACCGGATGACGGGGATAGAACATAATGGGGAAGAGATATGTATGTTATGTATAAATTTAGAGCTACTAACCTGGGTCATCGAGATTCACCTCAAGCGCTCCGAGGGCTCTATCGGCAAAGAGACCGAAGGTGGCCAGGAACGGTGCTGATAACCTCACCATGGCCGATGAAATGTAGTTGTGAGAAGAGTGGGCGATAAAGCGCGAAGGAGGAGAGCAGGTTGAAAATAAAATAAAAAATAAAATTAACTATGTTGGTTCGAAAACCACCTCAACGCCTCGATGATGCGGCTACTTCGGTAGTTTCAAAGAGAAGAGAAGAAAACCCCCGATCAAAGAAAGAAAGGGTTCATGGGCGAAGCAGACGACACAAGCGCGCGCGCGACCAAAGGGAGAAAGAAGATAGGTGGTAGGTACTATAGGGATGGGATAGATACTGTTCGGTGGATGTTGGTATATTGATTGTGACTACCTATAGTTAGGTAGAGAGAACGAGCGTACGGAAGGAGAGAAGAGAAGACGGCGCACGGAGACGGGTATGGGATATCAAGGACAGTGGGACTCGCGTCGTCGTCAACGATGATGGTATCGAATCGCTGCTACAACTGCTCCTACCGGTTTGGCTGCACAGTAGAAAGAAGCAGAGCAAGGAAACTCACTCAGGTCAGGAGGCGAACGAGAGGGAGAGACTGAGAGTGAGGTGGTCTTGGCCAAGCAACGCCTAGACCAGGAATGGGTTGCATGTGGATCAGCAAACCTGCCCCAGTCGTATTCACCTTTATGGAGATTGAGATTGCACTACCAAGGACGGGGGAGAGGACAAGGCTGGTTTGGGTTTGTGTTATAAAGAGGTGTAGGGTGGGCGGTTGTTCTTTTCTTTCCTTCTTTCGCCTTCTTCTTAGTCTGTATCGATGCCGCTACCCGTAGGTATACGGGAAGCGGGCATAATTGAAATCATCATTACATGTAATACTAAGAGAAACTAACAGCAACAACATAACACAATACGAGTAATACTAAGACTGCCTAGGTACCTAAGTCAACTAGTAATACTAAATAATAGTTGAGATACTATAAAAAAAGGGGGGGCACTGGGCTTAGCTACTAGTGTCAACCGAGAGCATGTATAAGTCGAACAGGAGAAAAGACCAAGACAAACCGTCGCCCAGTGATACATCATAGAAACGCTTTAACACGCAAACCAAAAACTCTCTCGCTCTAACGTGAAAAAAAATAAGAAAGATAAAATATTGGCGCTGAGCCACACCAGCCAATAAGTGAGTTAAAAAAGAAGAAGTCCCAGCGTACCTAGCCGCAGTGACGCCCAGAAAAAGCCATCGGCGCCAGATGACCAATAGGCCAAGCCAAAGCCAAGCGATGTGATGCGATGCGATGCGATGCGCGGAAGAGAAGATGGGAAAAATGAGAGCGTCCTCTTTTAACCTGTCTGGGGGCAAACGACCGTCTTTTTCGATACCTATGCCAATATACCTACCTACCTACGCGCATGTGTAATTGGGGACCTGATTCTTGATTGATATTCATTTACCTACCTACCTATTCATTCGCCATCCATCCATCCCTCCCCTCGTTTGCCTCCCCTCCCGCTCTACCTACCTAGGTACTTACCTACCTCCTCCACTCCGTGCATGACCGAATACACTACAAATCCCCGGCAAGTCCGGATTAGGCATATGTAGAAGGAAGGTAGGTAGGTACCTAAGTATATTTAGTACTCTGGGGAGTTATCTTCCTTCTCTTTCTCTCTCGTATCGTATCCGAGGTTGAGAGTGAGAGAGAGAGGGCGTAAGCGAAGTAACCAAAAAAGTCATGAATAATGAAACTAATACAAATATGTACCTAAGTTACCTACTTCGTACCTATTGTCACCTGTATGTAAGTATATCTCTATCGTCTCGTGATGATATACAAAAGAAAAAGAAAAACGCGAAAATAGAAGATGCCTACCTACTTACCTATCTAATTAAAATAAAAAATGAAAAGGAAAATTTGGTAGATCAATGGGGAACATCACATCAAATACCTACCTAGAATGGGCGGTAGAGAAAAGACAGAGAGAAAGAACACATGAGAAAAGAAAAAAAAACCACACACACCCAAAAAGGGATCCCCTGGGAATAGAAATGATTTTCAAGATTTGGGTACATACAAACAATGCACCCCTGAAGATCTTGGCAAGTTCGCCCGCCAAGCCGTTTGCTTTAGTGTAGTCTCCTCCTGTCACCTACGCGCTAGGTCTAAATTTGGACTAGGTCGGTTAGGTTGGGTTGAATGAGTGAGTGGGTGGGGGGTGGGTGAGTGGGTGGCAGAGTTTACCGAGGGGGGGATTATAATAATAATAATAATAACGGACTGAACTGATTTGATTGATTGATCCCATTCCATACGTACTTGCTACCTTACCTTAATCTGCCTCTAGGTAGGAGGTCAATACCTACATACATAGGTAATGTACTACCTACCTAATAATGGCGACTTTTGAGTGGAGGAGAAGGAGGAGAAGCTGTTTCGAAACGATGGGACTTGGAACGATGGGAACTTTCTTTTTAGTGGGTTACTGTTTATTTTTATATTTAAGTAAGTACTTATTTTATTTCATTCAATGTAGGTAAATCGCGATCAACCAACTTCACATAAGTATAGTAAGTGTACAGCCAGTCAGTCCATTTATCCTCAATTTATGCCTGGAGAAGAATCACTCATAAAAATAAAGGTTATTGTATAATCATCGATCATGGCGTCACGAATAGCACACATAGAGAGAGATAAGTAGGTAGTAGATAGTTTGATGTAGGTAGGTACCGCCTCTTTTGGGTAATTCCGCAGATTAGGTGTGGAGCTCGGTTTTGACAGATCTGAGATCAAATACGTTTTGTTTGGTTCGTGACATAAGATCAACATTACCGCAGTATAACCATGCAGATTTATTGGTTCGTAACAATAACTGCTACTTATACCCTGGCTGATCTCCAGAAAACCTGTTGTTACAAGGGTGTTGCAAGGGGTTTGGACTCCACACCTAATCTGCGGGATTACCCAAAAGAGGCGGTAGAGGCTATCAGCGATACAACAACCTCAACTCCCATACCCGTTTCTCGATACATCAAATACCTAGGTTAGGCATATCAACATATGTAGTCCATATAAACATCAATCCCACCATATCTTTTTCTTTTTCTTTTTTTTTCCGTCTTCTAACCTATATTCTTCCCCGCGCTTTTCAAATCTCCTCCCCTCTCCCCCCTAAACCCCAATCTACCTAGGTACTAAAATCCAAACTACCTATAAAACCATAACTACCGCCTCTTTTGGGTAATTCCAGACCTTGGCACAAGACTTTTTGCCCGGACAACCACGGGTAACCACGGTTTATTTGTAAATCAACCAGGGTATATGTAACAAGTAATATTACAAACCAATTAAATTTCGAGGTTTCAAAAAAGCATCGTAACCCATTTGTAACGTACCAAGATTTGCAAAGGTTGTCCGGGCAAAAAGTCTTGTGCCAAGGTCTGGAATTACCCAAAAGAGGCGGTAGAAGCCGACGCGTCACCCTTATGGGGTACATCAAATAGGTAGGAGAGACTGGGGGAAAACCCCCCAGCTTCTTTTTTCCTTCTCGAATAGTTGACCTACCTTACTCCGCAACCCCAGCTTTATTAACAGTTAAACTAGGCAGGTAGCTAGTATAATATCATGCTAACCTTATATAAGTGTAAGAAGACTTAAATATCTACCTACCTACCTTACATAACATGGCATTGACACCCTTTAATACCTAGGTACTTTAAGGTGGATTGATTGATTGATATGCGGAGCCTGCGCGACTTTTATTTTTAATTTTATGCTACCTACCTACCTACATACCCCCTTTTTTCTTCTTCCTTTTTGGGGGGGGGGTCTTTCCCGCTTCTTTGACAAGACGACGATCCTCCACAAGCCCACTAAACCTTTTTGCCCCTCCCCTCCCCCGTCCCCCCTCTCAACCATTCCTCTCCCCTCTCCCCCCCCCCCAGTCCTCGTCCCGGTAGTATGGGATTGACTGATCGATCGTCAACAAACTCTAGTTGACCGTATGTATGTGTGGGCGTAGGTATTTTGTTCTTGAAAACATCCTCTTCTCCAATGTCTGGTATATTCCTAGGATTAAGTTGAACCAGTTACTTGAGAACATAACGTACCCCCCATACCCATAATCATTACCTACTCGTCTCCTGTGAAATCCTCACTAGATAGTTAGGTAGTTAGCTAGGTTAGGGGAGCTATTGCCAATATCCAAGATGGTAGTATAAAAGCCAAGCCCTGGCGGTGATGACGATGACGATAACGATACCACGTAAGATATCGGTCACTTCCTTGGCCTCAGCCCCCTCCCCTCTTGTACCGTAAAAAGTCAGAGAAGGAGGCCGACTTCACCTCACCTGCACGTATCCATACCCGAGCCACATCGCGTGCGTACGTACGTATATTGCCATTCCTGTCGTATTCGTGCGGTCATTTCACATAGCAGAAGAACAGAACACGGATCTAACACAAGATCCAAATTGTCAGGGAACCAATTTCTTTCAACTGTCCTATGTCCTGAAAAAAAAAAGGAAGACAAGACGATACAAGCAGAAAAAAAAAACCAAGATATGCTACCACCAACCCTAAAACCTTTACTAACCCAGCCCAGCTCTCGAGCCCCCTTTATGTATGCCATATATGTAAATGCAATCCGGTTTTCTTTTTTTCTTGTTTTCTCCTGCCACTGTCTCTTTCTCTCTCTCCCTCCCTCTTCCCCTCTCACGAGAGAATGACCAGCAAAAAGCCTGCTGTGGTACCGGGCCATCCGTCCCCTTTCCTCCCAGGAATAATATGACGAGCCACGAGAGGGGGGGGGGGGGGGGGGGGGAGATAGATAGAGAGATAGAACGGACCCGAAAACTCTGCTGTATAACCAAAAACGCAATAAAACAAAAAGAGAAGCAATATTCTCAAACCCCTTTTTCCCTTTCCCATAGGCCCTTTCCCTGGTTCCTATTCCGTTCCCTTTGGGCCGTTCCCTTTTTATAGCGAATAAAAGAAAAAAAAGAAAAAGAAAAAAAACCAGTCGCTTCCAAGCCCCTTTGGTATCTTCGCAAGCGCTGAAAAAAAAAAGAAAAGAGAAATATGTATATTGTATATGCAAAATCCACACATGCCACTCCCCCCTAGTCAGGAGACCTTAACCTCCCATCAATGACTGCTGCCACGCTGGAGGAAGGGAGGGAAAAGGGGGGGACAAGAAAGAAAAAGGAGTAAAAGAAAAAGCAACAGCAACTAGTGTTCCTTATCCGACCTAGAATCGAGGGGGACGAGGAGGTTGCTCTGTTTCTTTTTTCTTTTCTCTCTTCTTTTCTTCTCTTTTCATGTAGTATAAACCAGAAATGTCCAAACGGATATAATATGTGCAATACTCCTGTTCCGAGGAGGAAGGGGAAAAAAATAAAGAACGCCTTGTCCAATAGAAACGCCATTGATGGGTCGCGTGA
Organism: Biscogniauxia sp. FL1348; assembly: GCA_022544895.1. NCBI lineage: Eukaryota > Fungi > Ascomycota > Sordariomycetes > Xylariales > Xylariaceae > Biscogniauxia > Biscogniauxia sp. FL1348. Next base: position 546,720 of record JAJNNV010000006.1, on the reverse strand, counting down.
AAATGCTAAGTTCGTCAAAAAAAAATACAATGTTGATGTAAGAAGGTAGGTTTTTTTGTTGTTGTAGGGACGTGTGTGTAGATTTGATGCTGCTTTCTCCATATTGAAGTCCACCCGGAAGTCTCGCGACGTGGTCGTGGGTCTGTCCGTGCTGGACGTAAGATGCAGGTGTAGAAAAGTGTGGACGTGTGGACGTGTGGGCGTGGGGTACGTGGGTGAAGGCACGGAAGAGGATGCAGAATGGCGTGGGGAGAGAGGGGGGGCCAGACCAGGCCAGCCCCAGTATCAACTGGACATTTGTCCTTTGATAGTTAGGCTTTGGCGAGACCACATCACCGGTCTCTGCCCATCCGGAGGAGCTTGGTCCTGAGCCACAGGATGAACTCGGTCCAGGAGCTCTGGGTCTTTCTCTTGGCCGTGTTCCGCCGCTTCACGTTGTGGAAATTCACTCTCCTCGCGCCCCCGGCCTCGGTGCCGAACGCCGGCGGGCTCTGCGCGTCGAGGCATTCGTAGTTGCTGCTGGCGAACTTTTCCGGTTCGCCCAGAGGAGTCGGCGTGCTCCTGCGCGGCGTGCTGGGCCGGACCAGGGACAGGCTCGGGCGAGAAATGGACAAGCTAGGCCGGGAAAAGGACATGCTAGGTCTCCCGCTGCTTGTCATGCTGGCCTTCCTGTTGTGCTTCACACGCGACATGGCCTCCTCGAGCTCGGCTGCGTCCTGCCGGGCCTTGACGGCCATCTGCTCCTTATGCATGGCGGCGGCCTGCCTCTCTAGCTCCTGCGCGCGCTTGTTGTCGGCGCGCTCCCGACGCTTAATCTCCTCGCGGGCGTACTTCTCCTCCTTGGCCCGCTCCCTCATCTCGAATTTCCAGCGCGCCACGCGGAGGTGTTCAGCCCGGGTGGCCGTGTCTAGATCCGACTTGGCGCGCAGGCGCGGGAAACTGCTCGCGTCAAATGACGAACGCAGCGGGGACATGGCGACGGGGCTGGCCGGTGACGCGACACTAGTGGGTGCGAAATTTATGGATGCTGGAGAGTCTAGACTGCGATCTAGATTCAGGTCGGGGCGACTCGCGACATTGACGAGGCGCGAAGATTGCGAGGGCGTGGTCGTGGCTATCGTGCGCGTGGTGTTTACTCTGAGAGGGGGGCGTGGGCTGCTGATGTCTGTATTGGAGGAGGTGCGGTGGTTGGCGAGGGAGGGACGTCGGAGGAGCAGACTGGGCTGTGATAGTGAATGTGGTTTACTCGTAGGTGCTTGTTTGTGGTGGTGGTTGTGGTGGTGGTGGTGTTGGGTGTCCTGGTGAATGTGTAGGCCGCTGTGACTGTGCGAGGAGGGTTCGGACTCTTCCTCCTCCTCAATGTCATCGTCCTCAGTAATGGTAGGCGAGTGGTCGCGAGCATCGGCAATGGACGCCAGCGAGTTCGCATACGACACAGGAGGACTCGCCGTCCGCGGGGTCTGCTGGAAGGGGTGCACGAAGGCGGAGCCAGATTGACGATGCCCCTGCGCACCGCTACTACTGTTGGACGAGGTTGCGATGGAGGCATGGCTTGTGCCGCTAATAGACCTCGCGTGATTATACCGACGGCTGCTACTTATGCTCGTGCTCTTGCGTGTGGCCGGCTCGATGAAGGCTGCCCGCTCTGGGCTGGGCGACGATTTTTCGCAGAGTGATGAGGGCGAAGGTGCTCCCTGTTCGTCCCATGCCCGGTCCAAATCTAGAGATGTCTTTTCCGACTGCACTGAGAATTTCTTGAGGATCGGCTTCACCGCCACCGTCTTGGACCTCGACTTGCTAATCTTGCGCATGGGGGCATGGGGCGCGAAGGCGGACAGACTCTGGAGCGAGGCCATCGTGGGCAGATCGAACTGGTGTGTGCTATGCTATATACACTTAACGAACAAGACTGCTAGCTGAAAAGCAAGGCGTTTGTTTGGTAATTGCGAGTCCCGCGTTCGAAGAGAGGAAGGCCCTGGGAGGAGGGAGAGAAACCGGCCGGTCTCTCAAATAAAGATAGCTCGCAGGCGGCGGCGACGGGTTTACCGGGTTGGATACATTGACAAGAAGAAGAGTGGGTTTAGGGGTAGGGAGTGATGGTAAATTGATGACCTCCCCGGTTCAAGAACCACTCGACGAGCCAGGATGGGCCGAGGCCGAAAAATGAGCCCTGGACCCAAGTGACATCAAGATATTGATAAACAAGGTAGAAAGGCGGGACCAGGTTTTTTTATGATTATTTCGAATTTCGAATTTTGAATTCGACCTTTTCTTCTTCTGCTTCCTGTTTTTTTCTTTTGTTGTTGTTGTTTTTGGTGTTGTCGTTGCTAGTGTTGTTGTTGTTCTTTTATTTGTTTACTTGACTTTTTACCATCTAACCAGAAAGGTTGACCTAGGTAGGTCTGGTAGGTAGATTAATGTCTGGCAAGTGTGTGTTCCAATAGGGTGTGATATATACCTAGGTAGTGTAGGTAAAGAGGTATTTTGAAGTGTCAGTATTGTCTTTGGTTGGGTTCTGGTTTCGGATAACAATGGAGAAATGCTGTTAAATGCAAGTGATGATCACCCGAGGGGAAACGCCAGTGGTCAGCAGCACTGATGAGAACATTGAAAATGTCGACAAAAAGAGAAATGATTTCAGAGGAACCAGACAACACAACCAAGGTACCCTATGCAAGTAAGTAACGTGAGTAAGAGCTTGCAATGTTGAGCATTCAATTCTACCATACCAAAACCCAGGTAGAAAGGTACCGGCACACCTCAATACAACGGTAACGACTTATAATTACCAATCATTTCTGTGCTTTTTCTTTCCCCTCTTCCTTTTTCTTTTCTGGAATATTCAACAACTTTTACATGTTAACTCAGATTTACGTGATAGCTTCGAATAAATAAAAAGTTCAAATAAATAAAAAGGGAGCAAAAAAAGCATCAATCTATCAATGTAGGTAGTCGTGAGGTACCAGACCTAGCGTAACGTTGTGTAAGTCAAATAGTGTTCCGGTTGTCTGGTAGAAAAAGAGGCTGAGAGGTGAGAGGAAGAGAGATTGGCATAGGTCGGCCGGTAGACCGATAGATAGTGTAGGTAGATAGCGTAGATACTAGAGTACCTTAGTTTAGGGAGTTTAGTGAATCGGTGATGAAAAGAATGGGAATAGATGGGGTGGAAGTGGCGTTTGTGGGATGATGGATTGACCGATTGATTGATTGATTTGATCTAGAGTAGGGGGAGAGAGAAAAAAAAAGGTGACAAGAGACAAGAGACAAGGTTGCGTCAGGTTCGGGGCGGCAGCTGGCATGGGCGTTGGCAAGGCAAAGCAAAGCATAAAGCGTCGAGTGACCTCCAGTACCTACCTAGTGTAGTAACCTCAGGTAGGCAGGTACATGCATTACCTAGGTAGGTACTAGGTAGGCTATGTAGGTGTACCTAGACATCTATGTAAATGATCATGTTACAAAAGTGAGCAGCAAGTACTTAGGAAAGCGATAGTGTGGCACAAATTCGGACCGGGAAACTCCCCCCCCATCTCCATCAATTAAATTGGCGGTGCAGCGCAGTTCAGGCGGTGCGCTGTGCTGTGCTTTAGGCTTTCCCTTAGCAATTTTTGGAAGAGGGGCCAGTGAAATAATGAGAGTATGAGAAGGAGGGAACAAGGACATGAGGATCATTCAGCCTCAATTCCAATTCAGCACTGCTACCTACTACCTACTACTTACCCTAGGTAGGTACCTAGGTACCTAACTTACCTATCTAATCCCCCTCCCCCCCCCCCCCCAAAAAGAAAGGTGGGGGGCTTTGACCCCCCCTTCCAACTGGTGTAAAGACAGAGCGAAGAGAGGGGAAGATTAGAAAAGATAGGTACTACATACCTAATCGGTGGTATGGCAGGGGAGGGATCCGGCCGCTAAATCGACGCTACCGTCACCGACATTGGCCACTGGGGGATTTCGCGGTCAGATCTACGCTTTATAACAGGTGGCTGGGACCACAAACCTCCTCCAATCCAGCCCAGAATACCTACCTAATAGGTACTAAGGATGATTAAGACGTTCCCCTCCTCCCCCTTCTCTGTCTCAATCTCTCTCTCTCTTTTTGGAAGAGTAGGTAAAGAGAAAACATACTTACAGCACAAGCACAACAACAACAATTATAAAATGTCTTCTCACGTAGGTAGGTATTTAAAGTGTAGGGATAAAATATGAGTTGAGAAATAAAAAGAGGTAGTTCAGGTAACCTACCTATAGATATGGTATAACATAACGCGTACTTGACATACATAACAAGTACGTATGGATTACAGATTACGTACGTAGGTACTTAACTTAGACACTCTAAAGGCTTAGGTACATAGGTAAATTAAATTATGAGATGAGATTTCCGTGGGTCAGTACATCAATGTGTAGGTAGTGCCAAGCCGTTGTCCTGTCTCTCTTTCCCTCTCCCCCCCTCCTCTCTCTCTCTTACATACAACTTTTTTTTTTCATGCTCTTTCATGTTGTTCTAGAAAACTTCATTGTGTATTTCCAGAATGCAAAGCGTCTCCATAAGTTTCATCTTTTGCCCTGTATTGGCCCCATTCAAAAGGGGGGGCTGTGAATCCTTACACCTCCTCCTCCTCCTCCATACATACCCCTCTCCTCTCCTCTGTCCCCCCTCCCTCCCCTTTCCCCCACCCCTTCCCCTTATAGTTCATCTTATTCAAATGTTGATGTTGATGTTGTTTGTTGATTTTTTTTTTATGCTTGATGAACTTCTCCTTATCCATACATGCAAACTTACATGCATACCTACCTACATATGTACTACATGCCTGACCCTGACCTGACTCTGGCCTGATATGACCTAACCTAACCTAACCTAACCAGAACCTATACCATATTGAATACTACCTAGTGTAGATAGGTAATGTACTTACATACTTTAGTAGGTATCCATTATCCCTATCTAGCGTAACTAGTATGTAGGTACCTGCATTTATGTGTTGTTTACCCACATAACCTAAGTACACCTACCTACATTTTCCCCAGTGCTGTGGCCCGGCGCCCCCCCATCCCTTCCCCCCCCCTTAAACCCGGCAGGAGGATCTAGGTAGGCAAGTCGGAAACTACACGTCAAGCTATTGATTGATGGATTGATGGAATGGGTTGATTAAGTAGGGGGGACCCTCTCCACAACACGATCGATGGTCGCCGGGTCGCCGTGATACCATACCAGGATGGGATATCTGCATACATGAGACCCCTATCTATTGATGGAAGAAACCAAAAAAAGAGAAAGAGGGAAGAGGAAGAAGGAAGAGAAGAAAAAAAACTAATGTGTGTGGTGGGGGTGTGAAAGAGAAAGAGAAAGAGAGAGAGAGACAGAAACACCTTGAATCAAATATATTAATCACAAGCTTCATCTTCTACCTACTACCTACTACCGAGTACTATCTAGGTAGTCAAGGTGCAACCAACTCGCTCTGTTGTTGTTATCTCGAACTTCCAGGCTTTACCCAATGTTTACCTATATCAATGTTTCTCCTTTCGTTCGCACCCAATCACCAATAGGAGATAGCCTCTTATGTAGGTAGTTGAGGTAGGTATAGAGTCTAGGTACTTGGTTCACACAAACTATCTACATACCTACCCGACGTACCTTATTTTTTTTATCTTTCATCTGCTTTATCTACCTTATCTAGGTATCTATCTGCCCATCCTTCTAACAATGTCGTGTACATTATCAATGTAACCTATATCTACTAGGTAGCTAATAAGCATATTCTCCTTTCCCGCCTCCCCTCCCCCCCCCCCTTCTCACCCCTCCTCCCCGGGGTTGTTGGCTGACCGGGCATAACCAACTGGGCCGTTTCAGCCACCGTCCCTTGTCGGATATCCGGCAGGGGGTTTCAACTGTCTAGGTTCCCCTCTTCGAGTTTCCGACTTTTCTACCAACTGCATTCCACGTCAGGTTTTTTTTTTCTTCTCTCTCCTCCTTTTCCCTTCTCTTCACGTCTTTGTCTCTTCTCCCTCTTTCTCGACTCTTCTCGGGAGTGTTCTAAACCTAGAGTGTAAGTGTAAGTTCGTTAGAGTGTTCATCCCACGTTTATCCGTCGGATAGATGTCCGTGTCCATGTGTGTAAGTAGGTAGGTATACGTGTATGTATATAGTATGTATGTATGTATGTGTGCGTGTGGTTCGTTCTATGCGTGTCTTACGTCTCAGATCTCGGGATGACGTCGATCGAGAGGGAACTCTCTACCTACCTAGACATACCAGACCCGGGGAAGCTGGTGTTGATGTCGACGTTGATGAACTCTAGCTGTGTTTGTATACATAATATAGCGAGCTGCTCTCTGCTGCTCTGTAAGAGGGAACTAACCTGGAGAAGAAGCAACCATAAAAAAATTACCTACGTGACCGGAAGTCCTGCCGGTTCAGCCAACTGTACAAACGTAATATGTAGGTAGGTTCGCTCATACATACATATATACCAATAACAACATCCAGACGCGCGAAGACGCACCGTCTGGGATACTTACCTTAGTACCAGAAACTAGCATTCTCCCAAAGAAACAGAGACGGCCTAGAGAGCAGACACGCACACGTGAAGGAAGACAGAGCGAGAGAAACTCCATTTGAGAGAAATTCCCACGCCCCATGCTGTCATACCAACTAGTCTTAGCGTGTGCGGTACTAATGGCACGGCACGAGGGCGATAGCGCAATTCGCAAGAAATAACGTGCTGCACCCTCGGGGAGGGACGATTCTCACCGCTCCAATAAACGAACGATTCTGCAAGCACCGAGCTCCATAACAAGGGGACCTGAACAGTCGCAGAGCTGGGTTTGCCGTCGGTACCTCCGGTCGACATAGTCGGCATTTCGTCGAGTAGGTAGACTGAAATCAGGATTTCCAAAAACGGCCCGTAAAAGCGAGCCACAGCAGAGCAGAAGGAGGAGGCGTGGGCGAAGTGGCGGTAGCGGTAAGGGAAGGTCGAAAGAAAAAGAAGGGTGTATTTTCCGAAAGCCAGTCAGTTTACCTTTATAGCAGTGGCCGGATGCCTTGCCTGATGGCATGATGAACTACCTAGTCAGTAGTAATTCCGTACTGATGGAGGGTCTCTTACCCTCCCTCCCTCCCTCCCTCCTCCCGCCCCCCCCCTCTATCTCCTCCCCTCCCTTCTCCTTTGGTCTCGGCGGGTGTATCTAGCTTGCTGTACGTATAATACAAAACGCACTCCCCTGGCGTGACCGGGCACCACTGGTTGGGCAGATGTTTTATGCAGCTGGAGTAGGGAAATCCCGTAGGAGTCGGCACACCGTATACCCACTCGGCGGAGGCGTGAGGGATTATCACGATGGCTATCGAGAGGAAGACCAGCTGTGCTATACCCTGGACCAGTCCTCTTAGGACTCGGCCCCAGACACCGCCCTGCGATCTCCCTTGGTGTGTGTGGGTAGGCGCAGCGATTGGCTGGTTGACGAGAACGTGTCGAAAGAGGAGAAGAGAGTAGATATTTCTTATCGTGATGGTGGTCGTCGGGCGGGCGATGAGGGGAAGCGCTGAAAATCCCGTCCGAACTGTTCGCTGGACGTGGTAGAGTCATGCTGTAGTTCGCTGCTCTAATGGAATGACACAGAGAATCGACCTGTACAGCGGTCCAGCGGTCCCGATGTTGTCAAGAACTGCCGGCTTGTGCCAACAGATTTAGCGAACCAATGCTAGCATCCAGGCTGATCTGGCCCAGCGCCTACCTCGGTCGGGATGATGGTTCTGGGGGAGCAGATTCTCCTTCGATGGTAGCTACCGGCATGTTCTCCGAGGAACTTCCTTGATGCGGGCGTCATCCATAAGCCTGGATGGCTCTGTAAGCCGTCAGAGCAACGTCGCTTCGCCCAGTTTCGGTGGCCAAGGCCGACCCTTAGGACCAGTTGGTTCTTGCAGTGTGAACCGTCCATTGGAAGATAGAGCAAGCCATCGAGCAGGCTTCGTGTCCGCCCAGCGAACCCCCATGGCTAATAGCATTATAGATTAGCTGCGTCTCTGCTGCCTTGCCTGGGCTGTGTCTCACACCGGCGACAACATGTTTGTTTGTTCATCCAGGAAGATAGGCCAGGGATGGTGAAGGTGCCCACGGCTTATGGAATCATATTGCCAGATCGGTTGCTCTAAGTGGACGAAACTTAGGGAAACAAACTGTACGCCTCCCAACCCAGCTCCTCACCCCCTTTCCCCCCCTGAGAACCAAACTTTTGTGACTTAGCTTGGAGTCCTCGTATTGTTGCCGCGGCATAGCATGACACCAACCACGACAGCCACAGCCACAACCACAACCACAACCACAGCAACGGAACAGGTGACGACAAAAAGCATCGAGAGACTAACGCGTGATACGTGCCACGTTGGGCGACAGCATAATTCTTTTAGGATTGAAGTTGTACTTGGATAGCGTACTAGTCCATTTCCAGGCGTGAACCATCCCGAGGAGCGTAGAGCCTCGTCCAGTCATGTTCTTGAACTAAAGAGGCGTCTCACGACGCGTGTCCAAGATGACGAGTGATGTCAAATTAAGCTCACCCTCCTCTATGTCTCGCGTAGCCCCAGTGAGCATCGACTTCATCATGGTGGCGTAATGCCACACGGTGTGCATTCCAGAGTATGGTAGGAGTGCCCACGGGATGTTGTCGCCGGCATCGAAGCGGTCAGCCAGCTTAGATGGCAAAGACCACTACACTCGAACCCTCTCTGCACATGTACACACACACTCCTTCTCCCCCCCGGCTCTCTGGTGTGGATATCCAATGATGACGGGGAGGTATAGATTGATCTTGACTTCAGATCTGATGTCTTTCCCGCTGCAGTATGAAAGTACCTCTCTTGTACAGCCTTGTATCTCAAAGATCTCGTCATGTATCAGTCCACGAGGCTTGCTCAGTAAACATTGTGCCTCGTAATGATCTGATCTGGTATCTTCCCTTCGGAACCCGGCGACAAGAGTAGTCGCCCCCTATTTCTCAGCAACCCCCCTTGGCCATGCGAGAACAAATATCTTCCGCAGTAAGACGACGAAAAGAAAAAGAAAAAAAAGAAAAAAAAAGAAAGTGAGAGAAAAAAAAGGGGGGGTAGGAAAGGTGGCGATAAGGGTAAGCAGGAATACAGCGAGAATACGGATTTCGACCAACAAGAAACCCGGAAGTGGAAAGCCGAACTCACAAGTGAATCAATCCGGAAATAAGGGAAGAATATACCGCTATACCGGCATAGGAAGGCCATGCTGTCGCCTGGAATCTGAACTCCTTAAAGTTACCAAAGGAGGGAACAAGGGCTTTGATCGCATGAGGACACGCCGCCCATTTAATAAAGGCCACAGAGCTATAAGTGGCACACGAGTTCGTGGCTGCGACGGTAGCAGCCGCAAGCGACCGCAGCTCAGGGGACCTTTCTGCAATTGTCAGGCGAGGCTGTCGAGCAACCGAGTCGCCTGGTACCACCCGGGGACTTACCCGGCATGCGTACGGTAATGTCAAATAAGCAACGCGCGGGAGATCTCGTTTGATCAAGGTTACTGATTGGCCAAATATCACCGACATACAACGGTAAAGCAAATTCCTTTTTTTTCTTTTCTTTTTATGTAGAGCGACGGCTCGTAGGTCTGGGGGAAGTGGAGGAGGGAGGAAAGGGGGGTAGGGAAAGGGAGGGACAACGGGCGCTTGGCGCTATACCAGAGAGAAAACCATCTATAGGAGGGAAAAGAGGCTGCTAGGTTAGGAGCAATCGGCTAGCCGGGCTTTTTCTCATGGCGATGACACCCACAAGCTGCCCCTGACATATGTCGAGTCGACGTTCGAGCTGAGCTTAAAAGCTAGGTGGCGAACCACACATCTCGCCAAACTCCAAGCTCTCGAGGTACTGGTTGCTGTGCGTGATGGTCATATGCGACTCAAAAGTCAGTGAGCAATCATATTTCCTGTTTCTGCTGCCCGTCTTCCACGCCCTTCTCCTGCAGGACATGGGGGAGGGGGGCAACCGAAGCGAACTTGCGGCGAACCAGTCTCGTAGAATCTCACCTTCTACGTGTAAACCGGAAGACATCTCCTGCCGAACACGTAGAATGAAAAAGAAAGAGAAGAAGTAGAAGAAGAAGAGACAGAAGAAGAAGAACATGTTGGTCCCCGGTCCCAGAAGGGGGGGAAAGCGGGAAAGGGGGGGAGGGGAATTGGGGAAGTGAAAAGGGGGGGGAAACGAAAATCCCCCCGGGACAATGAACGACAACAAGAACGACAACAAGCTTGATGTCGTCAATTGCTGGCTTATAGGAATGGAACGTGGCGTTTTCTTCACCACGGACATGGCAGAGACGACTTGCAGAAAATCATGTTTCGGACGACTTGGAATGTTCCGCATATGCATGTTGTGCCTTTGAAGCATGCGTAGGCGAAGAGAGAAGGAAAACAAGGGTGCCGTCATACAGACAAGACCCTGACGTACCTAGGTAGGTAGAGCTCCGGGGAGGGGGGAAGGTTAGGTAACTTCGTTCAAAGGGCTTCTTGCACATGCAATGGCCGGGTAGCCAGTTAGCCAGCCAGCCAGCTACCTTGTGTAGTGTAATAGGTAGGCATGTAGGTAGGTAGGTAGGTAAGGTAGGGTACCTAGGCAGGTGTGTGTCTGTGTGTCTGGTAACATAGTGGTATGTATCTGGGTACGCAATAGACTTTATCCAGAAAGGTAGTAATTTCGCTGCAGGTTGGGATTGTTTTGCAAGATGCACATCATTCTAGCTCCGTGGTGTCCGGACGCAGCCCTCTGCTTCCGCGACGCTTGTCTCCCGCTGTGGGCCACCATAGGGATTTCTCTGGATCTGGGTCGGGGGTCCATCGAGAGATGAGACTCTGGAGCTGCCGAATATAGACATGCCAATACTGCCACCTGTACCTCGGACTGGGGGGGTGGTTTACCCTCTGGGTGACAGCATTGGCATGCCTGTACGTGTTGTAGAGTAGTAAACAGAAAACACTCGCAAGCGGGTTCAATACCTACTGTAATGGGGGTATGGAAAATTGGTCAAGAAAAAAAAACACTTCTCTCACATTTCACATTTTATTTTGTTGTTGTTCTTCCTTCTTCCTTCAAGCGCACGGGTTCCTTGGTGACCGTAGACAAACTGCATGAGATGAGGCGCAAAGCAGGTGTGACGCTTGACAGCACAAGCTGAGTGAGTGGATCGGATGGATTTGTTGTTATTGCTGTTTGTTTCCATTGCCCCCGTGCCTCTCGAGGACTGCCAACTCGAAGCGCCGGATCACGATGGCTTTTTTTTTTGTTAGCACTGCAACAGTACTCTGGAAATACATCATCCAGCCATCTCTGCTAAGCAAGCAGTTAGGTAGGTAGACTGCAGGAAAGAAAGAAAAAAAAAACAAGTAGAATAGAATGAGACGCCATGTGTAAGTCTTGCCTTCTTCCGGGATAATTCGAAAATGTAGGTAAGTAATCATAATGAATAATAAGAGAGTAGCGAGGGAAAACGTAAAGGAAACCTTGGCTAAGATCACGCCCATGCAGGGTGTGAGGGAGTGTGTAGGGTAAAGAAAACCACCAGAAGAAAGCTACCTGGACCCTGTTGTTGTGTATAAGCGAGGTATTCGGTCGCAAGGGACCACAGTGACCTGGCGCCGATAATGGGAACAGCAATAGCCTACCTACCAACTAGGTAGGTAAGGTAGGGTCGGTATTTTGTTTCCCCCCCTTCTGCTAACTACCCAGGTAGGTACATAAGCATATAAACAATACCTGGTAGGCAAGTTGATATATACCTACATACATACCTAGTGGGCAGCAGTGAGCAGCGGTAAAAGCCGGTCTCGCTGAGATGATCAACTCACTAATAACCGTTCCAAGTCGGAGTGACACCCCCCCTGGCTGCTGCTCGGGTAGGTGGCAGGATGCTTGGCGCACTGCATCTTGACAACCCTTTCTAGATTGATCGATAGGAGCCGCGAAAAACTGCTTGTACTCTGGATATAATAGGCCTGTAAATACTGTTGTTTACTTAACTCACAGTAGAGAGAGAGACTGGGCGAGAGAACATGGGGAAGCATGTGTTTTGGCATATCTCTTTCAGTTTAGGTACCTTGTTTTTCTTTCTCCCTCTCCTTTTCGGTCTTCTCTATCTCTCTATCTCTCTCGGCCTCGGTGTTGGTCTTGACAGATCCATTCCCAGGACCCTCACCGTCAAGTGGACCCGGTTCCTGTACGAACGAGAGAGGGAGAGACGAGGATGGGACATAACCATGGCTCTATAGCCTAGTCCGCACAAGTTATCATAACAGATGGATCTGGATCCTGGCTCGGGAGGTGCCGAAGCCCATGCTGTGCATGGAATAAAATGTGCTCTTGTTTGGTTGAATCCGAACGCCTCCTCGTCCAGTGAGTGCTCGGTGAGCCAGCCGCCGTCGACCTGCGTAGGCAAAGTATCAATCAGTAAGATACGACTTCAGGTGTGCGCTGACGCCAAATTCAGAACTGCATTGTTACCAACTTATGCTTAAAGGCGCTGTTATTGAGGTCAAGCCAACGCACTTTCGATTTGGCGGTGGACGATGGGCTTCGGGGCTCCGAGGGAAATGATAGGGACGATCATTGTTGTTTTTCTTCTGCCGTAATAAGACGGTATGATTGGATGAGCTGGCACAACGTGCTCGAATAGTTCTAGAAGAATATTCTTTTTTACAACTGTGAATTTCTGCTCTGCCAGCTCGCTTCTTCTACATAGGCAAGAAGGTGAGAAGAAGCTGAAGTGCCGGCGGGTTTCTAACGCGTCCCGTACGCTATTACTATATACTGGCTATCTACCTAGGTATCGCGGTAGGTTCACAGAAGCCGTGGTCTGTTCCTCTAACCTGGTGCTCAGTCTTGTGGGTTGGACGGGACCCCCAACGGGGTCTGTGGGCAACGGTTCCCATCGAGCACGCAATGTCCCATGGATGAGCCCGCGTTCTCCACAATCCCCAGTCCACCGTCCTCGCGCTAGAGATTGGGGGGCACCGGGAGATCGTCAAGGACGAAGGAAATGAAGTGGTGAGCAGGTTTTATTTTATTTTATTTATGTTCTTTTCATTAATACGGTGTTCTTCCTTAGCTTCCTTAGCTACCTACCTAGGCTACCTAGGTAGGGAGGTGGTGAATAATACCTATGAAATGGGTGATATTGACTGACTCCGGGGGTCGTGACGAACGGGGCCGGGCATCTTTTGGCCCTATGCTACATACGTCCCTGAAGTCACCTTACTTACGTCAACCGGCGGAGACCCAGGTACGTACGTAAACGAGTACCAAGTTTAAGAGTTTTCCGCGATCCAAACGTAATGCCACCGATACCGAGAAGTTTAGTCCCGATGCTTGATCATAGTCAAGCCGGTTCAAAGGGGCCAATAGCTTCCGATTTTCTACCTATTACCTAGGTAGGGCCGACGACGAACTAAGTCCATGCGCGATGATGTGAGGCATGGGGTAAGGATGCAAAGGAAGGAAAACTGACGTATTAGCTCATTTTTTTGCATACCGTAGGCGAGCTCCATCGTTGACAGCTCTACATGGTCTTCTTACCCGTTTGATGATCGTATATCTCTTCTTCTCTATGTCGTAGAGAGATAGCATCAGCCGGCATTAGCACGAGTCGAAGCCGGCGATGTGACGTATTGGGGGAGCATTCCTGACGAACTATCGTGATTCAAGGCCTTTGCGGAGTCTTGAGCATATCGCCTAACTACCTACCTAGCACTAAAGAGAACCTGGGAGGCGAGGGGGGTGAAATGTCACTTAGCTTGCCCCATAGCATTCTGCAAAACAACTCTCTCTTTTACGAAGAAATAGCTAAGGAGGGAAAAGCCTGTATGCGAGACTATGTGCACACACACCTGGGCAGGAGAGCCTGGTAGCTTGCTAGAGTTGAGAGATATAATAGATGATAAATGATAGGTTGAGGGAGCCTCTGGGTGTGTTTCGATGGAAGCGTGGGATCCAGCTTGCGGACTTAAGAGGTAAAGAAGCCTATCCTCTATCGTCTAAGTAAATAACAGCGTGGCGACGGCCACGCAGGGGTTGTTGGACACTGCCAATGCAGGCGACCCTTGAGATGACCGGCATGCCAGCGTTGGTTTGCCAGGGGGTTATCCCAAAGCGTCCAACTGCATCTGTACCTTTAAATTAGAAGCGTCATTCAACTCCACGTTGACAAAACAGCAGAGCCCTATTACTCTGCAGATAGAACAGACAATACCTACAGACTTATGTGTAAGGGTATTCGACAGATGCAGGGATCCCTCGAAATCCGGTGTGTCATAATCGTGAGTTTTTTTCTTCTTCACACGTGGGCAGGTCAGAGAGGGAAGGGTGACGAGAAAGATACAGATGCATCGTAAAGTGGGTTGATTCGACGCCTCGGAAGAGAAGAACTACCTAGTATCAACAACGACGCTGTTAGGTGGCTTTACGCGTTCGCCATTAGAGATCGTGTGTCTTTGTCCTGTTATGATTATTGGATTTTAATATTACATATCACGATCCATCATGGATATTAGACTATACCAGAGTCGAGAGACCTTGCGCAAAAGGCTATTTGGAATCCAGCATATAGTCCACTTAATACTTGCGGCCAATGGCATTGTTTTCTTGTCGCATTAGCCTCTTCTTGACGAGGTGGATTTCAAGGCTCTGTGGTCTGGGGGTGTGCATGTTCGGCCGAAGACAGGCAGAGCTGAGAGAGAGAGAGAAGGAGAGGGAGGAAAGAAGAAGAAATTCACGTCACCCCGAGTCAGGATTGTACTAGGTTAGTAACCACTGAACACATCGCATATCAACAAGGGAAATACAGTCGGATTTCCCCTTTCCGTCATTTGAGATAGACAGTTACTAGGTAGGTTATGTAGAAGGGCTTGTCTACGAAGCATGCACCCGCAGGTGTCAATTATGACTTTTTCACCTGGTGTTCACTATCATCTATGTGCGTAAATATATGTGTGTGTATGTTTATGTGTATGTGTGTAAAGTATGTATGGCATCGAAGCGGTCCCAGGAAGAGGCTGTACGCGGTCGTTCCGCGGCGAGGTCGTCGGGACATTTGCGATCAAGATTCAAGTATTGAAGATCTACAGCACTGCATATGCTTTATTACGCTGTAACCCTCGTCGCTGCTCGCCCATACGCTAGCACTCCCATCTACCTACGGTTACGTACATGATCGCAGGAAGATGATGCTGGGGATTGCAGACAGACAAGACCGAGTTCGGATTCGACTTGCGCGAGCAAGTACGAATTGGGGGAGCTCACCACCACCATCCGGGCCTCGCTTGATGGAAGGATGGCCCGATACTGCAATCCCGGCACGGTAAATCAAGTCATTGGCCAATGGCTCCAAGATCGACCAAGGTTACCCCAACTTCCATCTGGACGAGACGACTCTCCAGGACGGGGACTGGGACTGAGTCTGGGACTGGGACGGGGGGAGGGCATGAGGGGGTACAGGTACAATACCGGAATGGCTGAACGGATGCATAGCTAGGTACCTACCTAGGTCGGGTAGGCCTGGTAGACCTGGTAGGTCTGGTGGTAGTAGTGTAGGTAGGTAACGCATGTGGGTGTGCAACATGTACTTGATCAAACCAATGCATCGTCGTCTGATGCTGGTGTTTCTCGCCTCATTATCAGTCGATTTTGCGTCCCTTACGGGTCCTGTAAGATGCAAGTTACTTGTGCCTTGCGTATGTTTTGGACCACAATTAATTTTTTTTTCTTTATAGGTAGGCAATTTTATATATATTCCTACTTTACTCCTGCTTGACGAATTTGTATTTTCCTCTCCAACCGTAGGTAGGTAGTATTAGGAATATCAAATGTCTGTGCTTGTGCTTGTGCCCGTGCCTGTGCCTGTATCCGAATCTGTGTCTGTGTAAAGCAATTGAGGGGCCAAAACACCAAAGAATATTAATAGGTATTTTCGTTGATTACCTACCTACCTACTAGATAAGCAGCTTGAGTAATCGGTAAATGGGTAGCTGCATACATCAATGGGGTTGATGGTATAGGTTGGCTACCTTGTCCTTGTAAGATACCTACCTCCTCAAGAAATAGTTTGATTATATCAATCAATATAGCACTCAATAATATGTGTTGTTTGTGCCAACATTACAGATATCAATAATCTTATAATAACAATATACGGTTAATTAGCCCGCTCGATTGATTCATTCCTTCATCGATAGTCAGGTACCTTACCTCAATACTCACAGTATGCATGCACATGCTGCTCGGATAGAAGAACCCTTTTTAGTGGGTTTCTTCTTCTTATTCTTCTTTATCTCTCTTCATCGCATTCTTGTTCTGTATCATCATCGTCTTGCGTAGCCGAGGGAAGCACCAGTAGTAGTACCTAGCAAGAGAGATGTAATTGAAGGACTTGAGATAGAAACACCAATCACAGTGTGACTCTGGGCCAGGGTAAAGGCCGTCATGATACTTCAAAACCCTGTCGGATAGTCTTCAATCGGCAGGTAGTTATCGTGGAATTTACATGCAATTTGATAGATAGGAATTCGGGCGGGCTTAGAGATACCTGTTAGAGGTTATGTCGGGTAGTATGTAGGTCTGGTTGATGTCAAGGTATTGTAATGTCAAGGTAGTTTAGGGTGTAAGTTGTGTCTAGTTTTCATTACCTTTACCTTTTACCCCTCGTATCAATCAACACCTTCGAAAAGGCCTCCTCGTAGACGTTATTCTTAGCAACCCCCAATTTCATCTGTGCCGGCCTATGTCAAACATTCGTACAACATATGTGTGTTATTTGGTCACCTCCATGTCCTATCAATACAGGTACCTACCTAGCACAACATAACGTCTCTCAACGTTGTTGTACACCATGGCTTACGTTACTATGTTACTATGTAGTATCGAATGTCCTGGTAGTACATACTATATTGATCGGGTCTATACGTGTGTCAGGCATCCCACTTGATTCGCCGGTAATGCAAGGCGTGTTACTCTGTACTACCTGTCCAGCAACAACTCGTCTAACCCAGCAGTTGACACTAATAAACCCCATAGTGGACGTGCGGTATGATACGATACGATACGATACGAACGAAAATCCAGGAGCACAGATTCAAGCAAGTAAGTAATTTACAAAGTAAGTAATATCTAGGGCTTGGATATATCGTATGTGCATGGGTATTATATTGCCTACCTAAAGCCAGGTACCTACATACGCCCGCCTATGCATTCCATGTATGTACAGTAAAGCCCGTCCGTCGTACCCGGTGATTAACCATAACCCTCACAACCGAGAGGTTTCGAACGTCAAGGTAGCAGTGATGATTTTAGTGCAGATCGTCTGCTTTCTCTCTGTCCTCACCTTTTCTCTCTCCTTCTCTCTTTCCATTGGGTCCTTGGATCTCATGGGTTGATTATACGGCAAGTCGCAACGGTCCGTAGGGGTCTGATCTCGGTGTACCTCTTCGGTGTACCTCTCCGATCCTCAAGGATTAGGTGTATGATGAAGCGTTCAGGTTTATGGTTCGTGGGTTCAATAGTCTGGATCGGCGTACCACCAGATGCTTTCTCCTCCCCTCATCAACCAGGATGTTTAGGGATTCTAGTCTAGTTTCAAGCTGCAATCGCATCTTATACTACTGTACCAGCCCTTCCCACTAACCTAGGTAGTGTCTACTCGTTTGGTTCAGTTTCCGCCAAGGGCCAAAAGAGCCAGGAATCCTAAACAAGCAGCACCTCCGGGCCGCGAAACTAAACATCCCGCGTTCGATTCGACCGTGCCGTAGACCTGGGACGGTGATTGTTGACTGATCACAAAGCCTCATCCCTCGAAAACCCCAAACGTGCATGGTGTAGTGTGTAGTCTATGCTGCCGTAGCTACCTACCTAACCTATGTCCTTTTGTGTTGCTTCGCAATCATCTAGTCAGCTTCCGAGATTCGGTACCTCAGGTAGGTAGGTAAGTAGGTAGGTTGGTGACCAGGGACCAAGAGAGAGAGAAAGCGTGTTGAGTGCAGATTTCCCTCAGTCTCTCAGTCTCTCTCTCTTTCTCTCCCCTCCTCCTCCTTCTCCTAGTGGCTGGCGTGCTGACTGACTCTGTGGTGGGCTGGCTGGCTGGCTGGCTGGCTGACTACCCGGCTCAACTACCTGGCTACCTACCTACTCTATCTCGCCTTAGCCAGTCAACTAAGAGAAAGATGGGGAAGCAGGCGACGATGGATGAGCGTATTAGCAACCGCCTGACGCTTAGAAGCTCGTGACTGGGCGCTACCCGTACGGGTCAGCGCTACTCGTCCGTGCTAGCGACGGGCCAGCAAGCGACTTAATCACCCGCCAAGCACAAGCGCGAGATCATTCAATACCGTCAAACGGGTCCTCCTTCTTGGAGATCGATTCGCTAACTCCACCAGTGCCGCCCCTAATCCTGACGCGGTGTTGATTCGCCCTGTAGGCTTTCTGTTCTGCGCATAGCGACTGGGTAACATCAGTGTTCCGGCTCTGGCCACTAACAACTCAACTCCAGACTCTGCTATCGCACAACTCGAGAGTCGATCATACGCGGCTGAGGTAAGCCATCCGACAGGCCCAGCGCCTACATAAGTATCCATACGAAAGTTGGACCTCGGATGCGCGTTCCAGCGAGTGAGCGCAGTGCCCTGTTTCTATTCCAGGGCTCTGGCTTCTAGAATCCGTGGTAACGAAAACGTGTTTTTACATATAATTTACATATAACTTACATATAACATGTAGGTAGTGGTTGTTATAGGACCGAGTCGTCTCGCGGCTCTAAACCCCCTCCCCTTCCTCCTCCCCCTGGTCCCCCCCCCTCCCCCCATTCACTCCCCATGTCTCAAGGTGCATCGACGCGTTGTTGTCTGAAGTACCTCCAAGGTACTAAGAGAACTAATAATTAGAGGAATAAATAAAGAAGAGGAAAATAGAAAACCCTGTAATCTCTTCGGTTAGTTAGTTAACCTAGGTAAGCTTTCTTGTCCTTCATAACCAGGACATTACATACCATCTACACACCTTCAACTCGTCAATGAACCCATGTAATTAGTTGGAATCGGTTTAGTGTAATGCGTAATATGTAAGTTACTAGTATGTATGTATGTATGTATGTATCTATACAGGATGTAGGTCCGGTATGTAGGTATGTGGTTTAGTAGTAGCTCCTAAAGATGCATGTTCTTAGGTATGTAGGTATATCCATATGGATTGAATTGGATTGGGGGTGGTTTACACGTTGCACAGTGCAAGGAATTCATTTCCCTTTATTAATGAAAACCTCTATCTGATCTTGAATTTTTATTATCTTTTTTTGGCCTACCCTTCACACTTCACACCCCTGTTAGGGAATCTTCAATGAGAATGCAGGGTAAGGTAGAGCTCTAAAAACATTATGTAGGTAGCAGGTAGGTATATTATAAAGATCCCTACCTACTTACAGCTAGGCAGGTTTGCTATTTAACGCCGGTTCATCTACACGCCCCCCCCCTCTCCCCTTAGGCCTGCATCGTCTCTGTAACCAACCCCACTACATCCCCTCCTCCAGGGAGCTTCTTACTGCGCAGTTGAGGGGACCGGACCCACCTGGACCACCCGAGGAAGAAAAAAAAGAGAGGCATCCACACCCCTAGCAGCAGTTGAATGAACCTGGACATTTTAGCCCCCCCCCGCCTAAGTCTATCCAATCTAACAAAATCTCTTTTTTAGTTGTTTCCCGTTTCCCGGCCTTTACTTTCGCCTAACCTTAGAAAAGTGACTTGGGAAAATGAGATGTGCCATCTCTCATCTCCATATCTCGTCGCTTGACGTTCCGTGCCCGCGTCCGCACAACAAGTCTCTGTACATCTATTTGATATCTCTTTGTCTTCCTGGCCACCATCGGCCACCATCAACCACCACCAACCCTGTCCTGCCTCTGTTCCCTCGTAACCCAATGAGGAAGTAACCCTGGTGTCTTCGGCATTCAAGTCTGCATGTGTAAGTTTTATGGTTCGCCAATGTTGGTTGAATATTCCCATGTCGCCTCAGAAAGCTCGTACATACATACACATATACATTTACACCTACATACATACACACATACCTACATTACATACGTACCTACATGTCTACCTACATGTCTACCTACATGCCTACACACCTACATACATACGTACATACATACATGATGCCTACTTTTTCCATACGTAGGTACCTCTCAGAGTAAGACAGAAACGTACAATACAAGACACCACTAGACTAGACAAGAAACTGGACAGAAAAAAAAGAAAAAAAAACGAAAAACGAAAAGAGACGGATCCAACTAAACCAAATAACAACCTATACTTCGTACATACTTCATACGTACATGCATACATCAAATACACACATACACATGTACCAGACACAGAGAGACGACGTACCTACATTGATGCGCACTTGACATCAACCTACCTAGTAGATACAACATTCACACTTACACTGACTTACACCAAACTAACATATACACACGCGCGAGCGCACACACACAGACACGCACATAACATCAGAAAAGATAATAATATACTAACTACTACTACAGAGGAGAAGTCACTTCCACAAAGTGACTTAAACGTACATCCACCAAGTCGAGTCTACCCTTCCCTAGGTTGCATACTGACTAACAGAGCATCCGTATACTTGCAGCTTGAGATGGGTCGATCTAAACTACCTTAGAGAGCTTAGCCACTTCTTCCAAAAAAAAAAAAGGGAACCCCATATTTTACGTTCCAATGCTGGCTGCATCGTACATCGTCCATCGTTTACGTATGGAGGTATTCTGTCGACCGTTGGACGAATTGGGTCGTATGGGTTTCATCTGCCTATATATCCTTGCTTTCCTCTCCTGGTTCCGGCCCATTGACCTCATATTGATGCCTTCTTTCATTACCTACTCGTCGTCTCTATTATCTGTCCCTAGAAGCCATGGCTTCTTTTCTTTAAGGGCGTTTCCTTCGTCGTGTATTATAATAATCTGCGCTTCGACTCCCTTTTTCTTCTTCTCCCAGCACTCTCACTCCTCCTCCCCCTCCCCCACATCGACTCTGCTCGAGGCTTGAGGTGTCCGGGCAAGTCATCAAGGGAATCTCTCGTTCATCTTTTCGTACGGGGACCTCTACTTTCTATTCCATATTATCTTTGAATTTGCCCAAGCTTCTCCTCCTTCAGACCCTTGCCGAGTTCAGAGCTACCTGTTTTTGACTCCATGCAAACCCATCGTCGACACCTTCATCTTTCTGCCCATCTCTGCGCCGTCACTTGCGCCGCCTTTTACCTCGAATCTCCCGTTGGACTTGGTACCATCTAAGGCAAGTACCACACCTCATGATTCTGTCCTCGTGGCCATCGACTTGGGGATTTTTTGTTGTTGCTTCCTGTTGCACTCTACGCCACACGGCTGCTTCGTCGTCAACTTCTCAGGCCCTGGTGGTGCCCCTCACCTAAGGAACTTATAAGTTACACACCTACCTGACGATATGGCACCCACAACATTCCTCTTAACCCTATGTCTATCCACAACGAGAGAGGAAACTTATTTATTATACCTACCTACCTACCTACTACATATCTACCTAACCTATAAATATTATTTAAGAAAGAAAAGAAGAAAAGAGAGGATACGCAAAACTAACTTCTCTTTTTCTCTCCTGCCAGATTACATAGATCGGAACTCCAGTAACGGAATTCCAGTAACTTAATTATTTCCCTCGTGTTGTCATCAATACAGCGGTAGTTTTCTTTAGTTTCTCTTCTTTTGAAAAAAGGAAAAGGGATTAAAAAAGAAAACAAGAGAAAGCATACTCCCCCTCTCCCTTTAGTTGTTCTGCTGAAAAGTCGAACAACTTCTGGGCTCTGAAGATGGAGATCACAGCTGCTCTATGGGGCCTTGCCAGCCCATATCTCGAGATACTCTCGTCGGCAAAGTTCTGGTGGTTCACATTCTGGATCCTGTGGTAAGTCCCCGCCGGTCCTTGCGCAAGCCGCCACAGCGCCTAAGAGTTGTCACCACGGCTCCAGCTGTGTCCCGCATTGGGGCCCGTACTCTGACAAAAAAAAACTAGGGTCCATCGCTATCTTCGTTTGATCGTGCACACATTCAGCCATTGGCTATACAGATCAAAGCCCATTCCCGAGAAGCCAAGATTCACCCCCGACGACGTGACGGTAATTATTCCTACTATTCACAATGTCTTCGAGGAACTCCGCCCTTCTTTGGAGAGCATCCTGGCCTGCCGGCCCCACCAACTCATCTTAGTGACGACGGTAGACAAGCACGAAGCGCTGGAGAGGCTTGCCAGAACCCTGTCGACCCCGGACGCCGTTCGCGTACTCTTCACGCCCATTGCCAACAAGCGCCTACAAATCTGTGAAGCGCTTCCCAAGGTCAAGACGGAAATTACCATCATGGCCGACGACGATGTTACCTGGCCGTGCACTCTGCTCCCCTGGGTGTTGGCCCCGTTTGAGGATCCTAAGATGGGTGGTGTAGGGACATGCCAACGTGTGCGCCGGACATCGGATGGGACATGGTCTACGCAGATTTTCAACTGGCTTGGTGCAGCTTACATCGAGCGCCGCAACTTCGAGATTTCGGCCACGCACAACATCGACGGGGGCACGTCGTGCATGTCGGGCCGCACGGGAGCCTACCGCTCAGAGATTTTGTCGAGCCACGACTTTCTGGAAGGGTTCAAGACTGAGCGATGGAGAGACTACATTCTGAACGCCGACGACGACAACTTTGTTACTCGCTGGTTGGTGAGCCACCAATGGAAGACTTGGATCCAGTACGAGAAAGAGTGTGAGATCGAGACTACGCTTGAGAACGGGCTCAAATTTCTGTTTCAGTGTTCACGATGGGCCCGCAGCAACTGGCGAAGCAACTGGACCAGCCTGGTTCGTGAGAGATACGTGTTAACGTGAGTAAGACGAAATAAAAAAGAGACTCCCCATAAAAAAAGAACCATAGTTCTTTTTCTCCTCCATCCCCTATTATTTCTTCCTTTTTTCCCCCCCTCTACCATTCTTTCTTATACTGTTCCGGAGACGAATAAGAGAAGATGGGAAGGGAAAGAGAAAGAAAAAAAGGGGAAAAGGGGAAGGCAGGAAACGTAACCGAATAGGACATTTCGCTAATTAGTGCATCAATTTCACACAGCCAACAACCATGGTGTACCTACGCCTTACACGTGGCGACCTTTACCTCTCTCGCTTTTGTTGTTGACCCCCTCTTAGTCCTCTCACTTTGGTGGGGCACTGAAGGGTGGAATCTGGAGACCCGCCAGCGCCTCTTCTGGGCGCAGCTCATCTTCATGTTTGCATACACGAAGGTTGTCAAGTTGATTGGACTTTTCCGCCGGAACCCGAGTGACATTGTCTTTTTGCCCGTCTCCATCATCTTCGGTTATTTCCACGGTCTCATCAAGCTGCATGCGCTTTTAACCCTGAATATGGTATGAGAAATGAGCTGACTAGCCCCCTCCCCAACTCGAGCCCACTCCGTCAACCACTAACACGCACTTAGACATCTTGGGGTAGCCGGCCCGATGGTGATGCCAACGATGCCCTGCGTATGGCGCGTCGCCCACGGCGGAGCGACAGTATTGCCACACCTTCTCCCCGAGCCGACGACCTCGATCGTCTTATTGGCCGCATGCGCAATGTGCAGACGGTTTTGGCTGACAAGGAGCTTCTCGTTGAGTTGGAAAGAGAGTTGCCGTCCATGACGACGGTTGCTAGGTTGTAATAATAACACAGGCGCGCCCTTGGACGAAAAGATCCAACGGGCACCATGTACTGCGGCCAAGCCCGGCGGGAGAACGGACGGTCACGCATTTACGATTCATGAATTCGTCTTTACTATTGATTCGATTATTTTTCCTTGGCAGGGATGTGGGAAGAGGTAAAAACGGTACTCTTCCATGGGATCCGGCCACGACCTACAAACATCGGATGGACGCTACCGCCGGTGGCTTTTCAGTTAGCCTGAGGTAAATTCCCTCACGGGACCTCCGGCTGGGTAATTCTTAAATAACGACAAACACTTTGGGTCTTCCGTCTGGTCGCGGATGACGAAGAATGGCGAAGAGAAGACGAAGAAGAGCAAGAGAACAAGAAGAGAAGATAACCGAGAAGAAGGAGAGGAGAAGAGAAGAAACTTCATATCATACGGAGACCAGGTTTACACATTTACGGGTTCATTACGACTACAGAAACGAGTCGACGACCTCCCATCACCTACTACATAATGCCAGGCATAATTGTCATGAGGGAAAAAAAAACTTATCCGGGTTGGCGCCAGGCATATTTTTCAGGGTCCATCCAACTTTTTTTTTTCTGAGGCTGCATAATATTCTTATTCCGACACGCATCATCAGTTTTTCTGACCCGACTTTTACGAGACTTAACAAAAAAAAATATGTGTGGACTATGACGAGAAACAAAAGAAAAAAAATTACTACCAGAGCTTCGGGGGGTTGACAAACATCCGAATAGATTGTGACTCTAGTCTGCATGTCTTCAGATCCTCATAGATTTAGAGAGACATAATCAAGACATAAATTCCCGGCAAGATAGAAACCACACGCATCATCAGACAATTCGTCCCCGGTACGCGTCTCTATTGTGTATGTATGTGTATGTGTGTGTGCGTGTGTGAGATGTTGGCATTCTAGATGTGGTTTTCCTCGCATCGGGTGGCAAACCGTAGGCATTAGATCCCGCCAATACCGGGCTACGTATCTCGATCACATAGATAGGCACGCTACGGGCATATGCACGGGAGAAAAAAAGTCGACACCACCGGCAAGATCAGACATGCAGAAGCTCTCTAGTTACACAGCAGCATGGAAAACACATCCGGGGTTATCCAAACAGCGTCTCCTACATGTGCCAAGCCAGACTCGCCCACACGAGCAGACAAGGACAAGGACGAGTACCTACACACCTACATACATACATAGCCCCCAACTTTAGCTCTAGTCGTGCCAAGCCCCAAGAGGCTCTGTCTGCAGAAGACACTTGTGGTTTGGATCCAGTCAGATTAGCCCATGATCTATTGGCATCGTGACTCGCCGAACCGAAGCCGACTGATACTTTGATATTGCCTTCTGCTGGACCAACTACGGGGGAACCCATCCGTTCGTTCTGCTGGTACTATTAGTCAAAGACGCCGTTATACCCTACGACGAAGCTACCTGTTAGGATGCCATTTGTTGGGGAGATGGAACGGCCTACACATGGATCGTCTAACCTAGGTATATTACCGCTAACCTGGTCAAACAGCAAAAGACCACTGCGCCATCAGCCGGCCTTTATCCACTTGCAACGAAGGGCCCTTGAGATCGTAATTCCGGGCCAAACTTACATGGCGATCTAAAGTTATAGCGTCATACCGGCCTAGGTTCTCTCAGCCTTTTTCCCTGCGTATGTGACCAAGTGGCCATCTCGACAACCGGGATGAGGGCACGGAGCGCTGGATCTAACGTCCCACTCGGTCAAGTTTAGTCTATGTAGATTAAGTATGCGAGCAATCGCTTCGAGGAGACCCCGCATGATGGGCGACCAGATCGCGCGAAGCGAGAAATGAACGGCGCCGGTGGACAGGCCATTGGTACGAGGAATCCTTGCTTGTTGCTGTTAGTATGGGACGACCGGCACCCCTCTCTCCTGCTTATCTTCCTCCGAGATGCACATGAGTCGTTTCGTAGGGAGCCCGTTCATGATGATTATTATTTTCTTGCTTCAGGGCCGGCGCATTATTGACAGCTATGTAAGCAAGTCGAATCAAATCATATAACCGATCGACCTACATAGCATCATGGGGTTAGGGCCCGAAATCCCTGCCTAGATCAGATACGTTCGACAGGGAAAACACGAACCCACCACTCCGGTAGTAGAAACAGAATCGACTTGAATCATTACCGCGAGAGGCTACCTGCATATCTTGGCGGCGTCCATCGAGATGGGTTCGTTCCTACATTTCCCATGTCTCTTAACTCTCCAGGTCGGCTGTACAATGGGCCTATCATACGACTGCCTCATGATTTCATACACGCACACCTACACCAATAACGATGAATGCCAGAGTGAGATGTCAACCAGCGCGGTATCACTCGCATACATGACACATGCAGCTAAAAAGGACATGGACACATGTTCTTTATGCATTGCGGATTTTGTCCTGCCCTCTCAACCTCCCAACCGTTTGACGCCACGAAGGGGGAAAAGGGGGGGAGGAAGAGAGGGAGGGAGAAGGAGGTAGGTGTTGCAATCACCGGCTAACTCGCTACAGGTTGTGAGGAGGTCGTTTTCCCATAGCCGAGACATGACGCATCGGGGGCGAGAAGCTCTAGAAAGTCGTCACAAGAACGACATAAAATAGTGAAAGGAGGGGGGGCATAAAATTCAACAAGCACGAGAGCTATAATAGCAACTACAGCCCTGGTCACGATCACCTCCAAGGTCTAGTAATAGGTGAGATGGAATTGCTTAATCAGGCCAAGAGGCTGAGCAGATTGGTCAATTGGATCCTCCACATCCCGGTATAGTAATCGCATCACGCATGACCCCAGCTTCAAGGTTCCCATGTGTGCGTGTTTCTTTCCAGGGATATAAGGTAGGCGTAGGTAGAAAGATCCCTCACGTCAGCCTCACCTCGACATATATCAGACTCACCTCAGACCTACCCAAAGGAGGCCGAGAGAACGTAAGAGGGAGGGGGAGAGGTTGGAAAGGGGCACTGTCTACTTGCCATTGCTAATGCAGAACACGAGGCATACACACTTACCATCG
Organism: Biscogniauxia sp. FL1348; assembly: GCA_022544895.1. NCBI lineage: Eukaryota > Fungi > Ascomycota > Sordariomycetes > Xylariales > Xylariaceae > Biscogniauxia > Biscogniauxia sp. FL1348. Next base: position 519,875 of record JAJNNV010000006.1, on the reverse strand, counting down.
TTACGATCCCTCCATGACGACATTGACGACGACGCTGATGGCGACGACAGTGGTAGAGGTTAGTGCTAAGTAGTCATGGTGGTAAGCTCGGGGCACTTCAGGGCTGAATCGATGTCACCCACTGTTTTTCATCCCAGTTCCCCCCCCCATCTTCTTAATGCGTGTATGTAACGCTAACTGGTCAATGGCGATGGGGGGGTGTGGATATTTCACGAACTGCCATGTCTTAAGCCGTACCAGGTAAACTTGGTTGCCGGCCTACCCAGACTCAAAGAGCAGTCGGCTGGTGATGGTTTCTCTCTCGCTCTCTTTCTCCTACCGCCGACGGTTGCAACCCATATAAACATCTCAGCCGCGCTAGACCAAGCCGTCCCCCATCCCACCCATTCACAGCCCTTGACGCCATCCAGCCCACAAGCGGCGCTTATCCGTATCCTCTCGGACCTGCGTCTGGAGTCATGCACGATTCCAAGCTACTAGTACCAAGCAGTGGGGTACCAACCGCCCGTCTATGGCTTTGTATCTCTCGAGTACCTATTTACGCCCTTTCCACTCAAAGAGCCCCCAACAAGTTAGACCAGTAGGTAACGTGTAAGCGAGGGGAAGCACACGACGGTTATTAATGCACCACTATCACCACCACCACCATCACCGTTGCCGGTATATACGTACTACCACACTGTCAACCACGGAAAGTACAATACAGACCTACATGCGTACACACACACACACACACATACATACATACATATGTGCCAGGACCGATGGTGCACACAATAAATAAATTTCTTGTCAAGGGCATGATGCCTCAAAGGAAACACCGAGACGGGATGTGACAACTCATCCCCGACAGCATGGGATTCCCTAACCTAGTTATCTTCACGCGTTTGCCTCCTCGGATCTCTTTCATATAAAAAAACAGGGCCCCCGAATCGAGGTCACGTCTCGGCTCTCAGAGCCGACCTAAACCTGACCGGGCCTGGTGCCCCCTTCTCCGGATTCAATACAACTCATACCTGTGCTGACTACTCGCATATGTGCCGTTCCTTCATTTCCGCCGACGGGATCAGGGTACCCGGCTGTCCGGTTGCGGCGTAGGCTAGCGGATAGGTGTTCGGGAGACTGCGGCCGCAAGAAAGAAAGAGAAAAAAAAAACTCCAAGGGTACGTAGGCTCGGACGGAGGGCCTTCCACATCCCCAGTCCTAGGAAGTAGGTCCAAAAAAAAACTTCATGCACAGTGCGATCGATCCCTTTTCTTCTTGCGTGAGCAAAAAGTTTCCTGCTTGGATGTGAGGGGTGAGACAAGAGGAAATCATAAGTCATACTAATCAACGCCCTGTAGTAGAGCTTCACGATCAATAAGCTTGCTAACCTACCTAGTCCCGACGGCGTATTTTCCAGCTAAAACCAGCCTGGTAGTTAGTATATGTACATACTAAGCATCGAACGTAAAGCCGGCCTTAGCTGTGGAGATGGCGCTCCTAGGATCATGCCGGGGAGGCGTTGGATCTGATAGTGGTTATGCCCGTGAGATGTAATGCATTAGACAGGACAGCAACTTGTTATGGCTAAACCGGCTGCCTCTTTTTTTTCTTTTCACGGCTACTCGGTCCCTACCTACATGCCCTACCTACGTAGTAGGTACCTATCTAGACAAACGCTCACACGAGTATGGGACAATTTGATTTTTCCATCTTACGATTTCATCTGGCAGGAAGCATCAAATCTGTCGAGTTTACGCGCGGGTCGAGTACATGCTGGGTCGTTACAGTAATAAAGTCCCGCAAATATATGCCCTCCTTTCTTTGGCCCTACGTGGTGGTGATTGATCCTAGGTAATGTATAATGCATGCAGGTCTTTGTGTAGGTAGGTAGGTAGGTATTAATTAGCTGCTGTAACACTTGCTTCTAGGGTAACGACTTTTTCTCATGTCTCTCTTTTTATCTTCAACCTCGTCTCGAGCTTCAGGGTTTCACTTTCATGACGTGTCTTTTTTTTTCCCCTTCTCACACTTCCCCATGCGACTACATCTAACTCAAAACCTAAGAGGAAAAAAACCCCTCGTAAGGGAACGGAATGGAGGCTGCAGAGGAACGGCGACTCGAATAAAAGAAAATATGACAGCTCAGTACGGCTAATGCATGACAACGACAACCGGAGGAGATGCAAGACATCCGATAGATAAAAAAGAAGCACGAGAGTAACGGAGAAAAAAAAAAGAAAGAAAGAAAAAGAAAAAGAACGAAAATATCAATGGGCCTTGTCTCTGCGCACAGACTTGTGGCATTCAGGAACCGTAGATCATGGAGCACGGGAATATGGATATCGATACTAGATGCAGTAAATTCGATCTTCAGGTCCGCTCTTCCAGGTTGCATTGCTGCGATTAGATACAGGGTAGATTCTCAAAATACTACCTAGGTACTCCGTTGCTACTATTATCAATCAGACCTCGCTTATTATTCCGCATTCTCAATGCTAAACTCGAAATAGATGCATAGACTATAGTATAGTGTAGAGAAATACAAGGCGACGAATCTAACCTAAACCTACATAATTCGGGTTAGTTGGTTTTTAGTCCCAGTTAAGACGTATAGTTATGTAGACAAGTACCAGCTAAGTAGAGTAGGTACTTAAGGTAACCAGTGCAAGACGCACAAGACACAAGACGTTATGCACTCAGGTATAGTACATACATACCTGGGTACACAAATAAATACTAAGTAAATATAGTGACATACCAGACACCGTAGAAAAGGGTAACGTGTAGATAGAGAACCCCCTGACGGATTGCAATTTGGTTTACTAATCTTATAAAATTTCTGGGGCGCGCTATAGTCCATGGCTGAAGCAAGTCAACATACATATTGCACATACCAGACATACATAAAGTACATAGGTAGGTAGTATAGGACGACAACGAAAAGTAAACCAACCAACCAACCAACCAACCAACCAGCTAGGTAAATAGTCAGCCAGAGACAGCACCAGCCACCCCAATAACATGGCCAACTTATCCCAAGTGGTAAACTCCGAACGGGAATAATGCTGCAGTGCTACGTGGTACAGCACGCTCCCTAACCTAGTGGGATCCTGTAATAGGACCTAGTAACCGCTTGAGACCCAGACCTAAGATGGCTAGCAACTAAGAACACTAGACCAACTCATCGCGAACCACAGATCGCCAACTAGTGCTGGCAAGGGGCCGTGGGGCAGCTAACTAGTTAGTACTATACGTGATAAGCTTATCAAATCACCAGGCAAAGACTAGATAGAGATAGGCTAGCTTGTATAGTAGCCGATCTAACGTTATATATGTATGTATGTATGTACGTATAGAGGTTAAGGTAGGTAGGTTATGTTATTAACTATTCTATAGCGGGAACAGCATGTGCTTTTCCCCCATGTTGATGTGACTTAGCTATGCCTTACCAACCAGTCCAGTCTCGTTTTTCTATAGCCCTTCCCTACCATCCTGCCTACCTACTTTCTTACTGTCCCTCGGAGTTCTTCTCCGTGCCCCTTGTCTGAACTGACTAGCTTGTACGGCGGATTCGGTCGAAATTTAAACACTTTGGACAACGATACATGTAACCTAGGTAGGTACAGTTACGCACTTGACTAGATTTAATTTGCCTATCTCGTCGAAACACATTACTACCGGGTTCCACCTCTATAGCGTGTGTAAGTGTATGTAGTAGTATACGTACATAGCTTGGTGAAGCCGCTCCTACCCCGGTCTCCCCTCCCGGGGCCGGGCGAAACATCAGATCGATCTGTTAAGGCAGATCCACCACCGAGCTCAACACCCTCGCTGCGATTCGTCCGTCCGTTCCAGTCCCGCACCAGCTAGGTATGTACCTAGGTGTTGCTGGGGAGTTCCTTACCGGCCCCCCTAGGGCTAGTAGGTAGCCGTAACTTATCACGGCCATTATCCCACAAAAAAAAGACGCAGGGCATCATGACGAACGACGATTTTCGGCGGGGGAAGCTAAGCTCTATCTTTCCCTTGGGTTTCCCCTTTACGGACCTCTACCTATTTCGTTGTTCCTATCCCGCTCTGTCTCTCTCGGTTCCCTCTTTCTTCTCTAGTACGCCCCCCCCCCCCCCCCTTCTCCCCATAGACAGGACGGGGGACCACCTATACATACGTGGGAGAGAGGGGGGGGGGGATTACATGCACATGCACATATACATATACACACATTACATTACATATGTAACTTTTTTGTTGTTTTTTACCTCGTATGTAATGTATGTACGTAGGCAGGAACAGAGCTCCCCGTCCCAATCTCTGACCAAACATGGGACGGAGGACCTGGATTAGGGGAACATACTTCACACAAATAACCCCATGACATAACCAGAAAAAGGAAAATTTCACAACCCGCCGCCAGCACATCATTCCACGGTCCGTCCGTCATCATTCCTTCAATCACACCCCCGAGAGAGGGGGGGGGGGGGGGGGGGGGGGGGGAGAAAGCCCGTCCCAAATCCATTCTTCCAGGTGTTCATTCCCACCGGGGGTGGACCCCACGACCCTGCAGCCTGCTCGATTGGGGAGGCAGAAACGTGCGTTACAAGGAGAGAGTACTAGAATAGGGAAGAGTATCGAGAAAGGGAAAATGAAGAAAGGGGGGGTTGGGTAGGTAGGTATTCGCTACTCCAGTATCGTGATGATCGTTGTCGCCAGTAAGAGTGTAAAAAAAAATCAAAAAAATCCGGGAGTCCCCATATTCACACCATATATTTTTCAGTCCTAATAAGCTTAGGTATATTGAAGCCGTTATTACCTTTCAGCCAATCAACCTAGCTACCAACATCGAACTTTCATTCTTACGTATGTATTGCATGCTTCGAGCATGAGTGGCAAAAACGTGTGTTTAAGCTATACATAGAAACCTTAAAAAGGGAGAAAACCACGAGGGAGAAAGAAAACAAAATAATTAATTCAGCGAATACTGAAAAGTTGAGTCAAAATTAACACCCCCCCCCTCCGTTTTGTTTTTCTATCACCCACAACCCACAACCCACGTCCCACGTCCACACACACACACCCTCCCTCCCTCCCTAATCCGGTTTCAGACACCCCCCCGTTTCCTGGAGGAGGGAAAAGATTGAAAGACATACACACATACACATACACGCACGTTACATATACATATATGCATAGCCTAACTCATCCTAGTACCATGCACACATCCATTCCACCACTTCCCCCCTTCCCCCCCCCATCTCCCCGTTTTTAACCCACCCGTCCCCTGAGCATCACCAGCAAGGGGTGTATAGAGTGGAGGCTTGGAAGGTAGGTAAGTAGGAGAAGTGAGGGGGTGGTAAAGTGGAAAAAAAAAAAAAGAGAGAGTTACTAGCTCCAGTTAGCTATATATGTACAATACAGGGTAGCTTTTCTAGCTTCAACTTTGGGCTAGTTCGTTATGTAGGGTTGTGTTTTTGAATGCAACAGCAGTAGCCGGTTTGAGACAGCATAGAGTTGATGACTATACAATTACACACACACACACACATATATATATATAGTTATATGTAATTGTATAGTGGACTACATATACTACATATATAGGTACGCAAGAAGCTAACCCTAGCTAACTAGATAGCTAGCTAGCTTGTTACCTCTTTTAGCTCTCTCTCTCTGTCACTCTTTCTCTCACGCAAGACTTTCCTCCCTTTCTATCTCCACACAGCCTGCATATTATCCACGGTGTTTCTTGAATGTTCGGCAATACATGCATCTTGTCTCGTCTTGTCTTATATCTCGCTGCAATGTATGTATGTATGTATGTACGTACGTACGTGTGCGTGTGGTATGTGGTTTTTTTTCTTTGGGACTAGTTCCGCATTACTTGCATGCAGGGTATGGCAAAATCGGAAACCCGAGGAAAAGGTTATATACTAGCATTATTATACACTATCTATACTAGTTTCTGGAAATGTGTTAGGAGGGGGGTTATAGAGAGAACAGAGATTGCATAGGGAAAAGGCGGAAAAGAGAGGAAGAGAGTGTCCCAGACGAACGTGGGGTACATGCATCTATGAGCGTGCAAAAAAAGGAGTCTTCTTCCTTAAGGGGGCAAGGAAAATGTGTATAGACAGACCAAAAAAAAACTTATTCACGTTGTATGTATCTAGAGCTCGCAAAGTATTGTCTGTCCAGAGAAATCCAACAGGAAAATTTTTGATAATAATGAGACGAAAAAAAAGAGCAGATCAAGTTGTGTGTGGGGGAAAGCTCCGTTCAAGGACAGCGGTGCCGGTGGAGACTATAACCCTTTGAGACACCGGACCTCTCCCCCACAGCACCAAGAGCGCGAGCCGGTTGATGCGATGCAAGGGTTATATGTATAATACAGAGCTTCGTATAGGCGTCCCGAGACGGAATATACCATTTCTTTTTCCTAGAAAGGGGAACTTGGCGAACGTTACCGTCACAGATGCCGCTGCTGCTGCTGCTGCCCGGGCAGAAGGCGAGTCAAAAAAAAATATGATAGATAGCAAAAATAAAGAGAGAAGAGGACAGAGAGGACAGGGGAAGGGGGGAAAAGTTACCTTACCCCAGTACTTGCATCTACAAATTTTCTTCTGCTTGGCTTCTTGGGAAAGTGATAACCCATATTGTCGGTTAGGTAATTGTAAGCGGCCTCCCCCGACGCCGATGCAGGGGCGTAAACAACGATGTTTAGATATCTGGAGATCGTCTTGACCATCGAGACGTTTTTTTAGTTCGTATGTACGCATATACGCATGTAGTGTAGTAAGTCAATACTAGGTAAGTAGGTAGATAGGGTATCCTCAACGGTCGTTCGTATATAAGCCCGTCGTCTAGCGGCCCAGAGCATACATACATACATACATATACACCCTTGTTTTTTCCCTCCCCACTGGACCACATATGCCGCCTTCTCTACTAATCCGTATTCCCTTCCTCTATAGCTACGCCCACACCCCCCTTTACGCTTTTTTATTTTTTTTTTCTGCTAGCCAAGCACACAATTCTGGCTACAAACTGCCACGTAATACGTACGTGGTAGGTATTATACCGGGCTCCCTTATTCCTTCGCGTTTCGTGTTCCCTCCCCTCCCCCTTCCTCCCCCCCCAGCACGCGTAGGTAGGTAAGTCAGAAACACACGGGAGAGGGATGATGGAGAGACGGAAGAAGTAAAAAGTAACCTATAATAGCGGATGGAGAATTCCGTTCCAATCGACCGATTAAAAGTCGAACTACTAAAATAAAAAAACCCGTTGGTTCCCCCTCGGAGGACGTTAAATTCCTTCCCCGGGGGCTGCGGATCGTCACCGTTATGGCGCCGCCTGTTCGGGGAGACGTATCCCGGGTACCCGGGCTCCTGTCGATCAACGGCGTGCCGATGCAAGCGTCAGAAAGGGCCACGCTTGGGGAATCCTGCACTAACTAACTAACAGGGCCTCAGGATTTTCCGCAACGCGTTTTTTCCCCTGCCGCGCCCCCTTCCCCCCCCTCCCCTTTCCCCAATTCACTAGGTAGTTAGAGGGCGGGAAAGGGGGGAAGATATGGGGGAATACGAGGGACTTGGGGTTATTATCAAACAACACAACACAACACAACACAGCACACACAATATTCTTCTTTGTCTTCGTCATGTTATGTTACGTGGCTACTATAGTGGAAAAAAAAAACAACAACAACACCGACTGCCGTGACGAAAAGGCGTGTCGTGTCGTGTCGTGTCGTCGAACAGGCCAAAGCAGCAAACAAAAAAAAAAGGGGGGGGGAAGGCGCACGAACAAGGTACCTAGGTAATCGACGAGAACAAAAAACAACACTGTAGCTAGGTAGTGTATTATACGAGAGATTTTACACGTATATATCTCGAAATACCTACGTGCTGCCCACACCCTATACCTAGTATACGTCTCCTCACCCACCCCTCCCCCCCCTTCCCCAACCCCCTCCCTTTTTTTTGTATCACCCCGACGACTACCGACATAACTAATATAAGCTTTTTTATTTATTTCTTTCTTCTCGTTCTCGTCATCCCGCGTGCGGGATGGACTGGGATGGGGTCAGCTAGCTAGGTAGCTGGCGTCAATCACTCCAGCTGAATAATTTAAGGGGAGGGGGTCAAAAAAAGGGAAAAAAAGAAGGAAGGCTAATTGGACGCGAATGCACGATGACGAAGGGAAGGGGAATTAAAAAAAAAGGACCTGTCTAGACCCGCAACTTCCCCGGTGGAGGGGAGACGCGCGGGGGGGGAGGCGTTGGGAAAGGGGAATAAAAAAAAGAAAGGTTGCTGGGAATTTCGTCATCGATCGATCGTGCGGCTCTGCGGTGATGTGTGAATATGTTATATATGGAAAAGATAGGCAAGCGGGATAGTAGGAGTAGCCTTAGATCCTTGGCGAAAAATGTCGTCAGCTGGTTTTCTCTCTTTGCGGAAGGATGAATAGGTAATAAGAATAATGACGAAGATAATAATAATGAAATAGCCCTACAGGATCTTGGGAACCCCCCCCTGGTTAAGCTGGCTTGCGTCCTTCTCTAACCCCCTCCCCCCTTTTCTTGCTCCCTATTATCGGGCACAAGCTGGTTCGCGTGATGCCTTGCGCACGTTGGTATACACATGGGGGATTAGTATGGGCGGGAGAGAGACAGCAAGGAGGCGTGGTCTTGATGCTTCTGCGAGCCTCGTTTACATGTGTGCTCTGCGGGCCTTCCACCGACAAGTAGAAAGGGGGAGGCAGGTAACTTGTCTACGGAGTCGGGGTATGCAGCTATTACGAACGCCAACGGGCAGAATACAGCTACTTCCAGACCAGCATGGGAGAAGGGCTGGCATGCCACAAATAATGACTTGCCCTTGTAGAACAGAAGTATGCGCGGATGTTGAAGGTGGCTTCCGTGGCATATCCCACGGTGTTCAGTGCGTTGGTCGCATATATCCATAAGGATTGAAGATACATTCCCTTCCCCGTGCCGTCTATTACCTTGAACAGCACAGAGTTGCGATCCGTTAGTATAGTGTTCCCCTTTAGTGCTTCAAGTAAACTTCAGCGTAACAGTACACTGCGTCATACTCCCAGAGTGAGTGACTAGTTTGCCTGTCATAGCCAAGAGTACCCTGGGAGGAGTATCGCTCAGGACGCCTGTGATGGTGCGATTGGTCGATGTATCATGATTCTCGGTGGTAGATATAAACCTTTTCCTTGTCTTCATGCGGTACAATGGCATATCTATAGTTGAAGTCCTTTAACTTAATGCGAGCGTTCATATCTTAGAGGCCGAGGTTGTGGCATCCTATGATACTGGCCTTGGTGGAAAGTAAGGGGCAAAGATTCTTACCTGTCCTTCCGCACCTCATATAGATAACTAGAGTTCATACGGGTTACATATTTAGGTATTCGAAGAAATATGTGACTGATATCACAGCTTCCAGCCTTGACTACACCATGAGTATAATGGTCACCTCCGTACACCTAAGTGACAGAAGTAACTTAAAATACATCAGACTATCTGAAGGGTATCCAAATAGCCGTGCTGGACATACATAGGGTTGGCATATTATGTGAACAAGGTGTAGGCCTTCTAAGCCAGCTATACTGAATCTGATGTGCGTAATCGTCTGTCAAATGTAACTATTAGATGATCTGTGGTTCGTCATATCCCGCAGAGCAGATTTCCTGAGAAGACGCAATAAACAAACTTCCCCGATCTTATAACCCCCATCAACACATATCACCCATCAAAAGGAACTGCCTCTCCCATCACAAGCAAACGCCGCGCGATGGGACGTGATACCTAGGTATCCATCTATCTCGTATATATTGAAACTTCCTCAAGGCAGGGAATTATATTCGATATGTAGAGCACTGTGGATGAGGTTAGGGGCTAACGCCCCTTAAGAAGCTGTATTTTGTCACGCGTTATCACTCGCCACTGTGATATGCCTCAGAGTCTGGCATTCGCTCAAGTTACCGGCATATCAAGGATCTAAGAGAGAGTTCTGAAGCTCCGACAGGAGTACGTACCCTATAGGTACTAGGAGGGCCTGATATTTTCTTCCGTTACGCTGTATACGACCCAGAACAACAGGGCCAACGAGAGCAGGTAGTCCATTCAATATGTATACCGTCGGGTTTAATTTAGGAAATGCACAGAGCTTACCACGCCCTCATACCCCTAGGGAGGCCTGCGTTAAAAAGATGGGTTTTATCGCCTGACGCCATACTGTGAGGGAGTTCGAAGGGTGTAGCCTGTGGACTGAGCCCCGGGGGGTCCTTGGAGCGTAGGACTCAGAATATGAGAACTGAGCTCTAGGAACAGGGAGAGGGTATGTACAAGTGTCACTAGCAAACCAAGAACCTATTTGTATGTATATATCCAACCTTTACCTAGTTCTGGATCCTCGCACGACAACAAAACCAACTGCACGTTCCTCTAACCTAATACAGAGTATGCATCGTGACAAGTTCCTCTAACGATCCCCAAAACATACCACCTCATCATACCAGAACCCCGAAGCAGTCAATAGCATACAACGCAAGAGTGCCACCCGCAAACACACATATCGACCGGATAGGGGGTGGTGGTCTGTTCCTATTTCCCATGGACAGCAGAGCCTCAACAGTCTGACATAAGCACCAAGCGCAGCGCATGGCTGGCGAATGAAGTTGCTTCTTGTAGGCAGCTATCCTACATGCGCGTTTCTTTCTTTTGGACCAACAGCGGTCGTTCGTAAGGGTACGCCGAACCGGATGTTCGTCGTGCGAGAACCTACCTACCTAAACCACCGACACGGACTGCGTCACTACCTGCTAACGCACATTCATTACCGATATACAACACCCTGTAGCAAGACAAGAAATGAGAAGACTGCGAGAGAGAGAGAAATGTAGTTTCAGGATGTTACCTTGAGTACAATGCAATTCACCCCATCCCTTCTCAGTTAACCTAACCTACCCCATAACCTACTAACCTAGGTTAATAAACAGCCCCAAGAGATAGATTTGATACACGTAAGTATCATGCAGAGATACCTACCTATAACATCATGAAAAGCAGGAATCCGCATAATACTTATAAAACCATGTCGACTTTTCCACATCCGAGCTACCTATCCGTTCACTTCACGCTGTATACCGGATCCGTCCCCACGCTATACAGATAAAAGGAAAGAAAAGAAAAAAGGGGGAAGAAAAGCCCTCATATTGATACAAGTGCCGATACGGTGCCTAAAGGGCGATGGCTATAGGGGGGAAGGGGGAGACGATTAGAGCCAGTCCATGTATTGGTGTATGCTGGCTGTATTATATCTAGCACCCAAAAACCATCAGTGTCACTCTCCGACAGCATAATAAATCTATCGAATATCGATATATTAAAAAAAAAAAATAATGCCTAGGTAGTTTAGGTCGTCCCACTATTGACATCCATCCGTTGGTCTGTCTTGAATCAGGGGTTTGGCCAGTGTTGAGCCAATTTTCGGCCCCTTTATGGGGGGACCATCTGCTCGCACATTATTGAGCTTTTTCTCGACCAACCGGACGCTTATTCCGTCTATTAACACTATAATGTTTTGTACGGTATTGTAAAATGAAGATGCGTGTATGTGTGTATGTGTATGCATGTGAGTGGATGTTCTGTTCTCTGTGCGCGCGCCCATCTGCCCTCCTCCCCTTTATCTCGCTCATCCCCCTTATGTCTTCCCTCCCCACGCCTCCTCCTGATGCTTCAAAAAGATAGGATTGGAATCGCCTCTTCTCTCCTTACTCGCCACCTCCCTTAAATCTCCCTCCCTCCTTTCTCGCACACAAAGTAGCATACGCAAACTTTCTGAAAATTTTATGACAATTCAATGACACTAGCAACATTTCTTTGAAGAAGATAGGAAGGATAAGAACCAACAACAAAAAAGAGTTCTCGATCATGGAGCAACAAAACAGATTCGAGGGAATGATTCAAATGCTAACAGGTGAAAATCGACAAGAACTTCTCGATAGTTAAAGAAAAAAAAAAGCAGCAAGAGGGGAGAAAAAAGCTGCCGAAGAATCAAACTTTGGCCTTCTACATCCCATTTCAGAAACTCCCAGCCCGATGCCCTTGCCGAAAAAAACAGGGGAATATAGTACCGAATCATCACATCGCGTCATTGTTGAGACCAAAACCAAGCTAATAAGTCTATCACCTAGTCGGCCATTGACGGCATGGGATCCGTCGTCTTTCTCGACGGTATGGGACGTACGTTGCGAGACGGCAAGAACATTTCCCGCATTACAAATTTGTAGCGTAGAATATAGGAACTCGCGAACAATAGGCTAATATCGAGAATACGCCCACCTAGGTGCTGTTCTCCATTCGTCTCACAACGGTAATTTAGATGTAGTATAAGTCGATCGCCAGGACAATTCGAGGAGTAGTGAATTTAACCATATGTTAAGTGAGCCTTGTCGCTCTTCAGGCCTCGCCACCTCTTGCCCGTCCCCGTCTCCTAAAGAAGTCCATCACTCTCTTGGCTGCGCCACTGCTACCAGCGTGATCCCGAGGTCTTCCATATTCTTCGCCGTCGTAGGCATCTACAAACCTCTTGTTCTTTTGCAGGACACGATTTCCTTGCCGGCTCGTTGTCCGGCGTTCATCGTATTGGTCTGAATCGTAGCTGCCTTGGTAAGGTGCGGAATTAGGTGGTCTTCGTTGAGGATGCTCAATCGATGACTCGGAACCAGAGTTGAGAACTGCGCCTTGTTGCAAATATGCTGGGATGGCCGAGGGCTTCGAGCTGGATGGATAGTGTTCGTACTGGGGAGATACTGGGCTGTGAGTAGACTGAGCAGTAGGTCTTGAGCGCTCCTCCCGTGACTGTTCGTACGCCCCATCGGCATATTGCTGTGGATGACTCGTATAACGGCCATATTCATCGACATCAGGAGGTTCCTGAATCGGTAGATCCTGCTGAGACATATCGGGAGGAGGGGTTGTGGGCTCTTTGCCTAGCCCCATTGCCTTCATGAGAGAGAAGCGCCTGTTCTGTGATGGCTTGTCCAAGGAGCCTTGAGAGTCATTTACGCTTCCACTGCGTTTCCTACTTAGGCCCAGAGAAAATGACTTGCGCGAAGCTCGAGAATCCATAGAAACCCTGCCCTCTCCAGGCATGGTATTGGACATGCTGATCGGGGGGTACTTCTTGGACGGCTTTTCGCCATGCTGGTTGGGATGCTTCTTGCCACGGCTTCCGAACAAAGAACCGCTACGACCAAATATTTTGCCACCAATTTCGCCGATCGTGTTCGACCTCCTGTGACCCTTGCCATCACTCGAATGATGTTGGCTCTCGTCGTCAAACCCTGACATTTCGGCAAATTTGGCGGGGACGCTGATACTGGGCCTTCCAAAATCCATCTCGGGCGTCTCCTGCGGAATCGGATTCGAAATGACATAGTTCTTTGAACCGCCTTTCGGTTGTTGTATGCTTCCATGCGCGTTAGTACCAGCAACGGTAGGGGGTAGAGGTTGGCCGTACGACACGCGCGTAGATGAACCTAGCCCCCTGGAGCCGGTTGAATGCATCGAACCGCCAGTAGTTGGCCGCGCGACCGACGCACCGACCGCGGTGGTCATATAGGCAGTATCGGAGGCCGTACGAGACGAACTAGATCTTGGCGGCGCATCCCGCCGGTGAGCACTAGGGGGCTTCCTCGAGGCGCCATAACCATCCTTAGATACGGGCGGATCTCGCGGTAGCGGTTTATCCTGCGGCGAGGGCTGGATCTCAACTGGACCTTGGCTTGAAGATCGAGCCTTGGTCTTTCCACGCGGCGAGGCATGGGGGTCTGACTGCTCGCCTCCTCTCTGCGTTTGCGTTGTCGGCGCTACGTATTCTACCTGCACCGTTCGCCGCTTGTCATCCTTTCGCTGCTTCGGGTACGTAGATTCTTCCACGTCGCCTGCTCCTTGTTTTCTGCCCGTATCGCCACTCGTCGCGGCATTCGATCTCGTCTTAGAAGGCTCTCGGACAGAAGCACTCCTCGCTAGGCCTGCAGTATCTGCATCGTCGGCGGGGACTGTCGTATTCTGGATCTCACTAGTAGTGGTCGTAGTACTAGTAATGAGCTCTACCACATGCGCATACTCACTTAACCAACTATGACGAGCGACTTCGAACAAGTCTGCACGCTTGCGCGGGCTCGGTACCAGGATGCGCCGTAGGAGGTCTCGAGCGTGTGGCGTCACGTATTCGGGGAAAGTAAGAGGTGTATTAACAATATACTTGTATAGAAGGTTGATGTTGTCGCCTTCGGGGTTGGCGGGGTCATCATCGAATGGTAGGTATCCAGCGAGCATGGCGTACTATAATGATGTGAGCTAATCGAGCAACATAAACACTGAGCGAGACGTACCAGAATAACTCCACAACTCCAGACATCGACCTTCCGGCCGGTATATAGCGAGTCACTCACTACCAGCTCCGGAGCCGCATAGCATGGACTTCCACAACTGGTCTGCATCAAATCACCCCGGCGCATACCGTTCGGTTTCGTCCTGTCCAGTCCCGTACGCTTAACAAAGTCGCGATCGGAGAGACCACATTCTTCCTCCTCAGTCAGCTCATCGACCGGGTCGAAAGTATTAGCAAATCCAAAGTCGGTAATGATGATATTTCGGTTGCGGTCGAGTAGCAGATTTTCCAGCTTGAGGTCTCGGTGAACGATGCCCTTCTTATGTAAGTATCCCACTCCCGACACCAGTTGAGCAAATAGTCTCCTAGCTGCATGATCCTTAAGGTATCGGTGGTTGAGAATATAGTCAAACAGTTCACCGCCTGATGCGTATTCGAGGACGATACCGATGTGTCGCTCGGTCTCGGACATCTCGTGCAGTCGGACAATGTTGGGGTGCGATATACCACGAAGAATAGAAACCTCGCGGTATATCTTAGCGAGTCGTGACGGGTTGTTTCCTACGCTATCGCGGCGGATGAGCTTGATGGCGACCTGAATCGAGAGGTTAGCACGTCTTTTCCCCATATCGGCCAGTACGAGACTCTGCTTACTTGGACACCACCGTCCTGCTTCCAGCCCAGCTTGACCTTGCCAAATTCACCCTCACCAATAGTATTTCCTAGGTAATACTCTCCGAACTTCTGGCCTTTCTCCCGCTTGGAATGGTCGTGGCGACTCCGACCGCCGCGACGCCCGTCTTCCTGAGAATCACTCCGAGCGACAAGAGGCGGCAGTGCAGCGGCATCGTCCTCATCCTCTACACGACGATGCGACTCTCTGTGCGGCTGAGACTCGCCTAACCTTTCCTGTTCCCTGTCAAGATCATCCTCGGGCTGAGATACGATAACACGATTGAGGACCTCGCTAGCTTCACGCGAGGGCTGCCTCGACGAGGAGGCAGAGGATTGGTCACGGGTTCGCACGGGCATGGTTGTCGTCACGGTCTGACGATGATCTTTGTTACTGGCGGGTCTCTGTGTGGGCTCCCCCGCGATGTGCTGCGAGGCTGCCCTACGGCTCCGCGAGCTTTCATCGAAAGGCAACCGTGAAGCATCGGAGAGACCATTAGTCCCATTTCTATTGCTATCGCTAGCCCCTCTCCTCGGAGAATTGGCAGCTCTTTCTTCAGCGCGGGCGGCCCTCCGAGAGCCCGAGTTATGCTGTGTAGACGAGGTTCGCGGAGGCGCCACGGGGGGCTCGTTCCTTCGGCGGCTCGAGCTGGACTTGTCGTAGTCGGCGGGGGTGCCCGACACGGGGACGGGGGAGGCTAGTGCAGTGCGCGAAGCCATGGTGGATGACTGGGACTGCTCTGGATAGTTTTCACTCGGCCTTCTCGAAGGTCGTCTCGACGAAGATGCAGGCGAGGCGCTCAGGTTCTCTAGGGTTGCATAGCGGTCTTCTCGGCCGGGGGATTGGGCTGGGGTGTATTGTCGGTGTGTCGACGAGGCGGCAGGCGAGTGACTGCTTAGTGCCGGGAGCGAGTTTGGCTGGTGAGTTGGCTGCAATGCGGCAGAAGACATCTTCTACGCACGACGCGTAGAAGGGCAGGATCCCGATGCTGATACGTGGAGATGTCTGATCGCAATGGCTACCGTGTTACCCGACTGAGTCCACTGTGTTGTTGTTGTTTTTGTTGTTGTTGGTATTGGAAGGAGGGACAAAAGGGGGCTGAAAAGGAAAAAGGTTCAAACAAATTGATGCGAGTCGAAATGTTGGATGCTCGGCAAGATGGATGAAAAAAAAGGTGTTGGTAAATTACTTTGAAAGCCGAGCGCGCTGTCAATGCAACGAAAACAAAATAAAAAGGAGTGTGTGGGTGAGAAGAGAGAGAGACAGAGAGAGCTCGGGGGACTGGTCGGTTCGTTTGATCCTCCAATAAGCCAAACTCAGGCCGTCATCCTGTGTCTTCCCGCTCGTTTGAAGGAGCCAAGTGAAAAAAAGAAGACTTGTTGCGGCCGGCAAGGCAGCTTGATTAGCGACTCTGGTTGATTTGACGGATTTCAGTCCTACACTCCCTTCTTTTACTGTCTTTTTCTTTTCTTCTCTTTCTCTCTTCTGGTTCGTTCACGCGTCGCAGAGGTCAGTCTCACTTTGCGCGCGTTAGAGTCCTTGTCCTGGTCCTGGCTATCGGGTAGGATATTGTTTGTTGTGTTTCTTTTTGCCCTTTTGCGCCAACCACTAAGAAAGGGGAGAGAGGGTCCTGGGATGATGCAAGTGTGGATGCAGAAAAGAAGAATGCAGATATAGTAAGGCGATGGTAGATGCAGGTTTGGGGCCTGGCTATTGCGCCTCCCTTTCTTCTTACCTCTCCTATCCCAAAGGAACAGAACAGAACAGAACAGAACAGACGGGGCCGGGTGGCAGGCGATAGGTATCCCGTGTCTTGGTAGGGCGTTCCGAGCTTAGAGAAAAGTCAGGTCCAAGGCTCCTCGACAGGGTCGGGTCGGGTATCCGTAGAATGAACCACTACTGTATCTTGTCTATAAACCGTGTTCAAACAAACAATCAGTTAGAATCTAGTGCACTGAACCATGCTCTGCATTTCCGAATGGAGAAACGCCCCGCGACAACAAACAAACAGGTTTTATACTGGAGATGGGAAAGAGTTGGTAGCTGGAAGTGAATTGGCAATCTGGTTGGTTGGTTGGGTTTTGCGCGGACGGACGGACGTACAATAGCAGCAGGTTATATCTCAAAGGGGGGGCTGTGGTGGTGGTGGGAGTAGTAGTGGGAGGAGGAGGAGGAGGAGGAGGAGGAGGAGACCCAGGAGTGGGAAAAGACGCCCAACGGTGGAAAAAAAGGTGGGAAGGGTTGGCGAATGAACTTAACTCGGGGGAGGGAAAAAGAAAAAGAAAAAAAAGAAAAAAAAGAAAGGCTGAGGGAGTCGGGAACGGACAAGGTGGTGCGTGTGTGGAGGAGGGGAGAGGGGGAATAATTACTGGAGAGAGAGAGAGAGATGGCGAAGAAGACAGTGATCCTCAATTGCACTCTTGCGTTGTCAGCGCCAGAGTACAAATTGGAGGAATGTGTAAGTACGGTACGGTACGGAGTACTACCTAGGGAGGAGGAAGAGATGTGTGAAAGTGAGGCAGAAAGAAAAAAACCCCAGGAACATACAAAAAAAAAGTCAGGCCTGAACCAGGGACGGAGAGAGCGAGAAGAGATGCACACTAAAGCAAGGTAGAACAGGTCGATGCGAAATGAGGGTTTATGGGCGTATCTCATTAGGGAAATTGGAAGATGTACAGATGGAGACGCCAGCAAGGGACCCTGTACTCTCCAGTAACACCACCTGATTGCGCCTGTATTTTTTATTCCTATTCTATACTTACTACCTACCTACTAAGCTAAGCTACCTAAATATTTTGGCAAGCTTTCTCTTGTCTAGGACGAACAGACAAATCCCTCCCCAGAACACCGTCTAGCTCGAATGGGGATAAACAAGGTGATCCTACTGTGACATCACCGGCTTAATTATATGGGTCTAGTCCATATTAGGCAAGTTTTCTGGAGATAGCTGGCTGACCAATGAGGCCAAGGCTTGTTCGGTACGTGATGACGATAAACCCAGCCGTCAATGCAGGTACACACGCCTGCCCACACACCTACCACCTACCACACACACCATTTTACTACCACAGTCCACCACCGCCGCATGAGACAATCACGCGCAAGTGCAACCTGACGAGTACCCAATAACTAATAAGAGAGAGACTGGATAAGATTGATTGATAGATAGATAGACGCTTTTTTTATATTCACATGTACGGAAGCTTACGTATATATATCTCTCTCTTTATTCCTCTTCATTTTATTCCACTTCTGTCACATACGAACTTCACGATACCTAATTACAATGTAGGTATCACCTGTACATACCTAACTTAGGTGATTGTAAGTACCTAGGTAAGTTAGTTGAGTGTAGTTACATGAATATAAGCGCGTTGTTTGAGACCAGTGTCGCGAAACAACGTGGTGTAAATAATACAACTTGCCAGACCTACCTACCTCAACTACCTACTTAGGTATACGGAATACATCAAATTGATATGATACCTAGCCCGATAACCCCGTTGAAGCCTTGAGATCCAATTTATCTACCTATTCACTTTAACCTAATAGGTTACTACCTAGGTAGTGGGATGCGGGTGTTGGTGTTGGTGGACCGTGCACGCGCTATACACGTAGGTTAGCCGATACAATGAACTGACTTTTGGTGATCTTGTGGTCTAAAGTTGGGTTATTTATGCTGATCCGTCCGATTGATGCTACCGCAAATTGAATTACAGGGAAGCAAAGAACTTATCCCATGGGTTGGGCAAGACATAGATAGTAAATATTTTGAAGAGGGGGGAGAACATTTGAACCAAAATAGAATCTTGAGTATCTGATCAATTTGAAGTAAACAAAGGTTAGGTAGGTAGTTTTTTTCAACGTTCTGCACCTGCAGATGGTGCGTAGGACTGAACTATTGTTTAGTCAAAGCGGGATGCATCTCTATAGCCTCCTTAACTGCTACCTAGGCAGGTACTACCTAGGTAGGTATTACTACAACAGCATACTACCTTGAACCGTGCTATCGATGTATCAATCTAATCCATCATATCATATGTATCTACCTATGTCAACTACCTACATAACGTACATACCTAGTTGTAAAAAACCTGTATGCGTTGCATCAAGATGCAGAGCAGCCACTCGGGAATTTCGAAATAACATCATGTCGTTGAACGTTGATGGGACTGTCAACCGGAACTTACTCAGTACTTACTTACCATTAGTGTAAACCAAACTTTATGCTATCAATAACCTACTTACTTAAACTTAAGTATCAATATCAATATAAATTGACCACTCTCTAATACGTTGATTGTAGGGTTACCTACCTACGGTTAGATAGTGTTTATCCGAGCGCATGGTAAGCTTGGGACTGAGCTCCTCTCACGAGAACAGACTTTTCACATTTCATCTCATCAATATGTGTGTGCCAACATCAATTGATATACCTACCTTGACATATCTAACTTAATCTTAGTGTACCTACTCCCAATACATCCCAGTTCCAACCCCGGTGCCGGTTCCCGTCCCGTCTTCACCAGCAATCACAGTTATCGTCCGCCGTCAACCTTCAAAATATATCACATAAATATAGAACCAAAGGTAGGTACTTGGGGATCATGAAACACCCCAGGGTCCAGGATCCTGTTACCAAATAACATAAAACATCTCCAAACCTCCCTTGAGCTGCGAAACATTCATTATTTTTTTCACCATTCTTGGACCAAAAAAAGGAATAATAACTGGTCCCTGGTCTTCCATCCGCCTTCTATTTTCCCTTCTCGTCATGGAACCCCGGTCATCTGAAGGGAAGACTAGCCAATGGTCACGTAATATTGACGTCTATTTTGCTGTCCCTCTGTGCCTCTGAGGTCCCTACTTAGCCCCCTAACCTACCTAAGTACCTAGGTAGGTATGTGGTGTCTTCGTCGTAGGCAATGCCGAACACCAATTTGTCGCGTATTGGATGTCTCACATTCCCAGGCCAGCTTGAGATTGAAGACCTACTTTTTTTTGGTCTAATATTGGGAACATGCAATTCTATTTATCCGTCGTGACTTACTGCTACCTACCTACCTACCTTCATCAACACAGGGCATTTCAAATATTATCATTCAAACGAAGGAAAGCGTTCGTGCAGTGGCTGTACAGGACGCGCGCGCACTCTTACACGCGCATTTGAACCCCCCACTTGGGCACCAACCCAGCAAGCGTTCTAGATCAAGAGCCAATGTCGAAGTAAGGCTGAGGATTTCGGATCAGCGTGGGCGTGGGCGTGGGCGCGGGCGCGGGCGCGTTGTCGAAGCGCTCTTCAGCTGAACTGAACTATCTACCATAAGAACTGACAGGTACGATTTCCTACCTAGGCGCGTATTGTATGTAGCATATGTGGTGTAAAGATGAATATGGTCAACTCGAACCGAAGCCTACCGCCAAGCGCTGGCTCGCTAGGCTGAGAGAGCTGGGAGATCTATATGTAGATATTCTTGCATTGAGCGCGGAAATGATGCTATATACACGGACAAGGATACGGCAAGGGAACTCGTGGGACAGGTTCGCTTACGGTCGCAGCCGCAATAAATATCTCCAGTTCTCTCCAGTTCTCTTATATTCCGACTCGATCCATACGAGAGATCGCATCGCCCTCTTCACTCCTGTTCCGTCCTCCCTCAGGGTTGCCCCATGCATGAAGAGGGCAGAAGTTTGGTACGATAAATAAATCCAGTAACGGCATCTTCCCGGTCTGATCAAACTGCCACTTATTCCACTTACATATACCTACCTATATTGCTACGAGACATCAGCGTGGCGTTTGACTCGACACTTTTTTCTTTTTCGCCCGTTCCCTATGCGAAATTCAGGCACATACCATGCTTATGGCGCTCTAAAGTATTACCTATACCAGGTACACCACCTATACTCTAGCATGAATGTAGTGTAGTACCGCATTCCTCACGATCCGTCCCATCCCTACGAAACAGTGACAGAAACAAAAAACCCCCTTCCGATCAAACGCCGGGGCCCAATGGTTGTCTGCGCCGCGTCCCGGAAAGCTTTTTGGTTAGGTCGTCGCGTCTTAGCACAAATGACAGTTCACACTTCATGCACGTCTTAGGGTGGGTTTGGCTCAAACTTGGATACATACGAAGTATGTATCCGGTGTCTGTTCAGTCAGATACCTAGTCCAGGTAGGCAGGTTAGGTTAGATATTTAACTAATCCATCCCTCCCTATCCACTCAGACATCCACCAGACATCCAACACAGTGGTTAAGAGGCGGCCGGAGCTCATGACCCTCCCTCCCTCTCCTCTCCCACCTCACACTTCGGCTTAGCGCTGGCACCAATATCTGCTATCACCACCAAGGAGGTCCCCGGTCTCTGCTAACACGTGGAATGTTAGTCAAATACGTTTCCCGAGAGGATGGGTTTCTTCCTTTCGGGATAGCCCTTGGTCAAGGTGAGCTAGGTAGCTCTGCGGTATAATTTGCGTAGCTCTCCATTGCTGTCCGCCGCCGCCCGTCTTAGCAGCAACCCTTAATACGGAAGACATGAAATTGGACGTGGGGGGGGAAGGATTGGGCCAGGCTCAACCACCAACTGGGCGATCACAAACCAATGCATGAATGCGCCGACAGCAGTCCACTGTCGCCATACCTACTACCTAGGCTGAGGGGGGGAGGGGGGCGGCGACAACGGCGATGGGTTTCAATACCTCCTAGCATTTCCTCCCCTGGCCGTTGTATCTCTCATTCGCCGCCATAGTCTGTATATCCACTAACATATAACTTAGACTTCTTGATCGGGAATTCGTGATTCCCCAAATCGCTAGCGAACCTGAGCTAGCAACGCTGATCTATCGAGCTAGCCGGGCTCGCGCGCAGCTAACGTATGAGCGTTGCTGCACAGGCCCTCCCCAAGTACGTGAAGGTACTCATGTAGGTAAGTAGGTAGCTAGCAGTATGTAAGTGTGTAATCCGTATCAATATGTACCATTGAATATCCAGTTGTCGAAAAGGGCTAAGATAGATACCTTTTTTTTTCCTCTACCTGTCCCAAACTCATCGATATCTAACCTACCCATCTCTCCTCCCTTACATCAAAGAAGCAGAAACAAGAGAAATAATATTGAACAAATAGACAGTTAACCGGTACTTCCGACTAGGTACTATACACTGAACGTCAAGGTCATACGACATACCCGCTAGAGTACAGCAGACATCTAGGTTAGGTAGTAAGGGAGAGGAGGGGAGGAGAGCAGAGCTATCACATCTCGAAACAATCGTCCCAAATTTTGCCTGCCATGATGATGGATAATGTGTGTGTGTGCATGTGTGCCGTCACACCGCATCAAAGAAATCTATCTACCTTACCCGATTGCTTACTTGCCGAAAGAAAAAGAAAAAAAGAAAAAAAAACCTACCTACCTACCTAGCTGCACGCGCATGCATGTATGTATGTATGTAGGTAGGTAAGGTAGGTGTCATATTCCTGCAGCGAGCTAAAAAGTAGAGGGGTCCCCTTCCCCCCCTTTTTTTCTAGCCAACGACGAACCTATCCCAAGGAAAATTCGAACTGGGTCATGCGGACGGACAATTGGATGTTTCGGAAGCTAAGTAGGTTAGGTATACATATAGTAAATACCTAGCAAATGTGTCATATAGGGAACCCGTCACCACCGGCATACCTACTTATATATGACAATTGTCTTCGCCTGTACATACTACCTACATACTACGTGTGTGTATTATACTACCTAGGCTATAGACGTGACTCCCCTCCCCCTTCCTCTCTTCGTCTCTCTCCTCTCCCCCTCCCAAAACCCTAAACCACCAATCGTAAACGACGTGTATCTTCAAGTGACTCCAGTCTCACCGAAAAAGAGGTATTGCAGAGCTATGATTGGACTGGGCCAGGTTCCTCGATCACCACGAGGTAAAGTGAGCAGGCTCCCACTTGACAATCAATAATCGTAGATTATTTTTGCCTTGAAGATCTCTCTCCATCCGAGTATACCGAGCTACGAAATCACAAGCCGAGGTTCCAGTATCCTTTCTACCTAGTGTATATAATTTGGTGTAGGTATTATGGATGGCATGGGAGCCTGCCTCGTTCCCCAGACTTTGAGTAAAGGTAGGTTATGCGGGAGCAGCAGCAGGTGCTCAGACCTACAGTATCTATTTCACATTATACCCACGAAATGAAAAAAAAAAACACAGCACCTACCTATAGGCAATGGCATAACAGCCAAGCCCCGGCTGCGCAATATGACGTCGCGGGACGCGCGAACCGAAAAAAAAAAAAAGGGAAGAGGATGGATGGACACGAAAAAAAAGAAAAACATACATGCTCGCATGCGGGCTGCACGTCACGGTGGCCAATGAGGAATGGCTTTCCACACCCCCCCCCCTTCACTTACATATAGCGGTGGGATAGGTAGTACATGGAGGGAGAGGGGAGGGGAGGTCTGTGGTGGCTTGTAGATTGCCTGCTTACCTATGCATACATACAACATACATGTGCTCCGAGTCAGATGGCATGGTGGAATATATTAAAAAAAGGGGGGGGGGTGAAGAATATAGTAGGTAGGCTCTTTTTTTTTCCCCGATGGTTGCTAGGAATATCTAGGTAGGTAGGTATATGTGGACATGCTGTGTTCCGCACGAAATAGACTGGCTGGGTGAAGTTGATGAGATCTGTGCTAGGATGCCTATGATGTGTATAGCGAACGACCTACCTACCTAACCAATATATATTTGTCCCGGCTGTGACATGCCTAGTTGCTGCATAGCAAGTGAGTGTTTGGCGTAAGCTCACAAAACCCATGATTTGATATATTATCGTTTTGACAGCCTCTAGCCCGTCTGCTACCTGCTCAAGTAGTATCTTAACTTCAGATCTTTGTCTCTGCACTAGGTATAAGCTCTCTTTTGAAGGAATACATACTATTTTCCCCTTCTACGGGGGTTTTTCTCTTTTCTCTTCGAAAGCTGGACCTGCGCGTTCCCATGGCGGTGCCTGAACGCAGCACCTGTATTGCTTCACCCTAACTAGGTAACCACCTCTCAAGGATAGACATAATATTCCCAGTGGTGCACGCTGAGATCATGTACTTTCCCTCCCTTCGAATATTAGACCGAGTTTAGTTGTGTCTGTTCATGGGAGGAGACGGAGGCGTGTGGTAATAATATGTTAGCATGATTCCTAGCACCCAAGCCCGTACGTTGTGTAGTCTGTTGAGTGTGAAGGTCGTGAATCAGCCGCGTTTATCTAGTTGTTCAAAAAGGGCGGCACACATATGTATCATGTTGAATATAGGGGATGATGACAAAGGCCTCTAGGAAGGGTATGATTAAAGGTAGTTGACTACACTATAGACTATCAACATACCACTGGGAGGACTCACCTAGTCCTCTCGACTAGAAGAGCTTTTGATGACATCTCAAAACGTGATTCACCCTCGACAGCCAGAAACGGCTAATCCGACTAACCCTTTGGGCCTCACTCGTATCCCTTGCAAGGGGGGCAGTTGTTCATACCATATTTCCGATTAGCTAGCTCACATCTAGGTATTAACGGGAGAAAGTTATGTCTCCATCGCCTAGTAAAGCGAGCAGCCCGAGGACAAATAATATACGAAAGTACATATGTCCATCAACATGGGAAACGTCCATAGGACTGCTGTACTTTCTGCTATAGAACCTTCCAAAGAGGCCCGACAGACCCAAGCCAGAGCGAAGGTAGTCCCCCACGAAAATAAATATATTCACACGGGGAGTAAAACAAAAAGGAGTGATTGGGGTGATGTAAAGATTACGCGCTGCTTAGAGTTACCCCCTCGAGCTGTATGTGTACGTTATGACGATACTCTCTGTTTGCGTCGATACTCTGGGGAGGGTCGAGAAGCGGAGGACAACAACTCGACTATTAGACACACGGGTCATGTCTCTGCATAGACAAGTAGAGTCCCCATTCTAGCCTCTAAGTGCCGAGTTTTCAGATGCTAGGCATAAAAAGGAGAGAGAGGTGACAAAGACACTAGGTTAACTAGTGACTTCCCCCCCTGAGAACCACCTTGGTCCGTGGTGGGAAGTAGCTCTGTAAGCAGGACTCATAGCTTGATAAGAAGATCTCGACATTCTGCGATATCTGGTCTAGTTGACCCGGAGGAAAGTAAATACTGTGGAATTAGTATAAGCCCGAAAATGGGTGCCGCTGTCGGTACGAGGATCGCGTTACAGTATAGTAGACTAAGTGCAACAACTCGCCCCTATGGTGCTCGAAACGCCATGGGAACTTGTACTGGATTTATATTTCGTATACTTGTTGATCTGGATGACCTGGGGATTTTGGCTGCTCCAGCACTGCACTGCACTGCACGTGTCGTTGTCGTGTGTCCTCCCCCGAGTCGTTTCGTTCCATCATCTTGCTCTGTACCTCAAACTCATCCTACTCATTCGTCTACTAGGTTAGCGTAGCGGCAGCATCATATGGCAACAGACATTTTAGACATGAGGAAAGACATCAAATCTCGATGAAAGTAAATGTGTAACAGCCCACACACGGAGGGAGTACCTATATACTTGAAGAAAAAAAGGATTTCTAAACCCCCGGGGAATTTGCTGCATCAGCAAGATGATAGGGAAAGAAACAATAGGATGAATACCTATTTATCGCTAATCCAAAGAGCTCCGTTCTAAACATATAAATCAGAGAAAACTAGGAAACTGCCAGTTTTGACAGCATACGGCAACTTGTTGGATTAGATACCTACCTAACCTAGACAAAAGCGACCGACTTACTTAATAACTACTTACTTACTATCCGTCCTTTCCATCGACCGGACCAGATTTTCCGTCATCTCGGTTCCCCAGAGCTGCCACGACTCCATTACAACATCGACCCCGTTCCTATCCCTGTTCCGAGCCCCTAGCCGACATCAATGTCGTTGTTAACTTGAGATGGCGCATAGTGAGTGATTCCTAATTGCTTCAGCTCGGCGACTCGAATTCGGCTTTCGCCGTATTTTACTAGCAGCGCCGCTGTCACGTTGGATATGATATGTCGGGGCTGCTGTGGCCCGGCAGCAAGGCTCCGCTACGCAGGTGTGAGAGAGGAACCCCCGGTTTCACCCCTCTCTTCATAATGCGCGCAGACGCAGCGTCAACGGCTCCAGCTCCCATGACAGCGAGAGCCTGGATGCGGCGGCGGCGATACCGATGCCCCACCGCCCCGGGGGCGAGATCAAGGCCTCGTCGGCGGTGACGAGCAAGAAGAGGGATAAGTGGGATGTGGGATGCATGGTGGAGAGCTGGGCACTATGGAGGAGACGGGAGGGTTGCTTGGTAAGTTAAGTACGTATACTGTGGCCGGGCTGCAGGAGGATCAGCGTCGGTCGAGGAGGTAAAGTCGGAAGCCGCATTGGAATACGTTTGGGCTCGGGCGAGAGAGAAGATAGCATCGTCTCTCCCTCCCGCTGGGGAGAAATAGTAAAGCGCGGGACGGGATGTATTCGCTTTGGACACTTCTGAGAGAGAGTATTGGGCGCCTGACAACTCTCAATACTCACCTCGTTTGACTGCAGACTTACGCCCTGTTACTACCGTCTGGAAGGGTTCTTGAGACTCGGCGGTTCTGTTTTGCTTATGGACACCTTTGTGGCCAATGTGATATCCGTTTAGTCATAAGTCAACGGGTAAATGAGCCTGACTATTATACAAAGCCCTTACGGGGGGAATATAACGGCCTATTTACGCCCGGCTCATTGCTACGACAGTTCAAGCTTCTCACAAAATAAAAAAGGGGAAGAAAAAAGGGGGGGGGGGGAACTCCCCTAGCAACCTACTATTAGATCCAGAAAGGACTCTTCGATATAAGTAATGATAGGTGGGCGAGTAATTACGTAGGTAGATATCAAGCCGTTATCTATACTCTAGCTATTCCGAACTACAACTCAGCTTAGACTCTTCATGCTGTGTCTGATACCTACTATTGATGTAAGTAGTAGTATCGTTACAATCGGATCCTTCAGGGGGAAAACCTGATCAGGATAGGTTGGTAGGGAGGTGGTAGTAGTAGTAGTAATACCTTTATCCTAGCTACTACATTTAGATTAGATAACTCGAGTGGTAACGGCTCACGTTGGATACCACGGGGTATTCAATCGCAAGCAGTTCGGCCTACCTATTCACCCCATCACGCCTATTGTACGGTTACCTAGTAGGTATACCTAAGCCCGATCCGGGAGCACCCATGCACCCTAACCTAGAGATCTTCCCCGACCGGCCCCTTGGGCATATGACGTCAGGCTAGGAAGCCACCCGTCATTAGGGGGGAACCTTGGACTGCTGGTGTCTTTCTAACCTAGGGGAGAAATGCTTAGCATCCCTCGGAGAGAAACGGCGTTTTGTGGGAAATAGATCTGGGGGTGGCATTGCTTGTTATCCAGGGCACTTCTAGAATAGTTTAATGAGAAGTACATTGATTGATAGTATACTTTAGTCAGCTGTATTGATTGAATGGATCAAATATACCTTGACTTGACTAAACCAACTATCAACGTGTTTACTTTTCCGATGTAAAGATCTAAAGGAAAAGAAACTAAAGTTACCTGGTATATTAAAAACATATTAGATATTGAGGTATTTACTTAAGTCAGGTTCTTATTGTCCATGCGATAAGAACCGCTGTGTACCTACATAAGTCCATGTATGTTTATCTGGTATCGTCAATCGGATGCACGCCCCTGAGACCCGTGATAACCGGCAACGCTTCCCGTCCCTGAAGTAGCATCCCCTTATCTTGCGTGCGTGACGAACGTTGCAGTCACATATATCCATAGGTCAGGTTGAGAATAAGTACTTGACAATGCCGGCCCAATCTAGATCCAGGGTCAGTCAGCTAACCTAGAGGCTTGAGAAATCCTTACTCGCCTCGCTCCCAGATTTCACGCTCTTAGGTTAAATCTACTCGCGTGCCAAATATGAGCTCGGAACAAGACGTCAAGACGAGCCAGCTCGTTCCTGTCCTCTCGGGACAAGTGCTTGGGGATGTTAAAGACGGCACGGTTCATGCTCACGATGCCGTCTTTGGGGAAATAACCGACGACGGGCCTAACTATAGAGATGTACGAGTCATACTCAGAAGTGCTCAGCATGCGAAGACATGGTCGATGTACTGACACACCGCCTAACCCTAGGTTGGCTGGCGCGGGACAGTCGCCCTCATGATGAAGACACAGATTGGCCTCGGCGTTCTTTCCATCCCGTCTGCCTTCAACACTCTCGGTATAGTCCCGGGTGTCATCTGCCTCTGCGCCGTTGCCGCCATCACGACGTGGTCCGATTACACCGTCGGAGTCTTTAAACTTCGCCATCCGGCTGTTTATGGCATCGATGATGCTGGGGAAATGATGTTTGGCCCTATTGGACGCCAGGTAATGGGCTTCGCCTTTTGTCTCTGTAAGCTTTGACGTCTCCCGTAGGTCGCTTCCTCGTTACTCACAATGAGAGAACAGACTGGATTTTCGTCGCCGGCTCTGGCATGCTTGGTGCCTCGATCGGGTTCAACGCCGTTTCGACACATGGTGCGTGTACTGCGGTTTTCGTGGCCGTTGCTGCGGTCATAGGATTTGGGTTCTCGAGTATACAGACGCTCGGCCGCCTCACCTGGATTGCTTGGATCGGCCTCTGCTGCATCATCACTGCTAGTGAGTTCTATGAGCCCGGGCTCTTCCACGCCGAGGTTGCTCCAAAGTTAACGTCTTGTTTTCCCCTGCCTTCAGTTATGACTGTTACAATCGCGGTCGGCGTCCAAGACCGGCCAGCAGCAGCACCACAAGACGGTGTTTGGGTTTCTGACTTCAAGATTGTCAGTAATCCATCGTTCACCGACGCGATATCAGCAGTCTCCTCGATAGTGTTCGCCTACGCAGGCACGCCAGCATTCTTCTCTATTGTCTCCGAAATGCGCGATCCCCGACATTATACCCGGTCGTTGATGATTTGCCAAACCGGCGTCACAGTCACGTACGTCGCAATCGGCAGCGTGGTGTATTACTACTGCGGATCGTACGT
Source organism: Biscogniauxia sp. FL1348 (assembly GCA_022544895.1). Taxonomy (NCBI): domain Eukaryota; kingdom Fungi; phylum Ascomycota; class Sordariomycetes; order Xylariales; family Xylariaceae; genus Biscogniauxia; species Biscogniauxia sp. FL1348. The sequence goes on along the minus strand of JAJNNV010000006.1, from coordinate 490,754 downwards.
AGCTTCACCGGCCCTCGGGTCTGCTGGTCCGATGATCAAGAAGGTTGCGTACGGCTTTGCTCTGCCAGGGTTACTGGTCACGACCATGCTTGTCATACACGTGAGTGCAGTTTCGATCGATGGGAACCAAACCATCCGTTTCTGATCATCGCATTAGTTGCCCGCCAAATATATCTTTATCCGCCTTCTACGCGGCTCTCGACATCTCACGGCCGATACCCCTATCCACTGGCTAACGTGGCTGGGATGCAACGGTGGCATCACAGTTATGGCATACTGTATAGCCAGCGGTATACCGGTTTTTGGTGGACTGGTCTCACTCGTTGGTGCGCTTCTTGGCACTCTCATGTCGTTCCAGCCGATGGGGTGCATGTGGTTATATGATCATTGGAATAGGGACAACAGCAAGCGGACACTTAGTTGGTACTGGATGGTATGCTTCAGTGTCTTTGTGGTGGTATCCGGGACCTTTCTCATGATTGCTGGCACGTACGGGTCCATAGTTAGCATAATCGACTCGTACCGGGAGTCTGGGGGCTCGGCAGCATGGTCGTGTGCTGATAATTCAAACTCTGTATAAGTAAGTAGAGTATTGATCGTAACTTTGGTGTTGATAGGTACTTCATGCTACCTCACCTTGATGACCATTAATGAAAAAGACTCTACCGTACCTATCTATGTACTCGGCCAATTGCAAGACCTCTAAGTTAGGTACATATTCTCCTTTGACAGTGCATTTAGCCTGCCACGCCGGGCGCGAGGCACTTATAAAGCAACGAATCGCAGGCCAAAATGATCGTTTTTAACCCAGTCAACCTCTAACCCAGTCAACCTCTCAACCTCACTCACTTCTTTCTCCTGTCGCTGCCTTCCAACATCGACTGGCCGTTATGGTGCGTCTAGTTTCTGTATCAAAGTCTGCCCTGAACTGACATGAATGGTGAAATTACCTAGCCGTCCACGCAAATCTGGTATTGTGTAAGCTAAGATCGATTCCTCTTGACTTTACGTATCTAAAATTTGGACAGTGCTGTGGCTACGGCCCGATGACAGTTGCTTTGAATGGATGTTGCCAACGCTGCGAAGCACGACGCTGCAGCCACTGTACTATCGAAATAGTCAGAATCAAGCCAAACAGGTGCCAGTGAACATCTGAAGAGGATTGCTTGAAACTCGGCGAGGATGGAGCCTAGTGATCGTTTGAGGGCATCTCGGAGGGCGGGGATCATGGCCGACTGCCCTGTATGGGACCCTCGCATGTACTTCTTGCAAGTGCTGGAGTCGAGAATTGAGCAAATTAAAGAAGAATGGATCAATATCGTACACCGAGTCCAACAGAAGACTTGTCCGTACGTAAGTTTCTCCTCTCCCAAAACGAGACTGCCCCCCTGAGTACCTAATATAATTGCGAACTCATACCTTGATTCCAAATCCTATTAACAAAATATAGACACAAGACCATCAAGTCTTCAAACATTTGCATCTTTCACCAGATACAGAAAATAGAGGGAAACGTGTCAAGAGATTCTATGAATGGACAGGTAGCACTACCCGTCTCCTCATAGAGCTAATTGACGTTCTGTCGAAAACGACGCACGCATGGGATCACTTTCAAAGCGGCGAGATTGAATATTTCTTGGATGAAAACCAATCCAGTGATAAGCCCTCAACTTCTCCATACTTGAGAGCCATTACAAAACATATTGAGGAGATGAAGGACCAGCTATTGGCGCTTCAATATCAAGAGAAGATTTGCAGTATCATTCTAAGGGAGGTAAGAAACACATGCCTTTCCATTCATTATGTCATATTTACAGAGCCGACAGCTAGAATCATATCTACAACTTGAGGATCGCAACTCCACCCTAGTACAGCTTCGAACCAACGAGAACGTGAAGACAATCACAATTGTCGCTTTGGTAAGTTTACACCTCGTGATAACCGGACGCTGAGTTTGTAACAAGATGCAGCTTAAATCCCCCCCCCCCCCCCCCCCAACTGTCGCAGCGACCATCTTCAGTATGCCGGAAAGTGTTCTTCCTGGAAAGCCTAGTATGCTTGGCTGGGCAATTACTACTCTCACGGTGTACATCTTGGTTGCAATAGGATTTCTCCTAAGCCGGCTATTTTTCAAAGGGGACCCTGAGCAGTCGCAGAATGTTGCGGGATACTATCTATATATGAGCTAATTGCCCAAAGGCAATTAGCGTTCGCTTTTAGCCTTGACACAGAACGAGACCCCTCCAAATTCATGCCTCTGGTGGCCCCGGGCTAGGCGACGACGATGTTTTCCTCTTAGCTTACCTCATCTATTTTTACGACGGGAGCGGTACGACAATATAGAGTTGGGAGAGTTAGGAGGTCACGTTTACGCAGAAAGCTTTGGGTAGAATTATATTTCAGTCGCATGATATTGGTGTAAGCGGAACGACATCACATTCGAAAATAAAAACATAATGAGAAAGGCGATGGTGAAAATATCAAAAACCATGAAGCTTCATAAATATCCCCCAACGACTATTTCTTTTCTATCGTTCTGTCCTAAGATACTGTGGCAAGCCGAGGCATCCTGTTGGCGAGAGACTACCACTTCTCAACCACGCGAGAAATATTGACCCCGGCTGCAATATCAATATGTAATAACGTTCCTCACCACGTGCAGGGAGTTAGCAAGCAGTCGTTTCTAGTTATCATCCTCAAACATCACTGAGCTGCATAGCGAATGAGGCCTTCGGAGTTTCCATATACAATGTAAGGAGAAAAATGCATTGGGGATCGTACTTGGCTTCAATGCTTTTCAGTTGCTGCGTTTCCTGTACCTTGGCAAATAGCTCTACATTGGTAGAATAGACCCCGTTTTTACTATAATAAAGGGGGCAACTATAGCTCTTCGTGTTGCATATGGAATTTTAGTGGCTCCTATATTAGGTACTAACCTAGGCTATGCAGAACTGTATGGTATTGTATTCGTCCTTGAATATCATCTAATGAACCTCGTTGAAGATACTAATGCATTGAAGTCTATAGTGTCCTTCTCTATTGTCTCCCTACTGGCACTTCATAGCCCTAGGCGACTAAGTGTCTCTAAGATCGACAAGTTAAGGCCGATACCCTGGCCCGGAGTAACAAGACCTGCTACTACCGTTTCGCCGGCCGGGTCTTGTGAGAAACAACCGGGAAGTGGGCACGGGAGATCCATTTCCAAGTGGCAGCAAGTTATGGCTTGCCAATCACTTCAAAAAATAGACTGTATCTGACTTGCTACGAGTCGATCATGCATATTTAGCTGTATGGATACTGAATACCCCGTGATCTTGACAATCCGGGGAATGAAGGCACTGCCGGTCATGTAATAGGCACTGAGAAAGGTCAACTAGCGAGAAAAAGAACCCCGCTGATTAATCGTCGGTAATAGATTCGTTCGGCAGTTGGGGAAATGACGTTTGATTCCAGACTCTTACTTTTTACAGACATCTCATTGCGCCTCATTGGACATCTGGGCAAACTCTCAGTACCTGTGTTCCAAACTCCAGTACTCGATGGTGGATCCCCTCGTGAGTCTGGAGGTCTTTGCAACAACATATTCGGCCTAGCGCCTGTTATATCGGGTCGTCGGGTTGAATGTTGAGCCCGAAGTTCAAGATTCGTACTGTTTCATATTCAACTGACAAGACTGTGAGCTTGGCTTGAGTAGAGTATCAATATAAAAAGAAAGGCAGTGGCCAACTCAAAGTTACAGCAGAAGTAATCTAGCTTTCATAACACCTACAACACAAGACTGACCTTCATATCTACCTACAATGGCTACCAATACTTTCACTCCTATTTATGAAAAATTCAAAGAACGACCAGAATGGCTCTTCACCAAGTCGATTCGAACCAGAAGTCTGCAATTCGCGGCTATTAAAGACTACTTTCAACTAAGCACCTGGCTCTGTATTGGTGGTTTGGCCGAAGCAATTGCAGTTTCGTTCCTTGGTCCTCGAGCATTGATTCCCCTGGCTCTTCTCCTTCTAGTTCGAACAGTCGACCACCTTGCCATGGCTCTAGGCATCACTCACAACCGTTACATGGACGGAGCCATACTCACGAAATGGGGTGTGCAGATTCCCCACGCCGACGGCACCATTGGGCCAAAGCCCGCCGACGAATCTGTCCTCGTCTTCTTCGTCGGTGGCCAGATCAACCACCCCCTGGGCATCCTAGCACCCGGTTGTGCGGAGAACCAGAAATACTTCAACAAAGTGACCGACGCGCTACAGAACTACTACGACAAGAGGGGCCTGCTGGGATTCACGCAGTGGCAGGGAACTACCGAGCATGCCAACAACATGACCATGCTCATCATGTACTGGAAAGATGTGGAGAGTCTGCACAACTACGCCCACGGGCCCGAGCACATGGCTGGCCTGCGCTGGTGGACTTCGGTTTCCAAGAAGTACCCGCACCTGTCTGTTTTCCACGAGACGTTCGTGGCGCCCAAGGGACAATTCGAGAACATCTACCTCAACTGCAAGCCTTTCCTCTTCGGCAACATCACGGTGCCCCTGCGCAAGCCTGCGAAGGACGGCGAGGACCCCGAGCTGGAGTGGGTGCGCCCCGTCGTGGAATCTAAGAAGGGCCCGCTACGCACATTCGCACGACGCATAATGCGGGACGACTTGACGAAGCACGAGAAGGACGACAACGACCTGTGGGACAAGACGGTGTGATGTGGTGAAATACATAGGCGGAAAGAAGGGAAATATGTCGTAAATGCCTCTCTCTCTCGAGCTAGACGCAAATACGCTTGTACCATACGTAGCAAATTGGATAGTTTCGTTTTTTCTAGTGTAAAGAAAACACAACCCTCTTTCATCAGAAATCGCAAGACGTGCCTACCTAGTAACTACCGAGCCGCATTGTTATGTTATGTTTGAACGCTTTCTCCCCCTTCCCATCGTACCAGAAGTGAAACTCGCTACCAACCCCATCTCTGCTGCGGTACCTTGCTTTTCCCCCTTCATGATTATGATGGTGCTTGCTTTCACAACTGCCGGGAAGATCTCGCGCCATTCAGGGTCTAGTGTAGGGAAAGATGATTCTCTCCGCCGCGGAGAGTCCCCACTGATGTGCGTACCTGCTGCCTGCCAAGGATATATCAAGGACTGGCATGGATTCGGCCGGCAAAGTGTCACGGCTAGCAGGTCGTTTCTACTACTATCGGGAATTGAGCTCCCAGCGCTACATTCATAGTTGGTAAAGTAGGTATTCAACGCATGGCGGAAATGAGAAGAAAAAAAATAACACGATGCCTACCTACCTACTTAGGTAGTCCATGACATAAGGATGAAGACAAGTATACGGGCATATACCTACCTGCAGATCTCACACCCGTTCGAGGAAATATGATCCAATGCCACCTACCTACCTACCTACCTACCTACCTACCTACCTAGACTCTTTGATTTTTACATAGAATAGCCCCGTAGGCATAGTGTAGAGACATACCCCGATGTTTCAGGCATGAGGTTGTTTGCGGGTCCGGCAACAAGCACAGCCTTGAAAATGGGGACGGAGGCGGGCGCGGAAGACGAGCGCGGGCGCGGGGGGGGGGGGGGACGGACACGGACACGGAGGCGGGGACGGAGGCGGGGACGGAGATATGATCCCTGTTTTAGGTACATAAATAGCATGGATCTTATTGAACCTACCTATGTAGGCTAGGGATGTACCTAGGTACCTAGCTAACCTTTGACTTTGCCATGTGCTTACATAATACTAACAGGCATACATGTTAACCTACCTCAAGCTATAGGTTAGTTACCTAATTGGAGGAAGCTATTGATGTTTCTTTCAGTTGTCCCAACCTTAGGTACCTAGGTACCTTCATGTTACGTATATCAATAACTCCTCCTCCTCTCTTACACTTCCAAAGAGTTGTGTTGCACTTAACAACAGCTTCAGAGATCAAAGAACAAGACAAGAAACAAAGAAAAGACATTAGACAGCAATAGGACAATCGCCGAGGCCTAGCTATTTCCGCTAGCAATACCTCCAACAATGACTCTGTTGCTAGGCATTGTCCACAACCTCAACAATGCCCTTCTCCCCCCCCCCCCCCCCCCCCCCCCAACACACACACACTTTCCGTTCCGTCAGACAACTTCTTCTTTGAAGCCATGAGCAGGATAAAAGCTCCCCATCCCCCCAACCAAGACCTTCAAAATCCCGGCAGAGACGTCTTGGAATCTCACGGGCGGGCTCCCTTACGTACCTAACTTAGCCATCTGAATAAACCGCCTAATCTAATAGGTAATCGCCCATGCTATGAGCTCTGCCTGGGAGGGAAAGCGAACCTCGTCCACTAACATAGGGTCCCTACATCTCTTCTGTCGCTGCTGGCTTCCAGTCGCCGCCGTTTCCACACACACGCTCTCTCTCTCCAGCCCCGCGCGCACGCTCGGGCTGGGGGAAAGGGAGGGGGGGGACGGGGCAAAAAAAAAGACATGTCCGTTCTCCGCATCGTCCTCGCCTACCTGAGCGTGTTCGCCAAGATGCAGAAGCTAGGTAATCTCGTCAATGGCAGAATCCGGGAGCGATACAAGTAGGTAATAAACCGTTAAAACCTTTTTTCTCTTAGTTGTTTAAGGCCTTTTTTGGTTCGTGATAGGTAGGTAAGTAGGTAGGTAGGTGGGTAAAAAAATATCTGCCTGTTGTTGAACAATAAACACCACCACTGTCACTATCTTGGCTAGTCTCTGATAAGTACCCGGATAGGAGGAGGGGCGTGAGGTGACCTGCTTAGTTAGAGCAGGTTGATGGAGTGGAAGGTATGGTTGGTTCCCTCACGGGTTGCCATAAGTGTGCTCATGAAAAAAGGGGGGAGGTTGATTGCGTATCGTTTAATAGTGGACAGAGTGAACCTAGAGCCAGTTGGTGTAGTTGCGTGAGAGAACACTTCTCTACAAATACGCTGCCCAACCCCTCCGGTGGTATCATAACAGGTATGCATCAATTGCTACTTCAAAGTATAAGGCAAGTAATCTTAGAGTTTTCTTCTGTTTCTGGCATATTTGGTGGGATTCTATCTATTCTCTTGGGCTCTAGAAGGGAAGCAGATACACCAGTAGACTGGGAGCAAGTAATTATTATAGGACCTATGTATATAAAGTATCATTAAAGAGGCCCTCCCTGAAGATGTATGAGGACACAGGATCCCTCTCTATAGATTCATTAGGGAGTCATTACTGCGTAAGCCTGATAACTCATCAGTCGTCTCGTCTTTGATTTAGAATATGACCGAGGATCGGATGGCATAGGACACCAAACCAATCATGGCAGATTAACGTATAGTGGTTTAATACCGAATTCATCGTTTTATCCGTATTAGATATGTTGGATTTGGGCATAGGAGGCCAACCTACTTGGGCACGGCGATGAAGTTGGATAAAGATAATTTTATCAAGGCCTCATAGTTATTCTTTCCCTAGCCTATGAGGTTCTCAAGGTGTCGCACAAAGCTACTGATTATAGCTGACCTGATATAGCACATAATATATAATACATGACTTATGTTATCATCAATGCCTTACTACTACCAGCTTACTAGATGGTCTAGCTAATAATATAGAGGGCCTCTCGTGGACGGGCTAGACAGTACCACTGTCTGTCTATTGAGGCTCGAGCATTTCTTTCGAGCCCTAACGCTTGCTCTCAATGCCCAAGTGCTTGATAGTAGAAAGATACTTGACATGTTCGTTACTGACTATTCTCGTATCAAGAATACTATCCACATTTGCACCTTCTTACCAAGAGTTCTCAATGAGAGTAGGACAGGGAACACTGTAGAAATTGAATATTCCACTTTACGCAACCCAGCCCAGCAGCCCCTTAGCCCTGACCTGAATAGGTAACCCTCTCATAGTATCTAAAGAAAAGAGAAAACGTTATATACCAACCAAGAGCAACTCGATTCCGTTTTCCCATCTTCCCTATCCGGACAAGTTAGTATATATTTTATGAGTATACCCCTATGTAGAGAGTTTCCCGAAAGGTACCTACCCAGGTAGGTAGGTTGAGAAAAAAGATAGCACTTTATAATAACAGTATTTTTCTTTTTAAAAAAACCCCCCTTAAAGCTAGTCGATAAAATCAAGAAAAGAAAAAAAAGGAGGCTTCGGTTGAGCGACACGGACTATACATTCCCTATACTCGACGTTTACTTCTCCCTCCGTCTCGTCTTTTCCGACTTACAGATACATGCTGCATGCGCGTAATGCGTGCATGCATATGCGCTGTACTGTACAGCAACACACACACACACAATGTCATCACCCCAATCATCATCACGGCATTAGGCATAGTTGACGTTCGGATCCCTAGCTTCCCTCCCCATCCCACTCCCCTCTCACACACACACATGCAAAACCCAAAAACGCAATAACCAGGATCTCGGAGAAAGCAAGAAAAAACAAAAATGGCAACAATAAAACTAGTTCGAGAAGGTATGTACCTTGTCAACCCAGTCAAGAATGAATGGATTGTATGTTGCTTGCTTGTATATAATGTACACGACCGCAAGAAACAAAAAAAAACTCAGCTCAGCTCCATATACGAAATCCACCCCCTCCCCCTCTCCCTACCTACCAACCTAACCTACCCAACCCAGTACCCATGAAAAAAAAAAACATCGCAAAATGCAATGTAACACGAGACACACACACACACCTCAAAACCCCAACCCCAACCCTTTTCCCGCAGAGTGAGGTGAGAATGAAAAAAGCTTTCAAGCTTTCATCCCAAATGTTACCGGGACTAACCTACCTACCTACCTTACCCAAATCCAAGTCCCAAGTTCAAGCCGTGGCCCATCCCCCCATCCCCCCAATCCCCATATTATCCCGCATGTCCTGTCATGTAGGTTAAGTATGTCAAGTACCTATCCTTGCTTTATATTTATTTTTATTTATTATACTTCCTTTCTACTTTAATATCATCCCTAACCCTCCAGACCAGCACTCCTTTACACCCCCCCCCCCCCCTTCCCCTCCCCTCAAATCCAGCATAGCATTTCAAATCTACCTACCTACTTAAACAGTAAGTACCTACCTATGTAAGTTAAGTATTCTCGCGCCTGCAGCTCCCCTACCCTCCCCTCTCCTCTTCTCCTAGGTACCTACCTACCTACCTACTCAACAAGAAACCCAGCATTATTGGTCAAGTTCTGCCTCTTCCCCCCCCCTTCCCCACCACCCACCACCCACCACCCACTCACTCCCACATGCTGGTGCCCGACGATGGTCGACATATGGCAGTCTCTCTCTCTCTCCCCCCCCCCCCCCCCCCCCCCCCCTCTCCCTCTTTTTTATTTCCTTTTATTCTTATTTTTAAGAAATTTAAAACTCTTTCCCGAATCAATGTCTATTACCTACCTTTTGACCTAGTTGCGTCCCGGTACGCTGCCCCTGTCTTTAGCCCCTAACCCCTTAACCCCCGTTCCTCGAAACGACGATGAGGAGGACGATCTTGACCCTGCCCTCCCCCTCGCTTACAACCACAGGTCCTAGGTAAGAGAAAATTGAATGGTTTATTCCCCAAGGCGCCGTTTCCGCCGTTATCTCTACCTACCAGCTTGGGAATAGATGAGAAGAGTTTATAGGTAAATACCATGTAGGCAAGAAATGGTAAGGAAGGGGATAATGAGGTCGGTAAGCGGTATTCTCTAACCTACCTATTCCCTTTCCTATTTCCTAAACATAACGGAATACTATACTTCCTCGTCTAGGCTCTCGAGACGTGCTATATCACTTATAGAACATTACTACCGCACGGCACGTGAACAAGTCATAACTAGCTAAACGTAGATAGATATGGTATATGTATTTTTATATGGACATGTATGTCTGTTCCTTTGCGCGTATGTCTATATACGTCAGTTGATTAGTTAGCACGAGGAGATATCCTCAAGCCCTATCTCCATATGCTTACGCTTTTTTTCGCGTCTCCTATCATACGTGAAGAAGCGATGTTTACAACGATGATATATGGATTTTATCCAACTCTTTGGACACTTTCGGTTTCGCTTTCTCTTACAATCAACAAAAAGCGCAAGCGAAAAAAAGCGGGCGAAGCTAAGCAAAAGAAAAAAAAAAGGAAATAGGAGAAAAAAAAATTACCCACTGATATCTCTCCATGCAGCCCCTCCATCCACTTCCCTCCACACATAGAGAGGAAGAAAGAATGCCACAGGTATGCTGCATGCATCCCTGGCTTTTTTCCGTCGCTTCTGTTCTTCGAAAAAAAAAAATACCCTTCTGAGTTGAGTCCAAGTTTGATATCACACCCCCCCTCCCCTTTTTGAATAAGGTCAACGCGAAAAAGAAAACTTGAATAGAATAGAATAAAGTCAAGAAATCATCAATCCCACCTAACCCGCCTTGGTTGAGAGATTTTCCCCATATCTCATAACGCCGATCAGAGGAAGAATGCCAGGATGCACCACATGATCATGAAAGGCTGTTATTTTAGCATTTTGTTTCCCTTGGCAAATGCTGCAAGCCTCTCCGCCTGTCATCCGTAAATCCCTCTCCCTAAACCGCCCCATGTTCTCGAAATACCCCAATTCTTAGCGTGACGAGAAGAGAAAAGAGAAACGACCCCCAAAACGCCCAACCCCCATTGCCCAATTGCTTCTATCCGATATATCCGTATCATCTCCGTAACGATATTATCGACCCTTGTTTCTTTAACTTCTCCACATTCTCCTCCGTCAGAGAGTCGCCTTCATGAAGCGAGCTCTGTAGTGCATGACTCACAGGTTTAGCCGCACTGTTAGTGCTGGCTGCATCCATGAGTTTATCATCACGAAGATGCATCGCTAACTCATTGCTATCGAGTTGTCTTGTTGACTGTGATAGTGCGAAGGGAAATGTGTTCGTATCGTGCGATCCATTTCGCACTAGAGGTTTGGGCGTTAAGAGATTAGTCCGATCTTCGTCGTGGCGATCGAACTCGCTCTTTATCAGGCGTTGTTCTGGTGTAATATCGAGAGCAAGTCCGAATTTTGGTATATCCGCACTAGGGCATCGTTCGGCCAAATCGGAACAATCTGAGCCTGACACAGCTGCTGAAGGTGCGCCTGAGACTATCTTCCGTCGTGTCTTGCTCCACCGCACTAGCATACGCTCTAACGTTTTACTCTTGACCGGCTTAGCGAGATAGTCGTCCATCCCTGCCTTCGTACATTTTTCTCTGTCGCCTTGAATGGCCGAGGCTGTCATGGCCACAATAGGCACATCATGGGTGAAGATCTTGTAAGGAACGTGATGTCGCATGATATGCGTGCACTTGTATCCGTCGATCACCGGCATCTGTACATCCATCAAGATGATGTCAGGTTTCGCTCGTTTGCCCTCCCTACAAGACTCGAGATATTCGAGGGCCTCTTTCCCATTCCATGCGGCGCTGACATTGAAGCCTAGTTTCTTGATCGTCTTCGTAGCAATCTGTTGATTGATGGCACTGCTTATTGTTAATAAGGCATCAAAAGGTCGAGCTTTGATGTGACTTACTTGTCCTCGACGACAAGGACTTGGATCTTGGCGCGTTCAGACATAGGCAACTCCTCATTGTCCAGGCCATAATGATGGGTTTGTAAATTCAGAGATCGATGCCGCTTCGGGAGTGCTGACTTGTCAAACGCAGGATTCGATATGTCCCCCGGGGGTGGGCCTAAGTAATGCTCATGTTCTGAACTATTGCATGAGACACTCATTTCGGACTGCAATCGATCGGGCAAATGCCCAACCTCGACAAGTGATGCGGCTGAGGGACTCTGGGGCTTACTGAATGGGATCCAGAAAGTTGCAGTCGTGCCATGACCCACGGTTGATTGAAGTGTGATTCTCCCATTCATGAGGTCGAGAAGATTCTTCGATATTGTCAAGCCGAGGCCGGTTCCACCAAATTTCCTTGCTGTCGAGGGATCCCCTTGACTGAACGGTTGGAACAGTCGTTTCCGCACATCATCTTCGATTCCTATACCGGTGTCCTCAATCACAAATTTGATCTCGATGGTGTCGTTTGTCTCCTTCTCTTTCCCTACCGAGAACTTGACGTATCCATTGCTGGTGAACTTGATACTATTAGTGAGGAGATTTGTAATGATCTGCCGGACGCGACCAGGATCTCCGAGCACAACAAGACTGTTTTCGATGTCAGGTGCGATATCAGGACGGAAGGCTAGGTTTTTCCTTTCGGCCGCGAAACTCAGCATCTTGGAGACATCCTGGACCACTACGGATAACGAAAACTGGACTTCCTCGATGTCTAACCGGCCAGATTCGACCTTGGAAAAGTCTAAAATGTCGTTGATTACCGTCAAAAGTGCGTTCGCTGATCGACTGACATTTTCGGCATATTCGCGTTGTTCCTCACCCAGTGGCAGGTCAAGAAGCAACTCAGCCATCCCTATAACCCCAGTAATCGGCGTGCGAATCTCATGAGACATCTAAGCTGGTTAGCCTAGTTCCTACATCTACTTCGAGTTCTAAGGATGGTGATGCACTTACGTTTGCTAGGAACTGGCTCTTTAGTCGACTCGCTTCTTTGGCTGCCGCTTCATTTGCTTTGAGCTGTCGTTTTTCCTTGACTTGTTCTTTTAGATCGTGTTCTCGCTCCTTCAGCTCGGTTACGTCCATGACAACACCGATGACACCGTCGATGACCGGCTCGCTATCCTGCCCCTCCTCGCACTTATTCTTAATGAGAGGCATAAATCTTGTACGGAAGAAATGATCGTCTGGATATTAGTTAGTAAGCACGGCCATATTTTGAGCAGGTGGGAAAAATTTTACCCATCTCATGCTCGTGGACGGTTTCTTTAAGTTGCTTCCCAGCTAGAAGTTCTTTGGCTGGCTTGAGGAAAGTCGGAGCTTCACCATGACGTAACTGGGGATTTAGGTCGTTGAACACTTCGTCAACATTACGGCCGATGTATCTCTGCGAGTCGGGATTGGAATCGCCGTCAGTTGCGATGAGACCCTTTCTGTCACCCCAAATCAATGCGCCCTCTAGCATAGTGACCTTGCAATCTCGGTCTACGGAAAATATGGTTGTCCGCGCGTGAGTAAGAACACTCAAAAGCTGCTCCCTGGTTTGTTTCGCTGCCAATTTTGCTTCTAGAGTCTCATGAACGTTAGTGTAAGTGCCAAACCATTTTTCGATTTTCCCCGTCTGCTTGTTCCTCAACGGCAAGGCGCGCCCGAGCATCCATCTCCACTCGCCATCTTTACTACGACAACGAATCTCAGACATATAAGCTTCCCCGGTCGCTAGGCTATGCTGCCACCTTTTCAATGTGGCTGGCAAGTCGTCTGGGTGGAACGGAGTCTTCCAGTTCATGCCGAGGGACATCTCAGGAGAGAGTCCTGTATAGTCGTGCCACCGATTGTTGACAAAGTCATACAACCCGTCAGGCGTCGCAGTCCACACCATTTGGGGCATGGTGTCACATATGAGCCTGAATCTTTCTTCGTCTGCTTCCTTGATCTCAATGATCTCTTTGGTGAGGTGAGTTACGTCTCGACAAGTGACGACTCCGGCTACGAACTCGCCAGTTTCGTCGTCCCTAATGACCTCACCTAATACGTCAAACACTACCCTTGCATCCTTTTTGTTATCATACATGCCGATTCGCACACCTGAAAATGGTTTCTGTTCTCTCAGCAAGACAGAGATGGGGAACTCGGACTCGTCATATTTTCTCGTGAAGTCCGAGTTCCACACGTCCCACTGGGATAACAGGTCATATCCGTCTTGGCCGTCGGCGGCTCTCAAATTCGTAAAAAGGTTCCGAGCTGCTCTATTCAAGACGGGTGCACTACCATCTTTCCACATGGCTAAAATGGGCATCTCTGTATTATCGAGAAGGGCGTCTTTTATGATTGTTAATCTCTGGAGGAAGGATGGAGTGCTGGACTGTATTAAGCGGGACGGGGGTCCCATAGGAGGAAAAGGGCTGGATGAAATGGAGACCGATCCGGGGCTGACAAGGACCAAAGGCGAATTCGAGTCGTGGCTTGAGCTGACCGAAGGAGGGTTCGAGTTCGATATGGATTTGCGCTCAGCAGCCTCAAGCGTCGATGACCGGGCGACGGATATTCTGGAATCTGGAACGGATGACAAGGCTGAACCAGTGTTGGTGAAAGTCAATGTGAAGTAGGTCTGGTGATCTTCGATCTCCCAAATAGTGATGAGCATCTTGGCATAGGTTTGATATTCGGACCTCTGGGATTTAGGGACCGTTGCCTTATTGAAGTTTTTATACATAACAACAACATCAACGGCCGAGTCGGATGCGGGCTTCTCTGGGCTAATGGCACCGGCATTTGTTTTCGATCCCTGGCCGTCCACGGTTGGTGTGTAATCGCCGTGCGCATAATCATAATCAGACGTTGGGGCTTCGCCGGCTTGCTTTGTGCCCATCTCGAGGACCAACCCATCCAGGAAAGATTCCCATGAAACCCAAACTGGTTTGCCGTTTAGCAGCATGTCGATGCCAACCTGGGCCAGCGTCTGTCCGCGGAGCTTGTCGGTGATGGAAGCCCCGTCTTTTTGATCTTCCAAGCTGCTAGAGAGCCCCAGCATCCTGCCCATAGCTTCATTCGCCAGCACGACCGTTTTCAAGTTGTTCAGGACCAACAGGGGCACGGGCAAGAACTGCATGGCGGAAAAGGCAAGCTGGCCGGGGGATATTAGCGGTATGGGAAGCCTGAAAGGACTGGCAGAGGCAGATCGCCCATCCTTGGGCGGCATCGTAGGGGTGTCTCGCAGGATGCGATTGCTGCTGAAAGAGAGAGGCGGCCCATTCTGGAACAGAAAGTCGTCGGGGCGGGGAGGTGCGGATACATTATTCTCGACGAGACTCGGGGTCGTCAGCGACGGGGGTGTCGAGCTCGAAAGGAGGGGATCCGAGGCCACGGGCATGGAAGCTGAAGAAGTCGGGGCATGGCTGGTTAAGACATGGGGAAGATTGGAGGGTGTCATGGCGGCAGACCAGATGACATTGATGCAAGAGAGGCCAGGGCCTTGCACCACCCGAAAGTCATGCGCACACAAACACGGATACAGGAAGTACAGGCAGGCAGCGAGCACACGGGAATACACCAAACAAGAGACGACAGATCCGAGAGAGGAAAACCTGACGGGATGGAGCTGGGAAGCGTTGCGGCCGGAGAGGAACAACAACGACAAGGTTTTTGCTAGCCCGTGGCCACGAACTGCACGAGGGACATCTGAAGATGCCCGTCGGTCTCGAACGTTCGGCGACACTAGGAGGGGGGGGAAGAGGAAAAGTGGCGGTAGGGAAGAGTTGACAGTCAGGTCAGATATAGCCTGTGGTGGTATAAGAAAATGCGGCCAAGTGGTTTAAGGTAAGGTGGTGGATATCAGATGAGGAAAGATGTAGACTACTGCGAAGAGGGCAATGATTAGCTGCCGGGTCGCATGATGACTAGAGAGATTGGGAAGATAGTTCTTTTTTTCCCTTTCTTATTTGGACTGTCTCTCTCTCTTTTCTGCCTGTGAGGTATGTAATATGTATGTATGTAAACAATTGTGCGGCCAGCTAGCACGACTGAAGCAGGTAGTGGGGGTGGAGGGATGAAGATCTCGGACGGGGGATTTAAGATAGAGATGTCCAGAGATGTTGTGTGTGTGTGGTGGGAGGAGTTTGAATGGGTGGTGGTGGGAAATGCGTAGGTCTGGTAGGTAAGGAAGGTAAGGTTATGGGAAAGTTAAAGTGGAATTGTACGGGGTATGTGCATAGGGTACATAGTACCTAGTGTAGGTAGGTACTTTGGGGTGGGCAGGTGGTCTTCCTTCTGCTTCTAGGTAGCCCTCTAAGGTTCTTTTTTTTCCTTTCTTTTTTTTTTCCCTCTTAACATTTTGTCTGCATGCAGCAGTCCGAGGTAGGTAGGCAGGTAGCAGGTAGCAGGTAGCTATTAAGGTTAGTAGCTAAATATGTAGAAGGGTAGCTATGCAGGATAAATAACGACCTAAGAGAAATCATAGGTAGTGGCACTTTGTTGCTTTCTTCGATGTGTGTCTGGTGTACGTCAAAGTGGATGTATATGTACCTAGCTGTATACATGTGTGCTGGTCTACCTACTACCTCAGTGCCTACCTATACCATGGAGGCTGGGGAGGTCTTGTGGGTGCTACACTCTAGTACAAGGTACCCGAATTTCCCTTTCTCGGGATGTACCAGACATGCCTATTGACTTACATACCCTTTCATGTATGTAGGTATTCACTTCCACATTGTATATGTATAGTAAGTTACACTACCTAAGCTTAAGTAGGTAGACTAAATAGCTTCCACCATTCAATTTGCTAGACCGTTGGTTTTGACGTGTAAGTGATACTAGACATACCTCAAGCTAGTATTATTCCCTCATTAAGGTTACTTGTTTGGCTTAATATAGCTCTAGACCACTGTCAAGCTACACAGGTCCATTACAAAAGGTTTAAGGCGCATCAATATGACCATGCATGCTAAGTAGCTTGAGGTAAGTATAATATCTAATTACTTACACTAAGGCTAGATAAACACACGGGATACCAGAGGGGATTGATTGTGTATGGTGGATTGAGAAAGAAAGAAAGAAAAAAAAATCATCAAGGGCTTTTCCTCATTGTCACTGTCAGGGTCCTTACCTAGATCATCAGATTCCAAACTGTGATCGTCGGTCCCCAAAGGGCCAGGCGAGCAGGGGTCCAACCCACATTTTCCAGCTACCGTAATTACCTACAGATTTGGCACCGTGGGGATGCTGTCTCAGTGGCCAATAGCGCCGGCCCAATTCAAGCCGACATCCCGGAGTCGGCGGGACTTCAGTGTGTTGTACAGTGTACAGCAGGCATGATTTTCGATCTCCCCGCACTGTCATGCTTGCCTTAAGCCTCATTTGTTACAGCAGACCGTTACATTGCAGCGTAGAAGGTAAAAGTCCCCGGTAAAGCCTCTCTGCCTCTCCTTTCTGATAACATTCGGGCGCCATCCAAGACGCGCCTTGCATCCTTAGTGTTGATACTACTTCGTAGAGTTACGTCAATCCTCGAAGGCCGTACAGCGATGCGAATCAGGCTATGCGTCGGTAGTGATCGGACTAGAAGAATCTACCTACACTACTTACCTACGAATCTACGAATCTCAACTATGAATCTACTATAGTACGTAGGTACTGTACCTAGTGAAGGGCATCTGATGCGCGTGATGCAATGTACTACCTACATTCCTGGAGTCCCCTATCCGTCTGCGAGTGAGCAGGAGCCAAGTGTCGTGGAGCAGACGAAGACGAAACAAAAAAAGAAAAGAAGCAATCATGTATCTAGTCGTAGGTAGACGAGGACCAATGATCCGGAAAGGGATATCTCCTTCAGGTACGAGCTACTCATGCAACACTTTAAAACCCCATCTTGGCATTGGCAGCATAGCCATCGTCCCAAGCAGCAAAACACATGGCTTGCATGGGATACAATGGTTATGAATGGACGCCGTTCAGCTTAGCAGCTTAGACATGCTTGTCCACCAAAGCTGTCACCCACTGCCAATCAAGGAAGGGAGAATTGAGAGACCGGTGCCAGCTTCAGACGCTAACCAGGTAATGGAGGCCAGCACGGAAGGTAAGTTGGTAGGTAAAGGCCCGAGGGCTGTTAGGTGCCCAGGATGTCTTAGATGGGAATTGTCTAGACCCGTGGACCTGTCTGCTTTCGTTCCCACCGATGTCAGCTGGTCGAGGAGTGTCTGGTAAGTGGGAGAAAAGTGCTCTTACTGATCCAACCCAAGGTATCATTGACTTACTTACAACGTATATTGTCCCGGTAGGCGGATGTGTACTAGTTCGCACTAACCTGGAGAGCTCGGTAATAGCTAGTGGGTGACAGCTTTTCAACCAATGAAGACATGTTCGGAGATAATGCCGTCTATCGCGCTTTATGTACACACCTGGGTACTAAGTACTAGATAGATAACATCGTATAGAACTAGTAGTCTAGCCACCTGAAACGACGATATATAATAGAAACTTGTCCTTGTGTTATATTCTATCTCCTATTCTGATGCTATCTTAGTATTTTCACTGTTTGAAAACAGAGCAATATAAATGTCACATTCTATTGTATAATTAATTACCTAGGTATCTACATACTATAATAATACTTAGGTAATTTCATATTAAACGAAACTAATTGCAAAGAGTTTATTATTTGAACATATCAATTAATAATAAATTGACATAGCGGTATAGTCGTACACTTAGTAGTATACTACCTACTTATACACATTAATAGTCCGTCTGGTACATATCATTCGGTCCATTAATATATAATATTATTATGTTTAGGTATGTTGTCAGCATACATCAAATGCATAATTGATCCATGCAAAAACTCAAGGTTACCTAAGTACGTAAGAATTTTATATTGGCATATCGTCACAATTGCCACATCCATGAAAAAATGCTGTATTTGGTTTTGCCCCTCGGATACGGTTTACCGACATCATCGTGGTGAATCCTTTGCGGTTTAGGACCCGCTGCCCGCCGAGGTCCTCCCAAGGTAGCGTTGGACTAGCCGTCTATGTGCCGGCCAGCGACTTGGGTCCGATGGCCAAGCCTTTAGATCGATTAGCCCCTGGAGCGGCGCTCACGACCTAGACCAAATCCAAAGTGCCATGACGTTATTCCTCGATTAATATGGGCGGGACACACACTTGTACACCGTCCAATCTCTCTACTTATAGGCTAGAGGGCTTGCCGCTGGGTTGTGAGTTGGGGGCAAGGGTTTCACCTATGCCGGAATAGGTCGGGTCGCTAAGTAGGTAAGGGACTTGGGGAGGGGTGAAGGGTCCTGGGTCCTGTGTCTAGTACTTATGCTAGTACCTTGGTAGTACCTAGTAAGACAGCTCTACGTGGTTAGTAGACAAGGTTGTAGCTTTGAAGAATTGGAGTAGTATTGTACACTATAAGTGCGCATTGGACGAGAGAAACATGAATCTACTCCAGCTTACCTACTTACCTACTCAAGTGGCTAGTTTCGGTACCACCGGTTCCGGAAACAGAGTTAAGTCATGAAATATGTAAATATGTACCTAATAGGGTGTAATCATGTAGGTAATCCGTGCGTATGTTGGAAATACACACCGATCCCAGTCGAAGTGATGTCATTCTCCAAAAAAATATGCTGCTCTCGTGAGCCCCCGACATCATTACCATGAAGTGAGGAGTCATGGAGAGAGTCTTAGATAGATAGGTAGGTAGGCAGGTAGGAAGTGTGCTCGGGTGTTGTTTAATAATCCAGTCATCCGATTCTTATTAGCTATAGTAACTATGTAGGTATACCTAGGTCAACTATATATATATTCTTATCTTCCTAGGTATGCACCAAGCAGACATGTACTTACCAAGTATAAGCGCTATGCAATTTAGGGTATCTACCTCGGGATCATCATAGGTATCTTCTGCAGCGTGTGTAGATACCTAGGTGGTCTCCTCCCCCCATGTCCCATCCAGCCAACCATCCCCATAGGTTTATGTATCAAGAACTTTTCTTGATGGCGCCGCAGTTGTCACATGACCACCATGTATGCTCTCTTATCCGCCCACACTCATGGCATCGCCAAGTCTTCGGCACAGGGTTAGAGGCACGAGAGTATACCGCTGATCTACTGGGACCCGCCGATGACGATGCACGTCGCATGGGTTGGGGGTCCGATCGGGTGAGGTCGATCATCGTTTGCTGTCGGTTGGATGATCTTTCCGCTTGGTTCCCGGCCCTAGCTGTCCTTTGGTCCCGTTTTGTATCGCAAAGTTCGCAGGCCAAGGAAGTGCCCGAGTTGATGAGGGTGCACATGTGGCAGGTCCACGTGCTAGGAACAGTAGGAACAGTAGGAACGGTAGGAACGGCGGGAGTGGTCAAATCTATCGTTCTAGCATCTTGAAAGGGGTCTGGATCTTCTGTCCACCGACGGATAACTGGCTGCTCGTTTCGAGATTGTGTTGATGTTGGTTTTCTGCTTCTATCTTCTCTAGAGGTACCCGTATTGGGTTGCCCATAGGTGCCTCTTCTCTTGGCGTCCTCTTCCTCCTGAATGAGTTCCATGAGCGCTTGAGTTATGGCGACTTCGTTTGCCTCGTCCTCCTCAGCCTGGGTCTTGAATCCATTTTTCGATGTTGTCTCAGCGATATGGCGAATCTTTTCCGGTGACTGATTGTCGTTTGCGCATCCTTGAAGCGATCTGATGCGGCGCTCCGTGGCATCGGCAAT
This sequence comes from Biscogniauxia sp. FL1348, assembly GCA_022544895.1. Taxonomy (NCBI): domain Eukaryota; kingdom Fungi; phylum Ascomycota; class Sordariomycetes; order Xylariales; family Xylariaceae; genus Biscogniauxia; species Biscogniauxia sp. FL1348. The sequence goes on along the minus strand of JAJNNV010000006.1, from coordinate 470,447 downwards.
AGCACTTCTCATATCGCGAGCTCGGTGGGGTGCCTTGCCACCAAGTCGCTGACCAGAGCCCGACTGAACGTATTGGTTGCGACGCCTCTCTGCCTCGGCTCGGGCGAGTCTACGGGCCTCGTGCCTAGGTATTTTCCTGCCTCCAAGACGTTGGCCTGGTGACAAGAAGCCCTCCCCGGTATACCCTTTCAAGAGGAGTGCATTATGTTCTTCACGCAGTTCATCCCATAAACGATGAAAGTGTTCATCATGAGGACCGTGAATATTGTGTGACAGCTCGTGGAGCATAGTATCGACTACCGCCTCGAGGGGCAAAAACTGATTGCGGTCGCCTCGATATCGAAGTGCCAAACAGATCTTCCGACCTTTATCATAATTCAAGCCTAAAAATACCCGAGTTAGACAGGGCGAGACGAATCACAGCAGTACACAGTCGATGTCTTGCCTAACAGGTTTTCTTTGGGGTAGAACTCAGCAAGCTCCCCTACCGCCCACCCTCTCTTCCGCATGATAGGTTTCACCATGGAGGCTATCTTTTTCAGCATAAGTAGGGCTTCGTTAGACCTCGGCATGTCGTTTAGATGCGAGTACGACATGATCAAGGGGTCGACTTCCGGCATCTTGGGCAACAGTTCTAGAGCGCGCGAAGTCTATGTGGTGGGTATATTCCCCTAGGTTGGTGTAAGGTTGATTGGAGAAGCAGGGGGGTCAAGATGAACGGCCAGTGAGGTTTAAATATCAAACAAGAGCTCATAGGTCAAGAAAACGTGAATGAAGAAAACCAGCTATGTCTATTCACTGAGAACAGCAGCCTCAGGGTCATAGCTCAAGGTCATGAGATGTTTAGTATTACCGGTAACCCGGTTAAGTCATCGGGGCAGTTTGTATCGGGGGAAAAGGGGGGAAAGGAAAGAAAAAAAAAAGAGGAAAAGGAAAAGGGAATAAGAAGATGCACGCAAATTCCAGAGATGGAAAGATGCCGTGGTTCTATTGAACTTATTGTGGATGGTACTGTAGTGTCGCTTGGTAATAAGCAGGTTCTGGAATTTGAAACTGAGGTTGAGGTATAACATTGAACGCTGGAAATGCAAGGCAACTAAATCTATAGGTGGTCATTCGTAAGCCTGTTGAGGCCTATAGCTATAGGTATTAACTGCCCCTCGAAGATGATATTGTGGCTTAAAGGAGACAGTATGCATAAATAGATTTAGGTTATACAAATGCAGCTATCCATCATATTCAATTCGGTTTACATGTCTAATCCTTAGGATTACATACATAGTACTAAGTACATACTAGGGTAGTAAGTAGTACAATGTAGGTAGCCTACATTGCATTCCAATGCGACTTCTAGGTTACCTTCCTCCCCCTTCCCCCTTTCCTGCCTCCCTTCTTCGCCCTGTTCTTCCACTTTTACAAACACCATCTTTTTCTTCCTTTTCATATTCTTTTCAATGCACACCTAGCAAACACATACACATGCACACGCAATAACAGGGAGTCCAACCCGTATAATCTACAACCAAGCATGGCCGAGCATGCACGGCACCAGACACTATAAACGACGAAATCTACAGTTCTTCATCCCCCTTCCCTATATTCCCTCGATGCACTGCCCCTCCACTCCAGGCCGGCGACATCTCTTTATCGTCAGTCACGAAACACCATGTTTCGACCTTCCTGGCCAGGCGTATGATTGGTTCATCGATATAAACGCAGAACAGATGCGCTGAAACTCCCAGAAGGGGGAGGAGAACGACTAAGCCCCCAGCCCAGCAAGCTGTCCGCCCAAAGACCGTATCGACACCGAAGAGACCCCTGGTGCCGCGGCCACTGACCACATCCGCCGAGCCCCAGTTCGGCGAGGTGTGCTGCACGCGCGCCTGTCCGAGAACCATGTCGTGGCACATATCAAACACCATCCCGTGCATGATGTAGATAGCGAAGCTGATGCGACCCAGGTACTGCGGCCCGCGGAACTCAAGCGCCCGCCGTACTAGTCCGACACGTCCGCACGACCATACTACGCCTACTGCACACAGGGCAAAATAGAACTTCTGCGGGCCTTCCGGGTCCCGCAGTGGATACGCCGAGGGCGCCCATGGCGCCATGTGTCCGATGATTGGAGTCTTGTACTGGTCTGCGTTAGGCCAGCCGCCGATGAAGCCAGCCGCTGCGAGAATGAGGATGTGGGAGCAGAGCTCGTAATTCTTGAATACAGCCAACTTAGGTGAGATATTGTAGAACTTGAGAGTCGCGAGCTCATCGGATGGAATGGGCGGACCAGGAGGAGTAAACGGTTCGCTACTCTGGCTGCCTCGAATGCATGGGAACTCAAGAGGCTTCAAACCCCACTCCGCCGACATTAGATGGTATTCGGCGAGCATCATGCCCGCTATGAATTCGAATGCGGCCCACTTGCCGACGTACAAGCAGTATATAGTGAAGACTAGGGAGCAGAGCATACGAACACGGGGTTGCACCCGCGCGAGCATTGTCAATACTACGAACAGAAGCATGGAATGGCAGAGTTCGATCGGGATGGTCCAAAGATGGATGTCATATGGAGGGAATAGATGGGCTTCCCATGCCCACGGCCACCAAACATGATAAGCCATGCTCTTCACGTAGTGCTGCACCTGCTCACCCAGCGTCGGAAGCGCAGAGTACAGCCAGCCAAGGCGCACGAGTACGAAGATGATGAGCGTGGATACGCTAACAGGCCCTAGCAGGCGTATCGGCCGGCGGAATGCCGCCGATGAGAGCGCTGTCTGCAGACGGCCCCAGTTACGCGCGCGGGCCTCGGCTAGAGGCCGGCTTGACAGTGCGAATCCCGATATGACAAAGAATATGTGCACCATCGGGCGACCCGAGAAAACCAGGCGGAGAAACGGCAGCTGGATTGGCGACGAGACCCAGTCAGCGCCGTCTCCCGCCGTTTTATCCCAGTGGATCCCATATGTCGGCGTGAGGTACTCGTGGTGATTTTCGGTATAGTGACAAATACACACAATAAGGGCGGCGATCCCCCGGAGCCCATCAAGATATGAAGTAGGACGCAGTTGCTCCTTAGCCAGCGGACTTTGGCTGTTGTCGTTCGGAACGACGCACGTAAGTGGCCCAAGCAGGTCGATTCCGGTTTCTGGTTGAGGATGAGGCTTTGTCACTAAGAAGCTGGGTAAAAAGGCCGACGCCGGGGGGCGTAACCGGGGCATTGACCAGAGCCGTGACATATCGTTGCGTTTCCTTTATTTCCTACTCTTTTCCCTCCTTATTTGATTATCCTAGGTAATTCCTGTGCTTCTCTGTCCTTCAGCGCATTGGAACCACGAGCGCATTCCTGAACCCAACACTTTTTAAAACTCGCAAAAGTAAGGGAGCAAAATAGAATGAGAGACATACGACTCGCTACCTTTTAATCGTCGGTGATTATCAGTTACATAACCAAGTGCAACGTTCTTTCTAGAGGATATAATTGAAGTTAGGTTGCGACGTGGCAGGGTACACCCTATGTATCAATTTGCTCAAGTCCATGCCATCAGTGTCGAGTCTGATCCAATATTAGTCTGAATCCTCGCGTATGAGGCCAGGTTCGAAAATTCAACAGACATCATAATATCCTACTAAGGACGTTAGGTGGGTGAAAGCAGTCGACATAACCGGGTCCGGTAGTAGGGAGCTATCGAATAATTTTACTTTGCTCGTGAATATCCGTATAAATATAGCATTGCTCCATTGTTTAAGAGTAGCACAGTCCAAACAACAGGATTACCTTGCAGGTTAGATACTGTGTGTTCAGACCCCAGTTATATAACACTTAGGTATTCGCCCTGCTGATGAAACAAATTCAACTACCTAGGTATGTAGTGTACAAAGATGCAATCCGGCCTTTGCTCCTCGCTTGCCATGAGAACTGTGGCGAAGACTGGGTCTGGTGGAGGCCGATAACCTCATCACGGAAAATCCTGTGACGCGTTTGATCATTATCCTCCTATTTGTGGCTAAGCAATACAGCCTATTGGCCTCCAAATACCTAGGATCCTCAGACCACACACTATCCCTCCCTGTCTGTCTACACGTGTAAAGTCTTCGTCGGCCAGGGGCGGGTAGGCGAGCTTGACCCTACACTACGTCTCTAGTAGCGGTTGATTTGTCTACCTACGTACCCCGGCGATGCACTCTGACTCTTTGATTAGCAAGAATCATATAATAAATCATAATAGGGGTAACTATGGCAATTTTGGGGTCACCTCTTGTTCTAGTCAAAAGACGTGAAGGGATTCTATCTAGGTGTATTTGGTTTTAAACGTGTGAGCTAGCAGTCCGGCTCAGAATGACAAGCAAGATGAAAGTCACGTCGGGTCCATTTATCTTCCTACATGATAGTCATGCCCCATTACGTCAAACGGTCCGTGACATGGTTCCTGGGTAGGGATTGAAGTAGGTAGGTACCTAACGATCTACGTTGATGTGTATGTGTGGAGTAGTAAAGATATATCCGAGTCTCAGCTGATTCTTGTCTATGCTAATTCATGTTCCCCCTCCCTATCCCCCCCCTATGTCGCACAGGTAAGCTGCATCATCTTCACCCCACAATGAAATAGGTGGTGGGGGACTACTTGCCATGATCAGGATATAGTGATCAAGACACGACAGCTAGATATTATCCTGTAGCACAGCATATAGGTAGGACAATGCAGCCTGTCTAACTAATTAGGTATATGACCATGGGATTGTAAGTCCTACCGAATAGTCGACCCCATGTATTACCGAACCCCCCCCCCTTTTTTTTTTTTCTTTCTTTCTTTTCTTTTCTTTTTTGCCTATAGTAGTGTAATATGTCGTGGCTCTTTGACATCGATCAGGACTCTATTATGTTCTGACAGTTAAATGCGACCCAATGATAAATACAGCTTATGTTATTAATCTTATTGTTGAACCATCTGATCTGATCCCATCCCAGCTCATGTGCACGAAATATATACCTGTACGACTCGAACCCAGGTAACATATAGGAATGGGAATACCTCCAAGTAAGCCTAAAAACCATAACTCAGACGTAGATGTAGATATAAATGTAAACGTTTAGCTCTTATGTTTTAAAAAATTACGACAGGGTCATAGAATACCGGAGAGGGAATTAAGGCACGTCATTTTCGGGGAATTTGTCAGACCTTGCAGCTTTCACATGTGCCCTTGCAGACAACGCGGCTAGATGCTCACTACCTGCGTAGGTAACTTAGGAGGTATAAAAAAAATATAATCTCATTGAATGCTCAAAATAGGTATCACCATTATATGCCACATCCCAGACTCTACGAACAAGTGCCTTAACCTCGTTCATTATATCACCATCTTCATATGCACGAAACAATGTCTAAGAGATAGACCATGGGTGAAGAATAAATGTATAGCCATGTAACCCCATGTCTATATGGATTCTATGTGTCTAGGTCAAAAGAAAAGCGAAATACAATACAACACACACACCCATGAAATCATTCCCAGAGCTGTCCCCGTCATTGCTCGTCATCTACCAGCGGGCCTGTTCGATCCCCAATCAAGATGCACCCCCCCAACACACACAATGCTTGTGAGAACAAGACAGAAGAAGGGGGAAAAGAAAGGAATAGCACACATTCGATACCCTCAGATCAGTTTCCATTATCTCAACCCGCCCCTGCAGCACCATGCCACATTACATTACCCATCCCCTTTCCCTCGCCCCCCACATTCAGGTTTAAGCGCCGCACTCATTCATCCCCTTTCACGCCCGCGACCTTTCGATCTCCCGCAACACCCTCCTCAACAGCTCCCTCAGCTCATCCATCTCCAGATCCTCATCCTGGTCCTGGTCCTCTAGGTCCACACGCCTCACCTCGGATCTCCTTCCGCCTCCCCTCCCCCTTCCACCCTTCCTCCTCCTCTTTCCCCTCCTCCCGCCCTTCCTTCCTCTCCTCTTCCTTCTACCTCTCCCCCTCCCCTCCAACCCCTCCAACCCCTCCTCCTCACCCTCGGCCCGCGCTCTCCGCCGCCGTCCCCAGGGCCACCAGGACGGCCAGTTCCCCTAGTGCTTGTCGACCTGGTGCAGGATGAGGACGGGCGCGAACACGAGGCCCACGCACAGGTAGCCGACGCCGAGCGCGAAGACGCGCAGCGCCTGCAGCGCCGCCGTGTGCAGGTGCGCGCCGATGCTGGTCCGGCTCCGCCGCGCGAGCCGCGTCAGGATGAGGATCAGGAGCGGGGGCAGGAGGGCGCTGGATAGGAGGATGGCTGTGGTGGAGAGGGAGAGGGAGAGGGAGAGGGAGGGGGGCAGGGGGAGGGGGAGGGGAAAGCGGGATTTAGGCGTGGTGGCTGTTGGTGTCGATGGTAGTTGCTGCTGTTGTTGTTGTTGTTGCGGTTGTGCTTGTGGGTTCATCGTGAAGAACGAGTGGGACTAGGAACCGCCGGTCTGTGGGACGGCTTGTGGTGGTTGACTGTTGGGATTTTGTTTTCAGGGGTTGATATCCCCCCGCTTGAAGAGAGAGAGAAATTATTGAAACTAAAGTGATAGGGGAGGAAATACAAGAGGATGTGGTGTTTTTTTTTTCCTGGGTGGGATGATGAAGTCAAGGTTGGACGGATGTATCTCTTGTGTTTCGACTTTGTGAGGATTTCACGGCATATTCTATACCTCAACCGGTCATCGTAGGACGGCCCATCTGAGTCAGGAGCTCCGAAGGACAGATATTCCCCCCATCTTACGACGTGCCGAACCGATGCAGCCGAAACCTGGAAAGTGTTCGAATGAAGTCGTCAAAACACATTTACTGATATGACGTAAATCGCGAAGGGGGGGGAAACAAAAACCACCAACATGACATGCTGGTCTTAGATGCTGTAAATAATCTGTAAAAAAAGGGGAACCTGAGACGGTCCCACGTTACGATCTCAGATGCAGGTAGGTACTTCTATGCAATGTACCATGACTATCTAGGAACTTGGTAGTTTTAATAATCTGGTGTTTTGACCTGCATTCGTGTCGTGCCGGCTTCGTTCCGAAAGAAAACATCCCGTCGTCTTCTGAATCTGAATCGCTCACGTGGCACGATCGAACGGCGACTGGACCCAGGTTCCCCCTACCAGGAAGACGAGAGACGGGCGAATGGTGAGGCGAGGGAAGGACAAAAGAACGCCCGTGTCACGTCAGAACTATCGTGCCGCGTGGTCTTTTTGCTCGCAGCCGCAGGTTGACGCTTCCGATGCGACGGGGGGGCGAGCCAGTCGGAGGCCGCATTCTCCTGTTATCGACCAGGGGGGGGTTTTGCACCAGTAATCGTTGGAGGCATGCACGGCATCGTTGGCTGCTCTTGTGACTGGCTGGGCGTCTGATGAGTTTTCCCCTCCCTTTGTGGTCTACGCGGGCTGTGGGGATCTTCGTGTCGTTCTTCGCCCATAGGGAAGATGTGTATTTTCAACGTCTGCCACAAATCAGCCTCAAGAATGTCATCATTTCTTGGCCTTATAGGCAGGCTCGTCAGTTATTATCGCGGATGGACGAGACACGGGATGAACGCAAGTTGGACAACAAAGCGCAGCAAGCCTCAACTGGCTTCGTAAGATTCGTAAGAAGGTCTGTCAAAAACGTCCACAGCCTGCTTAATGAGGCATCGAAGTGTCGTGGCCTTTACCTCTAGCGAGAAGAAAGGCGTTCGGTGTTATTTTTCGTCATCCGAACGAATGCAGACTTGGTGCGGTGTTATTCTCTAGATCATGGTAGTAGTGATAGCTCCTGTGTAAAAGCTCGCCCCTAGACAAGGACCTTAGGTTAGGAAGATTTGGATTATCTTGATCGGGATACCCAAAGATGATCAATCTTGGGAGACTGGTTTCAATTAGTATAGAGAAGGGGGGTGAATGCACGATAGACTAAGGGGGGAGAGGTATAAGAGCATAGTAGAATCGTTATAGGACCGATAATAGTCTTTAAATAGTCCCCTCTTATACCCAAGTGACTGTAACCATCCGTTCCTGATAACCCCCCTATAAGTCCCTGAAGACAAACCCTTTAAAGCCCCTGACAATTCATTGATATTGCTTCCTGTACCTTGAACGCCCTGTTGTTTCCCTCCTCATGGTCAGTGTTCGATCAACGAATCCCATCCTGACATGTGCGTGTATGTATGTATGTACGTATGTATGTGTGTGTGTATGTATACCCCATCGTCAAACCCCAATCTCCCGGCGCTCCTCTATTTCTTCTCCCTTTCTTCTTCTTCTTCTTCCCTCTCCACGCACACAACCCTCACAGGATCGTCATCCACGCCGGCCCTCGCCTCCCCGAGAACCTCCTCCAAATCCCTGCACCACGCTATCTTCCTCCTATTATCCCACTCCGCGACCTCGAGCTCGACCTCGAGGCACCTCAGCGCCCTCATCCGCGCCAGCCCATCCGCGATCCACGCCTGCGGCCTGCCCTCCTCGTCCCTGACCTCCGCGACGCCCACAACCGGCCTCTTCCTCTTCCTCTGCTCCTTCTTGTCCGCGTCGGCGGGGGCCAAGCTCCAGGGTCCCGGTGCGGCCGCGGCGGGCCTGCTCCCCACGATCTTGAGCCGCAGGCCCTGCAGCCCGTCGGCCCAGCGGGCGCACAGCTCGGCCCACTCGGCGGCGTGGGCGCCGGCGACGTCGCGCGCCTGCAGCTCGAGCCGGACCCAGCGCATGCGGCGCGCCTGCCAGGGCGCCAGGCCGGCGTCGAGCACGACGGCCGCCCGCGCCGCCCACAGCCCCGACGCGAACCAGTTGGCGAACACGAACTCGTTCTCCTGGAACGGCAGGCCCCGGCACTCGTGGTACACCTGCCGGCTCGTCTGCAGCAGCGCCGTCGGCAGCGCGCAGAAGGGCCGGTAGGGCGAGAGCAGCGTGCGACCCTGCGCGCGCGTCAGCCCCGCTGGAGATGAGTGTGAGGACGAGGACGAGGACGATGGGGGTGCTGCGGGTCGTGACGGCTCCACTTCCGGCGTGGGGGCGCCCATGAGCAGGTTCAGGAGGTGGAGCGCCTCTGGGTTGTCGAAGAGCCCCAGGGGTTCTAGGGACTGGTGGAGAGGGTCTTGTACAGGTTCAGCTTGGCCGTTGTCATCTTCCTCCTCCTCCGCTAACGCCGCGGCCCCCGAAACCGCCACATCCTCCTCCTGCTGCTCCTCTTTCCGCTCCTCTTCCTCCCTGACGTCTCTGAGCACGTAAGCTTTGTCAACCATATCCGGGTACTGGGGCATAAGCTGAGTGAGCTTGACCGGGGTCATGAGGTGAAGCCACCGGTACACCTCCTGTCTGATCTCGAAGGGCAAGCTGAGGAAGGGGAAGGTGCCGTCGACGCTGTCTTGTGAGCTGCTCGTGGTCGACTCGGCCGTGACAGATTCCGTCTCGTCCCCTGAGTCCATTTCGTATGTCATTCCCTCCAGACTCACGGCTTGGATACCCGCCAGGGGTGTCTTCTCTTGCTTGGCCATCTTGAGCGAGATGGTGTCGTAGGCGATGTCCTCGACAAGACCAGCGACGACGTGTGGAGGAGCTTCGCAGGGTGTGGTCCCCCAGGGTGCACTACTTGCACCATTCCAGAAGTAGTCATCCTCATAGGGATCTTGGTAGAGCTTTAACGGTGTAGACGGCATGGTATCTGATGTGACACCGGTAGGGGATGAACCCGGTATGAAGCGGAACTAGCAGTGCTTATATTGATAAACAGGGTTCCCGAAGACGTAGCTCGAGCAATAGATGGTAGGTCGATAGATTGGTAGAATATGGTTGAGAGGTAGGTAAGGTAGGTTACGGTACTTGAAGTATAAGAAAAAGTCTGAAGTAGGTAGTCAAACTTCGCACTCTCTTGCCCTCTGGCCTTGGATATAATAAAGACGTTTCCCGAATAATACGAATTCGCAGACAATATCACATGTGTCTCAGTTCTCTGGGCAAGTAAGCGGCACCACCGGTGGCATGGTACCCTCATATTATATGATCTGGTATCGGGATCTGACATGCCGTACGACATATATGTCATATTTTTTTTTCTTTTCTTTCTCTCTTTCCGGGCGTCCCATATCACGTAGACCGCCGCACGTTCCATCCCCATTCTCGATCCCACATCGTTGCACCGCCCTCGGTCCTCTCCTCCTCTCCTCCCTCTTCCCTCCGGCCATCCCATTCTCTCTTGCTGCCCAACGAGAACACACGATAGGCCCTTTCCACTTCCCCAACGTTGTAGGTACACATGAGTAAGAACTAGAAACCTGTCGTCTCCAATGCTCATTTGTTCACATAAGTGACGCAGGCAAGGTACCAGCAACAGACGCCATGGCCAATCAGAGTCTACGTAGGTCAGCTACTGACCGAATCCGGTATCTTCTTCACGCCCGAACACTTGTCAGCTGATGCAGGACGGTGGGTATGTCGGCCCCCTGGTCCCTGTCCTTCCCCCCTTGTAGATAACCCTGTCAAGTCCTCCAAGGGCCTGTCCCCCCCTCTCTTCGGCTTTGCCTCCTCTCTTTGATTTCGTGCTCTCTCACCTCTCGTATGGCTCGTTTCGTGACGAGGGGTAAAAGAAAAAAGGTCAGGTAACTCTGTGAGGTTAAATCGACACAAGTCATCTGGTGAACTACTGTCCCTTGCGGCGCGTCCTCAACCAATGCCGATAACCGCCCACTATGCAGCTAAGAAAATGTGATAGGGCTGACGATGGGCCAGTGGGGATAGATGGAGATTTTCTTGCTTCTAAACTTTTTTCTTTTTTTTTTTCCGTTTCTTTTTTTCTCTTTAGTCCGCCTATTCCTTCTGAAGGAAAAGTCCCCGGCATCTGTACATTAGATACCTAGGGGAGGAGGCGGAGATTTCAGTACAGAACAAAAATACGAGTACCTACCTACCCAGTGTATACGTCGTTGACCGCCATACACTACCTACCTAGTAGTCTCCGAACATCTCCGTTATTGTAGTTCCCGAGGGCGGCGGCGTTCTAATTCACATGTTTATCCCGATAATTGGGACAAAACGGGAAGACCCTTGACTGGCAGGCCAACCAGTCAGAGCTCAATATTGGCTTGTTGCCAGTCACGCACGTCCACGAATGTCGTAATATGTTTTTTTTTTACCTTCTTCTTCTCGTTTCCTACTGTACGTGCCCTCTTTTTTTTTCTTTCTAAGAGTCATAGGGAAGTAACCCGCTCGAGCCAGGCAGCGATGATAATACGTTGCGTGAATATGCGTGAATGAAGTTGAACTGCAGTTTGCATGAGGGTTGTATAATGCGTGTTCCCCACGTATAGTCATCAACTCACAAGAGACACTAACAAGAGAGCAGCAGGGGATGAGGGTGTGAGAGACGACGACAACTCTTGCTTTAGCCCCCCGAGCTTAAGCAGTGTAGACTGAAACTAGGGGCATTTGACTTCGAATTGACACCTTGCGAATTCCCATTCCTACCCACCCATGTCCAGTTCTCCCGGCTATGATAGGCACAATAAGCGCATATGCATAGCACATACATACTCTCCTGTATGTGCGGAGTAGTAATATCGGTAGGTGCCTGAGCTATAGGCAGGGGAGAAGCTATAGGTAGGTAGCTTTACCAAGTCAGTCGATATTCAACATACCTACCTATCTAGGGCTTACCTACTTCCGATTCCTCTCTCTCTCCCTCTCTCTTTCTCTCTACCTAAATTTATCTTTCTCTCGCTTCCTTTCTGCTCCTGCTGCCATAAGTTGGCAGGGTTGTTTCTCTGGTTGCTGGCCTATATAGGACTTGTTGACAAAGTGTCCGGGGCTGAACGAGCCACCGCCTCTTAATCTCAACAAGAATGACGGGGATAATTCAACATGTCCTCTGCGCACGTTCTTTCGATGACCTCACGAATCCACTTTAGCCTAGTCACTCAGCCTCATAGCTGTGACTGCTTTCCACGTGAAGAGAAGCAGAAGGACGATGGTAGATGGGATGGTCTTGACCGCCTTGCCTATAACTTAGCCGCATATTGCAGGCCTACCTGGCTTGATATTGATATTCGGAAATACCTATCTGCTATCTATGATTTTGAATCCTTGACATCCTTCGTTGCTTACCTGTCGTAAGATTTCACAACTCTTTGTCATTTACTATACTTAGGCATCTCTTCAATTGTTCATCTTTTCGGGTTTTCTCCTTCCTCCTTTCTCCTTTTTTTTTCTTTTTTCTTTTTCTTTCTCATTCGCCTCCTCTCCGGGCGATACGAACGCCAACCCGATACACGCGCAAAACTTATGCAATGCAATGTACACGTAACGACTCAGTCCATCTACCTACCTAACCTAGGCCACCCTCTCCAATCTCGATTCACTCACTCGTCGGCAATAGATCCTACAAAGGGTTAAAGAAAGTCACAAAAACCGAACAGCAGCAGCAGCAGCATTGGTTGCTTCGTTGTACACACACACAGGCGCACACACATACGTACACGGCATATGTATAGTCCAGCCACGAAAGCAAAAAAAAAGGTAGAGAAGTAGGAGCCGAGTACATTGCATGGTACATACATAAGCAGACCTGACTTGGTAGTGTCTGGTTGGCCCGCCACGTATTGTACATACCACATATGCCTCGCGCTTCCTTTTGCTGTTTTGTTAGTTCCTCGCTCACCACCACCACCACCACCACCACCACCACCTCCTCATCTCATCCGCCCATTCCGTCCCGCGCTCGCCGCGCCTCGCCCCGTCCCGTTTCCGTCCGAACCTGAGCCCACCGTCCAACCACCTTACCATCTCGTTTCATCTCATCGATGCCAAACTTGTGGGGTTCCATGTAGGTAGAACAACATATGGTAAAGAAAAAAAAAGGGGGGGAAACATAAAGCAAAAAAAGGGGAGGGAGCAAAGCCGACGAAGAGTGAAACTAAGAAAAAAAAACTGGCACACAGTCCGAGACCGAGACAGACATAGTTTTACAGCTTCTCCGACACACGAATCAAAAAGCCCAAGGTTGACTCTGACTCTATTCCCTCGCCAGAAACCCTCCTTCCTCCTCCTCTCTTTCCGTCCCAGTAATCACACCTTACGTCGCGACCCCAAGCCTCTCTCCCTTGCATATACGCGCGTGCGTCCGGTCTGGTCCCTATCTCTCTCTGTATGTGTATATGCATGCACATAATGTAAGACCAGCTCAAGCTTCCAGCACCCGCATATAGACACCCACGCACACACGTCTCCTACCCAATATAATGCCCTTTTTTTCCTATCTTAATATGGTAAACAACATATAAAACCCCAACCAGAAAAGCCCGGCCTGGCCCGGTCTCCCCCTTTTCTCCTCAGACCCGTGCCATCTTTCCCCGCCCCCCTTTCTCTCTCTTTATCGGCTCTCTCTCTTTGCACCTGCATACGCTGCAACGCCGGGGACCTAGAGCCGGGGGGGCAGGGGGGGGATAGATTCCCGCCCGGCCGTCTGTTCGTCCCCGTGATTCGGTACCAGTATGCTCGTCAGTGAGGGTTAGGTAAGGTCCAGAGAGCGAGAAGGTAACGTAAATATCTAGATAGACAAATAGATATTATATTCTAATGCTTCTACGCCTTTCTACCTCGTCCCTCTAATCCCCACTTTAGACTCTACAGGTCAGATTGGGGTAGGGTAATAGAGGAGAGAGAGAGAGAGAATATTCCCGAACGAATACGACGTAAACCAGGTAGCCATCTAAGTAGGTAACGTAGACAGATAAAAGTAAAGTAGGTAGGTAGGATTCCGGGGGGAGCACATATATTGCTAAGTTAGGTCTTTTTGATCCCCAAACCTGAAGAGAAGCACATACATACAGGGAGACCCGAGACAGAGAGAGATAGAAAGAAAAAAAGTGATTTGCAACCTTGATGTCCTCCTATTTCACATCACTTTGCCTACCCGACATATCTACCGAGACACAGCACCTGAATTATCACATTCACAAACAAGAGACATGATGGCTTGAGAGGGGGGAGGGGGGGAAGAAGACGCAAAAATTGGCAACCCCAACCGATCTAGACTTCTCCCAACCAAGTCACATTGGATCAATATCAAATACAAACAGCAAGTTAGTTGAGGTTAGTAATATCCTACATCTGAACCAAGCCACATTCTTCAGTCACACAAGATTTATCAAATCTCGCGCGACGTCGGCAGGGCAGAGCAGAGCAATCATCAGATTGAAAAGTACAACAATTCTGAGCCGTCTAGCTACCTGGATGGTTTTAGATGATCTACATAGTCTCACAATGCTTCTGGCGCCTGCCGAGTTTACCCTGTCTCGCGGCAATCCGCGCGATCGTAACCTCGGCTGTCCTCCCCCCTTCCGTCGCTTCGTTCGCTCGTGATTCGTAACTACGTATCAGTGTCCTTCATGCGCGTGCGGCACAGTTTGAACGAGGGGCGTGATAGATATCGGCCCCAGAAGAAAGAAAAGCCAATACCCCCAAAGCGAACACCGAGAAGGCTATGTGATGAGGCTAGCTAGGTCGATAAGGGGAGGTCACCTGCCCTTACCTAGGCACATCGGCAGACCGGCAGCGAGTATATAGGATTGTGAGTATAGATGTCGAAAAAGCCGGGGTCGTAGCTAGCAGTAGAGGATTCTTGGCATCACATCACATCCATCCGTACCCTAGATAAAGGGACCTTGGGTGCGATGATGCACATCAATCAGGCGTCGAAAAATAGAGTAGAAACCCGAAACCAAGGGGTCGGGGTAAGGCACCTTAAGCGCTGAGCACACAAGGATTTGCCCAGATTCCCCCCTAGCGTATGGAGGCACTTCTAGTTGACGTCTCGTCAAGTTCCGATCGCAGGCGTGGATTGGCTGTAAAGGAGGAGGGGAACACAGCACGTATGGGGCATTGGGGCGTCTGGCGAAGATGAGGGGAAAAACAACATCGGAATCGCAACTTTTGGTGCAAGAAAAAACCGCAAAGCTGCCAGACGAATTTCCGACGATGCATCCAATAGCGTGCGACAACCAGACTTTGGGACCAAGATTGCCCAGATTCGCCACCTTCCATCGCCCGTTCGTAAGGCGACCAGGATGTGAGGCCGCGAAACTGCCGCGTTCCACGCCTTCGCGTGTGCTTCCATTCTCTCAACCATGGAACCCACCCATGGCGCAAAGGCGCATGATATTTTCCACGGGCGAGCCCTCGACCTCTTGGGTGGTGACGGCCGGAGCCGGAGGTGGAAGGGGACGATCGACAATCATGACGTCGTCGTCACCTTGGTTAGCCGCCGACATCCCTGCCGGCTCTCCGCTCTCGTCATCCTCCTCGTCGTCAGATTCATATTCCTCCTCCTCCCGGTCCTCAAACTTCCGTCTTAGGCCCGTCCGCACGTTGTGAATGCCCATCTCGCGTTCTTCGAGCGTGAATGGATCGCTCTCCTCATTGACAGCGTACTCGTAGATGCGGCGGCCACAGGCGTCGCGCGCCGCGTCCCACACGTCCTCGAGCTCCTTCTCTTTCTGCTGCTGCGCGATGATGATGGCCTGGGTCGCGGGCGAGATGGCCGAGTTGGAGGTGACGACTGTAGCCGAAGGAGGAACAGCGGTGGGCGGCATGATGAGCGAGCCGAGGGCCTGGCGTCCTTGATCCATCATGTCCTCGACATCGGGCTCGGCCTTCTTGCGCAGCAGCTGGAGCAGGATATTTTCCTGGGTGCGACCGGGGAAGTTGGTAGAGGGGTGGACGGCGACGCGGCTGAACAGGTCGTTGTTCTGGGCAATGATGTCGAGAATGGCGCGGAGATTGAGTTGGAGGATGTCGGACGTGGCTTGCAGAGAGTCTCTACCGCGAGGAAGAAGAAAGCCATTAGCATCTACCAAGAGACAAGACAAGACTAAAAAAGGGGAGGTCGACCAGGACGTACAGACTGGGCAGCGTGTTGCTCGCAAAGACGTCATTCTTGAGGCTCAGAATAGTGTTGGAGAGCTGCGAGAGGCGCTGACGCGTCTGCTCGGTCGCCTTAAGCTCTTCGGGTGTGAGATTGAGAGAAGCCATCTTCAGAAGGTGCTTGCGACGAAGCCGTTACGATGTTGGCAGCAGGTGTGGAGATTGAGATATTAAGAAATTGCGAAATGGAGGGAGGGAGGAAAGGCTTAACCTAGGTAGGTTATATAGCTTTCGGGGTGAGGCAAGAGGGAAGACGTTGAATGCAATTGAGCATTGAGTGAATGTATTGTAGTGGCCAGACTGCAGTAGATGCACTGGAGACAAATGAATGTAGGAGCTATGTAAGTTATTAAGGTGAGATAGGTCGATGTCGACGAGTACGTTGGCGACGAGTACAAGGTTTGGTGTGTCGCACTGCTTCTCGGATGGCGGGTGTTTAACCTTAGTACTTAGGACCTACCAAAGCAGTTGTCAACAATGACGCTAATGCAACCTCAAGTCGGACATAAGCCTTTCCCCTTTCGTCCTTGTACACACCACCGTGTGTGTCTAGTGTAGTACGGACATACATACCTACATACATATGTAGGTACACAAGTCGCACCTTGACATTATGTATGTACATATAACGGTACACGGGCTACCTACCCAGGTACATAGGTACTTACCTATGTAGGTTACATACTAAGTACTACATACTTAAGGTCGGACCTAGGTATTGACGGTACACCCTCGAGCAAGCATGTCTTAATAACTTTCACGTATTGATGGTCGGTAGAGGCCAAAAAAATCACATGCTAACTATGTACCTAGATAATCCAGATCTAAGCCCATTCAACAGCACAAATGTCACCAAAAAAGCATCGTGTGGTGACAGGGATCATGTAGATCTATTTCAGGGTCCACAGACCCCAGTTTTGCTTTTCCTCTCTTCTGTCTATTTCAAACTTAAATATATACCTACCTACCTACCTACCTACCTATATAACTTAACAACTTACCTACCTACCTATATAACTTAACAACTTACCTACCTACCTATATAACTTAACAACTTACCTACCTACCTATATAACTTAACAACTTACCTACCTACCTATATAACTTAACAACTTACCTACCTAACCTTGCGCAAAGAATAACTCGTGTCAATCTCGCGTGAAGATGGCACAACCACCAGGCTTAAGGCGACATCCACGCCATTTCATCTCCCGGGAGCTAAGTAGCTAGTTTTTTAGCATGTGTCTGCGCCGGTTTTTTAAGCAAGCGATTTGGGCACGGTACACGAAGAAAAAATCTAGGTAGGTGGTTTTTGAGACTGTATGAGCACTTGTATCATCAATGGCCACTGTCAAAGTGAGTTCTACCCCATACCGGGGAGTCAGCCAAATAGGTAGGTAGCCATCATCAGACCTCACCCTCCGCTCAACTGCCGCAGCAAGCCCACTTGTAGTCATTAGATCAGACGGCAGAGATAAACCTTTAGCCAGCTAAGCAGGTAGTGGAGGTGCCTTCAAAACACCATGGTAGTTAAGTGCTGTAGAAGTTGAAGCCCGAGAGCACTTTCATATCAACTCTTTTTACCTAGTTTCCATGTTATTAAATACCCCCCTATACTGAGATCATTTAACCCCCCCCCCCCCCTCCCTTCCCCCAATTAATTAGCCAGATCTCTTCAACTCCTATGAAAAACACTAAGAATGTAATTTTGACTAAGTATATAGGTAGTTTCTTACTTCCAACTTTAAGGGGAAAGGGGGTTCTTAATAGACAAGCAAACCAAATACCTAGAAGGCCTCTCAACAATGTCAATAAAGACAAAACGGCACGCATAGTTATTATCGAGCCTTTCAGGTCTCAATACGCGCAATATTGATATTGATATTATGGGTTTGCATACTAACATTCCGATCCGATATCCAATCGTACCTATATAAATAAATAAAATCTTTAACTTCATGCTTACCTACCTACCTAGGTAATTTTCCACAATACATACCCCCCCCTCCCTCCGTATTACTTTGACGCCTCTCCAGTTCCGCACTGCTAGCCTAACCAAAGTTTTCATCTTGTTTGTGTCTAATGTTATGTCTATCTATTACCTAGGTACTTACCCAGTTGCACCCCCGGGTATATCAAATACATGCAGCTAACCTAGGTTAGTCATTTCATAGGCTGGCATATGAACATTAATGTATGAGTAACACTCTTATTAAGCGTCGCTATTACATGGGTAATACATTTCATGTATCAAGCACCACATTATCAACCTATCTCAATAAATCCTATGATAAACAACTTAATCACAAGCTTTACCCTTACTCTCTCCGCACCAAAAAAATACTAGATGATTTCAAAATCTCAAAGTTTTTTTCTTTTTCGAAAATTTTATAGAGGTAAAAACGAGGTTCTGAGTTCATAACGTTACATGTGCCAGCGTCCGTCCGTTCGTACATACCTAGATACACTTATCGTTTCCATCCTCAGATCCCTCTCCCCCTTGCCGCCGAGGAAGAATTGCCTACATAATGTAAGCTAATGCTTAGTCATTCTACCTGCAGATCCTGAAAAAATGAACACATGTGACCTGACCAACGAGAAAAAAAAACATAGGTATCTTATGCGAATGATATACCACCCCTAAACCATGAGTGCATACAGGGAACAAAGACCAGGGAATCGTCGTATCGCCCAAATAACTTGCTTCGCTCAAAAAACAGAAAGAGACATTTTTCCAAGTCTACCGAGTTGACCGAATATGTTAGCATTTATGAGGGTGCAACGTCTGCGCCGGCGGATGCAAAAACATCATCATGGTCGTCAATTCGAATACCAGGGGGCCATTGCGTAGTTGCGTCCCGAAGCGGCTTATGTGCTCTATTCGTTGTGAGAACCAGCTTGGTCGATGATGATATCCCGCGTCTCTCGGCCGTACTTGTCTACGGGCGGGTATCGAGCTCTGCGCTCTAGGTCATCAAGAGGCAGGAATGATCGAATATACCTAGGTCATATTAGTCAATCGCCAGAGGTAAAATGAGATGGCTACATAACGTACTTGTTGGTGCCATTGTCGTTCGGGTTGTAGTCCCAAGGCTCGAATTGGCCCTGCCTCAATGCTCCCCATACAAGGCGTCGCGACCTTTGGGAAAGGAGCACGTCCTGCGTGATGGCATCGAAGTCCCATCTAGACTTGGCCTCGGCCTCGAATTTCTCGAATTTTGTCTTGGCCTCCTCCTCTTCGGGTGAGAGCCCACCCTCCTTGTGTGCTAATTTCGCTAGGTTGACCAGCTCCTGAGGGTCCTTCTCAAGGTTGAATAGCTGGGGCTCATCCGTGGGACAGGTGATGTACTTCCAGGGGCCACGTCGAATCATCATCAGGGGGCTAATCGTTCCTTCACCAGTGTACTCGGCGATCACTGTGTCATGGCCTTCCTTACCTTCCAGATGAGGAAGGAGTGATAATCCATCCATGGGAAGGCCTGGAATAAGGTGGGTACCAACAAGATCGCAAAGGGTAGGAAGAATATCGAGGGTTGACACGTTCTGTGTGACACGGTGGGGAGCAAACCGGCGAGGGTCAGATATCAGGAGAGGCACGCGGACCGAAGACTCGAAGTAGCTCATCTTGTACCTGAAACACCTGTTAATAAACCCCTTTCTAGGATAGCCTTGACTGTCGATATACATACCAGAGTCCACGCTCGCCGAGCATGTCGCCGTGATCTCCACTAAACACAACAATAGTGTTCTCGTCAAGTCGGCAGTCTTTGAGGACAGAGAGAATTCGCCCGATGCAGTCATCCACGTAGCTAACAGCACCGTAGTATGCCCGTCGCGCGCGCTTGATCTGATCGTCGGTGAAATCTTCATCCCAGAGGTCACAGACCTTCATGAGTCTCTTGCTGTGGGCATCCTGCTGCTCCTTGGGGATCTTGACCTTAGGGAGCGCAATGTCCACTCCCTCGTACATATCCCAGTATTTCTCTTCGATTGTGTAAGGGTCGTGAGGATGGGTGAGCGAAACCTAACCCCGGTGCTAATTAGCCCTGATTCCCTAGCTGTGTGCTTGATACACGTACCGTCAAGCAGAATGGACGCGCCCCAGGCCCTTCACGGACCTGGTCGTACAAGAACTGTTTAGATTTGTACATAACCTCCTCGTCATAGTCCAATTGGTTGCTCCGTATGCAGGGCCCGGCCTGGTAGATAGAGCTCGAGTTGTGATACCACTCTAGGCGTCTATCAGGCTCATCCCAGTTGACGGCCCAGCCAAAGTCTCCAGGGTAGATATCACTGGTAAGTCGAGTCTCGTACCCGTGAAGCTGGTCTCCAACAAAGTGCATCTTGCCCGCCAACGCGGTGTGGTAGCCCTCCCGGCGCAGATAATGCGCATAGGTTGGCACATCGCTACCTATCTGGGAAGCATTGTCATAAGCTTTGATCTTCATGGGCAGCTGGCCCGAGATCAGACTCATACGCGAGGGAGCGCATAGAGGAGAGGGGCAGTAAGCCGAGTCAAACTGGACCGACTTGGCCGCCAGAGCATCGAGGTTAGGTGTGCGGATCTGAGACTCTGGGTTGTACATCTTGAGTTGTGGAGCGGCCAACTGGTCCGCCATGAGGAAAAGAATATTGGGCTGCTTGGAACGAGCAGGCGCGGAAGGGTTGCCACCGACAGTTACGCGGTGGCCGTTGGTCCCAGGGAAGGTAGACATTGAATCGATGTCTGGAGCCATTGTGGAGGGAAGAGATGGGCTCAAGCCACGAATTGGTTCAAGAGAAGAGAAGGGGAGGGCGGGGGGAAGATAGTAGAAAATGATAGGAGAGGAGGGAGGATAGAGTGAATAGTTTGAGTTGGTGTGGAGAGCCTAAGAAAGAGACGTCCAGAAGAGGGTGTGTCGGAGGGCGAGGATGGGTATGTTTATATATCTGAACCTAGTCACGCTGACGACGAGGTTGTGGGGAGAGTTACTTAAGAAGAGAGGAAAGGGGGGGGGGGGGGGGGGGGGTAACAGAGAAGAAGGGGAGGGGGAGAAAGAGGGAGGATAAGAAGAAACCCACAAACTGGAAGGGATTTACTCAGGAGAAAACGGAACAGACGAGCTGGTCTACCTTATTAAAGACGAAGATCGTGGATCTGGCTAAAACGTAAATGCTTACGAGGGGTAGTGCCACAGCGCCAGTCTTGGCAAGATTCAAGATACACCGATGCAAGAAATCAGGAAGAGATGGGAAGGGAGAGGGAGAAGAGAGGGAGTGAGTGCGGCTCCGATACGTGTGGGGCGGATGAGGAATCCCGGGTCCAGATGCAACCTAGGTATGTTGTGGATGTATTGTGAGAAGGAGACGCAGGAAGACAGTATTTTGAGAGGGGGGGGGAAGGAAAGCTATGAGCACTAATAAGTTTGAGCGTAGTGTCGTGCGAATGATGAGCGATGGCGAAAGGAGCACCAAAAAAGACACCGCCTATTTCGGCGGGGGTGCGAACAAACAAACAACTACCTAGGGACCTAGGCATGTAACAAGTTGCTGATAACCACACTCCCCGCATTACACTACCTACCTACCTACCTAACAACTGTATTGATGTGCAGTACAATACAATAAGTATCTAGCCTACTGCTGTTATAGGCATACCGGGGTACGATTAACAGGCACTTACATAGAGTTGATCAAATGTTAATACAGGTAGACTGAAACAACCAACCGACAAATAAGAAGGTATATTTGACACTAACCTACTATACTTTATCTACCTAAAATGCCCGCTTTTGCCTGATTAGGACAGCTGTCGCATGTGCAATTTGTCGGTCTAAACGTGAGTAATGCAAGGGGTGGGCAGGGTTTAGGAGGTGTGTGTCCATCCTACGTAGGATATTTATCTAACCTAGTAATTCTTTTTTCTTCCAATGATTCTAGTGTATCACACTGATGATGGTTGTACATAAATAAGGCAGGCCAAGCTTTTCCAGGGTCTCACGTCTATACTCCCCTACCTAGTACCTATGCAGCGGTATTTTATGTACTCCGCATCGAATGCACGCTACGTATGTATTGCTACGGTAGATACGGAATAGTAGGTAAGTTAGGTAAGTAGTATATGAATATCTACTACCTACATAGGTAGGTAGGTAAGTAAGTACTCTTTGGATATGTTATATACCTATATAATGTCCCACTGCCCGATCCCGGATAACCACAACCCCCCTTCACCCCTCCTTCACCCCCCCTTAGATGACAAAAGAAAGCCACTGCGTATTTAAAGGCTGATGGTGTGAAAACTACACTAGGTACCTAGCAGATGGGGTGGCCAAGCGGATCTGCCACGTTCCTGGCGCAGATAGCCGCATTGGAAAGACAAGTTAAAATGCAGCGTACGCGTCTTGGGACGATGATGTTATCAACTAGGTAGGTTAGGTAGGTAAGTAGGTCCATGCTGCCACTCCACCGCATAAGAAAGACCACCGGAATCTTTTTGCGTGCGCGCGCAAGGTCAGAACATCTGAGATCCGAAACAAAAAGTGGAAAATCTGGGGTTTCCCATGGCTAGTGTAAGATACATTGCCTAGGTTGGTAACAAACTGTGTGCGTCAATCCGTTTTTTATTTTCCTTTCTGGTAGCTCGTGGTACACTACACTACCTAATGCCTGCTAGATTAGGTGTAGGTAGGCTATGTAGGTCAAGTAGTCGTAGGTACACTAGTTCCTCGGGGGGCCTCCCTACTCTTCCCCTATTTCTAATTCATCATTTTTCTTCATCGTACGGCCGCGAATCGTCCACCTCCCCGATTACGTGACCCCATGTGTAGGTGTGTTTCGGAGAGATGATGACAGCTCTTCATGCTTCGTAATTAAGTTCCATTGTCCGCACGTTCCGTTCCCTGTCCCCCTCCCCTGCAAACGTATGTACCTCGTCCGCAGGTTTTACCTGCAGCCGGTACCTCGTCCCGTCTGATCTTTGCGGAGTTGAGTTGAAAAAAAAAAAGTTACATCAGCAGCGGAAGGAAAAAGAACCAAAGCACGATCACGCAAGAGTTGACTAGAGTTGCGCAAGAGAGTTGAAGGGTAATTAATTGCTTGGTCAGTGCATTTGCCTATTCCAGTTGTATGGATCAGGCTAGCAAGACAGTTTCTCTTACCCACTTACAATGACAAAGAAAAACTGCAAGATCGACTTGTCAACTAATCAAGTTATAAATGCTGTTAGGTATATATGGGCTATATGTATATAGGAGACAACTTCTTATTCAAAGTTCAAATTTCAGTGTTCTCTGTTTTCTCTTGTCTCTTCCTCTTTTTTCATTTCCGTTTCTACTTAGCATGTGGTTGACTTGTATCAATTGATGTCTGGTACGAATTGAATTATATCAAATGTACCTAGCCTAGCTACATGCCTGCCTGCCATTGATGCATAAAAAGGCTTAAGTTCAACCATTGAAGTCCCCCTCTCCCCGTTACATCCAACCGTAGAGTCGCACTAGGTAGCCTTGGGGGCTAATGTTAGGGCCATCAATTGAAACAGACGTTTCTTGTACCAGACATCAATTAGTTGCCGGTTTTTAACCTCCCAAATGCATTAGAGTAACCTTGACAACTCAATAGGTAAGACACCACATAACGCGGGGCCATGCCTATTGGCTCTGCACTCGTCTCGGGCATTGCATCCTTTTATCGAGAAAAGCATGACTCACTACGTATGGTGGTAGGCTCGCAAAAGTTATTTTTTTATTAGGGCACGAGGCCGCCAAGTCCTTGTCAACTGGATATGTAGCCAATCTACTGGGCTTGGCAGTTTGGTTTCCTACCTGTAGGGTCTACGTATGGTTTGAGTTGATGACATGGAAGTCCCCGGGTGTTTACATATCGGTCATGCAGACTGGACTATCAATATGTCTTGTAGCTTAACCTAGGCATGTCTAGTAGGTTGCATACAAGAAACTACCGCTACCTACCTACCTACCTACCTGTCTAACCTATATCCAGACTTGTGTTGTCTTATCTTGGCTGTCAGACGTCAATTACGTATCTAGTCTCCTTCCCGGAGTCTCCTGGTGACATTGATATCGGTATGTATGCGCTAGCCCATACTTATCATCCACTCAACCAGCCAAGCCTTTACCTCCTACCTCCGACCACCTGCCACCTACCTCCCGCTTATCTACATAATCTTCCACGACTGCTGGTTTAATTATCGGGGGCGGCTAGTCCGGGTCCTCTGCCGCCGTCAGGTTACATAGGTCTCTTGCCGAATCGGACTCGGACTGCGGAAAAGAAAGGGAAGCCTCTCGACACCTGAGGCCAATGCCCACATAATCACCCTGCATTATCAGATCCCTTATCAGATGGCTTGCCCTCAATCGCCTCCCTTTTACAGACGGTGAGAAGCTAACAGGGCTTTCCTTGTTTCGGTAGGTGGATGGGCGGTAGGTTAAAGCAGCATCGCCATCACTATCATGGGTTTATTACTATCAGTGGGTAGCACGAGACAAGAACACCGTTTTCGGCCGGCTGATCAGGGTAAAGCGACCACGCGTATCACCATCACGGTAAAATATGGCCTGCATACAAGATAAGGCAGCAGAAGAGCCAAGCTGGCGGGCAACGAAGGGGGATAAAACAGAAAGTCGTATTATAAAATTTATATGATAGATTCTCGAACTGGATAAATGTGCCTACGAATCCGCCACCGGGCCTCGCGTGGACGGGATAGATGCACGGCCGCCACTTCTTCCTCCTTATCCTCTGCGGCGCGTCGTCGGGCCCTTGCTTTTAGGAGTTGCCGAGGAAACCCCAGAGCTCGGCGTTTTAGTCG
The DNA here is from genome assembly GCA_022544895.1 of Biscogniauxia sp. FL1348. Lineage (NCBI taxonomy): Eukaryota > Fungi > Ascomycota > Sordariomycetes > Xylariales > Xylariaceae > Biscogniauxia > Biscogniauxia sp. FL1348. The sequence goes on along the minus strand of JAJNNV010000006.1, from coordinate 445,732 downwards.
CGGCGGCGGGAACTTGCTCCTTTCTCTTCCCCTTGGCCTTCGCCGAGGGTGCGTTCCAGTAGTAGACCATCTGCGCGGCTAGGACGCAGTTCAACACGAAACCAGCCACGAACCCGTATAGGATCAGCTTATCGTCCACCTCCTGCAGCGTCGTAAAGATGCGAGTGAGCGAGCCGGCCAGATAGTTGAAGACCTGCCACGTGCACAGTTATTATTCGTTCCGAAGTGGTACTGACGAAGGGGGAATGCGGTCACGGGGGGATTCTGCTATGGTTTGTACTTACAGAGAATGCACTAAGCTGGCCCGTTCCACCTTCTTGAACGATGGCAGCGATTTGAGGCAACTTGCTAGCGACACTCAGCACCCCAGCGCCCGCTTGCAGGTAGCCTAGTGTCTGCATATCGATAAGGCCACCGCTAAAAAGCGTGACAACGCTCGTAGCGAGGGCGGCGACAAACAGGGCGGCAACGCTGGCACGGCCGCTGTAGTGCAGGACGAGGACGGTGATGACCACATTCTGGCCGAGGATCAGGGCGGTCTCGCCGAAAGTACTGAAGGGGAAGCCATTGCGGATGTTGTAGGCGAGGGAGATCAGGTAGGACGAGGTCTCGAGTAGGTAGGCGAGGAAGCTGATGCCGGAGGGAGAGCGGGACTGGACAAGCTTGATGATCTGCGGCACCTTGACGATGGAGGATACGCTAACGATGCCGATGCCCATAGCCTTGGAAACGGCCAGCTTCAGACATTCGGAATCGGTGGGATCCAAATCGAGGATCAGGGTCTTGTAGCAGGTATCGCCGATGATGGAGACTCCGAGATCGCGGATGGGAGCCGGCAGGTTATGGGTAATTGGTTGCAAAGGCTGCAACGCAGATCGAAGGGCTTCCATCACGGACGAGGATTTTCCTTTTGGGCCTAGAAGCGGTGTTGGGGTGATGCAGGTAGCAATAGCATTACCTAGGGCGGCAATGCGACGATATGTGATGCGACCGAGCTAATGGTAGCAGGCGTGAGAATTCAGACGAGAGAGAGAGAGAGAGATAGAGAGACACACATAACCTACCTGCAACACTAAAATGAGAACGAGGCTGACACGAACTGGCCAAGTCACGAAATTCGGGACAATTTCCAATCAACCTCGTTTGTCAGGCTGACGGATTTCCAGGGCGTTAGGTGATGGACCCAAGAAAAATAAAATAAAGGGACACACCCTGTTCCAGGTACTTATGTACCTAGGTACCTAGGTGTGTAATCTGTACGCACATAAATTTGACTGGCCAGCTGGGGCACCCGGCGCCAGACATGTGGGGCTCAGGGTTTACAAGGGTCTGATCTGACGTCGGACCTGTCACATGCAGAGAACCTTCTTCAGTAGTATGGTTGATTGAAGGTACATTGATAGGTAGTACCAGACATACTTAAGGTTAGTTAGTAGTATCTTACAATAAATAGTCTCTTTCACCATAGCCCATTGACCTATCAAGTCCTACTAAGGTTAGAATATTCAAACTAGTAGCCCAGAATTGGCAACGATTATGTTTCGAGTTGACTGTAACATGACACGTTACCTCGCCATTCATATACCAGCGTACATGTATCACCCAGAACACACTATCGGTAACTTGTGGATTGAAGTGGATTAGCAATAAAAGGGTATAGATATCGATGAGATCTTTGTACACATGGTAGGTGTAGATCACATTGCCATCAACTACATAGTACTCGATATGGGTTATCTGACTATGGATATCATGTAAAGGTGTCGGGAAGGGAATTGTGATACGTCAAGGTAAGACTATAGCGTACAAAGCAATTACCTAGTGGAGATAAACAATTGTGCTACTGACAACCACTGCGGCTGTACCTCGAGTTTCCATACTCTTATATTTCCCCATTTAGTCACTTAGATGGCTAACTACGCTGACTTTGGTATTCTGCTATTATATCGAGCTCGTATATTGGTGAGCCGAAGTTGGACTATAGCCTTCTCGCGTACCTGCATCTTCTATGACTTAGACCCGTAGGTGACCTTCCTCTAGTAACAGATCGATGCATGCAGTATCAAAAAAGCTACAATAAAGACCTACAAGGAAAGATGTCTAGGACTAGTGTAGCTCATGCCACAGATGGTCAGCTGAAACAAGACCAATGCAAGTCTCTCAGCCGGGGGAAGCTAATGAGAATATAGTATCTGAACGTTATGGGCCAAGAAACTTTTCTGAAAAGAGCGACGACGTGCGATACCAGTGATGGAGGAGGTAAATGATCTTTCGTGGCGGTATAACTGTGTGAATATACAGCGCAAGCCAGAGTTATCTAAAAGTTCTTGATCCTAACACATCAAGACAAAGAAGAGCAGCCATAACCTTGCTCTATACGGACTGGTGATCAGTGTTATTGTGTATGCCGGCTTGGATGATAATTCCGCGGCTTTGGGGTTGGCTTTAATAACAGCAATATTCGCAACTGAAATTGCCTGATAACCTAGAAAGCCGCATAGAAAAAAACGCGTTGAGAGAGAACCGCACAGATTAAATTATTAGCTTACTCGAACTGAAACGATAAACATAGTAAAGAGCACGGATTTATCCACAGATAGTATCTGCTCCTTTGTATCCAAACCATCGATATAACATAGGGCACACCGGTGTAGTGCCTTGTACGCGAGAAGGATACCACGCTGTCTAACCACGTAACTCCAAGATAGATATACTGCCATGAAGTGATCTTTGGCGTAGCATATCCCCAAAATATGCTTCACATTATGAGTTCCTATCGTTTGGGAAAGAGCAGTGTTAAGTATGTCGCTTCAAGTATAAAAGGAGAGAAGTTCGTTTCCATCCGGATCCAGACTCCAATTCCAAACCAAAGCGACACGAGAACAAAAATCACAACTGGATCCCTCTACTTCGTGTATTTTGCTCTCCATATATCATCATATCAGATACTACTATTCTACCTGACCCACCAGCAAATCAACAGTAACTTTTTCAAAAAGGATTTTTGAAGCACACCACCTATATCCTCTTCCTCGACGCGCACCTAACCCGCGTGTCCAGCAGTTACAGACCTCTTCCTACCACCAACTACCTCCGACCCCGGCGACCTAGACACCTTGAACAAGTCCGTGCTGTCGGCCTCCATCAACCCCAGCAGCAAGCGCGCGTGGCTCGAGCACCCGCTCGGTGCGGTGGAGAGGCGGGACTGCCAGGCGTCGTTTGACTGCGGGCAGAAGGCGGGCGACGGGTGAGGACAGGAGAGTGAGACTAAGGGAATGAGGGAGAGGAGGGGTCCCCAGTGGAAGGAATTACCTAGGGGACAGGAGCAGACACCAAGTAAGACCTCGGGGTGACTCGAGGGCCCTTAGCTCATCTAGAAGGCTGAGGCTGCTGACTCACTCTACACTCTCGTTTGGTTATGTCTGGAACATCTAGGTTAGGTGTCTTATTAATAGAAAGGTACCTAAGTAAATACCCATTCCATACGAAGCTGCCCGTCTGGAGGATCACTACCTACTTCTTTCCTGTCACCAGCAAGAGGTATTTACCTCCTTGATGAATTCCTCAAAACCTGCGATGCCTGACCCCTAGGTAAGCGTTTTTAGATACCCTGCGCGGAGCCCGCTCCGGAATCACCATAAGTCTAAACCGACGGATGGAGTGGGAAATGGGCACTATTAGCTACTGATACCCTGATGCGATTTGCATTATATAACATACCTAGGTAGCCGTCACTTGAAATCGACGATTATCGCTTTTCCCGACAGCAACCTATTCTGAAATACACCGAACCGTGGTCTGTTTCAAAATGGGGATACGGTTGCAATAAGGCTTTTTTTTTTTTTTTGTGTGTGTGTGTGTGTGTGTGTGTGTGTGTGTGTGTGTGTGTGTGTGTGCCCATCATGGTAACTAATAGGAGGAACGTCGATATAACAGTTGGCATTTATTGCTGCTTGCTGCTTCGCCGTTGCAGTTTCTTATTGTGGCCTCGGTACACACGATTCCCTACTCACCCTGGAGTTAATCTTCTTCCTCCAACTATCGGAGGCAGCTTTCACGATTTTGATCAGGTCATCGATCGCTATTTTATTGCTACGTATTGCCATCCAGAGGAGCTACCGATATCCTCTGTGGTTCGTCATCATTGCTACGATTATAGGGTGTGTAGTCCCAGGTGTTGTAGCCATCACGCTCTGTCGGCCACTTTCAGCTCAATGGGACCCCTCGGCCGGCACATGTGGTGACTACACTGTTATCATCAATCTCAGTTATGCTGTGTCGGTCATCACGGTCGTGACCGATTACATCTGCGCCATTACTCCCGGTATTCTCATCAGGTCTCTCAACATTACGAGACAGCAGAAGGTTCCCTTGATGATAACTCTGAGCTTGGGTATTCTGGCTAGTACAACAAGTATAGGACATATGCCCTACTCGCAGTACTGACACAACATGAGAGGACTGAACCTGTAAGGCTTGAGTCTTTATGCTTCTAACTCCTACCCGCTACGCCAGGAAACTAAATGTCTTGCTTTACAGGGGGTTCGGCAGACATTCCACTTTGGTGTGTTGTTGAGGGCGCATTCGCCTTCATCGCCGGGTCGCTCGCACCGGTCCGCAAAGCACCGGCGTTGCTATTTCGACGAGAAATAATCAAGATCACCTACAGGACGCAGTAAAATAGAGCTGGAGAACCAATCAGGGTCACGATCACGGAATACGAAACTATCGCGAAAGGTCGTCGAGGATGCTGCTTACGATGGCAATAGTCAGCACTCTCTTCTAGATGACCAGAAGGGCTGTAAGGTGCAAGTCAACTCAGTAGGAGTATGAAGGTTGTTCGCGTCTTTGTAGGTACTAGCCCAATCCTTAAAAAAGAATTAAATACACCCCGTCGTGAACTATCACCAAGGAAACAAATGGGATAATTTTTAGGCCAGAATATGCGACTACTAGCGCTTTTATGCTTCCGCGAATACAGGTTCTAATCGTAGACATCGAATATTTGCCATGTATTTCTGGTGAGTTTTCAAGACTACCTACCTAAGTACCCGTTATTCGTGTTTTTTATAACAAAAAAAACCAATATAGCTCTAAAAACAGTAACCGAGTAGGATCTGAACACAAGAGGTTATACATAAGCCACCACTGGCTATTCAAAAAGGAGGTCTACTAGTGATGAGTACCAATGTAGCTAGCCGACACGTCATCTGCACCCTCGCCCAGACCGTAACCCCCAATAGAATTTGCGCGTGCCATCACCTATAAGCGAATGGACACATGCAGTGCTAGTATAGCATCCACGGGAACGATGCGTAGCATCAGTAAAAAAGCAATCCTCATCGCATTTCCCTAAGTAGGTAATGCGAGCTACGCATATCCGCTGTCGAGACGACTATTCAGCCCCCCCCAATTTAAGTAGGTAGATATGAACCCCGTCTTTGTGCGAAAAAGCCAACCCGGGGCTCTGTATAGTTTCGTCAGGGGTTGCGTTATATATAATCCATAACCAACCCTAATTCATGCTATATAGTGCCATGAGTGCTGCTGGCCTGACTATAAAATTTAGAGGAGAGGAAAGCTTTATCTTTCATTCCCATCTCCTCGCCTAGCAAAACACACATTATTCTCTACAACTCGGGGTTTAGGGCTGACATAAGAGGAATAAGCTCATTTGTTCCGGGTTACCTACCTAGGCACTCATACCTGCCTTCACCGCTCCAAAGCCTGGGTCACTAGAGTCAATCCTATGGCAAGTGACGATGCTAACGATATACGGCGGTATAATTAGCGAAGAACCCGCTGCCATACGTATATCGACGATAGAGATCGAGGGTCAAGAAGCACTAAAGAATCGGGCTCTCGAGAAGGTTTACAAGGGGTCATTGTGGGGAAAGAAATTGGATTCGTCATAATTATGTACCTCCGTAAGTCCATCGGAAGCCCCCCTATTGATTATTATAAGTATAGTGTGTAGCAGATAAGATCTACTCCTGATCTATAATGGTATCCCCCCCCCCTTTCCCCTTAAAAATGTTCAAGGACGGGTCAGTATTAAACCAGAGTGCCAGGTCCTCCGGTTATGCGATCCGAATAACACCTCTTCCGTATGTTTTTTTTTCTCCCAACGGAAAATGCCCGTGTCTCTGCCTCCTGCTGGACCTTTCTGTTTAGGTCTAGAGCCCGTTCCAACCGCGATGCCCGAGTGTGAAAAGCTTGCCCGCCTTGCTCGCGCGATCTAGCTAGAGCACCGCTTGCCTTTAGCGCTCCCCGGAAAATGGGGGGAGGGGGCGCAACTATTCTATCTTACATCAGAGATCAGAGATTGCTCTCGTTCGCGACCTATTATTTCCAAAGTCCCGAAGAGACACACATATCTAACCTACCCAGCCTAGCCCATAATACACGTTGGCTACCTGCTTCTCCGGCTCCAGTAGCGACAAGCGCCTATATGCTGTGCGAATCTTCTGTGTTCGAGACCTGCTTATCTCATCTCGAGGTCGACTCACCCGCCCGCTCGGCTTCACCATCGTCGGGAATCCCGTTGTCGACGGGCGTCTGGATGTAGCCCCTATTTCTGGCGTCCTGGATGCCCTGAATAAAGCGGCGCGCCATCATCGCGTACCCCTCCACGGTAGGGTGCGACCCATCGGGGCCAATGTCCTCGGTGGTAGGCACATCGGTTACGCCCTCGCTGGGGTGCATTTCGACGAGGACGACGGGTCTGTTCTCCGCCTCGAAGCCGGGCATGAGGGCGCGGTACTGCTCGTTGATCTGGAGGACCTTGGGCTCCGCATCGGGCACCGTGTTGGTGAGCAGGGTGCTCAGGATGACGACGGACCGGTTGGACGTCGTGAGCAGGTAGTCGATCAGGTCCCCCATCTGCTCGCCCGCAACGTCGACGTCGACGTTCTGGAGCACGTTATTCGTGCCCAGGTTGATCACGAACATGTTCGGCAGCGTCTCGGGCACGCTTTGCCTGGCGTACTCGTGCATCTCGGTGATCTTCCTCCCGCCGTACGCCTCCACGTCGTTGTCTGTCATGTTCCCGAGCCGGACTGCCCCGACCATGTTCACGGTGAAGCCCAGGTCGACGAGCGAGTCGCGCAGGGGCTTGCGGAACCCCACCGTGCCCGGGGACGTCTCTCCCTTGACAACAGAGGCGCCAAGGGCCATGATTCGCAGAGGGGCGTTGGGATCATCTGTGATCGCGGTCGTGGAATTATCTGAACTGGGAGGTGTGAGTGAGGCTGTTGCGGACATGTGCGGTGGTGTTGAGACAACTGACGCGCCTGCAGAATTCGTCGACGTCGCGGAAGAACTACTGGTGTGGATGACATTCGTGGCGGCAAGAGCTGGACAGGCACGGATACATGTAAGCCTCTGAACAACGTATCGTGTCATTTGTGCAGCGGCACAGGGAAGGCTTTACCAATGACTATGATAAGAGCACATGTTACAACGCTCAAGACAGCAATGGCTCTCTTGGTGCATAGAAAAGCAAACCGCGGCGGGCGCCGCGCGTGTAGACTCTCTTGCACCATCTTTCGTCTACTTCAACCTTAGGTACCTGGTTGACGGAGTGGCACGATGTATAAGGGAGGAGAGAACACAAGAAAGAAGGGAAAGGAGAGAAAATGTTGCAAGTGGTATGCGGGCGATATGTGTATTTCAAGGCTAGGGATAAGCTGCCAAGATGCTTGGCTGCCGAGTTAAGGGATATAACGCCCAATGATTTCAGGTCAGACTTGTGACATTGCTGACCCGATGATTCGGACCTCTCTCTGCCCCTTTAACGATGCAGTAGGTCTGCCACGTTTCGTTGTATAGGTAGTACTCGTACCGGTAAGGTATGGAATCGAGTAAGTTTTTCTTTTTCCTTTCTTCTCTTTTTGCTGAATTCTTCATGATAAAACATATTGTTTTAAAGTCTTAAGAGAACTCAATTCTACTCTGGTTATTCTTTCTACTTTTTATTCTTCTTCTTCAAGGGGTGTTCTTATAAAGTTACATACCAAGAAGTAATATAGATAAGGTCAACTAGGTTATATAAAAGAACGACCGGGAACACGACTGGAACACAGAATCTTGGAAGCCAATTAAAAAGAACAGTAATCGACGATCGCCAAGCCTCTTAGCGTCAAAATCTAGCCGCTTTGCCGGACCCTTCAAGGATTCCTACCTAGATTCCCAGTTCTCTGGGGCGTCCCCCGCGTTTTACCGGAGATCAACTGCCCCATCAATGCATCAACGAGGTTCGCCATTGCATGATGGTACCTATAGCATAATGAAAAAGGGGGAAAATATCATTTATAGTTATTCAGTAGAAGTCAACTTATACTATGTCAAGTTTCGTTTGAAATACCAAAGTTACTGTGTTTTGATCATCAACTCTGAAGTTCAGTTACGTCAACTATAACCAGACAACTTATAACGAAAAGACTAACCTTAGGTACCTCAATTGAGCTACCTAAAACGAAAATACCACGGATTACATTACAACACATCAATGTAAGTAATATCAATACTTACCGTTTATGTTGATGAGAGTTAGCCTACAAGAGGAAATTATTATGAAAGGAGATGCATCAAATCGACAGTTAGATAGCCAGCATGTACCTAAAGTTGCAATCATATAGCTTGGTTAGTTCAATATTGACAAACAACTAAGAGATGCCGTCCCAGCAACAAGTAAAGGTATCACCTAGGGAGATAACAAAAAGAAGGCGGCCTCCCATTCTCACCGAGGGTAAGCAAGTCAGGTGTAGGTAAAACACCCAAATAATATACCTACACGGAGGACGCGACCAACATGTGCAACACCCCGTCAACCTTGCAACTCTACCCTTCAGGCGCCCAAGTAACGCGCATCAACGGCGTGTTTGCTGGTGCTACCGACCTGCACCCCGTGGACGTAGATTCATATCCGTTGTCCCGCCTTGGCCACATGCCTACCTAGATTTGCATACAGCCCCCCTGATCACCGACATCTCGAGGGGCTAGGGTTTTAGCATACGGTTTTCTCTTTTAGTATACTAGGTAGTATTACTGTGTAGCGTGTTGTGCGAATAGTTTTACACTTAACTGCACTTGATCCAAACCTGCTGTGACTAACCAATCTAATGGTATGTATGAGCTACACGTGGTTACATGGCATCAAAAGATGGTTTCACGTTAGCTTGTTAATGCATTCACTATTAGGTAAATACTTTCCTGATGGTATATACTTATATACTGAGAGAGAGAGAGAGAGCGACTTGCTACCAACCCGAAAGACCGTTCGTCGGTTCCGAGCCATCAATGCGTCCGTAACTCCAGGGAAGCGGGATCAACGGCCGCTCCAATCCTTAATCGTGACGCATGTTGCCCGTTACCACTTACTAATGTCTTCCAAGCCGATGCACAAGTGCCCCTTTACAGCCACTCCACCAACACCAACCACGTTTCCCAGACCTATCCAGATCCTCCCAATCCCCTTATACGACTACCCCACCCGCATCCCCGGACAGGGCTGAAGTTATCGAGATGTACCTATATTGCAAAGGCTCTGTTGCCTTTAACCAAAGACGGAAGGGGGGAAGGAGAACCTACGAAAACAAGCTGGGTTAGGGTAAGTGACAGAACACCATCAAAAGAGAAAAAAAGAAAAAAAAGCAAGCACCAGGCCCGCCTCACAAACCCAAAAGCAACAAAGCAACCACAACCACAGACTCTAACCTAGGTTAGACCACACCACCCTTCCACTTTCCCTCCTCCTCCTCCTCCTTCTTCTTCTTCACCACCTCCCTCCCTCCCTTCCTCCCTCCCTCACTTACTTACTTACCTCCCCCCTCTCCCCGATCCGCCCACCTAACCATCCTCCCCTTCTTCCTCTTCCCCTTCCCCTGCCCCTCTTGCCCCCCATTCTCCCCCTGTCCCTGCCCCTCTGCTCCCCCCTCTGCTCCCCTCCCCCTCTTACCCACATACCTCTCCCGCTCCCACGCGTCCGCGCGCTCCGACGCTCTCGCCAAGGGATCCAGGCAGAAAGCCTGGAACGCGTGACACGTTTGGACGAGGTGTTTGTATGCCTCATCATCGTGGCGGGGGGTAACACTCGAACCAGTGGCCAGCTCGAGTGCCTCGTCCGCCAGGGCGAGGGCCTGGGTGTACTCGGCGCGGGTGGGGGAGCGGCCGCGGGGGCGGAGGAGCGAGGCGATGTGGCGGTGCAGGGTGGTGATTGTGAGGATGGTGGTTTGCTGGGGCGCGGTCGCGGCCATGGTTGAGTTGAGATTTAAAAAGGAAAAAAAAGGAAAGTTGGAGGGAGGAAGAAGAAAAGAAGAAAGATGGATGGATGGATGAATGGATGGTGGAGGTGCTGAGGTGAGTGACTGGGAAGAAGAAGAAGAAAAAAAAGATGGGGAACTGGTTGGTTAGTTATGATTCTTTGCGTCTTACCTGGGGTGATAGATAGGTCTTATTCTGGGTGAGTTTTCTTGTGAAGAGGGGAGCATGATACAAATTCTCCTGAAGTGACGCGCTTTCCGGGACTACTTATAGACCTTAAGCGCAGTGAATGTTGCCGTGATCGGGATTTCAAATGTTAGTGAAAGAAGAGTATATCACTATTGTTAAAAACAATAGCATTCTTTACTAGACATTTAACAATGTGCTTGTCAAGGACTAGGTACCTTGATAATTGTTGTCTAGATATAATAAGCACTGAATGGAGAAAGAAATAACAGATTGAAAAAGCCTCTTTTGTCTAACCTAGTAGTTCCGTAGTACATAGACTCCTCTCTGAAGCTCCCTCAAAGGGGGGCACGGTAGTCGCCATAAACATATTGTTTCGAATAATGCTTTCGAGTTGGCAACAAGGAATTGCAAAATCCTAGCCCTCTGTTGCTTGCCGTAAGAATTCAGCAGAACACTAAGTTTGAATGGATAGGTAGGTAATGCACAAAGTAATCTCATACGCAGCGTTCCGCCGAGGTGTAATCATTCCAGTAAAGCGATACCCTAGAGATCGCGTCTTATTCAATACGACACATGACCAAGCCGGTATTGCGACGCCTTCATCTTATTACCGCCCAATCGCACGCCACCGCCCAGCGTCCCAAGTCCTGAAGGACCACTTCCCAGGTCGGCCGCGCAACCCCGACCACCTCTCCAGGGCGCACTTCGTGTCTCTTCGCCAGTCCCACCAGCCGCCCCGGTCCGGTAAGCAGTATTCTGAATCCGGCCGCGTTAGGGTCTGGCTGTCCGTCGTTCATCACCTGCCGGCCGGCGACGAGCGTCATGCCATTGTTGATGCCGCTGCGCACCTCGTCGACATGTATCCTCGCGATCCAATCCTCGTCACGCCCACTAGTTCCGGAACCGGAGCCAGAGCCGGCCTCGACCTCAATCAACCAGTCGCGGAGCGAGGCCGCGAGACCACCGGGGGTGTACTGGGGCCCTTTGCGATTATGTGGCGAGAACACGTCGGGGAGGGGTTCGGAGCGGTGTGCAGACAAGGACGACCAACCCTCCGGTGACTCGGCAGCAGCTTTGAAGCGGGGCGCCCTATGGAAAGTGGGCTGCTGAGCCCCCGAGACTTCTTCTATCGAAGGAAACGAAGACTCCGAGCCTGCGTCTCCAATGTCGTCCAGATCAGAACTAGCCGTGGCAGCATATACGTCCCCGGGGCCTGGGCTGGCGTCAGGTAAGGAAGACTCTATTTCCATGTCGATACCCTGCGCATCGCCATCTAGCATTCCTTCATCGTCCTCGGTAGCCGGGCCAAAAGAGGAGACCGAGAGGCGCCTGCGCTTAGGCAACCGGGTTTCTAGGCTGCCATCGCTATCGCTCCCACGACTAGTTGCGCGGACAGGCGATGATTCAAGAACAAGGTCTGGGTCGTCGATTTCGATTTCGATGGGCTCATATGAGCGCTGTTGCTGATACTGAGGATCTCTTTGAGCAGACGCCCGGGCCAGTGGCGGCGGTGAGCTGTCGATATCATTGATGGGATCCGCATTCCGCTGGCGAGAGATGGTCGCCGACGGCGCAGGCGTAGATGACACACCTGAACCCGGAGCCCTCGGCGTAGAGTGCAGAGAGAATTTCGGTGTGGCCTGGAATTGCGATTGCGGCAGTCCGCTGGTCTGGGACTGGAATGCCTTGGGCGTCTCATCATGTTTGGCCTGCTGTGACCTCCGCGGCACAAGGAAGCGATGAGGCGTCGGGGTCTGGCGGCACACATTAACGACTGGTGGTTAAGGAAAATGTTAGGAGAATTCATAAAACCTACGGCTGGTGGTGGCATTTCTGTCAAGAGACACCTAGCATCACGAAATATGAGTTTGGTGTTCCGTAGCGATGAACAACAACCGACAACGACACCCAACAATCAACCAGAGTGAAGCCTGACTGAATCAACAACAACGGCAGTACTGGTAGATGACGTCATCAGTACGGGTTCAGGAGCATCCGAAATTTGAGCTTTCATTGTTGCCTAAGTTGATGCCACGATAAAATCAATTTATAGGAGCATTATTATAAAGTTGGTAGATGTAAGTTGATGATGATGATGATGGTGATGGGATGTGAAAGTTGGCTGTGAGATTTATTATTTAAAGTCCGTTACAAAGTACTTAGGTACTCCGTACCTCGTACCTATTGAACCTATGAAATCCCATTGCCAAGAAACCCCGGAAAGTTAAAAACCGGCGAAACCTCGGGTAAAGCCCCCCTTTCCAGCATAGTAGCCCCTATTCTACACTACTGCCTACATACCTACCTAACACAAAGAAAATGGCCATAGATATGTATCTACGTTATGGGGGGACACGATGGTTCATCATACAAAAGGGGTTATCCAACTCACATGTACCTATTCAGATACCTACTGGCAATTTTTGACCGTCATGCCAATGACCCGAGATATTTCAAAACCCTGTAGACTGCACCTATCCAAAAAGAAAAAGAAAGAAACCGCAGAAGGTGATGCAAAACAAGTAGGTATTAACTCAATTGATTGGCTTCCCTCGGTACGCCTAAACCCTCATATTGAGAAATAGTAAAGACCACAACGCCAACAACCCCATGAACTGATTTGTCATTATATTCAAACACGTTCTTCCCATCAACCTCTACTGAAAACCTTTCTTCGTCCATCCATCCATCCACCCCCTTTCACAGACAACATTCTTCTCTCAAGTTCCCTCTACTCAAAACTGCCACCCCCGAAAAGCCCACCGACGACCTTTCCCCGGCCCTCGGCTCCCTTCCATTTCTTTGCCTCCCGCCTCCTCTCCGCCTCGGCCACCTTGGCCCTGCGCTCATTCTCCCGCGCGAAATGGTTCACGCCCGACCGCTTGCCCGCGTTCTTCTTCAGCTTGCCCTCTGCGTCACCAGCGCCAATGGCGACGGCAGCAGGCATCATCGCCATTCCGCCCGCAGCCGCCGCAGGAGCTGCGGTAGAGGACGCCGAAGAGGAGGAATTCGAGATAAGCGAATTCGTAGTAGCCCTCCTCAGCAGCGCCGGGACCCTGAACCCTCCCGGACCTCCCGCAGCTGCGGGTGTCGCGAACGCGAGTCGTGACGATGAGCCGCCCCCGGAGGATGCGTTCCGCTTGAGCGCGATGCGGTCGACCACGGTGACCGCGGCGCTGCGGTTCTCCTTATCTGACGCCGAGGCCGATGGGTGGTCCTCGTTTTCATCCTCGTTCTCGCTGTCTGATTCCCCAACTTCCGTCGCCGGGATGATAGATCCGGCAGAGCCGTTAGGCTCCTCGAGAAGGCTGGAAACGGACCTGCGCACGTCAGACAGCGATGCTGGGCGCGCGACATCCTTGCCCTTAGTAACAACACGCCGCACATTCGGGGCCGGGCGTGCTACAGCGTGATCATCGGTGCGCGTGCGCTTGCGCCCAAGGTTCGCGGGTTGGCTATCGGGAATAGCGGTCTCGTTTTGGGACTGGCTATCGCTGTCGGTCGTGGTGTGGGGGGTGGTAGAGTCGGCAAAGTTGTCGCCAAAGTCCCACTCGTCGTCACTGTTGCGGTCCTCAATGCTCTTGAGGAAGGCAGCGTTGCGCGGGTTCTCGGCGATCTTGCCGATGCGCTCATCCGCGAACAGGGCCTTTTGCATCTTAGCGAACTGGCGGCGCTTCAAGCGGCGCCTGGCCTCGCCGCCGTCATCTGAGTCGGAGAGATCCAAGTCGTTGTCACCGCCTCCTCCGCCACGACGCCGCTTGCGTAGCATACCGGTCGTGATGTCATGGAAGAGCTTGTCAACCTGCGCAGCATCCGCAGCACGCTCACGATCCCTAGAACTAGTTAGCTCCCATGCTGTGGTACGGGCTTTAGACAGGGAACTTACGCAAAGAAACCAGCCAATTTAGCTTCATCGGCATCGTTTCCGGCAGCATCATCAATCATCTCCTTGGCGAGCTCTTCATCCTCTTCGCTCGAATCCTCTCCGTCTGCCCCACCTAGACCAGCATATTCATCTTCGGACTCTTCGGCTTGCTCCTCAATCATTTCAATTGCTTTGCTCTTTTTCTTGTCGAACTTCTCCTGCATACGCTTCTTTCTCCTAGCCGCCTTCTCCATTAATCTGAAAGCACTAGTCGTGGTAGTGGCGTTTTCCGCCTCGGGGGCGGCACGTCCAGCGCTTGGACTTAGAGGGATCTCTGTAGGAGGCAAGCTTGATATTGAAAGCGAACTCTGACCCCTTCGTCTCAGCTTACCCTTTTTCCTGACTAATGGCGACTCTGGTAGCTTTTCGTAGTCAGGTGTACCCTCGAGTACCACAGTATCTACTGTTGATTGAGGCGCGTCAACAAATCGTTGCTTGAGGGGGGAGAAGTCCTGGAATCCACCGTCTTGAGTCGGTTCAATGAAATCCGACATCTGTGTGCTGTCCATCTGCATGAAACTGTCAAATCCATGAACCTGTGACTGTGAGAAATGGAGCTGTACGCCCTGGGTTTGCGTATCTCGTGATTCGGTATCTGGTCTTTGACTCGACTGGCTGTTAAGGACCATATCGTCATTCCGGGATTGGCTAGCTGCAGCAGAAAACTGCGAGCCGGGGAATTGATCTAGGCTGGGCATAAACTCCTGGGGTGATCCACTGGAAGGGCCTGCCTGGCTATCATCCATTGTTCCAGCAAATATTTGTGTTAGTCCTAGACCTGCTGGGCCTGCAGCGGGGACAGGAAGACCAGGTATAAAGGGTTTCGTAGCAGACCGCAAAACAGAAGTAGGAGCTTTGGGGGAGCCCGATCCAGGCGCTGAAGGCGACCTAGGATGCGCAGTCTTAGCCTTTGGCGTAGCTTGCACCTCGGCATCTTCGTCATCCGAAACTATGCGGGAGTGCTTCTTTTGGCGGCGGGATTTTATGGCTGGTGACTGGTCTACCTCGTCATCGGAATCGTCATCCATGATAGCCTTCGGTGTTGTTTCTTCTTCCGGCTCCCCATCCTCTTCCGCTTCATCTAGAAGGATGGCATTGGCGGCTGGTTTGTCCTCTTCGTCAGCTTCGTCACCAGACACCTCGGCACTTTCTTCATCCTCTTCTTCCGAGCCGGATAACTCAAGCTCAGCAGGCTCATCCTCCTCGCTGCCTTTAAAGCTATCATCGTCGCTGTCGTCCCAGGCCAGCGGATCGGCTTCACCATTCCTTTTCGCGTCTTGGCGTGCTTTCTTTGCATCTTCACGTTCTCTCTGCATGATCTCCTCGGCCTCTTGGCGCGCCCGGGCAACAATGTCCTCAACCTGTTCTCGTTCCCGCTCGCGCTCTTCTGCCGACTGGACAATTACACCTTTCGCGCGGAGATACTCGAGGCGGCGCTCGCGCTCGAGCTTAGCTTGAGCTCTAGCACGCTGTTGTAGTGTCATCTGGAGCTCTGCGGGTGTCATGGACGACCTAACGTTGCGGGTTCGTGAAGATCCTTTAGGGGGTGACGAGAGCTGTGCTAGGCGACGCAAAACTGTTAACGACTTGGATTCCTGGTCTTTCTGTTCGGGCACTCGATCAAAGATTGCATCAAGTCTGCCTTTCTTGGAGCTGGTGATTTCGAGTTCATCGTCGGAGTCAATCGAGACTATATTTGCTTGCACGGGAGGCAATTTGACCCTGACCTGTCGCTTTGGTTTCACGACTTCGGGTTTCTTAGCCTCCACAGGCTCAGCCGCGCTTTCAGGCTCTTTGCCTTTGCCCTTGTCTTGCGCCTTGGATTGTCTCATGGCACCTACTAGATCGGATAGGTCCTCATTTTCACCCTCTCCAATTAAGTTGGCGATCGTATTTTCAACAGTAGGCAAAGCTTCCGATGCAGGGGCATCTGATATGGATTTCAAGGCGGCCGGTGGAGAGCTTGGTGGTGTCCCAGAATCACCCATCTCAGCATCTGTCTGGTGATTTGAGCCCGGCGTCGTAGGGCGACTCGAACTGGGGAGCTTTCCCTCCTTTGAAGCCTCTTTGGTTTTGAAGTTGAATCGTTCGAAAAGGGAGGCCTTTGAGATTTTCTTCTTGGTCTTTGCTTCATGGGCCAGCTGCAAACTGCGACTTATTCGCTGGGTCTCGCGATTCATCTCTTCAAGGGCCTTCTTGCTCGCCTTGCGAGATGGACGAGAAACATCCTGTGTAAGTTTACGGCCGCCGTCATCATCTGTAATATCCGAGATGTCATCATCGTCAGCACCAGAGTCGAGAGGCACCTGTTCAGCCATCCGTTGGGCACGCTCTTCTCGCTTGCGTTCTTCTTCCGCTTCCTTCTCGAGCCTTTCTTGCCGTTTCCTGGCTAGCAAGGCATTGAAGCGAGCACTTTTGCCCAAGTCTGCAGGAAATTCCTCCTCTGTGTCAGATCCTGCGGCACGGTCGATTGGCTTTGAGGGAGATGGTGAAACGAACAACCCTGGTGAAGAGGGTGTGTCGGCATCTGGCGCGGCTTCTGGTGTTGTACTGCGAGCTCTTCTAGCTAATCTCCTCCGAGGTTGAGCATTGACGTCCTCGTCCTCGTCCTCATCCTCGTCTTGGTTATCTCCCTGGGCTGTGTTCTCCTTCTCCTGGTTACTAGGTTTTGCTGCAGCGTCTGTGTTCTTGCTATAGGCGGAATGCATCCGTGCTGCTATTCTGCCTCGGGGCCGAACGATCTCCTCCTCGTCTTCTTCCTCCTCGGCATCATCATCGTTATCTGAACCATGGGCTGAGGGTGATTTGTCTTTGGTGCTCTTGCTCTTCTCTATCGACTTGAACAACTCCTTGGTGTCAATTGGGCCCGTGATCTCGTCGTCGGAATCTTGGTTATCTACGGCAGCTAGCATAGCCTTGATTTTGGATCGTGGTGTCAATTCGGGCGAGTTGGGGGCGGACACGCCCTCGGCGGGAGAAGACGCGCGTGTAGACGCCATAGTGAGTACCTAGGTACTGATACTGGAGAATATTGTGTAATATCAATGTAGATACCGATTGTTAAAGGAGCATGATATGTCCAAACCAATGCCGATTAAAGTAAATGCCGTTGGTTCAATACTTGTACAGGCATGAAAGTGCGGTATAGGTAGGTGTAGGGGTGTAGAATGGGGAGTTGGTAAAAGCTGGGTGTAAGTGGTGGGGGGGTTTGTAGGTGTTTAAGCACAAGCCGCAACGCGCTTTGCGAACGCGGTACGGGTCACTACATAACGCGTCAAGGTATATAGGTACTTAGTACTTGCTGCAGTGGACCTATCCAATTATGGAATCCCCACAAACGTCATTCGCTGCATGTGCTGCGCAGAACCCTCATTAGTCATCCTGCATCTAAGTTAAGGTTATCTCTAGGTACTTACCTAGTGTAATAACATCTACACAAACTGCAAACATTAGTACCTGCATAGTACCTACAAAATCAATATACATGGGAGGTCGTTTTACTATACTTTTTATTGACTGGCTACCTAGGTTCTGTTTTTTGTAATGTATCTCATAGTATATTTAGATAGGTGTACAAATGCTACAAAGGGGTATCGCTAGCAAAAAAAAAAGGAGAGAAAATCTCCATGCCGTGAAACAATCCAGCGAACGCCCCTGTCCTATGACCCCCCTACCCCTTTTTCGTTTTCTATCAAAATACAATGCAGTCGCATTTCCATCCTCTTCCCTCCTTCCTTTCCTTTTTTTTTCTTTCTTACGCCATTCCGAAGCTCCGAATGAGTAATATGGCCGGGCAGAATCATCCCATTAGTGTATAGAATGGTGGCTGTCGATTGTATATCGTATCTGTTCTCTCTGGTTTACTTGCGGAATTGCGGGATTACGAGCTTCTCAGGACCAGACTTTAGCCCGTCGCTAAGCAGGAATCCAACACACTATTCAGCTCGGTCATGTCTTGAGAACCTGTGCCTTCCCAAACAGATGGCTCCTCGTCGATGTCCATAGCATCTGGGTGGGTATTTCCGTTGGTATAGGCAGAATCGCCATTAATGACCTTCTTGTCGACTTCATCGAGACCGATAGGTTTGTGGCCGGGTAACCAAGTGTAGTTATTGTAATTATCCAACTCGCCGTCCTTGTAGGAATTCAGTATAACTGTCCTGGTGGTTGGATGCGATCCCACACCGCAGTCGCCGATCTCGAGGGCAAGACGCAAGTCAGCCATGCTGAGCGGAGGCCGTTCAATGGCTGCCTTGGCCTCAACAGGTAACAGACCGCTCTTATCTCGGGTCAATTCGCCCCTGGAGAATGCCTCCTCTTCTTTCTTTAGCTGCCTGCGATATTTGTGCGTCTGGATCCACCCAGGCCCGGAGCCAAATCCGGCGCTCCCCGAGTCGCCCGGGCCATTGCTTCTTGTCCTGCTGAAAACTACCGAGAGGAACTCCTTGATAGCGTGCTCGGTGGCAACCGTCAGAAATTGGGCGGCGTCAGGAGCGTGGCCATTGACGAGGCCTTCTTCGTAGCAAATAGGTAGCATTCTCGATTCAATGCTCGCCATATCTGGGAACTCGCCTGATTCCATCGCCAAGGGTTGCGCAAACCGTTTCCGTATCTCGAGGTCCCAGTCTAAATAAGTCAGTACACCAACAGAGACTCTTACCAGCAATTAACGACTAAGAGAAAGCGTAACATACTCATCTTGTTGAGGCCGCTGGCACTGGGAGGTATATCGGGAACGCGCGTGGACCTCGCTCTATGATGCTCTGTGAACATACTCGACATAGACTCATAGGGGTTAAGCTACACAAGATGTTTAGTCATGACCAAGGCATAGAAAGGAGCCTGTAGTATACTCACATCATTTTGGGATAAATCTTTAATACGCCTCCTATCCCGACTCGGCAGCTGCATGACCTCGGCCTTCAACCTCCGTTCGGCGGCATCGCCAGTGACGGGCTTGGCGCCAACATTGGTTGCAGGTTTGTCGTTAGCAGATACCCAAGGGGCAAGGCCTTGGTCGGGCATCTCCCTCGTCAGGTTGGCCAATATGGCAGCCAGCAGGCGATTGTGCAGATGGACCTTGTCGCCATTGGGAGAAGCTAATATCGGGTCGACACGATCTGTGTATTCTGCCTGGTTCAAACGGCCTAGGACGTGTTAGACAGAGCTGGGACAGCAAGGGGGGACCATAGACCTGTGTCTGGAGGCTGGAGGCGGGCTAACCTAGTATGAGGTTGGTAGTAGCATCTTTATACACGTTGAACTGCTCATTCCCTATAGCGGATTTCAAGGCTGTGTAGAGCGGCTCTAAGTCTATTCTGGCAGGGACGATTTGGCTGGTTTTGGTGATTTTTTGGGAGGTCGGGGCAGAGACGGTTATGGATTTAAGGACTGGCGTCGAGAGGCTGATGGACGGGCGGCTCAGGGCCGCAGGATCTATGTCAGGCATGGTGAATACTGAAAGCGAGAAATGGTGTGCGTGGTTGCGGTATGCGTGGTTGTGGTGGGGGTCGGATGGAAGCGGCTCGGGCGGGCAAAGAGGGCGCGGCGGGATGCGTCGTGATGCGTCGTGGTGCAGACGAAGCGCGAGACCCGGATTGAGGGTGGGTGGGAGGTGTCGCGCGCGGGCTACAGGCTCAGCGCAGCGCGAAAAAGCGAGCTAAAATCCATTCATGGGGTGCAGAGGGGTGATGCGATCACAGGGAAATATTAATGGAGATGGAAAGGAATGGGGTTGTGGTGATACGCGATGGAAAATATCTCGTCGTGTTGCTGGGCTTAGCGACAAAGCGGGAGAGTTGAGATGTCGTTCAAGCTGGAAGTCAGCGTTGACCCGCGCCAGCGCTGTGCGTTCGGGTGCTGTGGCAGAGGCACCTAACCTAGGTGGGTTGCTGGCCAAGAGGTCCCCGGTACTTGTGCGAGATGCGAGATTGCGGGTGAGTGCCTGGTTGTGGGAGTGGAACATGGTACTGAGTACTTGAGAAAGAAAAATAAAAATAAAATAGTACTTAGCGTGTAACGAGGGTGTTACCGGCTATCCCAGATTACCTCCATACTTAGGTACCTACTTACCTACCTAGGTACTTAACCTTAGTGCGCCCAGGACAGTCCCTGCCCGTTACGCAGCCACCCCGCCAACTTGAAGTTTGAGGTTACCTAGGTTAGGTACCTAGGTACACTAAAAGGTTGTGTCCCCGCATTGCTCGAGGCGCGTCGCGTCCAAGAGAGCTTCATCTTCCTGTCCCAATTCCAGTCCCAGTTACAATTCCAGTCTCAACGTCCAAAATAGCTACATTGATTTTCGGAATACACACCTAGGTACTGAACTACCGGCCCCCCCAACAAGATGCTGCAATGTCTGGGTCGACTCAAGACCGGAACAGGCGGGTTACCCTCAGCATCAACCGCCTCATTTCACAGATAATCCCCGACGATCCACATCTCGACGAAGAGCAACACCAGCAAAGACATGACCTGTTCTTCCAGGAAATCAAGCACCAGCTAGAAACGTATGCACCTAGAACACTTGGCCACACCATTTGACCCCTGGAAGCTGTGCTTGCTGGCTTGCTTGCTAACCTCCGACTGTGCCTCTTGCTGTAGCCCTCGCCCGCCCCCCCTCGCCGACCAGAACCATGCCTCCGAGCTCATTAGACGGAAGCTGGTACAAACAAACCCCAGCCAGGCCTTGCGCTACTCCAATCTTTACTCGAGATTGCTGGCCTTGCCTGTTTTGAATCAGAAATGGGCTATGCTCTACCTCCTACACCAGCTGGCAGACTCGCCCGACCCTAGCGAGCCAGACCCCATAGCCATCGCTGAGTTCGAGCGTGAGGAGGCCAGACGGAGGCAGGAGGAGCGCGAGGAAGCGAGGAGGAGGAAGCAGGAAGAGCGCGAGGAGTTCGGCTCCAGCGGTCCTTCGGATGATGAAAGCCTTGACGGCTACGGTCACATCCCTACCGCCGCCGACGACTATCGCCCAACTGAACTCCGCGATGTACTCAAGAACCCCAAGGACGCTAGGTCTTTCGATGGAGAATTCCAACAGCCCTCGTCTAGGTATCCGTCGCCACGGACCAAGACGGCTCGAGAAGATGCTCCAAGTCCGTCGAAGAGAGATGTCGCCATCAAGTCTAAGTTGCTAGCTGATAATTATGTCAACGTCGATCCATCTGAACCTGCTCTCCTGCGAGATCTCCCGTATACCCTTCAGGGGCTCTCCTCAACTACCCTTCCCTTCGGCAAGGATTACTCTCTAAGACTACCCTCGACCCTCCCGCCGCCGCTAATCAGTCTCCTCCATACGCTTGCCGAGCCCTCATTATTGTATCGCACTCTGGAAGATTTCGTCAAAACGACCACGAAAGGGCTCTTAGACCAGAGTCTCCGCGCGGCCATCAACACCGAGCTACGCTCATATCTGACTCTAGTAGCGACGCTCGAAGGTCAGATTCGGCGCGCTTTAGCTACCATTGACGAAGATGCGCCGCGGAATGGCATCGGTAAGGCTGGTGTGACTCTCAAGCGCTGTGTTGTCTGGACTCGAGACGCGACAATGGGCCTGCGGCTCATGAGTTTAATAGCTGAGGAGTCGAAGAGCAAGAAAGGAGGCCAGCTAATATCCTTGATCCACTCGTTTTCATCATCCCATGGCGACCCCATAGTTGGTGCCTTCGCCGAGCGATTGCTCGTGCCTGTGACCCGTCCTTTCTACGATATCTTGCGCCAATGGATTTACGATGGCGAGCTTTGTGACCCCTATCTTGAATTTTTCATACAAGAAAATTCTCCAGACGCCATGCCAAAAGGCAAATCAGGGTCCATCAATGTCTGGGAAGATAAGTATAAATTAGAGGAAACCATGGTCCCCTCCATCATGACAATGGACTTCTCCGAGAAGGTGGCCCTCATTGGCAAGTCTCTGAACTTCATCCGTCACAGCTGCGGTGATGCACAATGGGTTGAGTCATATTCCAAGGAATCGTCCAAGGAGTTGCGCTACGGAGATACCGCTACTCTCGAAGCTTGGATCGACGATGCGTATAAAACTACTATGCGCCGGCTGATGCATCTTATGACGAACAAATTTCATCTCTTCCAACATCTTCAAGCGTTAAAAGACTATATCCTCCTGGGTCAGGGCGATTTCATCGCACTTCTTATGGAATCGCTAGCCGCTAACCTCGACCGGCCCGCGGGTGCCCAATATAGACATACCTTGACAGCCCAGCTAGAGCACGCCATTCGCGGCTCCAATGCCCAGTATGACTCCCAAGAGGTCCTCCGCCGCCTAGACGCACGTATGCTGCAGCTCTCGCACGGCGATATAGGCTGGGACTGCTTCACGCTGGAATACAAAATCGATGTGCCGGTCGATGTTGTCGTATCGGACTGGGGTAACCGGCAGTACCTCAAGGTCTTCAACTTCCTCTGGCGCATCAAGCGCGTCGAGTTCGCGCTCTCGTCGACCTGGCGCAAGGTGACGACGGGCTCGCGCGGTGTCCTGCACACGGATCACCCCACCGTCCAGCAGACCTGGAAGACGACGCGTGGCTTCCTCGCGGAGATGGTGCACTTCGTCGGCCAGCTCCAGTACTACATCCTCTTCGAGGTCATCGAGAGCTCCTGGACCGAGCTGCAGGCCCGCCTCGCCCGCGACGACGTTACCCTCGACGATGTCATCCACGCCCACAAGAAGTACCTCGACTCCATCACGCACAAGGGTCTCCTGGGCGCCCGCCGCCGCCGCTTCGTCGGCTCTACCGCTGGGGGGTCCTCCAGTGGCGGTGGCGCCGGCGCTTCCGGCGCTAGCGCCAACGGCCCCGGTGCTAACAACGACGAGGACGACAACAGCTACATGATCCAGCTAGGCGAGCTCCTGCGCACCATGCTCGCCTACCGCGAGAGCGTCGATGGGCTGTACTCGTGGTCCGTGTCGGACTTCACACAGCGGCAGGGCGTGGACATCTCGCTGCGCCACCCCGGCCGGAACAACCACAACCACAACACATCCTCCCTGGACACCGAAGCCGCCGTCGCCGCCGACGCGAGCCACCTCACACAGGGCGGGCCGGGGGTCCCGCACAGCGAGTTCCCCGCCCTCCAGGAGCGCCTCCGCCACCTGGGCGACCGCTTCCGCAGCAAGCTCCAGATCCTCCTCGGCGACCTCGCCTACCAGCCCGATGTCGACCTACGCTTCCTCGGCGTGGCCATGAACTTCAACGACGTGTACCAGCCCGTTCGGAGGAAAGCCAAGACCACCACTACTGCTGCGGCTACTGCTACGGCTCCTACTACTACGGCTACCGGGGCTGGGGATAAGGATGCGAAGGGAGGCGGGGGTGGGGTCGGGGGGAGAGGATGAATGCGTGTGAGAGAGAATGGGAGGGTGACTGATTAAGTATTAAAAAAAGGGGAGGAGGGGAGGGGATACAAAGCAACTAAACTACCTACAACCACCCCGGGTTCTAAATCACGCCCTAGGTACATAGGTAGTCTTAGGTATGTGGGTATAGGTCACGTAGTTAGTTCACTTAGAGCAGCTTCTCTCCCCTCCCCTCCTCTACTGAGAGAAGAAGAAAAAAAGGGGGGAGGGGGGGAGGTTAGAAGGAAGATAAACAGGGGGAAATGAAATGAGATCCATGACACCAAAATAAATCATTTTATTAGATTATATGCAGCTGCAGCTGCAGCACATGTGAAACACAATTAATAAGTTCCATCCGTCCATCCATCCATCCGTCCCGCGTTGCCTGGCACACGCAGTCAGTGTTATACCCAAAAAGAAAGAAGAAAAAATATTTAAAGAGTCGTATGTACAGCAAAGGAACATAATAGTTTACTTACCCAGCTAACTAGGTAGGTAAGTACGTACGTAGTCTGTCTACCATAGATATTGCCCAGGCAAGCACTACTCACTCACTTATTTCAAGGACTTACCAAATCCAGAGTTCTTGAAATTTCCATCTCACAAACTATCTATGGGTCATCACGCGAACGCGGAGGGACGGGGCAAAAAGCAACAGTATCAAAATTATATGTCCATATCGGTTCATCATTCATACGTTTAGCTTCGTAAAGACGCATAAGTAGTAACGGCAGCAGCAAACAGTAGTAGGTACATAGTCCGACCTTCTCCCGCGTCTCTTTTTTTGGATTTTATAAATTTGGGGGTTTCCTTTCCTTTTTTTCTTCTTTTTTCTCTTTTTCACTTCACGTTTCCTTTTCCCTTTCTTTCTCTATTTCTTTTTTCCTCTTTTCTTCCTTCAACCATCTGCTTCGGCAACTCCTTTTTCTCTTTCATTGCTCTCCTCTTCTCGGACGGTGCTGTTGTGCCTTTTGCTGATTTCTTGGTCTCGTGTCGAACGCCGATATGGTGCCAAAAATGATACAGACCAAGAGGTCGGATGCAAGGATGTCTAGGGCCTTTCCCCCTTTTCGTTTTCCTTCCCCTCCTTGTTCTAGATCTACAATGGTAATCCGGTTGCAAAAATACACGAGAACCTCTCCTATGGCAGCGTTGCCAACTCCGTTCCGTAACCATTACCGATATCCCCCCCGCCATTCCTGTGTGACAAAGGGAATGTGGCCATTCGTTGAATATGCCGGTGTTAAGTCAGTCGTCAGATCGCAAAAGCGATCGATGTATTTGCCTGTATGTGTTCAGGCTATCATAGTATGGGAGCTCAATGAGACTAGCGGTGAGCTATTGGTCCCAGAGTAGAGTGTCTAAGTTCGTAGCTTTTCGTAAGGTCAATCCTCTAGAGACACCAATTACCGATGAAAGAGGACGCCCAAAGATGCTATCGTGGTAGAAACAAATACGCCAAAGATGCTTCAGGTCTCGATTACCATCGAGACTGTACACCATATCGTACATCATTCAAGATGTGAAGATTTGGTTTGCCAACCTTTTTGTGTAGGAAGATACACTGCCGCTTCTCTTAGTGACCACGGCAAAATATCCAGCGGGACTGGCAAATAGACAAGGCAAACCAACACACATCACCTTCTCAGATACGACCCCATATCCAGTATTTTGCAAGATCGAGCAACATTAGAGCCTGACGAACTTGGAAAAGATGATTTGATAGTTCGAGGGCAATCAAACATCAGTCATTTCAGTATCGAGAGACATCGGTTCGACGATCTCGTCGGCAGGCCCCCAGTTGCCCTCGAATACTGTTGCTCCCGCGCGTTGACGGGCAGCGACCCAGGTCATTGCCTCCAGATTGAGGAGCTGGGAGACGGTAGGCCGAACAGTTGGCTCGGTTGCGAGCATAGCTCTCACGACTACGTCAAGAGAACTCTGATGGTCCGGATCGCTCATAAATACGGGAGCTTCTTGAAGCTCACTCTTCCGACCCAAGCCGAAAATATCGCCTGATGCCCGATTCGGCGCTCGAAGATTGTAGGGGGAGCGAGCGTTGATTACCGCACTGTCATCATCGTCTAAATTGATGCTTTGTTCCGTCTCTTCGACAGGCGTGCCGGTAGCATCACGTGAAACTGTAGTGGCATTCTGGGTAAGGATCGGGACATCAGAAAAGTCTCCTTCTCTCAACGCAGCCCAGGTTGCACCATTCTCTGGCAGCTTCACGTTCGCCGATATTTCGAGCATGATAAGTCCAAGTGAGAATATATCAGCTGGTCTGCCAACATCTGATCGAAGAGCTTCGGGGGCTAAGTATTCGCGGTCGCCCTCATTGTCATCGAGCCCCTTCTCAGCAGGCAAAGCAGTAGCTAGTCCAAAGTCACCAATCTTAAGAGAACCTTCGAAGTTGATCAATATATTCGCAGGTTTCAAGTCGAGGTGGATATAACCCGCGTCATGAATGTGTTGCAATCCCTTTGAAAACTAGTTAGTGCCACTCCCAACCTAATACAATGGAGAGTTCACGTACCTGGCTAATCTCGAGGAAAATCTTCCAGATTCTAAAATCGTCCAGCCGTCCCTTGACACCAACGAGAGCCAAGAAATGGTCAAGGCTTCCCTCTTCGCAATATTCGGTCTGGATGTACAGGCTGCTGTTCTCTTCCCAACTGTTGATAATCTGCAGAACATGGTCGCGGCCCCGAAGAGCATTCAATACAGAAACTTCTCGTAGTCGAAGGGACCTATCCTTATCGCCCTGGAATGGGAGGTTCAACTTCTTGACAGCAAACACTTTGCCCGGCAAAGAAGTCGGCGGGGGGCGGTGAGTTGGGGTGCTAAAGAAGCTACGATGTGTCGTAGCAGGAGGCGCGTTCTCCGCCACCTTGAAAACCTGCGAGAATTCCCCCTTTCCTAGAAACTCCACCTTCCCAAAACGTGAAAAGAGGCATTCATCTGGCTCGTAGGTGGACATGCTGTTGATGGGAGTCATGGCACGTCGATCGAGTTGAGCGTTTGAATCTTGTCGTGTAGTCGGAGTAGCAGGCGGGAAAATGGATTTGCGCCCGCTGCTGCCCGAACTGCCAGGGTAGAGAAAATTCTCTTTAGGGTTGGAAATGGACAGGCGGCTTGCATCCAATGGGATTATACTGGCATCCTGCGGTGTTCGGGGCGATTTTTTCTCTGGACAATCCAGACGCTCCAAAGGGCTCGCTGGAATTGGGCGGGTATTCTTAGCAAAGTGAACTCTTGTAGAAGACTGGATAGAAGAGTCTGGCACAGTCTCAAGGGGCGCAGGAGTGGAAAAGGACCCTCGCTTTGCTCGAGACCTGCTAAACGATGGCAAGGAAATGGATGTGTTAGGGTTAATACCCCGAACAACAGGTGACGGTGTAGTAGAAGCGCCATCATGAGGGGCAACCTCTACCTCATCTTGTCTGTTATCGAAGGACCCTAGTGGAGGACTGTACTTACAACTAGCACCTGCATCTTGCTGCCAGACGGACGCAGGAGTAAAAGCAGATGCCGGCGCCGGGGTATGTCGGTTTGCAGTAGGACTCTCGTTCGATAGTTGACCCAGGTCGATAGAGTTGTTTGTCAACAATTGATGTTTGGTTGGCGTTGGGGGAATCTCGCCATCAATAGGGGTATGGTAGTCATCAAACGATTTAGTCGGGCTTCTTCCATCATCGCTGTAGAGGCTGAGGACGCTACCCTTGCGGCCATGTCTAGGATTGAAGGTGATAGGACGCGTTTGTTCGCCGAAGAAGAATGACGATTGACTAGGTGTGTGGTTAAGCGGGGTCGAAGGGGCCCCGAACGTGTGTCTGATGTGTCTGCCCCTTGCCTTTGGATTCCCTGTAGCGGGGGGTGGAGGAAATGTAGCGAAAATGTTCGCCTGTTTCTTGCAAGGCGTGTCGGGAACAGTCGTCCCAAACCCTGCTCCAGAGAGACCAAGCTCAGGATAGCGATTCACCTTTGAAACTAGTCCTGTAGATGCGAAGGCCCCTTCATAGGGCCTAGCGCGTTTGTAATCCGGGGTAGAGATACTTCCGACCCCTTGACCGTGAACCTCGGGCTCGGGTTTCGGGCGTAGAGAACCAGGAGGCAGACTCTTGGATAAATTGATTGGCGCCCTTGGCTTATCGTTAAGGTGGGCAGGCAAATGAGTTGGCGAGTCATCTTCGAAGCTTGAGGCAGACGATGAGGTGGTCAGAGTACGGGAAAGAGGATGAGGCTGGTGCGACTGTGGGTGGAAAGCATGTGCCGAAGGGTTTGGTAGAGGTCCTTGCGTATTAAAAGGACTTTCCCGCTGCGGCGGAGGCATGAATTGATCGGTAGACAAGCGGGGGCGGTTCTTCGGATTTGAAGTTCCCACTTCATTAGAGGTCTGAGCTAGCTGCTGAGCCGCCTGTCGTCGTCCCCACGAAGTTTTCTCGCGCTCACCAGCGTGGCGTTGCTGTAGAGTAGATTTGCGAAGAGACCCAGTTCGGCGCACCATGGAAGTAGGGGTAGGCGAGGACAATGGCTCGTTGGCACCGGTCGCGCCCGAACCCGCCCAGTCGTACTCGCTATTCGAGTCATCTTGAACATCGAGATTGGGTGAGGTAGGGCCGTGGTCAAATATGCTAAAGTCATGGCCCATATTTGCAGGGCCATAGCTGCGACGCTTCGCCTTGGGGCTGCCGGAGAAAGTCTGGTCGACATTCATGGTGGTGTCACTTCGCTTCAGCGGGCTAACAACAGGATGCGGGGTTGAGCTAATATTGCCTTCGGGCAAACGAGATAGTCCAAGTAATTGCGGCGCGCCCGATATATCTAGGTGCACACTGTGTCTGCTAGAGGATTTCTCAAAGCTCCTGCGCGATACTGGACTGCGTGGACTACGCGGACTGCGCGGGCTGCGAGGGCTGCGTGGGCTGCGCGGGCTGCGGGTGCGGAATAGGTTGGTGTTTTCCTGTCCAGAAAGGCCAGAGTCGAGTGAAGACGAGCAGGGCGTAGAATTGCCAGAGTTGGAAGCGGAAGCTAGAACGCGTCGGGAGGGGCTTCTAGGGGACGTGCGCGTTCGCGAGTGGAATTGCTTTCCAGCAGCTGAGGATCCAACAGGACTTTTGGAGGATTTAGCAGAGCGCAACGAAAGTTTGACGTTTGGGCGAAATGGCGTTGCTAGGGGTGACTGGGCGTGTAAAGCGTGTGCCGGAGGTGAATGAAGAGGGGTGGTGGTGGTGTTTTGACCAGCACCAAAATATTGTGATTGGACGCGACGGCAGGAGGGCGAGGGCGAACTGGCATCAGAACTACTTTGAGAAGTAGTGCGGGCGAGAGAAAACTTGGACGGAGAGCGGGACAAAGAACGCCTTAGTGACCGCAGACCCGTCTGGACATCAACATGGTGATGGTGCGGGTGCGTAGGCGACGGCAAGGTCAGAGTACCACCACTATTGGACATTTTGGTCTACCGTTGGAGGGGTGGGTTATGCGACAGAACAGAGAGCGGGGGGTCGGTCGAACGAAGACGAGGACAAAGACAAAGACAAGAACAAGGACAGGAATCGTGGGTCCGGCTTAGATATTGCGCTCCCGTGCCGCCAACAACCGCATATGAGGGGCCAGACAATGGCGATCAAACGAGAGGTGTTGATTAGAATGGAATGCAGAGCCGGGCAATTAATCAGTTGAAGACATTGGAAATGCCAGACCACGTAAGGGGCAAGCGAATGGACGACGATTCTTCAGTGGCGATAACTAAAGGCTGTGTTCACAGTTGATCATTTAGCCCAAAGAGATCAAGACAAAAACGATGGAGGGTGTATAGCAGAGGAAAAAAAAAGACGAAGAGACAGAGAGAAGTAAGACCACTTGAAACTTGCAACTCCCTCCCTTGCCACCACACTACAACTTAGGGCAGGCAATGGTGGGTTGATGTAGAGAGTCAGGTATAGATCAAAGGGGAAGAGGATCTTGAAGAGACCAGGAAGACTAACGCTTCAACCACTCCTTCGCACTTAACTCAACTCAACTCGACTCGACACAACTCTCAACTCAACTAGGTGAAACCGTTCGTTCATGCGCATACGAGTCAGTCGCCACCAGGTCTAGTAGGTAGAGAGGTGTGGTGATGACGTTGGCGGTGGTTATGGGGGAGGACGAGAGAAGTGCCGGCGCGGCGCGTTTAGGCAGGCAGAAGTGGAGGAAAGAAGTGTTCTCTGATAGAGGAAGAAAAAGAGAAGGTGTCGTCAAAGCAAGGCGTATACGCGCGCGTGCTCTATACCTAGTGGTTGCGAAAAAGAGGGGGAAAGAGGTTGGGAAATATGGGGGATTAGGGGATTAAAGGAGAAGATGCAGGATGCTCGCCAAGTGCAATCAGAAGTGGTCGACAGAGTTTGGGTAGGAGGTCGATCAGTATGGCCCGTTTATGGTTCGGCAGGTGCACTTAACGCAGAGTGACTTGAGGGTACGGCAGGCGCAAGACCCCAAAGTGCAATGCGAAAGGGCGTGCGGTGTGGTAGGCTGGGTGTAAGTGGGTGGAGGAGGCGGCTGCCTTGCGCCTGTCAAGTGACAGGGGTATGCGAAAAGCGCGTTTGTTTATTTCGAATGACGCGTGAGGAGGGGAAGGCGCGAACGCCACACTCTTTTAGTTATCGAAACCCCTGTCATTATGGTGGGGGTAGTAGCTCGCTTTCCGATTCTTCTAGCCCGGTCTTGCCAGTTTAGACCTGTTTTACATACACACACATACACAAACGCAGGCACACAGGCTCTTGCTAAGTTAGGTATTTCGTACAATCACTTTGGTGGATGGAAGGAACCCTTACCTGGTAGGTTAGGTACTTTCTCAAGGAACCCCAGCGGAATGTTTTATTTAGCTCCTTTTCACGAACAGTTAACAACTTTAAAAGAAAGGAAAAGGGACAGACAGATAGACGGACGGGCGGAAAGCCGTCCCGGTCGTATGCCCTTCTTCCTGTAATCAATCCATTGCAGCCGCTAGATAACTAAGTTCCTAAGTTCCTACCTACTATGTAGGTTACTGGTATTCCTTTATTTCCCCTTCCCGAATTCCTACACCAAGACGGCCCGTAGGCACTATTATAAGTAAACAATTAACCTAAAGAAGTAGCACTTACCTAAATACATCAATACACAATCACATTCATATATTGATGAACCTTGGTGTATGGATAGGTACTGTTTATTTTACACTATTTTGTTCTCCATGTCTAATACTAAGTACTTAGTCAGTCCACGTCCAGAACTCGCAGATGAACAGAGAACAGACATGGTTCCCACCCATGTTCGTGCTCTTAATGGATGGAGCCATCCTTGATCTCTTACCAACGCACACTACCTATGTAGGTAGTAGTATCCTTCAATTCCCATCCATCATGTCTACCTACCTTAATAAACTCTCTTCGTTTCTAGTGTTGACCAGAGAAAAGGAACATCCCGCTGCGAGGTAAAAGGTAATCCTATACCACTACCACCAGACTAACCTCAAGTAGGTAGTGTAAACAACATACAAAGCAGTACGTCGTATGTACAATACTATAATCATAGCGCCTCGTGGAAGACGCCACAAGTGCGAGACCAATGTTGGATCTGCACCATTCATCCCATGTTATCCTGGCTCGATCCTCATGCAGCCCCATTGCGGCTCCTATGCCCAATGGATCCCTACCGGCTGCTAGCCTGCGTCATCATTGGTGCTGATCCGGTTAGACTAGACCCAGAGAGCCGGCCATAAGCCAATTGCCAATCTGTTATTTGTTCTCGATTTTTATTGTGCAGGTCGGAAACCGCCCGGCTGGGTCGGGAAACTGGTCAAAGAAGGGTTCTCTCAAAGTGAACAATACCTACCTACCTACTTAGCCACCCAATTCTTTCGCCCCCTTCCCCTTTCTAGCTGGGTAGTAGTGTATTGCCCTCCCTTCCCGACACAATGCATGCTTCATACATTCTTGAAACCCGAACATAGACTAAAAACCATTGGGTTTTCCATTTCTCGCCACCGTCACCACGTCTTACAAACCCGCATGTGTAGGTAACTATTGAATGAGAGCAGCTACTTGGAGCCGCCCAGGTAGGTATGCTAGAACAACTATCAAGTTGTCGCCCAAGGAAATTGGCCAGGATAAAAGGGAAAAAAAAAGAAAAATAAATAAATACAAAAAAAAAGTAAAAATAGCTACAAAAGTAAACAAATCCTGATACGAACAACGAAAATGGATGGAGGTTGTATCTACCTACCTAACCTAGCTGATACGAGACGACTGAGGTAATTTTATGGTTTTATGCAAACCATCCTTTCTCTGTCTCTCGCTCTCCTATGTGTGCTCGAAAGGGTAGGTACCTAAGGAGGTAAGTATGTATTAGGTTAGGTGTCTCCTCCTACCTACATGCATCTAGCTATGGCTCTCTTTTTATTCCATGTTTTTTGTCTATGTACCCGTATTGCTTTTTGGGAGGTGTTCGAATACGGAGAAGAAGGACCCACTGCGGGTGCGCTCAGGCCACGTGGAACTTGATTGGTGCAAAGGGTCCCCTTCCCTTCTCCCCCGCGCTTCTTGGGCGTCGTCTAATGTAGGTACAGATTACTTTGAAATCTTCGTCTCTCGCTGTCCCGAGTTCCGTCACGTAATCACATCATATCACCCATCGAGCACCATCAGCCGCCTACGACGTCGAGGGAGGAATCTCCCTCAACGCCTAGGGGCGCATGCGTTTTGATCGAACCGTTATGGTCGCATGAACCTGTTCATTAAAAATAGTTCGTTATTTTATGCAAGATCAAGGTCGCCTACCACCGCGGTAGCGGTTTCATCACGTCCCTAGGTTTTTGTGTTGAGACCCCTCCTCTCCGCAGTTGTTGTATGTAGTTTAGTGTGTTTTCTTTATCCGCGTCCTTGTTGATATTAGTACCTATTTGTTTTTTTTTTCTTTCTGTTTTTTTTCTTTTCTTTTTTTCTCGTTCGTGTCCGTGTTATCGCAAGCGCCTTTCCGAGCACGATAACCTACCTACCTAGTCCTTGCTGTCCACTCCATCTGTGTGGAATGGGCAAAAGCTCAGGATCTATCCGTTATTGTCCATGAAGGGTCCCGCGACTTCCTGAAGATGGATAAGTTGGAAAAAGTATGGGCCAAGATGGGCTTAGGGCCAAGATCCGAACCTGCTTTTATCCGTATTTTTTTTTATCTTACTACTTGAGTAATTGATAGTCCTGATTACTTACAAGTAATACTGAGGTTAATATAGTTCATGCCACTTTCCATGTCCTGTTTTATTAAACTAAGGTTTAGTAAGTTCAAAGTTATCTATCTTACTGAGAAAGCGCGTACATGTACCTGCCCGGGCCTCAAAGTAACATCAAGCCATCGTGATCTCAGGTCCGTCCGTGCTGTCCTAAAAAACCCCCAGGTTTCCCGATAACCTTTTTTCTCGATAACCTTACTTTCTTTTTTATTGTGGGATCTATATTGGTCGATAAGCAAATCCCTGGACATCTCTTTCTTCTTACTTTTATGCGGTGGGAACTCACATGCCTTTCCAGGAACGCACGCCCGCTACTAGCTTCGGCCGCTTCCGCAACCAGGGAGTCTTCCGAATTCCGAACACCACGTCTTGGTATTTCCCCATCCCCAGATGTAGGAAATTGGAAGATTATTAAAAAAAAAAAAGTCATTGCAATTCGGATGTCTCTACCTCTATCAATATACTTATATACGGATTATATTTATTCCATTAGTTTAGATATATGCTTCCTAATGGAATTACTAAGTACCTGGTGAACCTTAGCTAAATTACCTAGTGCATGTGGTTTTTATCTCGACTACCCAGGCTTACGTAACAAACAAAAGGGTTATTCCATAAGCGCAACAGAGTTTATAAATCCTTGGGATAATCCCAATCGTGGCTGCATACGTTATTACAAGAAAATACCTCCGGGCGGGTAATGCCTCTGGGGTCTTTTCGTGCGATCTAAATACCTCAATGTTTTAAGCTTTTGGAAAACGCGGAAGATCTTGCTCCATGGATTGCGGCTCGGAAAGTTGATATTGCGTAGAATATTGAACCTCGTATCTACCTAGGTATTACGTAGTATTTTTAACAACTAGACAGAAGTGTCTGGAGAGCTTCATCGAGAAATATGTCTCACTAGAACGACTTTGGTAAGAAGCTTACTTATCCAAGGAGAGCAAATGACAAAATGGGTGCTCCCGTGGGAATAAAGCACATGCAAATAACGAAAAAGAGAAAGTAAGCTCCTTATGTCGCCACTCATCAAGTACAGGCTCCAAGTCGTAGTGTAGTTGTTGCAAGCAGGACTAGAAATTACAGCTACCCGAGATACCTCGCTTTAGACATGGTGATATTCTCTCTGGTCTCTACAAAGCAAATATTATCTTCAGACTCGCGGCCTTTCCTACCACAACTACTCTCTTAGTATCGGCTTCTCTTTCTTAACATATCGAAATAGGATAAGCTGATGTTACAGCACGATCATTCCAGTACTTACATTATAAAAGCGAGGAAGTTAAATGATATTGGCGCCATTAGCATCTAAAAAGAGTAGTTCCGCAAAAACATTTAATCTTAACAAATAGAAAGTAAATAAGATAAGCTTATACACATTGATGTTCCCGAAATATAGACTACCTACCTACCTACTAGACAATATAGATTATGCTTACTAGTGATCGTATTATTTACCCAGGAGCATTTAAAGAATGAACCTTCAGAAGCACTGTTAAATATATCTGCCCACCTTGAATAGAGTTTATGATCTGATATAATTCAAAGCTTCAGGTTCGGGCCTTGTGGGCTGTCTGGTGTCATAACGATATTAGAGAACGTTCTAGTAGGGTTGGTCCCGTTAACTATGTGTCTATTATTCCTTTGTAAGTGTTACAGAGGCACCAATCTAAACACTCACAAGACATTTTAACTTCTTGTACCTACATATCAAGTTTATTATTAGGCTGTCAGATCATTTCACTGGGCACTAGTGCGGGCTGTGAGAATACCCAGATAGCCTTAATTTGGAATTCCAGTAGCATAACGTTAAGGTGAGCACAGTGTGCAAAATAAACTCTAGGTTAAATAACCTCTATAACCAGAAACTCAAAGACTATCCGACGAACGAGGTTTCCTCCTTACCCCTATTCAGGCACGCATAGCGACAGGCCTACCAAAACACCAACATCGATCGTGGGAATACATTACAACAGGTAATTTCCAGATGAAACATTCAATACGTTTTACTCTTTTATTCTCCGTATATATGAATATGTAGGACTATACCCAGATTATATACATCAATGGTACACAAGAAAAGAAAAAAAAAACCCCAGGACATTTACTAATTATCACAAGACGGGACAGCCCCCCCCCCCCCCGGCAGGTTCACTTTGTTTACCTATACTTCAGTATGAACGGCACCGTCTCCACCGACACCCAGTCCTCCTCCTTCGCCGGGTCGCCAAACACCCTCACGGCGCTCGTCACGAACTTGTACGTGCCCTCGGGCACGATCACGGTGCCATCGTCGAGGCGTCCGTTCCAGGACACGACGGCGCCGTTCCTGGGCACGAGCGAGATGGGGAACCCGGGGAGGGAGCCGACGATGTCGTAGCCGAGCCACTTCCTGGTCGGGGGCAGGCCGTCCGCGGGGGTCAGGGCCACGACGTCGGCGCGCATCTGGGCGGCGCCGAGGGTCGGGTAGGCGACGAGCTCGGGGTAGATGACGCCGGTGGCGTTGGCGTCGCCGGGGCGGTTGACGGTGAAGCTGCGGTTGGCCTCGGCCGGGATGTTGAAGTGCGACTCGGTCGTCGACAGGTACACGCCGCCCGTGTAGCCCGCCTGCACCGTCGGCGTGTCGTGCAGGCTGCCCACCACCCCCAGGTACGGCAGCGACAGCGCCTCGCCCCGCGTGCTGTTCAGCGTGATGTACCCGCTGTACACGGGCAGCAGCGTGGCGTTGAGCCCGCCGGGCGGCGTGAGCGTGAGCTTGACCGAGCCCGTGGCCCCCGCCGGCACCGTCACCGTGTCCGCCGCGAAGGCGATCGAGGCCCAGTCCTCGCCCACCGGCGGCGGGAACGACGTCGTGTCGACCACGTCGCCCTCGGTCTCGAGGCTGTACACGGTCAGCGCCTTCGTGTGCCCCAGCTCGTAGGTCACGTCCTCGGAGGCCGTGTTGTGGATCGTGAAGGTGCGCTCGCCCACGAAGTGGTCGCTGTCGTTGAACGAGATGCTGCTGACGCCGAGGATCGTGGTCGCGAACGCGGCGTCGTATGCCTGTGCCAGGCCGGCGCCCTGCTGGGGCACGGGCGCGAGGATCTCGTCGTGCGCCGCCTCGCCGTCGAACCACGCCTTGGGCTTGGCCGTCGCGGATAGCACGCTGCGGAGGATCTGGGGGTCCAGGGTGCCTCGGACTTCGCCCATGAGCGCGAATATGCCGGCGGCGAGAGGCGTAGACATAGAGGTACCGGATAGCACTGCGTAGGCACCCAGTCTTAAGGGGTAGGTGGACAGAATGCTGCCACCTGGTGTCGTAACCTGCGGCTTGACCTCGATTTCCCACGTCGGTCCCCAGGTGCTCGACCTGCTTGTGTATCCGCCTACTGGCGCGTTATCCCAGTCATCGACGTAAAGACTCGCCGAGGGCCAGTCGTTAATAGACACGACCACATCGCTGCCTTCGTTAAGCAGGTCGATCAACGCGGCACCACTCTCAGCCGTGATTCCGGCACTACCTTTTGTCGTCTCGTTGAACAAATATAACTCGGGAGCATAGCTAATCAAATCAGTCAGTGGCTGAATCCAGGAGAACTCTTTTTACGAGACAAAGAGGGGGGGTGCCAACTAACTTGTCTCGGTCACTATAATACAAAAGCCACTGTGCTCCTTTGGCGGCAAGGTTCGTCGCCTGGGTATCCGGAGTGCACTGGTTGGCAGTAGAGTTTGGTAGGCGAAGCAGAACGATCTTGTCCGAAAGGTCGGGTGTCGTATCCGGGAGAGCCGCGCAGGCATCGTCCTGGGACTCCGTATTGTTGCTAACAGCCCATAGAGGCAAGGTGACATTCTGCGTGAACGTAGGGCTTCCGTAGCGCAAGCCAAACTCGACAGTAGTCTTGTTGTTGACGGAATAATGACCCGCCTTGAGCAGAGTAGGCAGGACCGTATTCTCAACGGAGCCGATAGCAGTGACGTTAACGCCGGAGGCGGGCGTAGAAGGATTCCATAGTGCGAGATTTCCCGAGTTTCCGGGAGCCACGATGACAGGCACGCCGGCCGCAGCGATGCGGGAAGCGGCTACAGCCCAGGGTTCCTGGGCCCAGCCAGAGTTATCACCAGCCGAACACGAGATGATATCACTACCGTCCTCGAACGCCATGTTGAAACCCGCAAGTAGCATCTCGTTGGTTGTAAAACCGCCGCAGCCGCTGGCCTTGTACATGCCCAGTTTAACACCTGGAGCTGCACCTGTGAACCCGTACGGGTTGGCCTGCGCGGCGATGATACCCGCCACGTGGGTTCCGTGGCCCATACAACCATCGTAGGGATCCGGGTCGGGAACCGGGGTCGCGGATGTGTCGTCATCCCCGTTAAGGTCATACCCGTACTCGACCAGACAGCCCGGCCCGAAACAACCGCCCAAGGCTGGATGTTTGTAGTCAACACCCGTGTCAACGATTCCGATGCGGAACCCCTTGCCCGTGTAGCCCTCAGCGTGGAGCTTGTCGACCTGGGTCATTACATGCGGCACGAACGGCTTAGATTCATCCTGGCGCTTGGTGAGATGATCAATGGTAGCCGTGGCATTGCCGACCACGGTGACATCAGGCTTGGGGAAACTGATTCTCCGCACCGGCCAGATGGACCTGACGCGCGTGTCCGCGACGATCTTGCTGGCAGTAACTTCCGGGTCGGGGTCATCGCGGAGGTTGAAAGATGCGCCCTTGAAGAGTTTATACTTCAAGTCCATACGATGCTCGACGTTGATACCTTGGCCATTGAGACCCTGGTAGAATGCCTGAGGGTCCTCATCGCCCTCGAACTCGACGATGTAGGCGCCGGGAACGATGGAGTCGTCGACATCCGCGGTCTTGTTCTGGGCATTAGCGGCCGTGACCGTAGCCGCGGAGGCAATTGCGCCTATGACGGCGAGCGCGGACTGAATTCTCATGCTGCCTTGATCCAAAAGAGAGGATATAATTAGGTCCCGATTCTGACCGCGAGCAACGATGGAGAACCAAAAAGCCCTCCATCGTGAGCGGCCACATTCATCCCATATTATAGTCCGCGAAAGACTCGTGCTTCCGCCCAGGGATCGTGATCGTTGAAGCGAGTAACCTCGTCGTGGGATCAATAACTCTGGTACTGCATCCCGGCCCCGTCACAACATCGACATGGATTGTCGGAGCGGTTTACCCTAACCTGCTACATACAGCCTAGAGTCGCGATATATGCCGAGAGCCCGCTGATTAAACTATCCCGAAGCGCGTTCCTCGCCGTCAAAATGCGGCATGGTATCTATTAAATCCGTGCTAGTATTCAGACATGGTATAAGGCATGTTGGAATTTC
Source organism: Biscogniauxia sp. FL1348 (assembly GCA_022544895.1). NCBI lineage: Eukaryota > Fungi > Ascomycota > Sordariomycetes > Xylariales > Xylariaceae > Biscogniauxia > Biscogniauxia sp. FL1348. The sequence goes on along the minus strand of JAJNNV010000006.1, from coordinate 407,400 downwards.
TCGTAACCGGGTTGTGCCAAGACCCCTTTACGAGACGGCCTGGTGGGCTCATCACCACCCCGGATCAATGGCCAGATTCTCGTCGCTATATACAAGGTGCTCTCATAACGACTTGCCTTTTCCGTCCTCGGGGCCTCAGACCTCACGCCCGACGAAAGAAAAAGAAGCGCCCTTGCGGAAGTCAATTACACGATATAGTCCCCAACGCTCGTCGTATATGCACGTTTATAGAAGAAAGGCACGATACAGGGATAGAATAGCGCAAAAAAAGCTGATTCGATTACAACGTTTCACTTGGGACCCTAAGCAACTTAGGTAGCTGGGCTCTGGACTCGTAAGATACTGGAAGCCATGTTGACAGATAGCGATACGAATAGTCTATGAGCTATTTCTGATATGTCTACTGGGGTTGTAAGGTTACATATACACTTTTTCGCATCTTTCCAAAGAGGATAGCTTATTTTTCACTATAAGAGAGAGACGGTGATAAGAGTTAAAATATTCCACGTGGTGCTCTGGTAAGTTCTATAAGTAGGTATCACTAACCGCCTTGGGTTTTCATAGAGATATGTTATAGCGAATGCCGCTATACTTGACGATGCATGTCTAGGTAGTATCGTAGTTGTCACACGAGGAACTTCAAGTACATCCACTTAGAGCGCTATGCTACATATGCTATTTCTATGTCAACTCTCTTTTCATTCTGACAAGACACATTGATATATGTACATGTAATGTTACGTCTAGTTTTCCTCGATAGAACCATTAATGGAATGTCGCTTCTTATTAAAGTTCGTATCTGTTCTTCTTTTTTTCTCCCCCCTCGCTGAGCATAACCCAAGCAGGGTTCTTCTACTTGGTATCAATCTATACAAACAACTAGCTCCGTTTTCTATCTATAGAATACAGGAAGATGCGAGAACAAGGGCAAAAAAACTAGGAACCACCCGCTTCAACCCTCCCCATGACACGCTTTTCTTGGTTTTAAATGGAAAGAAAATTATGCAAATCATGAAATGAAATAGGACAACAAAGAACTTATCATAGTCACTTCTTCTTTCCCATATTTGGAGGCACTCCATAGGGATGATACCTCATGGAGCCTCGCCTGGGCCCACTACCGGATGCTTTCGACTTTCCGTCGTCGTCGCTCTCGTTCTTGATGACCGTCTGCTTGGGCGCCTGCGGCACGCGAGGCGGCGGGGCAGCCGAGGGAGCAGGTTCCCCGGGCGAGACTTGGTTTCCTTGCTCTGCGCGGTAGCAACTCAGCACCGGTTAGTAGTCTGTTATTTCTCTAGTATATAGGTAGGTAGGCAGAAATTACAAGGGAAAAGTTGGGGTGGGGGGAGGGTGAGAGAAAGAGGGGAGAGAGGTAGGTAGGTGGGTAAGGTATCTATCTATATATAGGTATATAAAACGTACGAAAGAACACCGGCCTCGGGATGTTGCGCACGGGGCCCGGCATCCTCTTCCCCGGCTCCGGCTGCGGTTGCGGCTGCGGCGGGGCCTCCGGCGACGACGGAGGCGAGGATGGCGGGGGCTCTAGCAAGATCTTGACGAACCAGCGCTGGATGGCCTCGGGCGGCTCGTCAGGGTATTTCCTCGAAGCCGCGGCGCCCCTGACATATGCTTCGAGTTCGCTTAGCGACGGCCGATCCTCAGGCAAGTGCGCCTGCAGCCGAAGGATCAAGCCCCGGAGATCCTGGTCTATGTGTCCGTACTCGTCCTCTGTCAGGTGCCACGCGTAGGTGTGGTAGCTCGCCTTTGATGGCGGGCGCAGCCAGCTGGTCTCGACCGGTGTGGGGGGTATGGCGGGCCGGGCGAGGGTGATGAGGGTTTCCATGACGAGGCCTATCCCCCAGACGTTGGTGTGTGGTCCGTAGTTTCCGGCAATTTTATGCTGCGAAATCAGGTTGGAGTCCCGAGGGATATAATCCCAATCGGTGCAAAATTGCTCCTATTGTTATCAGTTGCGACTTGTTAGTAGATACTCCTCATGCTACGGGTAGGTATGAATACCCCCTGAAGGGTAGGCAACTCACTGGTGCAAAGTAACCCATTTTACCTTTCATACGCAGGCGTTCATAGTATCTAATAGGCGGGAAAGCAGACGATGTTAGCTAGATTTGTTGATAGAAGCCCGAATGTTCTTAACTTACAAATCCTCTTCGCCGCCTTTCACTTCGCTCGAGGCACCGAAATCTCCGAGCTGCCTTAGTGAGTAGAATTCGAGGAAAGGTAGTTTTGAGATGGATAGATACCTTGAGTATTGGTGTTATCCCGTGCTCATTGTTACCAGACACGCCTCCGACCAAGACTGTATAGAAGATGAGCCAGAAGATCTTGGTTCGTTTTTAGACTTTAAGCAACTTACTGTTATAGGGGTCAAAATCGAAATGTACTATACGAGCTGGCTGATCTGGTGACTGTTTCGGAATGGTCTCTCTGATGGGTGCTGGGACATTGACATTCTCCGGTCTTCTTGCAGGAGGATACGCCATCGCTATACACATTCGAACAACTGTTTTAGATCGCAAAGTTTAGGGATAGTTAGCCGCATTATCGTCAACGGCAGGGTTTACTCGCGGATTACATGCTTACGACATAGTAAGAAACGCCACAGCACGGTATTGGGGACTTTCTCGTCGTGGTCGCAGACCTTGATGATAAACTCAGCCAGGTCACCATGTTCCAGCATCTCCATAACCAGCACAGAAAGAGGCCGTTCGTCGGAGTAATCCTCCATTTCAGCATCTTCATTGTTGCCATTGACATCGTCCGCGTCCCTATCTGGGTTTCGCCCTTCACGCTCGGCATACATGAGCTGGACGATATGTTCGGATTTGCCAAGGGACTGCGTTCACTTTTAGCTCAGTTGTGTTCCAGCGCAAAAAGTAAAAAGAAATAATAGGAGTAATATCGAGGGCTGCCTACACGCATAGTCTTCCTTTCTAATTCTACACGGGCTGGTGTCGTTTCCGGAAAATGTGCCTTTACTACAACCTTCCGCATCAATTGACCAGTGGGCGCCAAAATATCAAAGGCCGATACCAAGCCCTGACCGCCCCATCCTATGCATTTGTTGTATCTTATATTAACCCCTGGGATTTGAAATGTGGTTTTCAGGAATTGGATTGTTTCCCAGGCTTCTAAGTCATTGTCATCCACGTCTTCCTCTTCCATGTTGTCGAGGTCAGCATGCTCCCTTTCGCTCTTGTAATAGTTGACCAATCGTTGTCTCTGACCCGGCATTTCGAGTTGGGGACTCCCTCTCAAAGGGAGATCTGGGTGGCTGTACTTTCGCTCCCATCTAGAGGAAAGAGGCCAGTACTTTCCCTGCCGATAGAACTTGAACATATCGAATTGCCCGGCACGGAACCATCGGAGTCTCTCGACCCCTTTAGACTGTGGCGACGATGGCGTCGACAGAGTCAGATTGAATAACGGATCTGAAAATTTCGCCGCCATTTTCGAACGAAGGCAATACTATATTATAGGTTAGAAATTTGTGTCGTGATTCGCGAAAACACCGAATTTTTAAATGGTCGAAATGAATGACATGCTTATTTTTCGAATTGTGCAATTCATTTCCTTGTGAATACGTACAGTAGGCGTGCCATTGTAGACACGATACGTATTTGTTATTGAACAAGAAGATACCGTTACCCTTTGTTCACAAGTAATTAAAAAAAAAATTACAATATGAACCGGATTCGGTATGCCTCGCAGAGGGAACAAAGACATCAGAAAGGAATCATATGCCAAATAGCATTTGTCGAGCTAATACTAGACCAATCAGATCTATATAGGAAACCTCTAATTTTTTGAACACTTCCCCTTTCTGAAATAATGCTATGTGAAGCATCGCAACAATAACGATGTTAAGCGACTGAAGCTGGGCGCAAGCCGTAGCGACAAAACACCAAACCCATGAAGGGAAACAGCCCAACACCAGAAAGAAGACTGCTCGGCGTTAGAGGGGATAAGAACCCCATGCTAGGCATAACACGACAAAAGCAGCATCTAGTTAAAAGAAAGAAAATCGAGAGCCGTAGCCTTCCCAAGTCTGTTATGCATGCACGTATAGAAGTCGAGATGGAGTATTACCAGGAATGTGCTTATTGAAAACTACATGGTTAGGAAGCCTATGTATCTAAATACTCTCAAACTAGCGAGTTTTCCATTGCCACCTCCAGAGACCCATTGCACGCTCCTGGTTGTTTTTCTTTTCTCACCAAGTCCTACAACCAACCTCCTCAACTACGACCTAGGGGTGGGGGAAAGTCATTCCGCCAGCCCCTTTATTTACAACTTCCGGCCGGCCCCGCGGCGCGCCTTGGCGGCGCCGGTCCTCTGGGCGCTCAGCTCGCTGGCGCACTGCTGGGTCTCGACGACGCGGCTCCAGCCGTCGCTGTCCTCGCCGAGGCTCCAGGCCATGACGCCGCCGAGCTCCTCGGCGTCGACGATGTCGGTGAACTTCTGGCGGATGAACTGCACGTCGTCCCAGGTCCAGAAGATCTCGCTCTGCTCGTCCCAGTACCACATGCCGCCCTCGGCGTCGTCGCACTGCCCCTCGGCCAGCGCCACGCTGAACGACTTGGACACGTCCGGGCCCTCGCAGTGCCCGAACCCGTGCTGGCACCCGAGCCCGCAGTGCTCCGCCGACCCGCCGCAGAACCCGTACTGCGAGCAGCAGCTCATGTCCGAGCCCAGACCCGCGCACGTGTTGGACGTGCCCACGCCGCAGCTGCCGTCCATCGAGGGAACCAGGATGCTGGGGATGGGCGGCGGGCACACGTTCTGCGACTCGAAGGTCATGGAGCCCGAGGTGCCGGCGTCGCTGCCGTCGTCGTTCTCGGCCTTGACCATGGCGCAGCCGGTGGGGCCGGAGCACTTGACGCCCGGCTGGGTCTGGAAGAACTTGGCGTAGTACGCGAGACCGAGGTTGATCTTGGACGACTCGAGGCCTAGCTCCTTGTAGCGGCGGATGATCTCGAGCGAGGCCTTGACCGAGCTGTGGTGGCCGGTGACGGTGTCGCGGCGGTTGGTGAGGTCGTAGGTCATGATGTTGACCATGTCGACGGAGCCGAAGATGGTTGGGTTGTTCTCGGCGGTGTAGGCGATCATGTCACGCTCGAGACCGGGGGAGGCAATCGACAGCTCCTTGCCCAGGGGGTGGAGCTGCTCTCGGAGGAGCGTGAGCATCTCGGGGAACGCGCAGATCTCGACCGTCTTGCCCGAGTTCGGGTTCGTCTTGTAGTCGGCGCCGTTGCCGCCCGCGTACTCCCAGTCGATGTCGACAAAGTCGAAGCCGTACTTCACGCACATGTCCGCCACGTTCTTCGCCCACGTCATGCGAGTCTCCTGTGTTTGCGACCCCTCGCCGAAGCCTGCGTTATCGCTCCACCCCCCGATCGCAATACCAACCTTTACGCCCTCGTCGAACATGGCGCGCACCTCCGTAACGGACATGAAAGGGGTATACTCGCCTGCCGGCGAGGTGGTAAAGATGGACGAGTTCGCGAACGCGAGAATCACGTGGGTGATGCCGGTGGTAATCTCTCTCCCCGGTAAGGTCTTCATATGGCCCCTATAAAACGTTAGTACTAGGCTTTTCGTCGCTCTTAGCTTGGGCGTGGGAATACATACTCATCTAGATACACCACATTGCGTACTGCGCATGAACTACTAGAGCTGCTAGAGCTGCTGGAGGTGCCAGACATGCTAGAGCTGCCAGACATGCTAGAGCTACCAGATATGCTAGAGCTTCCAGAAATGCTAGAGCTGCTAGATATGCTAGAACTGCTAGAACTGCCGGAACTGATGGCGCTGTTGGAGCTGCCGGAGCCGGCAGAGCTACTGGAGCCGCTGGAGCTACCGGAGACGTTGGGCTTGTTGGGATTATAGCTGCTCACGCTGCTAATGCTCTTGTGGCCGCTGCTGGTGCCGGTGGTGCTGTCGCTGCCGCCGGCGGGGGTTGCGGCGACGGCGGCCGAGGCAACACCCGCCATCGTGATGGCTATGAGGCTGCTGGCGAACTTCATGATGAACGGATTGATTCACGAATTAGCAACTGAATGAGTATTCTATAAAAAAGGGAGAGGAAAGCCGACTATAGCCCGTCACTAATGGGAAGCAACACCGCTTATCGCGACGTCGACGTGAATGTTTATATGCCTCCTCGAGCAATCCCACCCCAACGCTTTGGCCTCAAACTCTTAGAGTACACCATTTCTCTCCACGATTATCGCAATTTCTCGCGCGGGTTCTGGAAGGGCGGCTGTATAGCGATAATCTCAGCCCGATGCTATCCTTGGTTCGCCGTGCTGTAGCTATCTAGGTAGGTAGGTAGTCGCTTGCATAAGCATTTGTTCTCCTTTACGGCGGTCCTACCGATGGTCTGGTCGAACGTCCCCGAAGCCCCGGGCTGTGAGATTAACCCGCGGATCGAAGCGGCTAGGATCAGCATCGCATCGCCGCCGGGCCACCCAGGAGACCTAGCATCTGAGAATAATAATAGAAAACCTTGGCTTACTGTCTATGGGATACCTGCGGCGTGCTCCATTTGGAAGCGTTTTGCTGAAACCACAATTTCAATACAGAATTGGGTATTTACACTCAGAAGGGAAAACGGATTGGGAGGGTTGATGGGCCATGCGCCCTCGAGGATCGGTGCCACCCGATATATTCACACGTTTCTTCAGACTGTAGGTATTGCCCCAATCTCCTTATGCTTAATTTCTCGAATCAGCCGTCCTCTATAGCGTTCCACATCCTCGGCGCGTAGGCACCGCGAACGTGTTGTTACCCAGTGTTGTGATCTATTGTGTACCTACCCTTGGTTAGAGTTATCACTTACAAGTCAATGAGTACATTATTTGGAAATTTGTGATAGCCTCACCCACAATTAGTGTAAGATTCTTGAAGAAATAATGATCAGAGGTAGGCCATGGTTCCCGTGAAATGGATATTTACCGCAAAATCGGAGACGGGGGTTGATCATGAAAAGTTAGGTAAACACAACGCCACTGCGATAGAGCGAGAAAGCGCTGGGAGGCGCACTCTTGGATCCGGGCAGCAGAAATGATTATCGAAGACGGGAACGCTCACTCACTACCCCCCGTTCCAGAATTATGGTTGTGCACACTGGTCTCAACTCAGCCGAACGCCGTGAACTGCTTATGGTAGATTTATGCCCCGTACCGTGACAATCGCTCGTCCTTTGGATGGCATTTCGACGAGGCTGAATTCCAGGGATTGCCGTGATCGGACTACTGGCACAAAATTAAGGGGAAAGGGGTTTTGAGAGAACCGTAGCTGTGGTGTCGAGATATAGCTGTAGCTTCTTGCAGCGCGTCCCCGAAATGGGAGAGGCCTACAAGAGAGCAACCTCGGGATAGAGCGTAGGGACTATAATACAGGATGTTTGTCGGGTTGAGTAATCGAGTTCTCAGATCGGATTCATTTGTTAGTAGCTCCATAAAAGATAGGCAGACAGCATTCGATCGTTTACTTTACGACAATATATTCGCAGACCTCGTGGTGTCGAGGTAAGACGGAGAATGACATGTGATCCCAGTTGACAGCCAAAAAAGGGGGGAGAAGGGAGGGGAAGAAACAGTTTACGGTATATGTAGTGTACACACTTGCATAAAAACTCATTTATCTAATTAGCATCCAGCTTCCCTCGAACAATTGAATAAGAGGGATTCAGTCTATATTACAAAGACGACACCTTTTTCTTCTCCCCAGGATGGCTGCGCAATCAACCAACAACAGGCACTTGCCTAAAAGGCAACAAACGCACCACCGCCAAACCCAGTTTGTAAGACGTAGGCAGAATACCTATCTAAACAAATCAGGTTCTTACAAAAAAAAAACCTGATCTGGGCTACCATTTCATCATCCCTGTAGCTCGTGGATCGGTCCCATAGCCGGCTGTCCGTTTCTGCCGTCGCCTCCTAAGTGCAGACCCGTGCTCTGGGCCGAGATAGGGGTCACCGGTAGACCGTGCGCGCCTGCATTCTGCGAGCCCGACATGTCCGACACGCCCGAGTATCTAGTGCTGTTGCCGTAGTTTCCGTGCATGTCCGGGTTGTAGGCCTGGTATCTCTGCTGGTGCTGTTGGAATTGCGGCGAGACGGGTGAGGTAGCCGCCGAGGTGTCGGAGTTCTTGGGCTCGTCTGCCGCCAGTTCGGGCTTGAAGCCGCATAGTGAAGGGTCTGCGTGTTCCGAGTCGTCTCTGGGGAGAGGTGGTGGTGGCGCCTGCGTCGTTGGTAGCGTTGCGGCGGCGCGGTCCTTTTTCTTCTGTCGTCGCAGCATAATCGCCATGACGAGGAGACATGCGAGAAGGAGGCCCCCGGCTCCTGCGCCCACGCCTATGCCGGCCTGGGCAGCGGTCGAAAGTCCAGCTGCCGTGGTACTGGATGTCGGGGTGGATTCTGAAGTAGGGAGCTCTTTAGGGCTAGTGGTAGATGACTGTCCCGTCGTAGTCGCCGCCGTCGTTGTCAGGGAGTTCGTCGAGTCCTGTGTAGGAGCATCTGTCGCCGAGGCTGGCTCGAAACCTGGGAAGAAGGAAATAGTCTCACCGGAACCGAGAGGCAAGTGTGCGATATTGGTGAGCGTAGGATTATCCTTGAAGAGAGGGATTTTGCCGTTGCAATCGCACTTGTCGGGGACTCCGAGACCTCCCTTCCCGCCGGACTCTTTGCATCCTGCCCATTCCTCATCGTTCTTTGTATCGTCGTTTGAAACCATGCATCGCACCAGGCCAACCCATTGCTGGTCATGGAAGCTGCCCTTGTTGGGACAGGCGGCCGAACCAAAGCTTTGGTCGGTGCATCCTGCTACGTAGGTACTTCCATCTACAGAGTGACAAGTTAGTTATAGATATATTTGTTTCCGTATGTAGTTTAGAATGTATTTTTTGGGGCTCTTACACTTGCTATTGTAGCAGGCGTTGCTCGAGAGGCACGTGTCGCCATGGCTGCAGCATGCGAAGTGTTGTCCGCGTCCGGCATCGTTCCCACAGGGAATGAAGTCATCAAGGGACCGCACGTTGACATTGGACCAGCAGGTCCCATTTGACAGCACTGGGTTGTAGTCACCCATCTCAAGGATATGCAGGCATATGAAGAACACGGCCGTTGACGTTGGAGGAGAAAGAGTGAAGGAAAGCGAAGGCAGAGCCGAAGGGTCGGATGGAGAGCACCTGACCTGAAGCCAAAGGTAAGGTGGAAGGTAAGGTAGTGTAGTGTAGAAATTGGAAGGACGAAGGCAAAGATGTTTGATTTGGTATCAAACATGCCAAACATGTCAGTTCGTGTAAATGTACTTAATTAATCTGTTTGCTGCAAGAAGCGCTGGGACCAATGAGAATAGTGTCCTGTTGCGCGGCGACTTGGTGTCACTTTCTGATACATACCTCATTACATTCACTACGACAAGTCACTATGTAACTTACTAGATTAGACTAGATGTGCCGCTACGGAAAAATCTGGTTTATTCCACCTAGTGATGTGATAGGTGATGCATCAGTGATAGGGAAAAGGGGTCAAACTTCGCACGAGGCTAAATTACGGATTGGGGGGGGGGGGGGGTTGCTACTATGTAATAAATACTCGTAGTCGTAGGAACAAAGGAGCAGGAAATTTTATTTCTGAACAAACCATTTCACACACGATGTAGTCTTTTTGACGACCCGAGCCTCTATCGGGCATAGGCAGTAGTACGTGGGTAAATATGACGGGGAGATATGTATCTGCAACCGCTAACATCTCGACCTCCTTAGGAAATAAAAAGAGCCCTAAAAGGCAACACTATATTATATTCATATACTGAGAAACATCATGTCCATAGTACTCCTCAAGTCGCCAAGTAATGCAATTCATCTCCTTAAAAGGCACATTGACAGAAGCGCAGGCTCGCTTCCCCAAAGGACGAGAAAGAAAGAAGAAAGGGGGACGAAGTTGAATTTACAACTAGATACCAAACACATTATCATTTATATCCGACTCTTTCTTTTTTCTTCCGCATATTCTCCTATCCATATATACCTCCATCGTTCATCCTTTTATATATATATATATAAATAAAACATGCCCCCCTCCCTCCCTTTCCCTACCAATCATATCACATTATCATTCCAAACCGCTGACGAGGTGTTTTTATCAACCCGAGCACAACCAAGTCATTAGATCTGCACCTCCACGGTAAACGGCCCCGTGAGCGGCCTATCCACCAGCACGCTCACGCTCTCCATCCCCAGCTCCGGCTCCGCCCTCTCGGCCACCTCCCCGTCGACCCTGAACACGGTAGCGTCGGTGTGCGGCAAGCCGAGGAAGGTGACCTTAGCGACGCGCATGCCCTCGTCGACGTAGCCGAAGGCGCCGTCGACGCGCAGCACGCCGTCGGCGTACGCGAACTCGACGCGGCTCGTGGCGGGCTGGTCGACACTAACGCCATCATCCACATACAGAGAGCCACAGGCGGTGCCGTCGCGGGCCAGGGGCACGAGGATCTCGAAGGGCTGGCGGCGCAGGTCGGCTGTGGTGGCGGCCCCCGCCGCCTCGGCGCGCAGCGGCACCGCCACGCCGCCGCGCAGGAACAGCGGCAGGTCCGTCCAGCCCTGGTCCGCGACCGTGACGCGCGCCCCGCCGCCCTCGACGCGCGCGTGCGTGTACCAGTCGTAGAACACGTCGTCCGGCAGGTACACGTCCACGCTCGTCGCGTCCTCCTCCGTCACCGGGGCCACGAGCAGGCCGGGCCCGAGGAAGTACTGCAGCTCGAGCGCGAGGGCCTCGCGGTCCGACGGGTAGTGGTAGAACACCGGGGACGCCATGGGCGTGCCGTCGGCGCTCTGCGCCTGCAGCGCCGTGTACATGTAGTCGAGCAGGCGGTAGCGGATGGCGATGAACTTGCGCGCCGACTCGGCCGTCGCCGGCCAGCGGTACAGCTCCTGCGGCAGTGAGTCCAGCGCGTTGTGTACGCGGAAGAAGGGTGCGAAGGCGCCTAGCGCGGTCCAGCGCGCGCACAGCTGCTCCGTCGTGTTGTCCCCGAAGCCGCACGTGTCCGCGCCCACCATCGGGATCTGGTAGATGGCCGTGAAGGCTAGCATGCTGCGCACGGCGAGACGGTACTGCGCCCACGACGACACGTTGTCGCCCAGCCAGTGGCCCACCTTGGTCCCCGCGCCCACAAACGTACTACGTGTGATGATTAGGGGCCGCTGCGTTGGCCGCCGCTCGAGCATGGCGCCGTGCGACACGATCGACATCATGCTGCCGTACATGTTGTGGGTGTCGTACATGGTGAGACCGTTGGCGTGCACGAGATCTGTGTTCACCGTCTTGTTCGACAGGCCGCCTTCGGCCGCATTCCAGCTGTCCAGATATGCGGCCTTATTGTGGATCGCATATTGGGGGAAGAGCAGGTCGCGACCCGGAAGGCCTTTCTGCTCGCCACCCTCGCTCTGGCGCGGGGCAACGAGGTGGCTAAAGTGCTCGCTCGGGGTCCCATCGCGGATCTCGAGAGATCGGGTCTGCTCGCTGTGGCTCGTGCAGTTCAGCGTGCCTTCGGGCTGGAAGGCGCAGGAGAATCCCGGTAGGGGCCTGGGTGGCGTACGCACTGGCGGTGGTTCAGGGGGGTACCCGATAGCCGAAGCGTCCGGGTCGTCGCAGGGGAAGAAGCATGGGAAGTTAGACGGCTCGTTCATGTCGATCCAGAGGGCATCGATATCGACACCATCCTCCGGTGAGAAGAAGGTGGCGAACTCGTTGTTCCAGTAGCTTGTGATGTTCTCAGAAAACCAGTCAGGGAACGCGGTCACGCCCGGCCATACAACTCCCTTCCACACTGAACCATTTTCGCGCAGCAGGAAGATATTATCATCCACGCCGCGTTGGAACGCTGCCGGGAAGTCCTGGTACGCCACAGCTGGGTCGACCATAACGACATAGTGCTGATCGCGCTCGTGTAGGTAGTGGACGAGCTCACGCATCATCGATAAGGGGAACCTCTCCGGATCGAGAGAGAACACCTGGAAACTGTTAGCAGAGGGTGATGGTTTACTACATGGTTGTATCCCTTACTCTTCTCCGGTACATATAGTCGATATCTGTCCACATGGTCTCCAGTGGGATACTGGCTTGGCTGTAGTTGTACACAACCTCTGCCACCTCATAGACATCCTGATATCCGTATCGACAATTGTGGAAACCGAAACCCCAGTACGGCATCATCGCAGGTAGACCGACAATCTCGGCATACTGCTTCGCGACCTCAATAGGCTCTGGGCCTGCTACGAAGTAGAAGTCTAGCACGCCTCCCAAAGAGTTGTATTCGAGATACTGTCCCGCCTCTTCTGTGTTATTGATCATGATATCCATGCCGTTGGAGTTGAGGAAAAGAACTCCGTGCGATCCAGTGTCGCGGTGCTCGTAATACACCGGGTGATTGCCGTACAAGTTCGCACCCTCGGGCACAGCGTAAGAGTCTTGCGACCAAAACGTGCGGATGTAGTTCGTCGTATTGAGCATGAACGGGTCCGAGTGCTCGCCCAAGCCGTACAGGCTGGGGTTCTCGGGCAACTTAGTCCTTAGGCGGAGATACTGCGATTCGAAGATTATGTTTGCAGCGGAGGTGTCGAAGAGCACCTCACCAGACTCGGAACGGGACACGGTGAACGAGAAGGGGCTCTCGACATAATCAAACTTCAGTGCCGACTGGTCCGCGGAGCAGCCGCCGCTTTCCGGGCGCGGGAACACAGACTCAGGTACCTGATAGACGCTATTGCCAGCATCTTGGATCTTGACGTGGAGCCTGTTGTCTGACACGCGTGTTAGTAAAGTGCACAACGCCAGCTGTAGAGGGTCGTTCTATGCGTACCAGTGTCGTATGAGACCTCCAAGGTTAAGTCCTCTAACCGTGCTGACCCCCATCTGCAACGACCCCCCATTTGCAACACGTTTTCCACCAAAACACTACATTTTTAAACCTTTATATTAAAATAAATAAAATAAGTAAAAATAAGTGGTTTAAAGTTTTAAATATATTAAAATATACTTTTAATATATTTATAAAAAATAATATTAAATATATAACCTTATTATTTTTATTTAATTTTTAAAATGTTAAAAAATACACTATATTTTAAAAAATAAAAATAAAAATAATTAAAAATACTTATTAATTATATTAAATTTATTTTATATGATATACTAATTAAACTTTATTATATAATTAAAAATAACTTTATAATGTTTAAATTAAATTTTAAATAAAATATTAAATATAAATTTAAAAATATTTTAATTTTAATTATAATTAATAAATAAAAATATATAAAATAATATATATATTATAATTATATAATATAATAATAATAAAATATTATATTAATTTTATAAGTTTATTATATTAATATATAAATAGTTATTTAATGTAAAAGTTTAAATTTTTATTATATTAAACATAAAATTATATATTAAATATAAAATATAAAATAAAAGTATTTATATAGTTATATTATTTAATTATTATATTTTAATATTATATAAAATATTAAAATATAATTTAATATATATATTTATTATAAAATTTATAAAATATAGCATTTTTTTATATAAATAATTTTAAAAAGTATATTTTAAGCTTAAATTTAATTAAAATAAATTATTAAAAATTATATTTAAGTTAATAAAAGCATAATAAATATTAAAATATTTTTTATAAATTTTTATAATGTGTTGTTGTTATTATATAATTAAAAGTTGCTATTTAATGTTGCAAATGAGGGGTGGTTGCAGATGGGGGTCAGCACGGTTAGGTCTGTTCCATAGACATTACAAGCCTCACCGGCGAGTGTCAGGTCAGCGGTAAGACCAGAGGCAGTGGTCTTGATGTTGGAAGCGGCGTAGCCAGGACAGGCCGATAGGGGGTCTGCAGTAGTAGGGTAATCTCTCCTTACGACAGCGGCAGCCGAAGCGGCCACGGCCATGAACAGGAGACTCGCCATGTCTGCGTAATCGGTAATTGCACCTGTGTCTGCGGTGAGCCGTGAGCAAGGCTGTCTCTCCTGGGTCCTGGGTGTGGTTATGGTCACACCATCTTATATAGTAGCCTACCTACCTACCTGTATATCTGTGTGTCTGGACCAGGCTCACCCTTTCTCAGCTGCTTTCTTCAGCATCTCACCACCAACATCACCGCCTCCCGACTAGTGTAGCTCCCTTGACCCTGCATGCATGGCAAGCAAGTATAGTACATAGAATGTTGTAATATTGGGGGATCTATCCCCACAGAGCCCCAGCATGCCCAGAGCTACTCCGCAGGGGCTAAGGCGACGTTTTTGCTATTGCGCCGAGAATAATCGCAGGCCTCAATTCCTTCGAGAACACTGGGGATGGATGGACGCATGCACGTGAATCCCGGCGCTCTCTCCCGGGGCCACTGTCTTCACTATACGAATTATCATTATTATAACTAAAATTATGTTCAAGGGCAGAGACAAGCTAAAGGCAGAGGGCATTCCCCACGACTTGATGAGGCGAGATGTTACATGCCATTTTCCTTCTTAGTGGCAGCACAATAAAGGAGAGGGGGGGCGAAGGAGAAAAAGAAAAAGGATTTTAAAATAAAGAGCAATCGGTTTTACTGGCAGATGGGAAAAAAGAAGAAGAAAAACCCGGCGCTTTTCCGGACATTTCACGGGCCTTCTCTTGTTGTTTTTTTCTTATTCTTTCAGGGGAGCTGGACTTCTTGGCTTCCCATGTCACCCACAGAGGGGATAGGTAGAACTCTAATCATAGGATGGAAGGGAGGGAAGGCTAAGTATGAAGCTAGAAAATGGGGGGAATGGGGTTGGCTAGGGGGATCCCCGCAATTAACTACCTAGGGCTCCAAGTCTAGAGCTTCTTTCCCCGCAAATATCCCTGTCGAACCCAGGAACCGTCGGGTCGTGCCTTGACTGACGTCCTTATGTCCGACTTTTTTTTTCTTTTCTTTCTATTTTCTGGGGTTTCTTTTTTCTGTTCTTGTGCTTGATATTCGTAGCACATCACATATTTCCCCGTATATCGCCCTTCTATTTGCGTCTCGTCTCTGTCATTGCAAGTTGGAATAAAACTTATATTAGGTAGTAAGCTGGGTAATAGGTAGGTAGGTAGGTAGAAAGCGGAGAATAGAGAGGGGGCGGGGCAAGAGGAGACAACTGCCTCGGTAACCTACCTACTTAGGTAGATGCATCAAATACGCCTAACAGCGTGAGGAAATAAACTCCTGGCTTCGTCACATGATTTCTGGTCGCTTTACAAGATCTCGCTCGAACGATGACATCGTTCAAACTACGGAAATCAGACGATGCTTGGTACGGTCGAATCGGCGATCAGTCTAGTTTGGATAACATTATCTTTATGGTAAAGCTGTATTTAATTCCGACAAGGCATTATATCTTGTTTCGTACGCTACGTCACTCCTACGATCAGGCCTATTGATATACATAGATAAGTACCTAGGTACTAAAGTATATCAAATAGGACGGCCCTGGGTATACTAATGTTACACAGGTGCTTAACCTTATGACTAAGCTTAATACTAAATAAAGTCGGTCAATTTTTAAGTTCTATTTGATTGATGTATAACATGAAGGCAAGAGATCAATCTATTGCCTCCATCTCTACTTGCACACCTTCTATGTATCTCTAACTTCTTATTCTATTTCCCCCTCTCTTTTCTTGTACGAGAGCCGCTGCCAAGCAATGCCGGGCTTTCGGCGCGCTTCGGCGCTTCTCATATCGCGTGTCATAGGATTAGCTACACCTACTTATCATCCGAACTCGTGAGATCATAAAGAAGCGGTATGTGCGCGGGCATCTGCGATATACAGTACCTAGGTAGGCAGCTTCGGCAACCGAGTGCTACGTACTAGGCTAGGTAAGTAATTGGTGAGGTCAGGCTTCACATGAACGATGAACGACAAAACTCCGACTCCGACTCCAACTCCGCCTCCGCTTCTCTAACCCCACGGTGGGGCGGGGAGGATCCACAACTTGGATGTGAAGTGTTGGAAGACCGTAGGTAGGTTGCGCTTAATTACGTAAGGGCAATAAGTAGAAGACTTTGCTATAAGATAAATTCCGCACTTTGAGTAATGATGAGGAACCATGCATATTCTCGCTTATATACGGGCTTCTCGTCTATAGGGATAGTAATAATAGGTAGATACATACCACTTTGTTGTGCAAATCGTCGTTTTCGATTGTATATTTCGATGTAAAGTCCGGAAGAGGAAAAGGGACGGCTGGAGAGGACCCTACCTATTTGAACTTCCGTAGATGTATTAAAGGACTCTAATCTCCCCCTTTTCTAAAGCACCTACTAACGGCCTCTCTCGAACACAGGCCAAATTATATATTTTCATCATGATCCTTCTGTCGTATATCCAACAGACTAGAGCCATATATCTGCGCATCGCAAACAAGGCATTTAGTCTGTGATAGTTTCGTATTCGAGGACGATTATTCTCACATTCTTACCCTCTCCTAGTTAAAAAAAAAGTCAGCCAGGACAGCTCACATGCGATGATTAGGTATGGCTTATTTGAAGTCTTATCACGTATTTTGGTACTGGTTTCTTACCCATCAATCAGCTCTTGGGTTAGAAGATTGGCACTGTCATTAACGGGGGCCTTGGGCCCTTGTTCTCGTGAGTTGATGCGTATAAATTTCCAAGCCAACTGAGCCTAAGCACAAATGCATTTCCCCCTCAGCTATGCGCACAGAGTAGCACGACGCCGTCCTCGCGAGCCGTTCTGAGCGCGGGAGTTACCCCCCCCCCTTTGCTGTCATAATTGATGGGAGTGGCACGACATCTCCAGAACCTGACCTCAACTTAAGAAAGCCTTTCCAACAGCAATTAGGTACCTAAATTTGGAGTTCCGACCTGACGTGACACAAACTAACACGTACATCTGGTACCCGGCGCGGTTACCGACATTGATAGTACGGGGAGGTCTGGTTAAGTATGTGTGTGCCTTGTGTAGTTACCTACCTAGGCAAAATACATACATAGGTAGTTCCCTACCTACCTACCTACATCCGTCAACGTACATAAGGTAAGGTTGTAGATCAATCGCGGGTATCGCATTCATTTGCGAGTACCGGATCTAATGTATGTACCCTAAGTACCTAGGTAGTGCAGGCATCAAGTGTACATTACCTTTAGATCAGATCGATTGACGTTACACGGCCACGGAGACCTACATGATCGATCTATAAGTGTGACGTCACGGACTGGGGGTTTTCTCCCACTTAAAATGAAAAAGGTTGTCTACATAAGTAGTAAGGTACTACCCGAAGTAATTGGCTAATTATGTCCGGTAGATCAAATAGAGGGCATTAGACAATCTTCTTCAGCCGGAATGGAACTGTCCCGTCCTTACTAATGTCTGGTGTCGCGGAACTCAAGTTTAACTTTACCCAAGACAAGAGGTTAATCCACACCAGACTAAGTACTCTTAAGCCTAACTTGTCTTACAAACAACTTTGAACTCGTACAAGATCTCGGGCGACATATGTACTTGGTGAAATAAGTATACAGGAATGATCTGTACCTATGTCCCAACCCAATAAGCGAACCCTTTTCAAAAGAAACAAAAGCTTTCTTATATTTATCTCTCCCCATGTTTCCTTATACCACTAGTACTTCCTCCAGTTTCCCCCTTGTGTACTCAGTAACTTATTTCACTGCACCTTCTCACTTCACCTTTTCTGCTTGCCTATTTTCCTCAACTCTACCTATTTACATACGCACTTTGCTGTCGCTTCTCGTCTGTCTCTCTTCCCCTTCCTCTTTCTACGCTCCACATGTTTCAAAGCTCGACACCAATCAACTGGCTAACTGACTAGTTGTCTCTTATTCTGTATCTAACTTGGTGTATTTCTCTCTTGATTTGCCAATTCCTTCTTTTCCTCCTACTTATCCTACTCCTATATCCGGACTCCCCACTCTTGCTCCCCTAGCCCGCCATCCCCTGAATACCTCCAGAGAATTAAAAAAAAAAAGCGCGACTCAGCACAGAGAAAGCTGAAAAGGAATTGAAGAAAAAGAACATAATTGTGACGAAGCAGAACAGCTGCATTCCTGTGTATATATATGATATATACCTAGGGATATATATATCAAAAAGAAATCCCCTTCGAAACCGAACCCGAAACCGAACCCCAGACTTCAGGTTCAACCCCGAATAACCACAACTGGAGAAAAAAAAGGGGGTAGTCATACATCATAGGGTGATAACCGTGTCAAATACGCTAAGGGAAGGTGAAAACAAAGAAGACAAAAAATATTTCCCAACAATCAAAAGAAAAAGAAAACCCAAACTCCATTCAATATAAACCCTAAGAGATTCCCGAAACCCCTGAGTTGGAAAAATGAAAAGCAAAGAGGGAGCAAGCGTTTGGATCGTTATCGGCATCCATCATCTGTATAGAGTCCATGAAGCAGTAGCGTTGAAAAGGAAATATTTGTGAATAAGATTCCTCCGTATGTTGCCTCTACCCGTGCCTCCCTGAGGTCAATAGGGCGAGATAATAAAAGATAAGAGCAAGAGAACGTGTGTTGGTGTCGTGCATGCAGTGTCTGTAGTATGTGTTTTGAACCCTTTTTTTCTCCCCTTTCTTTTTTTTCTCGATAAAAGGCAAGAGCATTCTTCTCTTGGAGGAGTGAAGAGTTGAAACCTGCCTCCCTTTTTATTTTAGTGTCACCCATCCACGTCCATTTTATCCACCATGGCCATTTTGTCTACCACAGTGCTCGCCGCCACTATTGTCCGATCTTCCTGATCTCTCTTGTTACCATCCGATTGGTACTCTATGCTGTTGTTATTGTTATTTTCCTTGTCGCCGCCGCTACCGGCGCCACTGCAGAGTCGGTATTCACCGTCCTCTTTCCGTTCGATGATACCCTCCTCTAATGCCCATTTAGCTAACAGTCGATCAACACCTAATCGACCTGCCTCTCCCTTTTCCATATGCCTGCCCACATGTTCGGTCCACTCATCCCACGATGTGGGACCCTCAAATACGCTTGCGCAGTCCGGTTTCGGACATGCTGAACGTTGCGGGGGCTGTCTTCGAGTCACGAGGCATGATTGTTGCATTTCTTTAACGTGGGTTTCCCAATCGGCTTGCAGTTTACTATCGCCCTTGGCCAGGGCCTTCTTGATAGCGAAAGGAGCGTGCATGCGTCGGAGGTGCTGTGTAAAAAGATCTTTCCGGTTGAACTCATTTCCCTTCCCATCGATGGTACCTTGTGAACAAGACGAGCATCGGTAGTATTGTAGACATAAATGCTGCGAAGCAATATGCCTTTTCCACTCATTTTTAGAACCAAAGGTGCTAGTGCAGCCCGCAAATGCGAATGCACATGGAAAGGGGCGTGTATGTGCCGCAGCGATATGCTTTCGCAGCGACGAAGAATCCTTAAAGGGGGCATGGCTACAAAGGTTGCAGCGAGTCTCCTGCTTGGGTGCTTGTTTCTGGAGTGAACGACGCGGTTGTTTAGGCCGGGCAGATGGTGTGGTTATCTCCGCATTGTAAGGCGTATCGTCTGCCCCAGATTCATTGGCTTCATGAGGCGACCGCTCTTCGGGCTTTATATCTACTGCGTGTACCGAGGACGGCGTGTCGTCGCTAATTGGCCGCACGTGGCTCAACGCTTTGAGTTGCTCTGCTGCTTCCTGCATTTCAGCCGAATCCTCAACCTCCTCCTTCCTTGACATGACAGAACCCGGTGTTGTATTGGGAAACGGAAGGCCTGCAGATATTGATGATTGGGGCACACTCATTGGATCGAGTCTACCCACGCTCTCAGGGCGGATCGGTGTCTCGGGGTGTACCTGAGAGTGAGTCTGATCTTGGGGAAGGAGGCTGTGCCGGTGAACAACGGGAGTTGTGGCCGCCATTTCTCTTGCTTCCAGAAGCATACGGCCGTCCTCCACATCCTTCGCCGACGCCTTGTTTACAGACATAGACCCAACTAACCGTTTATAGAGAGAGGTCATATTATGTGAGTTGACGTAGCCCAAGAAGCAGCAAACCTTGTCATGCTGTACAACATTCCAGACAGGGACTGGCATCGACACGAGGAGCATGGTGGGCGGCCCGAGGAACATGCCCTCAACCGCTACCTTGGTGGCGAGGACAGGGGTGTTATGGAGCCAATGATTAAAAGAAGACATGTCAGGACTAGCTTCGCCAACAAAGGTCGTGCAAACCAACACTCTGGGCTCGTCAAATGTCAAGTCCGCGACTGCGCTCGGGTGGATCGCATGGTCCTCACGGGCTGTTCTTGCGCGTTGCGCATCACTATCCGCTGTCGAATGGGGAGATTGTAAGTGAGGGGCAGCAGTAGGTGGTAGGGGGCAGAGGCTCAGGGTCTGCCCCTTGACCGAAGTCAAAGCATATACGAGCGGCAGCTTTTCAGCCACGGATATGCTCTTACTCGCTCCATTGGTGAGGCCGGAGGCCTGCAGAAGCTCCCGATGCCTGAGCAGGGCAACTTCTTGATACAGGTGTTCCGTGGTAAAAGGCCTCCCGCTACTTAGTTTTACAAAAGCCTCCGTTATGTTGGCCGTAAAAGACGGCACGCCTAG
This sequence comes from Biscogniauxia sp. FL1348, assembly GCA_022544895.1. Lineage (NCBI taxonomy): Eukaryota > Fungi > Ascomycota > Sordariomycetes > Xylariales > Xylariaceae > Biscogniauxia > Biscogniauxia sp. FL1348. Next base: position 386,750 of record JAJNNV010000006.1, on the reverse strand, counting down.
ATCCCGGGCATAATACTCGGGGCTACTTGCCGCAATGACTTGCTTCACGCTGCTACCACCGTCAATGGGATCTTCCCGGGAAGCACAAGTGTCGAGCAGCAAGAGCATGTCGGACGACGAGTCCTCAAACAAGCAGCGCAAGCCGTTCCATTTGAGCTTCGGCGAGTCTCCTCTCGGATTGCTGATGTTTTCTCGAGTCAGCATAGGCGGCCCCCGCTAACCAAAAGAAACCTACCATGCCCAGAAGAGTTGATTGTCCGCGCCCTCGTACCCGTACCCGGCGTAATATACTATCAACAGGTGGTCTGGAGCTGCCCTCTCGAGAAAGGAGGCCATGCACACGCCCAGTTTTATGCTGGGATTGGCGACTGTCGGGATATTCCATCGGTCGGTGCGGTAATTATACCGTTCGCGCAGGACCTGCTCGAGGGCGACCAGGTCCTGCTCCGGCGTCACGTCGTCTTCCCAGCGCAGAATCAAGACAGACACATGGTTGTAGGGAGACCGCTGGGACTGTCGGTAGATAAGCATGGCGGCATCCTGCAGGTGTCTCGCGAAGGACTCGAACTCGTGCCTCTCGGGAGGCGGTGGGGCGGCCTCCTGAACCTGGTACTGCTGGGCAGCTTGAGCCTGGGACACGGTCAGCAGCGTGCAGTCGATATGCGAGCAATTGGGCAGACATACGGGCTCATGGGCGAAGGCGGGCGGATGAGGAGGGCTGGCTTGAGGCTCAATCTTGGGTGCCAGCCTTCTCTTCTTTGCCGCCGGTTGGTCCATGGAGAGGAAGAGGGCAAGGCTCGGGGATTGGGGCGACGGCGGGATGGGAACTAAGCAGGAATTGACAGCAGAGCAGATGGGAACAGCAGCATGGGTGGTCTATGATAAGTAGTGTAGTGGCATCTGGCGTCGTGGCTCTGGGACAGTTGCGGGAGATGGAAGTAGGGATTTGGAATCAGGCTGGAAGAGAGAGAGAAAGGCTGTAGAGCAAGGCTGGATTCGGGGTCAATGGGGGTTTTTGGCTGTAGTAGGATGTACATGGATACATACGGTACGCTACTGTGTCCATGCTGTGCTGGGCCTTTTGGCTGGGCCTCGACGGTCTGTCTTACTTGCACCTGGCAACCTTGCACGACCGTGCGTGTAAGAATTCCATGTGTAGCTATGTAGATAGTGACCCGGCAGCCCGATACGCGAATGCGCCCTGTGACTAGTGGGGTGGCGCAGCATGGACCAGCTCTGAGATAGCCAATGACAGCAGTTCTTTGCGCTTTACTCACTCGATAAACCAATACCTAGGTAGGTACGTTTATGCTAGGAAAGTAGGTAGTTGCAAAAAAGAAAGAGGGAAGACGAAAACGAAAGAAAAAAAAAGAGATAAAAACCCAGCCTTCCACACCCAGCAAGGTTTAGGTACATAGATACTAGGTAAAAGTACTGTACCCATGTTCTCTTGTATCCGCCTGCTCGCCTTACCTTACCACTTATGTATCTACCTCTTCGTCTTCTTATTCCTTCCCCTCTTATCCCCCCGCCATGACTGCACTACCCTATGTAGGTTACCCTATTACAATATACCTACTGTACAGTACAAACTCCCCCTGGACCACTTCCCTAAAATCCCCAAACTAAAATTCCAACCAATTCCTTTCTTTCTGCGGGCCTCTCCCCCCTTCCAGAGGCTGCGGGCCTGTATGCATACTTGCCTACTACATACAATGTAGTATGCATCTACCAAATGCTCATACACAATGTACATACATATTACCTAGTAGGGACCTAGTCTGACATGCTAGGTACCCTAGGCATTTCATCCGGACGAAGCGCATTGGTCCGTCCTCGCCCTTGCTACATAAAGCTACTAGGCTGCAACAATAATACTGAAACCTTAGTGTCGTAAAACTTGAGCCATTCGCAGTTCACAGATGGCCGGAGGTAAGGGGAAAGGGGGGGGGTCCCATCCATGGAAAAGGAGTACCTAGGTATGAGCACCTAGAGTAGGAGTGGGTAGGTAAGTAGTAGGCAATGCAGATAGGTTCCATTTTTACTTACTACATATCTACTTAGGTATGTAATGCGAGGTCCGTCTCGAGTCCTCATACCCACCTAGGTTAGCCACCTCCAAAGGTTAATTTTTTGGCTGGTGACGATGCTTTCATCAATATTGATACCTAGCAAGAAATAGTGAAGCCCACCCTCTTTGATAAGCATATAATCTATCTTCTACATGTGCCAGTCTCAAAAACCTACCTAGCTGTCGTCAACATGACAGAATAATAAAAATGACTCAAATCATTTATACATATTAATAAATATTAATTCATTTAATACCTACCTACATACCTAACCTAGGTGTGTATACCACATGCACCTATCACGACCACATACTCACAATTAAATACTTACCTACCTACTATCTACCTACATATACCAATTATTCATGATTACTAAACCATCACCCACCGCGCCGTACCGCCCAAAGAAAAAAAAACAACAACAAGAACAACAAAACACCCCGCTCAACAAATACCTATTGGGGGGGCGGGCAAAACGCACCCAGGCACATATCTTGGCTGTCTAGAACCAAATAGGTAGGTAAGGTAGAAGCAGCAACCGAAGCGACCCGGCCTCCCGGGACCCGTAGGGCAGGACGGGACGGGACGGGACGTTGGGACAGCGGCGACGGGATTCGGGTCTCGGGTCTCGGTGCAGCCTCGTCTTCTGTGCATGCGCTCGCGGTCCGGCAGAAAGAGATAGAATGAGTAGGTAGATCGGGTATGTAGGTAGATACGAACAACACACCCCGAGTCCAATATAAGGCATGGAATGTCAATCACCTAGTGAGTGCAAGCAAACACAACCGACTGAACAAAAAAAAGGAATAACTGGGTTGGGATAGACTGCCAGACTCTGCAATAAACTTGGAGGTTATAAGTTCTCCTCTTACTAACTGAAAGTTGGCAAAAGGAGACTATATTTTCAGTTCCCTTAGTCTCCACAACCATCACTATGCCTATAGGCACTTAAGTACTAGGCAGGTTAAGCAGGTACCTACTTATGTACGAAATCACTTACATCTCGTCATATGTATCACATCAACAGCAACGACATACCCATCTCCGTCTATTCGGCCCTATCGACCTGTCCATTATCTATCAGAAAGGGGGGAGTGGGGGAAGCCAAGATATAGGTAGTAGGAAAGATTTATTGCCATCAGATTTCGCATTTTTCTTATTTCTTTTTGTTTTATTCTGTTAAACCAAGAGAAAAACTCATTCACATATCAATATACATGGTTAAGTACATACATATATAATTCAAAGTTGTGTGTGGGGGTATTCCGTTTCCGCCGAAGAGCCAGCAATTCCAAATACTGATAGTAGTAAGCATAGACAACCAGTTTCATGCTCCATCCGTTCGTCCACCCATCATCCATCTGTCCACCCTTTCCATTCATTCATACCAGCTTCGACTTCATTATGTGATTGTGCGAGACACTCACATACAGACATTCTCCTAAATCCCATAGAGATTAGATTGAGACAGATAGACATGACTCCCTCTTTCTGATATTACCCCCCTTCTTTTTGAGTTCTGCTGTCTTTTAAATCACACCCCCAATATAATTCGACTTGCAACCCGTCCGTCCGTCTCAACACCAGCGAACTCCACCTTCGCTGTTCTGATAACGAGCGTTCAGTTCCGTTCTCAAGACATAGATGCACACACGAGTGCGCGGGGTGAAGTAATAGAAAGAGAAGTCGGAGAAATGGCAACAAGGAAAGAAACTCCTTGCGTGTGCATCCTTCCAAGTGCTCTCTTCTCGATTTTACACTTTGGTTTCGTTCGCGTGTTCGACGCCAATCTTCTCCTCGGAGGAGACGAGGTTCCGCTCGAGCCGGATGATGGAGCGGTCGTTGCGCGTCTTCCAGGCCGGGGTGCCGATGAACGGGATGGAGCCCGGTTCCGTGTTCTCAAAAATGGCCGCCACATCCTCGAGCGTCTTGTTGGCTGTCTCGGGGAACATGAAGAACGTGTGCACGAACATGGACGCGCAGAACACGGCGAACAGCACGTACGTCTTCCAGCTGATGTTGGCGAACGAAGGGGGCACGAAGTATGCCAGCGCGAAGTTGAACGCCCAGTTCGCCGACGTCGCGAGTGCCACGGCCTTGCCACGAACCCGCAGCGGGTAGAGCTCTGCTGGGTATGTCCACGAGCAGGGGCCCCACGTCGGTGCGTATGAGGCCACAAATAGGTAGGTAGATGCGATAACGGCCTTAGCGGGTGCGCCCGAGATAACCATCGAAATAGCGGCCGTATCGAACCCATCCGCTGGCGTTGCCGGTCGTGAGTACACTGCGAACAGACCTGCGTTGATGGCCATGAACAGACACATGAAGAACGCACCGACCAGCATGGGTATGCGGCGGCCCCAGGCGTCCAGCCAAATTAGAGCCGGGACAGTCATGACGACGTTGATGATAAACTGGATACCGCTTGGCAGCAGGTCATTGCCCATGCCGGCCATGGTGAAGACGTACGAGATGTAGTACATCATGACGTTCATGCCGGTTAGCTGGGACCATATCTGGGTGAAGATGCCGATGTGCGTCCGGTTGATCATCCGTGGTCGTAATAGCTCGATGTAAGACACATCGGCGTTCTGGCGCTCGAATTCGACATTTTCCCGGATTTCTGCCATCTCCTTCGAGACGATAGGGGCGTCCGGGTTGCCCTTGCCATGGACAAGCGTGAGAACGGCCTTGGCCTCGTCCCAGCGGTCTTTCTTGGCCAGCCAACGAGGAGACTCGGGGAGAACCAAGAGACCTAAGAACAAGAGGATAGCCGGGATCATCTGCAGTCCCCATGGGAGACGGAAGGCAGCCGCGCCATTGATGAAGCTGGATCCGTAGCACAGGAAGAACATAATGGCGATACCCCATGTAATAGCCCACTGCTGCATTCCGATAAAACGGCCTCGCTGGGACGGCGGAGAGATCTCGGAGATGTAGACGGGAACCTGAGCGGAGCAGATGCCGACACTGAGGCCGTTAATGACACGGCCCACGATCAACATGGGGATATTCTGCGACGCGCATATGATGATGGAACCGACGATCCTATCACCAAAGTCAGTTAAAATGAATTGCCTTCTATTAAACACTAAACCCTGACGTTGGAGCATTGCTTACCAGATAATAGCGCCGACCTGGATAGAGGTCTTCCGACCGAGGATGTCAGAGAGAAAACCAGAGATGATAGCGCCAAGCCACGAGCCGCCAGGCATAGCAGCCGTGATTCCACCTTGTAGGACATCGTCGGGACCTTGGCATTGACCAGTCGTCGGGTTGTTTCCCTGTCAGGCTGTGTTAGTCGAGTTCTCCACGATTGTGTGAGTTTACACAGGCTGGGCATGAGACACTGACTTGCTGATTGAACTGACACTTGTAGGGTTGTGTTGCTATAATAGCGCTCATGGACGAGATATCGAAGCCGAATAGCGCACCGCCTGTCCTGTCATATTAGCACATTTGCCTTTTTTATGCATCTCCCCCCATTAGGGAGGGCGATGGCTAGGTAGTATTGGGAAGAATCGGGGGGTATTGATGTAGGCAATGCGTACCGATGACGGACGTGGCCGCGATAATGTATATATTTCCGAAAGTTTTCATCTTGTCTGAGACCCCGCGTGGTCTACCATCGACAACTAGGGGAAAGGAAGTGAAAGGGATATACTATAGTATATTGGGGTATGAGACGTTGGAGCAGGTACTCGCAATGAGACGGGACGGGACAAGACAGAGGAGGCGAGGGGAGGCGGGTGCCGATCCTGTTATATAAGTACAACAAAGACGCGGAGGTAAGAAAGCGGCGGCATCAAAACTACTTCCTAGGTAAGCAATGGAAGCAAGGAAAACAAGCTTGACCCGGAATCCTGGTAATGCGTAAGTGAAAAGGTAGGACAGGTAGTAGGACGAGAGATGAAGGACCTCAGCAAGGGGAGAGGCAATACATTCTGTAGCGACGCACAGTTTCTTACATACTACTAACCTACCACGTAGCGAAGTACCTCAAGAGAAAGTCTATCTCTATGCAGACTTCCTTCTAGCGCAAGGCCATTCTGCAGTCCCGAACCTTGATGAATGCGTCGAGGGCATCCTGTCCTAGCGGATGATCGTCCCAGACTCGACCTGCGGTTGGCTGACATCCCTGGGAGTAGCAATACACGAGCCCATCACGAGGCCGAATCAACAATGGGCGGTAGAACAGGGGGGGCATTGTCGTCCGGATGCTGCTTGGGTTTTTTGGTTTTTTTCCCCTTCGCATCAGCACATTGATCGTACATTTTGTTGACTTGGATAGGATAAACGCCGTGCTCTTCCTCCGAGACAGCGGGCTTAGCCCCCACAAAAGACGCATAGAGACGAGCATGGGGTTATGGGGGAGCATGGTTTAGCTCGTGGACCTGGAGATTTGCGGACGAATTCGATCAATTTCCTACCCCGGTTTTGGTACTTGGACCACGAAATGCCCCCCAATGTGGATATGATTCAAGGGAGACACCAGTCTTCCGTACAAGCGCACCACCACGATGAGAGCGATAGCAGCGGGTCCTTGCCCTGGGCCCCTAGACATGGCAACCGTTTGCCTCGGTGGAATGCTAAGCCGGAAGGAATATGTGTCTGCCGGCACAGCTAACCTATACTTGGTGGTGCGTGAGAATGTCCTGTTCTAGCAGCTAGCCATGGCCAACCGCATTCCAGGAATCCCAGCTCACTACCTTACATACCCGGGACAGACAGCCTTTGCATGTCACAAGAACGGTCTAGGTAGGTGGGCTGATGGTGCGGCTCGTCGAGCACCTGCGATTCCCTGCCGTCTGAGAGGCGTCGACAGGAGTTTCTTTTTAGAAATATGCCACTAGCAACTAGCGATTGGCGTCCGCGACTGCGACCGTGAGCGGCGAGGCCGTGTTGTAGAATGAGATCGGCAGACCCCAGGATCTGGGGAAACTTTGGGGTAACTCGCCGTTAACTACCTACCTAAACCCAATGGGCATTGTCCATTGGGTATTGCGTGGTGTTTTTCATTCCATGCTCCTCGTTTCATAGATCTGTCTCCCCTTTTCGAACTTGCGGAGAAGGGAGATGGATGGAGGAGTATCCGCTTATTCGCACTCATAGGGTGGAAAAGGTAACTCGGTGATGTCAATGGCGCCTGTTTGGGTGTCCATGCTGCCATGTTCCCATCAATGCGACGCAACTCGGCGTGATGGATCATGAGCACGGCCCGAATAGACACTCGAGAAGCATCCACTACCTAGCAGCGACGAAACTCGCACCGGTCTCTCGCATACTAAGTACCTAGGTACCTAGTCCTGATCAAGTTACTTCACCTACACTTCCTTATTCCTGGCTGGCAATTGATGACCGGCGACTTACTGACAATGAAAAGAAGCTTGCAACGTTGCCATCTCCCCGCAATTCGCCACGCCCGACGATGTGGTCGCGAAAGTCCCTATGCACACACAACACACTTTTACTCATTCATTCCCCTGGTACTGGGACGTTTTTCAGTCTGCTGATTTCCTAGACTTTGTTCTTTGCTGCGCACGTGTATGCACAAGGATCGAGGTCAGCTTCGTATTGGGCCAGGCTGGTCGGGTTACGAAACAGACGCGGAGAGGAGATGTTACCTACCCGTGGACAAGCGATTGCAGGCGAGCACAGGCGGTCTAGAATCTTTACGAGTTGCCATGTGAAGCTGGTTGGAATTGCTTCTTCTTCTTTTTCTTCTTCTTCTTCTTTCCTTTTTTGTTTTGTTGTTGTTGTTTCGTTTTGATATTTTCCCCTTTTTCTCACCCTCCCGATCTTAACCGCCCCTTCTGACTACAATTGACGGTGGAATGCCTTCGCTTACATTTGTCGGTTAAGATGTCGTCGTATGCTAAACACCTGATGATGCTCAGCTGAGAATGACTTGTACCTGATAGGGTAGAGCTGAGAGAAGGCCGTGTGTTCGATATTCTGTGCTTAGGTATCCTGTGGTCTGTTCGTAGGCATTGTCTCGTGTCTATCGGTGGCGGAAGGATTCTGGAAGATGAGTGTTACAATGCATTGCATATCACTTCGTCGGAACGATCGAGCAATCAGCCAATAATCTCATTATACGTCAACTATGCACACCGAAAATGGAAGAAGAAAAGATGACAAACATAAATGGTGGTGTTGTGTTTAAGAGTGACATGAATTTCATGTACTTAAGTACTAACTTACGGCTACAGCTACGCACGGCGGGGTTCAGGGTGTTTGCTAGCTGTCATTTAAAGTTTAAACGGTACCTACCTACTATACGTACCTAGGTTAGGTAGGTATTGCTACATCACGTGAAACTACTCAGGTGAGCGGGGAAATTGGCGTCAGTCTTTCGTCGTGCCCAGGGGCCTTCCCGATTGATAGTACTAGTCAACATCAAAAATGGCATTTACCCTAATTATACACAGAATACATGCTTTGAGATATCAAGCTTCTAAGGTTAAACTTAAACCTTCCACTTGTCCATCCTTCCGTTTCATATTTGCGCCGTGCATAAGTACCACAAGTGACCTACCTAGTTTAGCTGTATGTGCTCACTTCTCAGATAAGCTGGAATGAGAGACACCCCATCAGATCGCAGATGCCGGCTCTCGGTACCACATATGACGCTTCTCAAACACTACATAGAGTAAGTACTTAGGTAGCTAAAGTGGCCTTGGACATCGCGAGACATCAACTCCTGCTAAAATTGTACATAATCAGTCTTGTAGATGCTCTCAATGGCGCACAACGTTCAACCCGATTCCCGTGATACAGCTTTGCGAAACACATACTCACCCTAGATTAGGCAATATCAACCTACCCATTCCAATGCTAGTTGTAGAAGCATCAGAATAATTATCTTAAGAGTTTAGTATCTAACGACTCATTTCAAAATAATTAACGTCTAAAATTTACCTATTTATTTAAAAAGTCCCTTATGAAAAGGTACATCAGCAGTGTCGACACTTAATCATGAATTCATTGCGCAATCCCTACTGTTACGCTGTCCAACTCGACATGATCAAATAACAACACTATTGTGACATCTCACCCATCAGCCTCTGTGAATGCGATTAAATACCGCAATATTAAGTGTTGATTGCTTCAAGATAAACTTATCAGCTCTGGTTATTAGGGTTATCGATCCATCTTCGACGGGGGCATGGTGTGACGCGCTTCCAATGTATTCTATAGATGCTCGAAAATCAATAGCCTAAGTCTTTGGAACTTCTATGACAGCAACAAATATTTCTCACGCTATCGGGCTATGCACGTCGAGGTTTAGAAGATGGGACTTATTTGATGTGAGTCGATGAAATACATCTTAGGTTTAAAGACAGACGAAGGCCGCTTTCGACCAGAATTATATAATGCCGGGTGGGTAAGTACAAGCGAGGAATCAACGTCTTGTCGCAACTATTTCGACCATATCTTGACCTCGACAAATTTATTATTTGTGAATGTGGCTCCAGCCATATCATCTCAGATCCGAAGACACGGAGGCCCAGGCACATTCTTTTGTATGGTCTAGAATAAAAGTCTCCAAAGTTCTATAATCTATTTTTAAACTTTAACTTTATAGTTAAGTTGCATATGTTGATGCAGCTAAACATTGAGTTAGCGTAGAGAAAACCATGGACTCCAGTTCTTGGGGACATAAACTGCCCTTACGTATTGTCCGAAGCTACATAGGTACGCAGCTCATCAGCAATATGAAAGGCATGCTTGACTTTTGTGTTGCGGAGATCCAAGTCAATTATGGTGGTAAGGTGTTCAGTTTAGATATAGTTGGGCAGTTGGGAACACTACCGCGAAAAACCAAGGTCCGCATTTCTACGATGCAAGATGGATGGATGGATGGACCTCGGGAGCTTCTAGAAAGGCTCTGCTTTGCTCCGCTGTCAGAGACAAAGGTACTAGATTTGCCATTTACACTAGTTTTTGCTTTTTTTGCGGGCCCTTAATTATTTTTGCCCCATCGAATGCAAAACATTGATACGAACTCTGAGGTCAATTTAGCGTGTCGACAATGACATCCAAGATTTCCATGCGTGCCGTCCCCCCATCGGCAGCCGCTGAGTGGTGGATAGGACCTGATTCTACTTTCTACCCTCTTCTATCGATAGAGCCTCCACCAATGGGAGTCGTGTTTGCGTGCTTAAAGAGCATGCACCGCCACAAAGTCCAGCTCCGCTGGGATCTTAGGTTTGGGCACCTGCATTCCGAGGCGCCCGAGTTGATTTAACCTAACCTAGTGGTGTATTGGCGGGAGACCACTTACCAATACCCGCCCAATAGGAATATCGAATTGAACGCATTAATCATCATGTAGGTACATTTGCCTTTCATCAGAGAGGCAGCCGAGATGCAAGTTTCAATCCTAATCAAGGTTTCTTCTCCTTTCCACTTTCTTTCCTTTTTTGTCGAGTGTCAAGTGCCAACCCACAATTCCATAGTACTGGTTGGCTTTAGGTATGTATTGGAAGTGATAAGTGGGTAGGTAGGTAGTCGGGTAGTCATCAGGTATTCACAGCTGTCTTACTTTGCGGCAGCTCACGGATGGCTCTGACGAATAGCCTAACACTCTGCGAATCGGATATGGACGGCTCCGAATATACTACCTCACCTAAGGTTTAAGTGCTTAGCTCTTGAAGGGACTACTTGACTACCTACTACTAGGTAATTATCAGTCCCCCTCGCATCTGAATGGTGTAAATGCAGTCCGCAGAAAAGGAGAGAGCATGTTATTAATCAAATCGGGAGGGGCAAATGCCGATGACGGTAGGAGAGTTAGAGAGTACAAGAAAGAAAAGAGGATGTGCAGATTGATGAATGATGTCACCTACTAGGTATGTACTTGTCGGTTATCGAAATAGGCTAGGGATGCTAGGTACTGGTAGGCAGGCCAGGCACGTGCAGAGGCGCTCAGGCAACTTTTTTTGAGTTACCTATTGCTGCTAACCTACCTAGGCAGTCTAGGGTCTTGGATGACATTTTTGTTGAGTTGATAGTCGAGTGTAGATACCTACACTAGGTAGGTACACTACAGGACAGGCCCGGAGGAGGGTGACTCGACGACTCAGCCACAGTCTTCTTCTACAAGCTTACTTACCTTGTACCTAGGCCCCGCCTATGTATTCCATTATCTGTGGGTACCTACCTGATCTCTTCCCACTACGTATGTATGTAGGAAGGAGTGTACGGGCAGCGTGACCACACCCAAACACTCGCGATGGCAATCACCATCATTCTTACACTAGTATGCGATTTTAGTCGAGACCTACTTACCTCACCTCACCTTACTCCATACATCTCTTACTCTAGAACCAACAGTTAGACTCAACTCAATACACCACAAACAAATGACACCAACTTTCGCTTTGACATTCCATACTTCCCCTTGATGCCGGATTTCCGCATCTCCTAACTGAAAAAAAGTAGAACGCTGTACCTAATAATACCCACCACCCACCCTCTTAACCAACCCACCGTGGCGCATCGGCTCCAGTTCGCCCAGTCCAAGGAACCCTGCCATCTTCGTCACCAACCCGGGAGCAGCAAGCAGCAAGGAGCACGCAGCAAGCAGCAGCGCATAGCCGACTCCGAGCTGGGGCCCGTTGAAGAGAGGACACAAGTATCCCACCCCCCATCTGCTGGTCGATAATCCCTTCTTCCCAACATATCATTTCGGAAATCCGGATCTTGCGCAACATGGACTCGGACGGGCATTTGAAGAGGAAGGACACCACCAAAGGTCCTCCATTACGCATTCTCAGTCTTGGTAAGTTGGATCGTGATTGTTATGCGGACGCGGGCACGGAGCGTACAGTCGACTAACCTTGGTGTGTTTGGCGCGGGGCAGATGGCGGAGGAGTTCGCGGTTATTCGATGCTCATCATCATACAAGAGCTGATGCACCGGACCTACGTCGAAATCGAGGGCAAAGCACCGCGACGCGACCAGATCCCTAAGCCATGCGACCACTTCGATTTGATTGTCGGGACCGGCACGGGCGGCCTCATCGCCCTGATGCTCGGTCGCTTGCGATTGAATTTGGAGCAGTGCAAGGAGTTATACGTAGAACTGACGAGAATGGTTTTCGAGACGGACAAGACGATCGCTGGCATCCCCTATCGCTCGACCTTGTTTAAGGCTTCTATGCTTGAGTACGCTATCAAGGGAGCCGTGCGAGCACACACCATCTCCGATGATGAAGGCAATGACGGGGCCGCGTCAGACCTCATGAGTCCGCTATCTGCCACCTCGCGATCCAGCGCCGCCTCGGGACCCAGGCGACACCAGAGTAATGCCAGTACTGTCAGCTTCAGTGCACGGAGCCCGACAAACCAAACACGGTCTGCCTTTAGAGGTGGTTCGGGCGACCCCAATGCAAAGCTGTACGATACGAGAGAAAACAGAACAAAAACGTAAGCTAGAATATGCAGGGCGTATTTACGACCGGTCAGCTAACACGTGCAACAGCGCCGTAACCGCCATGTATAGGGGCACCAGTAGAGGCGGACAACCAGCGCTCCTTCGCTCTTACGACTCGAGAAAAGAACCACCTCCCGAGTATGATTGCACGATATGGGAAGCAGGACGCGCAACGTGTGCGATTGGCCTCGCCTTCAAGCCCATAAAAATCGGGCAGTCGGTATTCCATGACGACGATGCTGGGACATTCAATCCCTCACCTTACGCACTCGACGAAGCTACCGTCAACGAGTGGCCAGGGCGCGACGTTGGTGTGTTTATCAGTGTCGGTACTGGCAAGCGCCCCAAGAACAGCGACCTGAACCACCATGTCTGGTATGAGGGTTTCATGGGCGAATTTGCAGAGGCAAGAAAAAGGTTGATCGCCAAAATTGAGGGCTGCGAAACGATCCACGAGCGCATGAAGAAAGAACTACTGATGAAACGCGGCGTGAACATAGAAAACTATTACCGGTTTAATGTCGAAATCGGCGTTGGAGAGTTTGCAATGAACGAATGGCATCGGCTAGGAGAGATTAGCACTGGAACCAAGAGATATCTCGGCCGGGAGGCTGAGCAGAAAATGGTGCAGGATTCGTCAACGAAGCTGGCCAAAATACACAGAGCAAAATTGCGCTACGAGAGGCTATCCCGCGTCCCCGACATCATATCTCCACCTACCATGGGTTCTATCGATGCTCCCCTGGCTGTCGAGCTCCCAGGTGACATGCCCACCAGCTTCCCAGCCCAGAGCAGCCCTTCGAGTAGGCAATCTTACGACTCAGGCGCGGACCACCTCTCTCTTCCTGGATCAGGTTCCATCGCTGCTAACACGCCCTCGCCCCGCAGCTCCGGCGAACGTGTCTACCTGCCGATAAACGGCTCGCCGCCTCAAGGCCCAGCACGCCTACCACACAACCGACCCCCCTCCCCGGCCTCCCTCGCGGCCATGGCCAGGCCCCCTTCCCCTCCCCCCGTGGATGACGAGCCAGACCGCCTAGTGGTCAGCGCACCTACCCCCGCGCAGTATCGTTCTGCCGCTGGCGCGGACAAGATCGCTATTACAAGTTCGGATGAGTACCCCCGAAGGAGCAATAATAATCTCATGTCCCCTCCGCCCAGCGCAACCTCGGTGCATTCTCACCGCATCGAGCCCCCGCCTCTGCCACCGAAAACACCGCTACCAGAGAGCCAGATTGGCGGCGCTGGCGCAAGACAGCAACAGCGACCGGTGCCCTCGATTCCTCCGCCTTACCCGATGGACGATTATGGGCCGCCACCGGTAGCGAATCTGGCTAGGAAGCCGAACTTTAAGGGGAGATGAGAGAATAAGAGATGGTTGGAGCCGATACGTGGGGAGCGCAAATGGGGATTCCAACTACCTGTTGCTCTGACACAATTTCGATGATTTCACATTCCGGCGTTCTTTTCATTTCTATCGTTGCTGCTTTTTTCCTTCCGTTTGGAAGGGAGGAAACTTATGATCAACCTATCAATAAAGGGGAAGAGGAGGAGTAAGAAGATAACGAATGAGAAAGGATTGGAGGGGGGGATATACCAAACTGTTTCATAGGCGCGCGGCGCGTATTATTCGTGATGAAAATGATGCGAGTCCTGTTTTTTTATAATCGTTTCTTTTGTGGAACTTGTTGTCTGGCTGGATATCTACATGTGTGGAGGCTTTGAGAGCAAGATCATGGGCATATTATTTGACGCTTGATGAGAAAGAAGGAGTAGTATGCAAAGAACACCAGGGGACGATTGGAGAAAGGGGAGGGGGGGGAAACATAAAAAAAGGAGCATGAATTATCGCCTTCTCCTCTCCCCTTCTCCCCTGTGTGGTATGATCAGGGTTGTGTTGATTGCCGGGTAAAGATCAAGGGGGGATGGTACCAGGCGTACGAACTTTTTTCTGTTCAAAGGATACCCCCTTATTTTTTTAACGTGTTCTGCTGCTGCTACTGCTGCTGCTGTTACTGTTAGCGTTAGTCACGTTATATATCTATCTACCTATATACCTAGGTAATAAATAGTAGGATCGGATTTTTTAGCATTGCGAGAAAATCAAATACTAGTATATGACAATGTGATGAAAAGGAAGAAGAAAAAAAGAGAGGGAGGGAAGGGGAAGGGGAAGGAGAAGGAGATGAGAGACCCAAGAAGAATCAAGCTCTTGGACTAGATTAAGGTTAGGTAGGTAGTGAGTGCATGTAAGGAGAGCAGAAGTGATGAGATGAGAGAATGGTACCTAATTAACCAGTAGGATAGGTGATCAAGATCCATGTCAGCTTCCATCCATCCATCCATCCATCTTCGGCCCCCTATATCCCCATCCCCATCCCCATCGTAGGTTTCGTTCGCTCGCTTGCTCGTAAAGTGCACGACAATATACCTACCTACCTACCCATATTTACTAAAAAGCCATGATTCCAACCATTCCCCTCCCCTCGCGGGTGGTATCCAACTCCCCCCTTAGATACCTGCCAATCTACCCGTTCTTCGGATTTCATTACCACCCTGTTTCCAAAAACAAAGTCAACCGACTCTTAATATTAAAAAAAGAGAAAAAAAATTTTGTCCAGGCATTATCTACCTACCTACCTTAAGCCTAAGCTCAGTGCTGTCAATGCCTACTCATTGAAAATACAAACCCAGCAGAAGAGACCACAGCAAAACACACGGGTTTCACATCACAATCACACACACACGAGAGGATTACCAAGTTTCTGATAAACATGCACACTGAAGGTTAGTTAACCTATAGCAGGTTTTGCTATTTTTGGTATTGCAAATTTCACCACGTTGGTATTTTTTTTTCTTCTCTTTTTCTTCTTCTACTGCTACTTTACTCCCTGCCCCTTCTCCTTTCTTAGCTAGACTAAGCTACCTAACCTCACGTTGAGCATACATGAGCTGGTGTTGTGTCCCGAGCTGATTCCTTCCTCCTATTTTCTTCTTCTTCAAAAGAACAGCACAATGTCATGATATGGTGTGGAGAGCTGATGCAGTTAAACAATCTCCCTGTGTTTCCTTTCTCATAAGGACACAAAATCCATCTATCCATTCATTCATCCAGCTTTTGGTTTCTGGTAATTGCTTTCCAGGGTAGGGGCGCGGTAGTAATGGTGGTGTTGTTGGAAGGAGCCGTCTAGACGAGGTACAGCTCGCCGTCGCGGTTCCCTATCCGCTCGTCGAGGTTGATGTGGCTGCGGTTCCAGCCGCCGCGGACGGTGCGCAGCTCGGCCTCTAGCACGCGGCCGCCGTCGACAAGGCGGATGTCGCGGGCCGAGGCCGAGAAGTTGCCACCGCTGTGGATGGGGATCTGCAGGTTCTGGCCCGCGAAGATCATGTCAGGGTTGGCGAGGTTGTTGACGCGCGCAATCTCCTCAAACGAGCAGTGGAAGCGCCGCGCGATGTCGCGCAGCGTGTCGCCCTGCTGCACCGTCACGTGCTGCATGCCGCCGCCGCCGCCGCCCATCCACCGGAAGTGGCCATCCTCGTTCGAAAGCACGCGGTCGAGGTTCAAGTAGCTCACCTGCGTACCGCTGCCGGCACGCTGGCATACGGCGCGCAGCGTGTTGCCCCCCTCCAAGTAAATGTCGTGCGAGGTAGCGGAGAAGTTGCCGCCACCGCCGCCACCACCGAAGCCGCGGTCGCGGGTAGGCTCATGGTGTGATTGGTAGCCCGATCCGGAAGAGTAGGCCGGGGGCGGGTTGCTCTGCTGGTGGTGCTCCTCCCTCTTGTCCTTGATGAATTCTTCCGCCAGGTGTCCGGCGATGGCACCGCCGACCGCGCCAAGGACTCCGTGTCCCATCTTGTGTCCACCGAAACCACCGGCAGCACCACCGGCCACGGCTCCCATCAGGCCACGGTCGCCCTCGGCCCCTTGAGGGCCGGATTGGTTCCCGTACTGAGGTCCATTGCCGTACCCCGGCTGCTGCTGAGCGGCGTATTGACTGTTGTAGTACGACTGGGCCTCCCCGCCCTGGTAGCTCTGGTCACCGTAGCCCATCTTGAATGTTGATGTGAGTAATGTCTGGGGATGTGCGTGCTGTGTATGATGCTTCCTGTTCCTAGAAGGTATCGCGGCTGTTCACTACTGTGGATGGGGAAGAAGTTCTGAGAGGGGAAAGCAAACAGAGAGACGAATGACTCGTATATATATCTGCTGATCCAGGGATTACTATCGTTAGCAATACGAATATTGATATCCACTTGGTCCAGCTTCGCAAGGGTGGCGGTAAGGCGGCACTGTCAATGCCGGTGGTGGTTAGCCAGCCCCTAAGTGGGTCGGCGCCAAAGCCTGGCCCATCGGAACTTTCACTGAAGCAAGTTGACTACCTAGGTATGGTACCTAAGGTTGGGTCGTTGGGTCGGGGATCTTCGTGTTTGCAAGAGAGCACCTGGTTGGCGCAGTTGCCTACAGTGGCCTATGGGAGTGGGCGCTCTCCAACCATCTCCGGCATATACGGCAGCGTTTGTGGGGAGGCCCGGAGACTCCGCAGCAACCGAATTTCAGTTCGAGATGTTGTGGTGGGCCGATTTGTCCTGGCTTCGTTGACCCCGACGAATATGGCATGACGTTCAAGGTTCTATTGCCATTAGATCGTCGGGCGTGAATGGGACACCATGACGTGTCAGATGCATGTTTGGCCTTTTTTTTTGTTTTTTGTTTTTTGTTTTTTCAAGCAAGCGCCTCTTGCGGACGTAGGTATTCAGACGTATTCGGCGGGAATGCGCTCGACATGCGTATGAGGCCGTCTGACAGCAGCATCAGTAGCAAGTAGTATACAGTGAGTGGCCTGAATACTCAATGCATAGGTAGGTATTGGAATCAGGTCTTTCTGGCGTCGGAACTAGGTACGCGTAAGCTGGAGGTGAGGTGGAATTATCTCGAGCATTCTACACTGCCCAAGTCGTTAGGTGGTCGTGTTCGTGCTCGTGGTCGCTCGCTTACCCTCCCTCCTAACCATGGTCGGCACCGTCTCTGGCCCGCATCTCGGTTGCCTCAGCTGCCCGAAGTTCTCAAGTCCTGATCAGCCCCCCTCCTTCGGCGGTGAGAGATGCTATTGACCCACCAAGCCAATATGGATGGTGACAACAAGGAGGCTGACTCTATTGTGGGTGGATGGCCAACACGGTGGTTGTTGGCTTCGAGTGTCTAAGGTCCATAATATAGGTAGTGTACTATTTTTCTCTCTTTCTTTCTTTCTTTCTTCCTTTCTCTTTCTTAAGGTGCTTGATCTCCGCTAGCATGCATTGGATGAGTTTTTGATGAATTGGACTTGATACATCAAATTCTTGCCTGACGATGCAGGAATGGAGTTAGTACTATAAGTAGTAGGTAGTATGTTCAGTTTCTAGAGGAAAGACCCTTTTCTGGTACGGTTTGAGGCCTAATTTGAGGTGCGCCCACTAATGACGTATGGCCCGTGCAGTGCCTACCTATGTAGTACCTATGTACTCATACGTAAGTACCTACGGTAGGTACTTTACCAGGTACCTACCTATGTAGGTACATAGGCATACCTTGTAGGCCCCAGGCTCCAACTTCTACCCAGTATTTATGTAGGTAGATAGGTACATACATAGTAGGTATCCATGTATAACTGCTACCTACATAAGATAAGTCCTGCCTCGTAACATGTGGTAATTTGACCATCAACTTACTAGTACTTTCTGAACCTTAGAAAACGGGTTTGTTCTGTAACCTGCACAAAGTACTTACCTGCCTGGGTTCACTAGATAAGTATGTACACAATGTACTAACTAAAGTAATCTTGAGAACAGCTACCTAGGTGCATTGGCAGACCTACTAGATGTCATTCCCATCTAGGTAGTCATTTATCTATAAGGTAAGGTACCTACTTAATCGCTCTACTCTTATTATATTCTGGTAAAGCTAGAAGTATAGTCTATTCAAGTAGGTACCTACCTAGGCCACCCACAAACAACATCGTAGGTATACCTAGCTACCTACTTTGACACAATTAGGTATGGTATCTCAATATTCTACTACCTACATAGGTAATCATATAGGTATCTACCTACTGCTGATAACATCAATCTTCTAAAAATCATAAACCCCATCCATATCCTTATCAGCCGCTGCGGCTCTCGTGGCCATGTGCATCGGAACAGAGCCCTTGCATCTTGTGGACATTTCCTAAACAGGTAAGAAGATAATTCCAAACAGGTGCAGACCAATGAGCAGGCGTGGGCCGGGATGGTCTGCTGTCGATCTGGGGAGCTTCCCTGTGCCTGGCAGCCAGGCCCCGGCCCTTTGGGTGTCTTAGTATTCCAGTAAGGGCCTGGTGGGGGCCCATGTGGCGTAGATCGTCAACTCTATCTTCAACTTCAGTTTATCGTGTTTTGCAGTTGCATGTAGTTTCCAGCAAATGAGTATTAAAACGCTCAATTCAATAAAATAAAAACAAAAAGAAGCCTAATATTAGTTGTTCAATGGAAAGTATTCTACAGGTAACCTACATGCAGAAACTACCTACCTACACACCTATATAGGTACCTAAGCGTAGGTACATGAGTGTAGGTACATCAATGATGCACACCTGGACCTGTTGCACTCATGGAGATGGTTCTAACTACAAGGCATATGTATTCTCCCGGTAGTTGCTGGGGTGAATTTGACGCGCTTAAAATTTCCCTTGGGTACTAAGGTACCTAATTTGTATTGTTCCCTAGGTCATTGAATGCTTTTATTGTTTTTACATGTCTGGTACGTCTAAATTCACTAGGTTAAGGTTAACTACTTAGGTACCTACCTTACCTCGTTTTCTTTGCCCGCATCGACTTTTTTTCTTTTCAATCTTTATGCGCTTGATCCTACCTTCACCTTCGCCTTTACCTACCTTCACCATCGCCATCAATCTCCACCATTGCCTCTCGCCTCTCTTTGAGTACAGCATTACCTTCCCTGCGTTGTCCCAAGGGCCAAGGTAACTTCCGGATTCTTCCAGGCATCCCCATATTTGCATGCTACTCTTAATGAGTGAGTGCATGGTAGGTAAGTGGCACCCGATATTCAGTATACGTGGGCCCGCATCCAATTAATTCCATCACCATATGGATGCAGCTTTCTGACCTTCCGCATTCTGTGCCCCGCTTCTCAGCCATTGACTTTGTGTGTCTGCAGTGTCGACTTGAACAGTGATCAGGTTGATCTGCCTTCCTGTGGCAGATCGATTCCTGCTCCTATCATGGCTTCTCCAGCCTTGGGTGCAATCCCGGCAACTATCACAAATCCAGAGTCGGTCCAGGCATATAACAAAAACAGCAAGCTGCCGTTCTTCAGACTGAGTATTGAGGTAAAGTATCCTGGACTTTAGCATCAAACTGCTTGCTAACTTGCTGTCTAGGTTCGTGTAATCATCTATGAATATGTAGTTGCTTGCGGGCATAGCATACACCCTAGGCAAGTGACCGAAAAGTCCAACAAGTTTGTCTGGGGAGCCTACACTTCCGAGTGGACCGACAGAGACGACATGGGAAGACGATCAAGAATTCTCGTCCCCAAGGGAAACCCCTTGATGGTGACTCAACTCATGAAAACATGCCAACAAATGTATTGGGATCTTACAAGGCACCCTGTTTTCTACCGTGTCAACACATTTGTGTTGACGTCCCCGACAGTTGCACACCAGTTCCTAGCTGCGATCACCCCTACGAGGAGAAAAAGTAAGTAAAACAACAAATACCCTTAATCAATCATCAGACAATACCTACGCCCTGGCCAATCCCTGCCCTGCATATTTATACACGGAATCTTCCACAGACGTATCCAGCTTGGAAGCATTATCACTAATCCTATTTTAAGCGATACGGATGATTCGCCTCATGCGGGATTATATAAATATCAATTTCCCTGACGGCAATGTGGCTACATTTCTTTCTCTAAGCCCAGTTGATGAACATATCATGGTTTTGCTCCAAGACTGCGCAGATCTTAGGACGGTAGTCATAATGTTGGGGCCTGTAAAGGCTCATACAGTCTGGTTACTTGCGACCGGCATTATTGAGCAGCATGCCATCTTTTCCTCACATGTGTCGGCATCCCCCCGGGGATTCCGCGTTGTCATTAAAATCAAGGTTGAAACCCAAGTCCTCATAATTGGCACGTGTCTGCCAGGGCAAGGTCAACGCTTACAATGGGCTTCTGTTCTGAGAACAAAGCTTGATTCCAATACCTTCAGAGAAACTATGACACTCTTAGCCAGAGTCAGCCATCTGCTCGCTGAATATAACGGCTCTTCGGCCGCTAGACAGCTAAGGAGAACTCAAGTCGACACTAGCCCGCCTAAAGCAGAATTACACATGGCCATCGAGTCTGCAGGTATTGACTTTCCGGGAGATACTCGGGTTGAGCACATTCGCTCTATAGGTCTAAAAGACACCATCTCACACCGGACTCGGGCTAAAGTCAAGGCAGAAAATAATGTCACACCTTGGGGGACAATCAAGAAGAACACCCCCAAATACAACTTTGAAGGTCTCCTACTTTGGGATTATTTGCCACACATACTTGGACTTAGATGGAACGGATCATCGATTGAGGCAGAAGTTGAATGGCCAAGACCCTTGCTTCTTACCGATGAAGAAAGATCTTGGGAAGAAATTCATCACCTCGGGAACTGGATTGGAGTTCACAGGATTCGTATGTTCTTTTCCAGGATGACGAAAATGTACAGTGCGACACCGGAGTTTATAGAGCAGATTGAAAAAATGCCAACTCCCGAGGACGTTGAAGCCGCTCTAGACGGCTTACTAGTGGGTAATTTCCCAAAGGCGCGTCTAGACGAATGGACCAATCTGAGAACAAACTACAAGCTGCAGGTTGACGCATTAAAGAAGATCATCCTAGAAAAAGCAGAGGCGCGCAAGAAGATGGAGGCTGAAAGACTGGAGAGAATCAAAGCCAAGGAGGCAGCCAAGGCGGAAATGAAAGCAGCCAAACAACAAGCAAAGGCTGCCAAAACACTGACTAATACCAAGAAGACCTCGAGGGTATCAGAAAAGGGTGCAAGCAAGAGTCAGTGACAGATCAAGTACAAATCCTAGGCTGTTACTAACGTATCCCCATATATACGTTGATTGACACCATGCGAAAAAAAAACAAAGCCCTGTCCACACATGACCAACTAGTTATTCTTCGAGTACACACATACACACACACCCACACACACCCAGCACCATGGATGTTCCCCCACAGGCAAATGCCTCTCTTGGACGACAACTTGAGACCCCGGAGGAGAGAGATGAAGAGCATTTTCCTTGGCTTGCAACAATGACCGCAATTGCCCCCTGGTTGCTAGTTGGCCACACCATAACATCACGTACTATACCCAATGGATATATCACCGTGCTATCCTGGGATCTCGGATGAAGTTGTGGCTTAGACACATTTGTGAGAATATGTTTGATTTTTTCCTCTTTTTTTCCTTTTTTTTTTTTTCGTTTTCCCCCCCTTGCCCCCCCTTTTTTTTGTTCTTCTCGTTCTCTATATCCCGAAAAGGAGGCCATGAGATATGTATGAGGGAACCAGATGAATAGCTGCTGGAAGGAGTCCAGTCGCACCACGGAAGCAACGAGAGGAAAAGGCAAAGAAAGAAAAAGAATCGATGAAAGGCTGTCGTCTTTCTTTTCTTTGCTTACCTATTCTGGATTCCCTTCTAGCCATGCTGTCGTCGGGTTATGAGCATACACGCACGTGGACATACATTTTTCTCTTTGCACCATCATGGCCCGTTCTTAGGACGCCACGATCCCGCGGAGTATCTGTGTACCACGTACGTACATACACACATAGCCGGAGACGACTTGAGAGCTGGATTGCACACACATAAAATTCCACAAATGTTCGATAGACAGACAGATAGCATAGCCACGAATATGCTCTATATTGTAGCTGCTCTTGTCTTGATGAACAACACGTGACGTCTTTGGTGACCATGTTTAAGACTCCCTACCTATTATGTCAGCGATTATGTCAGTGACTACGTCATGACTGGATTGGTCTGTTAGTAAGTAAGTAGGTACTTATTTAATTATTTCACCCCACAGCTCCTTTTAGCCTCCATTTCATCCTTTATCACACCACACATTGGCTCGAGCTGCATACTGGGAATAGACTCTTTTCTATCTGTTTCTATTAGAGTGCCCTAGGTAGGCATCGTGTGCGTGAGAGGTCCCTAGACCTCTCTATACTCCCAACCGTTATGCCTTACTAGTCCTGTGCCTTAAGTCCTCACAACAATATGTGACTCCGTATTATCCCGACATTCTGCGGTGGCTATGTCGTACATGTTGAGCTTGAAAATTTGGGTATGCCTGGGGGGCTATGCTAAAGGGCTATGCTCGTATCGGAGAAGCAGGCTGTTGCCAGCATGGGTGTTCGAGTTGCACTGAGAGGAATGCAGCGCGGGGTTTCTAGGCAAAAGTGAGGGCAGGTATTGTTGGATGCTATCCTCTTCAGGAACAATTGGTTCTACCTATTTGGCAAGGCTGACAATCGACAGACAGCGTTGTATTCGGATAGGTTAGGCATATACGCATGTGCATGTATAACCAACAACCCAATGATACCCAGTACTGACCCTTAGGCTCCAAAGCTGGGAAAAGGTCTTTCTGTAACCTCCACTCAAATCGAACGTCTTAATCATCTCACAATGGTGTGCTTCTTTTGAAGATTTTGGTAGGAAGTCAACAAGTTTATTCTTTTCGTATGCCGCAACTCCCATCAGAGACCAAGACGAAAAAACCACAGATTTGATTACTTGAGCTCGTACCCTGAGAAGAGAACCTCCAAATTAGTAGAAAGCCTATGGTGGCTCATTGCTCTGTCTAAATGGACCCATTGACGGCTCTGGGCCTTGCTGCAAACATATACACTTTTGCAGAGGCTGGTGCTAAGGCCGTCAAGCAATATAACGAACTCCGACGCAGCGGTAGCGACGCGACACGAAACAATATCCAAATTGGTAAAATCACAGATGAATTAAAGCAGTTCTCTAGTAAACTTGCGGCAAATGGTCCCCCCGAACTCAGGAATCTTGCGACAGAATGTAGTACGACGTGCGATGAGCTGCTGGGGTTATTGAATAAGCTTAGGGTGAAGGACTTGAGTTCAAAAAGGGAGCGTGTTAAAGCGATACTCAATTCTTCTCGGAAAACACAAGAGATCTCATCTTTAGAGGCTAGATTGGACTCTTATCGTTCTCAGCTGGTAGCGAGTTTCCTTCTAATTTTGAGGTATGAAGGATCTGGAAATGCTCCAGAAACATGTTTGGGGAGTGAATGCTTACCTCTACAACCCTCACAGGTCGGAACAGTCAGAGTTGAACAACGGGTTGAATAAAATTCAACATGATATCAAACAGCTCTCTCAGCAACGGTGCGATCAGTTCTCTAGACTTCGTTTAAGCTTGCTAGATGTGATGCAATCATATAGCGACAAAGTGGAAAGGGGTAACATATCTCTACATGGCTCGATCGGTAGTTTAAGAGACCAACTTGGCCAACAACTACTGGAACTCAAGGAATTGGTGGCCGTCACCAGTCCCCAAGTATCAATACTCAAGCGGTTGCGATTCACGTATATCCGTGACCGAGAAGACGGTATCCGAGATGCGACGAGGAATACATGCTTGTGGCCCATACAACAGACGCTACAAGATGGAGAGCTCACTCAAGTTCCACAAGGAAGCCAATTAGATGAAATTAGAGAGCTGTTCATATCATGGCTCCAATCGGGCACCGGCGTATTTCACATTTCTGGCAAGGCCGGGTCTGGCAAATCAACTCTGATGAAGCGTCTATGGCTACACGACCAAACTCGGAAGCACCTTGAACAATGGGCGGCAGGTCGAGAACTATGCTATGCCGCATTCTTCTTTTGGAACGCCGGAAGTGAAGAACAAAAATCACTGACAGGCTTATACCGCTCTATCCTATTTACTATTCTAAACGAACATCCAGACCTGATCTCGAAAGTGTTTCCGAAATTCTGGCGAAAAAATGAGGTCACGGCACCATATACTTTCGATGAGCTTATCCGCCCCCCTATCCTGAGAGAGGCTTTCCAATTGCTCGTAAAACTGAATCAAGATGGGAAATATCGCATGTGCCTCCTAATAGACGGCCTAGACGAGTATAACGCACACAGACATGAGCACTGGGAGTTGGCGAGACAACTTTGTGACTGGGCTAATAATAGCAACGGAAATATCAAGTTCTGTGTTAGCTCCAGGCCCCATATGGAATTCCAGGCCGCATTTTCTTCTTCGAAGCAAATACATCTCCATGAGCTCAACAGTCGCGACATTGAGGAGTATTGCCAGGAAATGTTCTTGGATAACGAGAACTTCCTCGGCCTCAATTCTCCAGAAGAAACCTCCCAGACGCTTACACGGGAAATAGTGGACCGTGCCGAGGGCGTGTTCCTATGGGTAGTCCTAGTTGTTCGCATCATCCTCTCCGAGGCCAGAAGACACGGCACCGAAGATGATCTTAGGAAAAAACTGCTAGAACTCCCAGACGACCTAGATGAGCTGTACGACAAGATGATGGGTTCACTCTCAACCAAGGATCGAAGACTCACAGAGCGTATACTTTTTGTTTTGCTGACAAATCCCTTCGAAGACCCCGTGAATGCGTTATGTCTAAAGTGGCTAGTTGACGAGGATGCCTGGGAGAGACGTTTCTCAGGAGGAGATAGCTATAGCAAGAGCGAGCACGAAGCACATATTAACTATGTGATTTACCACCTAGACGTATGGACCCAAGGTCTGGTGGAATGTATCAATGTCCCGCCTAAAATGGAATCTAGACGTCGAACAAACTCGCAATTTTTATGGACCCGAGTAAAGCTATTTCATAAAACGGTCAAAGATTACTTTATGGAGCCGGAAAGGTTCTACAAGCTTCGGTCGGCCTGTAAGGGGCTCGGCTTGGGGGAACTACACGCACGTCTACGGCTTGCCGAGGTGAAAGCCGCAAAGCTAAACTGCAGAAAGGCTGATGCCCTATGCATTTATGGCTATGAGATACTTTCAATGAGATTTGACGCCGAGGTTATATCAAGAGAGGATCAACAAGGATCTTTTCAAATTACTTGGTCCCTCATCAAGGAGCTTGCAAATATCCTACCTAGCAGCTCCTATGTTGTGTTTCCACAGGCATACCTCCTTAAAAAATTCACCAGTGGTCATTCAGAATCGATTTGTGGATCAGGCCATACTTCCTTCCCTCATTTCGCGGCCTCTCTAGGACTCGATAGTGCGATTATCACCGCGGAGTTAAACGACTCGAGAATAAACGTTCAATCAGAATCTGAAATAGGTCAGAAGAATGTGCTTTTATCTGCATGTTTGTCTAGCATGTGGTCAAAAAGTACCCCGATTCTCGAAAGGGTCGCAAGCCAAAACCTGGTCACGTCTCTTCTCCAAAATGGGTTCTCAGCCCACGATAAAATACGGCTGTTTTTTCGTAGGGGAATCTCAGGAGTGTCAAGATCCAAAGATGTCACTCTCTGGGCTGCTTTCGTAGCACTTCTTAGCTACATAGCTGTAACCCCCTTGATCAGGTATTCAGCAGAGATGATCGGCGTTCTAGGCGCCCTCTTGCATAATGAGACCCAGGAAGAGGTCCTGTTATTACCCACAGATTCCCCCGACAAAACTCATACCTATTTCATCGGGTTGGAAGATTTTCTTCGAAGTTCCGAGTTTGAAGTCCATGCGCAGATTTTCGACGATCTACATCGTCATGCTTGGCCGGAGTATGAATCAGGAGATGTCACCTCCCCTAATTCACCTGCCTGGGTTTGGAACTGGAACAACAGGGGAAACAGACCAATTGGAAAGGTCTTGAGCAAACTGACCAAATATGAGCGGCGATCGTCAATTCAAATTGGCGCCGTGGTATCGCGGAATGCGTATATTGAAACGGCGTCTTTCTCATTCATAACGGGCTACCGGCTCTGGTAAGTTGAAAAGTCAGACCCACACAGCAAGGCTATCGCGATATTCATTCGTTGAAGGCACTGGCAAAGTCATATGTGACTTATGGGGGGAAAACTGCTCTCACACGATGCCCTTCCGTCGTGATATATGGATAATTCGGGTCTCACTATTATGAGTACTACAGAGCAGGTCGAGTCAAATATATGCCGGCACCTTGATCTACAGAGGATACCTACTTTCGACTAAAAGTTCCTATTGTTGTGGGGATCATGAAGACTGGGAACAAGTGTATATATATATGCGATGAGTTCTTTTCATTCAAACGGAAGTTGGTTAGTTAGTATGCGGTTCTACTTATTGCTTCAAGATCAATACAATGTCCTCGTTGCCTTCATCAGCTACTTAAGCCTTCTAAACTAAACAGTATAATGGTTAGGAGCCGTAGGCAGCTTTGCTGCCCCTTACAGCCTCATACAACTAGGGAGGTGGTTCCGTTCCCCTTATCCCTAGAACACTATCATGGTGGCAGAAAACGATAAAAGGAAGATAGGACCATTCTCCTCGAGGGACACATCCCTAGTGTATGGCATATTTCAGTTATCTAACATATGCTCATCTCATCTGAGCGAAAAAACTCGGAAATTTGACATTGCACACAATACCCGGAGTCAGCTGATTATTCCCATGCCCGGTTGCCTCATTGATGACAAGATAACCGGGGGGGATTCATGATAGAGACCGATTATGCCAGCAGACACCCGACACGACACCGACTTGGGTGATAATATACCTAGTTGTTGCATACCTAACCGAGAGAGTAGTTAGAGGGCACACCTGCAGCTACTTTTCCGACTCCCTACCTGATGTTATCACGACAGACCTCTAAAGTGCGCTATGTACAGAACATCACAACCCCCCCGGCCATCCATCCTCTCTAGACAGACCAAGAGATCGTATACCTTACCTAGGCGAAGACGGCGCATCTGGGGATAGCGCGCGTGCAATAGCATCGAGAACATTGTGTGGTGGCCCCTGCCAGAAACCAGCAGGGCGTGGTATGGAGTGGTGTGCGCGCAAAGAGATTAACTACCGTTACCGAATACCCTATACTGTGCTGCACGCACGATTAAGTCTAGCCTTGCGCCGGGGGGGGAGGGGGGATAAAACCGCCCCTATGGTAGGTATGGTAGTTCTTAGGCCCATCGAATTCTTCTAGAATATTTCTCTCAGGGCAGGGGGAGGGGGGGAAGGAGTGCGGCAATGATGCAAACACCGGCGCTATCTAGGCACCGTCCAATCAGGAGAAGAAGAAGAAGAAAGGATGGGATGGGATGGAAGCACATAGGCGATTAGTGCGGGCTGACGAAATCCACGGTGTCACTGACGAAAATAACGGTAGCCCACACACACTAAACCTGATATCGCTAGTCAGTCCTGGCACCCCACATCAGGTACAAAATCCACAAGAACAGAAGTACCAACGTTATTAAGAGATATCTCAAACAGAGAAACATACCTACATACCGAATGCTACTACCTATTTGCGCTATTAAAATAGATCCCATTGCCGACCTGGAGGTTTCTGATTTTTATTGCGGGGGGGGGGGGGGGGGGGGTTTGCTAAGTTAGAAAGGTTACACACTACTTAGCTGCAATTTGAAGTGAACTGCAACCTCGTGTGGTTTCCACTAACTACATAGCCAGTAAGTTGATGTACCAGACATACATAGGTATGTCCAGTATGCTGAGACAAAATGAGTACTTAGATTACTACGGACTTTGTACTTGAACGGGGGTACTGGGGTTGGCTAGCGATATTGGGTTTAGTGTGTGTGGGCTACCGTTATTTTCGTCAGTGACACCGTGGATTTCGTCAGCCCGGATTAGTGGACGAAACCCCCCCCCTGCATCCCCCATCGCCTTTGATGCTGAGGGAAAAAAGAGGATATTTCTCAAACGCAAACTGATAGGCCAATACTGGCTACAGGACAGACATAGGTAGGGTATGCCGCCAGGTGTAAAGGAAAGCCCGCTAGGAAGGGCGGGGCGTGGTGTGTTTCCGTTGTATGCGTACGTACGTATGTTTTGCCTGGACGGTGAGGTCCGAACGGAGGATTAGGTATGTATGTAGAAATGGTCTGTCTCTGTACGGGATGTGGATTAAGGGTATGTGGGTATCCTATCCTATATCCGCAAGCCCGTATCTTTTCCTCCTCCTCCTCCTCCTCCTCCTCTTCCGATATCTACCTACTTCTCTCTCTCTCTCTCTTGTTTTTAAGGTTTCACGAATCCTTGCCAGTGGTGAAAATCTAGGTTTGGTTTGACGTTCTTCTAGAAGAATTCCACCGCTAACGTCTCAAGGGGAAGGGATAGACAGGCCCCTTAGGCAGACTACACTAGGTTAGAAGCGATCAAGGTTCGCCGCCTTGCCTGGGGAGGAAAAGGGAGTGCTGGCGGTGATCTCATGGGTTGTGGATGATGCTTGTGGGTGTGTATGTGTGTGTGTGTATGATCGGCTTGGGATCGAATGTGAGAGACGCAGTGCCTTTTGCTTCGCTCTGCTTTCCTCCTATCCTCTCATTAGACTTCCAGACTGCAGTGTTAGTCAGGGGGTGAGAGACATCCTTCCACGTGCTTGTGTGCAAAAGAGCTAGAGCAACAATGTTAGAGTATGCAGGGCACGAGTATTGAACCTAGAATTCTGTCCCTATAGATTCTTTCTAGTCTCCAGTCCTGTCTCGTCGGGGCTCATCGTGCTGCAGGGCTTGTCGTGAGACATGCCTCGGAGACATAGCAGATAGTAGTCCCTCGATGAAACGAGCATATGATCATAAGAATTTTCCCACTTCATCGATGCCTAGCCGACTTGATCGCCATAACAGAGCTCCCAAGTCACTAGGTCCTCCGGTCTTTGCCTTATGACTGACACGTCTGGTTTCACGGCGCCTCTGGGGTGGAATCAACGTGATTTGGCTCTTGAAGTACAATGATCTGGCTAAGCTCACCATCCACGGGCGAATGACATGGACAAACTGCTGGCATACAGATACCAAGAAGGTTTCGCCGTCTCAAGATCGCCGACCTTAAGATCACCGACCTTGAAGCGAGTTCGGTAGGGCTTCATGCTAAAAGGCCGCCGCCATGTGCGCCAGCGTCTACGGGACGAGTACAGTCGCCCGGAGATAGCCTATCAAAGGCCCTCGTCGGATTGGTTTCGTAGATAGCGGGTTTCTCCTTTGTATCTCCACCCGGGATCGACGCACAACGTTTGTATAGGAGAGAGGGAAGAGAGCAGGGAGGGTGGGAGGAGGTGGTCTAGGACGGGCACCCATAGAGTTCAGGAGACGACAGACCGTCGAACCTAAATATGCCTCCTTTTTTTTTCTAGAAGCCTTCTTTTTCTGGCCACGCGCCTCTCCCTCTCCCTCTCTCCACTCTCCCTTTCTTTGGTCTCGGGTGGGTGGGGAGAGCCACCCACAGAACTTCCGGGAACCGACACACGGGAAAAGGGGGGGGGGGAAGAGGAAAAATCACTGGACGAAGGAAAAAAGGTCCGAACACAGGGATACGGGGGTGATTCACATATCTATTCACACAGATAGATGATCCATTCTTGTACGTAATAAGTGAGCTACCCGTACTTCAAACTACGCCGTTCGGATTTTCTCTAGAGCAGCGAATGAGCGTCTCCAGGACGACTTCATGTGAAAGGCGATTTTACATAATAATCAGCGTCGAGACAGCCATTGGCCACCCAGACAGCGTAGGGACCCTGACATACCCTATAGCACGATGAGTGGTTCCTATAGAGAGCATGGGTTCGCTTGGTAGCATGGGTGGCTTTCTCTGCAATCCAGGTCTTCGGGTCACGAACCCTGGTTATACATAGGGTCCCCCTCCGGTTTTCAACGCCACACAGATAACCTAATGGATATGTAGTCTCAACCCAAGTGGTAGGTAATTGCTATTGGGTGTCGCTACCTAGATACCTATGTAGTAACGCCATGTTACTAGAAAACTACAGAGTCAAGAGGTAAACCCTAGCACACGTTATATGCCTAGGTTAGGTAGGTCACGGCATCCCAAGAAGTGGAAACATCACCGGCGTCTATCATATGACTAAAGGGGGGGAGTGCAAGGCCATCGGGAGACTTCATCGTTGACATGTGCTATACCCCTCCAGCTGCGCAGGCTATTTTCCCAGTAACGACAAACATTTATTTACCCACGGGCCGTGCATATCAAGAGGCTGAAATGGCAAGAGTGGACAGCAAGTAGGTATACGCAGTTGCCTCGGCGATTAAAAAAGAGCCGTTCGGACGTTGAAAACCGCATCGCTCGCGCCAGGCGCCACGCAACTAGAGGCGACTTACATACGTACAGCTCTGCTTCCTGAGTGGTCGACGGCTTCCCAGCTCGTAATGTCTACGTTGGGGAGCGTCTAATCAGAACACGTACCCTATGTAGCACGATACGATAACATACGGTGTCGCCGCCGCCGCGTGGTCCATGGTCGTGGGCTTCAAGAATCGCCTCGAAAGCTGTAGAAAAAGAAGAAGAAGGAGAATTCTCACTAGCGCTCAGGACAGAACACCCATTACCAAATGGAAGTAGTAGTAGAAGCCCGGGGTACTCGATTTGAGTTGGAGGGGAGGGAGCTTCATCAAAGTTGTTGTTTGTAACCTAACAGAGGGGGGGGGGGAGGGGATGACGAAACTCGGTATTTTTTATCATGTTGCGAAAGGAAGAAAAACTCCGTTTGAGCTCGTAGCGACCCTGTTGATGATAATTCCAGTTAGTTAGGTTAGGTAATATCAAATTGCGGGCATGGGAAAATAATGACCGAATGCGGCTTCAGTTGATTCAAGAATGACGATTTGGAAAAACTCAAAAATGGGGAGCTGAAGATTGATCGATCAGTGAGTGGGGAAGGGGGAGGGGTGGTAGGGGATAGAGAGAAAGGAGAGAGGAGAGAGGAGAGAAGAAGGGGGTGAGGGGCTAACATTATCTATCCTAATGCCATCTTGGACGGTCGAGATCCAGTGTCGTGATAGGATACGGGAATCTCTATCTTTTCGTCCACAGCGGTGAAGTATCGTATTTTCCGTGGAGATGATGCTAAGGATCCCCGACGAACGGAGTCTCAGCAGAAACGAGAGCTGATTCTGTATACGAGCTGCTGCTGCTGCTGCTGCTTAAGAGGTGCCAAATACACTAAATGCCTGCCTCCCCGCTCGGTTCCAGCTCGCCCAAGTACCTAGTATTGACTTATTTCTCCCTATCGATTGGCGACGATCTACCGGGATAGGAGAGAAAATCCCTGTAGGACTATAAAAAACTGTCACTCTCTAGGGGGTCCCCCGGGCGTTGATGTTCTTAAGGTAGATCTTATGGATTGGTGGGGAGGATGCTATGCTGGTAAGATCCAGGTGTATTGTATCTAGATTGAAAAGATGATGTCTACCCGCATACGTAGGTTGCATGAGATACCTTCGTTTTCGACACCCAGCAGGTCCTTTCGGTCATCATGCATACCAAGGTGTAATAGAGTTGTTCCGGAAAAAAAAAGCCAGGCGATTAGTCCTAAGCGATCGTAGAACGATGCTAGGTATCTGAAGCTTGATCGAACTGACAGCCGGCTCATCGGCGTGTCTTTTTGCGTCAATATGTGTATGCATCGTGGAAAGCTTTCTCCGTGCTGGTTTCTCCAACGTGACGAACGAAAGAAACACAAAGTCCAGACCCTGTAAACCCAGCTGGTAGGGTCAGCTGTAAACTATGTAGAGATCATCTACGTAAATGGGCTTGGCAAGCACATTGTTACTCAGGTATTTATGTATGTGGTTGGTGGAGAGCCGTTGAACAGAAGGGCAAAGAAAGTTATACTGCCATCAACTCAGCTATACTTGAGACATCACATGCAATAGAATCAAGTTGTTTTCTCTGGACTGGCGAGAACAAGAATCTTCCCATTCCCGCGCATGTTTATGTCAAAAGTGAGCTCACGTAAACTTTAGAAGACCAAATACACATCTCATTTTGACTAAATTTCGATGTTTAGAATTTCCCCCCTCCCCCCTCCCCCCTTTCAATGAAGTCCTGGATCATCTCAAGAACTTGATGAAGAAATAAAAAGGAAAAGTTTTTCCAAATAAGACATTTCGTATCATCATGTACTCGAAAAGGTCACGCCAGGATAGAAAATAGGCTTTCTCTCTGACGTACCCGGCTTGTAATTCCATCCCTACCTTCTCTCCTTTTCGTCCCTCTCCTTCTCTCTCTTTTCTGCCCATCTCTTCTCCACAGACAGCAAGTAAAAAAACTGAATTTCCCACCTGCGCGCAAGCACGTTAGAGACGCTGTATTATGTCATACAACGTAGTCGGCGAATTTTCCCATTGGCAAAAGGGGGGCCCAGGTTTTTTTTCTCTAGAGCGACTAGGTTAGGTTATTTTGGTTAAGTACTTTAGGTAGCTAAACGTTTCAAAGGTTGAATCCCGGTTGGGCCGCCCGTTGGATCGATCTTCCAAGCTTGGGTTTCTGGGTAGGTAGTGTAATATCTATCTATCTTGCATACAGTCCAGTCCAGAACAACAACAAACAATAACAACAACCTGTAGTTACTACCTACCTACACTGTAGTTAGGTGTAGGTACTGTACCTAGGTAGATGGCCCTGTATGTAGCGTCGAACTGATGAAGCATAGCTCCGCCAAAAATGGGGCCTCACGGACCCAGGTCTAGTCCTCACATGGTTGAGAGGATATGTATGTAATCCACTAGTTTCGTGCCGTGCAGGGTCTAGAATTCCAGCTGACGTATGTGCACCGCTGGCCCTCCCCCCCCCCCTTCACCTGCGAACAATGGTCCCCCCCATGGATCCCGTATTGGTAGGTATCTAGGGAGGGTAGGCACCTACTAGGTAGGTCACCGTTAATTCGTAGTGCTGTGCGCGAGAGTGCGTAGAGAGATCAACGATATCCTGTTTGGTGTGTGTGTGTGTTAGTGATGGGGGGGGGAGGGAGGAAACCGGTCGCTTGTTAAGGGGGAGGAGGAGGATCGCGTGCTCTGTATGTGGTCTTAGCGCCTCATAAGCTGGCCGACCTACCTACCTACCTAACCTAAGGTTTGACAATGATGATGCTTGAGAGCTGAGCAAAAAGAAATCTCTTTACCGAGAGATCTCCCAGCACACCTTCGTCTTTGTCTTTGTCCGTGGCATCCCGCACCCTCGAGATTGGGTTCCAACATATTCCGTAGTGTGTTTAAATGCTCAGATGGAAGAGGTCAACATAAACCTTCTCCTGTGGGGAGCCCCATGCCGAAAAGGATGAAGGAAGCCGTTTCAGGGTTCGTGAGCTGTGTGTGGAGTTACTTACTTCCCCGGATTCCCTAGACTCTATGCGAGACCCTAGGTGAACCTTCGGTGAGCATCGTGATCCAAAGGGCCACTGTGGAGTGTGACGCCACGTCCATAATGGGGAAGCAGTGGGTTCATAATTCGGTATGCGCTTAGTTAGAGTAGAGGTCTGAATGTAAGCAGGTATCGAGGGAGACTGATCATTTAGCAATGTCAGTAAGGTTCGTGGATGAGACTGCTACAACTTGCGTGCGTCAGTAGCTTTTGTGCAAAAGTAGCACATGTGTTATACTAGGACAGGTTACCATGATATAGTTCACGATGTAAACGGACTAAAAAAAGTTGGTGGTTTCTTTG
Source organism: Biscogniauxia sp. FL1348 (assembly GCA_022544895.1). NCBI lineage: Eukaryota > Fungi > Ascomycota > Sordariomycetes > Xylariales > Xylariaceae > Biscogniauxia > Biscogniauxia sp. FL1348. The sequence goes on along the minus strand of JAJNNV010000006.1, from coordinate 352,507 downwards.
AATTTTTCGTGGTTCTCGTGGTATAATGTCCTATTGGCTAATGCAATCCCATGCTCTTTTTCACTCATACCCAATTGCCCGCTGTCATGGCCTGATGATAATCAATGACAAAAATTCCTCCCAACGCCGATGTGACCTCGAGGTCTTTCCTTTCTAGTTTAGCCACCTAACCCAAACAGTGATAACACCGCATGAATCCCTCATGCAAAGCCTAGTCATCCCAACCCCATTGATGTTCTACAAGTCCAGCTGATGTGTGGACAGTAGTATCCCCAGTTGTTTACGCCTCCCAAATTTCACCAAACAAATATTGGCCCCATGAACTTCCGGCATAATTTGTCATGAATCCCCACCATGGCCTATACTCTCGATGGACGCACTGCGCAAACGAGGTCGTAAATGGTGAAATCAATCCACTAGTAAATCAAAAAGTGTGTTGGCTAAACCGATGTGATAGGGTTCTCGGTTCCAGTGGAAGTAACCGTCAAGGCTATAACTAACGAAACAGCCAGGTCTCGTGGTAATCTGGAGCCGCCAATGCGTTGTGCTGTGTTGGAAGGGGAAAAAGCATATGGCGTCGCATATAGAGTGGTGAGAAATGTAAAAAGACATATATGACCTAGCACCATATGGCAGGTCATTTCTCAAGCAAAATGTATTCCTCAATATGCTACATTTGCTTTCCGCTTACAGCATCACGGGTGATGCCTGGTAGTACACAGGGTATACATTCCACGGTTGTTGGTGGTAAGTTGTCGGAGTGAGCGGCACAAGGTTGAGCGGCGGGCACCCGAATTCTGGTAACAGCGGGTTAGAGTTAAGGTCTCAATGACGAAGACCACACATAAGAGAACTTACCAGACTTGATGTCGTCGAAGCCGATGTCACTGCCAATACATGAGACCGCAGGAGAGCCCATACTTGGCGGCAGGCTCGTCCTCTCAACAACGGCAGAAGAAGGTGCACTCGTGGGGAGGTACCCGTAGTCATCAGGGGCACCTGAAGATGAAGGGCTAGATACCGTGGATGGTACAGAGCAAGGAACAGACGAGGGCCATGCATCTGTAGTGTCGGGAATGTTGTTGTAGGGAGACATGTCCGATACAACGGGATATTCTGGAGTAGAATGTCCAAAGGGAGACGCCCGAGTGCTCGAGCTGTGATATGCTATGAAACGGTCAGGTTTACTGCTCTCCCTAGAGAAACTGACTGGGGTCCAACAAAACATACTGGAGTGGTAGTGGTCGTTGGCGGCGGAATTGGGGATACCCATTCCCTCTCTCAATCGGTGGACTTCCTCCTCGAGTACCTTGTTTCTCCGGAGTAGCTCTTGAATAGTCTGATCCCGGTTCTGTCGGCTCCGAAGCTCATCAATTTCCCTCTCAAGGTTCTCAATGTGCTCCTTTGTGCGGGCTCGGATGGCCCGCTGAGCTTCACGGTCATTGGCGCGCTTCCGTGCAAGCTGTGATGGGCTTAGTGTAGATACGCTCCTGGTGCCTGAATTGAGGTCGAGTTAATATACGAGTTTCACTATGCTTGATGACTAGTCGATGCCTACCTTTCCGCTTCCCAATCTTGGTGGCTTCGGTGTTGGGCTTAGTCATGCTGTTGGTGAATTCCGGGCTCGAGGCTGCTGGAGAGCTCGTTGGTATGATGGTCTGGGTGGTGGGAGACATGCTGGGTGGCCTCTAGGGTTGTGCCTACAGGCAGTCTGGAGTTTAAAGGAGACGGATGAGAAGTTTATATGTAAATGTGTAATTATGTGTGTAGGTGTATACAAATATATGCAAATATATGTATTATGCTCGAAAAGGATGAAGTTGCTTGGCTTATGTTGTGATGAACGGGCCAGAAACTACGGTGGCATAAGTTGGTGTTATGAGGGGGGAATATATATAAACGAAATCTGAATTTGGGGCAACTCTCCACTCAACAGGCAACTCGAGGCGCATTTCTACCTGCAAACTAACTTGTTGGAATTGCAATACGACCCACTATGTAGTGCCTAGGAGGTCGCTCCGTGAAGATAGTAAAAGGTCCCAAGGGCCCCCCCCCTGGCTCGACCCGGAAGATCAAGTACAGGCATGTTGTGAAGCACTTAGCAGCCAATTCTCTTCCAGAATGCTTTCCAATCGTAGTGCATGGGAAAGGTATTCGGGTACTTGCTGGTGGCGCTAAAAGACAGAGGGTGGACACGTCCAGCCCACGTTTCCCACTTGCAACCGCCGTACCGATTCGCCCATCATCACACTGACGGTTCCAGCAGGGCAAAGTAGCCAAGTCCCGAGGTACTTACTTGGCTACCAGGATGGCGGTTCGGTTATGCGTATGGTCCATCTGCACAGCCTATAGTCTAGTCTAGTGGTGTTGGCTGCAGGGGCCGGGTACCAAATAGACTTTACACTATAGTACTCAGCTTAACGCTCATCGAAGATCGGAGGACAGTCTGAAGATCACAGTGGTATCATGTAGTGAGTTACTTAGTGACATCGTTGGCTAGAGTTACTAGCAAAGCTGGGAGTTGAGATACTAGCGCCGGGTAACGCCTTAGAAACCGTCTAGTTCTCGCTCCTTGGTTAAGAATCTCACGGGGTCCAAGAACAACCACACAGACTGTGCAAGCCAGGCCTGGAAAAGTTCGAGTGCAGGTTTTGATGTGGTGTTTTGACGATTCTATCAGTTCAAGAGTTGGTATGTATACAGAATCGTCAGACATATTGAAGCAAGTCACCGGCTAGGTTAGATAAGTCCCACTTGCTGATGAACATGGTCTAGTGCTTTAGTCGACGAACTAAAACTTGAGCACTTGCTTGCAGGTGGTGAGATGGAATCTACCGAAACCATGCCTGTAAAGATTTTCGACAGTTCGTAAACGTGAGGTAGCTAGGCTGGCAGGCCTTGGCTCATCTCATCATAACCTTGCTGCAGGTAACAACAGTGCTTGTTTGTGAATATGGTTTACAAGAAGTTATAGGTGGATCCTGACATGGGATTCTCCAGAAGAGCGACATAGCTAGGTTAGCTATCATCATTCTTTAGGTACTATTCCGAAGAACGGCAGCTGGTGTGGCGTGGCGCTCTGGGAAAGGTGGCAAAAGGAAGACGAGGAAAAGCACGCAATTCCCACGAACATGTGGAGAAAGCCCATAGCTAGCTAGATAGTAGTTGGCATCACAGGTAGATAGGCATGTAGTAGGACCAGGGCTTCGATTTGCAGGACACCATCAGGGCATCCGTTTACTGCAAACTGAGGTCCCGGAGTGGGAAGAACTTTGACGCTGCCGCAAAGGGTTCTAGCCTGCCCAGTACATCGCCAACACCGCAACCTTTCCTCGCCTCTGGAAGCATCCTTGTCCTGGATCTCGCCATCACCACGTGTATTCTAGAAGAAGTCTATTGCGAATATCTCTATGGCACGGGCCATCTAGATCCTGCTGAAGGAGCATTCCGGGGCCTCCAGCCTCTAGCCACACAGTTGCAGCGGTTGCTGTTGGATGATTGCGGAATGTGGGGATAACGTCCCTGTCGGAGACCATGACTGCAAGTCAAAACTCTATTTCTAGCAAGCAGAGTCCGGGCCCTGAGTAGGTACGTGTCTTCTAGGTGTGAGGATAGTGATGCTAGCTGGCCCGAGCGGTTTCGGGTGGCTGTCCCCCCCCCCCCCCCCCCCCCCCCCTTTTGGTAGGACAGTGTATACTGAAAGGGCTGAACGGAGCCACGGGGTGAATCCAATTATTTGACTTTGCACCAACCCAAGTGGTCTGTTTCAACTCGAGCTGCAACATGTTCCAAGTTGGATGTCCCGGGGACTAGACCATGAGATATGGAGAGCGAGGGCCTTAGGCGATCTCGGGATTCACGTCCTTCACGGCATCCACCAGTTCCTCCATTCCGCCGACTTCTGTAGGCCCTGCCATGCCAGACGGAGGCAAGGCCCAGTCAGGGAGAGGACTGACATAGCTCCAGGTACCTCCAGCATGTTCATATCGTAAACTATGCAGCCAAAGCGAGAGCTCCTGCTCTCCAGGGTCCGTATAGAGTGGTGTAGCGCAGACCTCACATAACTCACCAGACATTTTCTCGGCCTTTTTTTTATAATACTCATCAACCATCTCATCATGGTAGGCTACTGCATCGGCTACTTCTTCCTTCCCCATACGATTCAACCGAGTGATGATATCCTCGTCGGTGTTCTCAAGGGCATCGGGGTCGTTGTATCCCAGCTTGATACCCCAGACTCTTTGGTTTGCATAGATGGGATCGTTCTGGATGGGGTGTCCCAGATGTTGAAGATGGACTCTGATCTGGTGAGTCCTGCCTGTTACCGGCAAGCAACGGACAATAGAATAGCCTTCTTTGAGAATCCAAGGTCTGGTCTTTTCATCGCCTCCGTCTTCTGGGGTCGGGAGGTTCTCCGGGACCATGCCTTGCCTAGGCTTGCGTGAAGGGTAGTAAGCAAGCTTCTTGAAGACCGTCCGCGCCGTCTTTCCTGTCGCCCGTACCCGGTTCAGTCCTAGTTTAGGTGATATGGATAGCACGGGCTCATTACAGACCACTTCCCCATCGGGGAAGTTGCCGATCACACGTGCTAGATATTCTTTCCGCACCTCCCGTTGCTTGATCTCCTCAGTCAGACGGCCGGCCGACTTGGGATGCTTTGCGACGAACATGATGCCGCTGGTTAGCCTGTCCAGCCTGTTGCACGGATATGCGATCCATTCCGGATGCCTCTCGGATTTCATGATCTCGATAACCGAATTGAAGTTGTATCTGCCGGCGGGGTGTACGGGTATACCCGAGGGCTTGTTTATTACTATCATGTCATCATCTTCGTGCAGAATGCCTATGGGAGCTGCCGAGACGGGTGGCTCGTGTCGGTGTATCGTGTGCGAAACCAGCTCTCCGTTCTTGAGAATATGATTCGGGGGTACTGGCTTGCCATTGACACAGATTTGACCTGCCTCCATCGCGTTCCTATAGTATTGTAACGGGCGGTCCCTGAACTCGCTCTCGAATATTTCAAGTATCTCCCTCCCTATCCATCTTTTTTTGCACCAAGTGTTGTAGGTGAAATGGTAGGGGGCCACTCGTCGCAGGCCGTTTTCGATCACGTACGGTCGCGGCCAGGCATCGCCGCATGGTGTAGTCAACGGCTCGGAGTCCGATTCTTTTGTTTTAACATCTTGCGATCCGGTCACAGCTAACTTTCCAACTTCAGGCGCTTCAACAGGCGCCTCAACAGGCATAAGCACTGGCACTGAGGCCGATGGATTGGATGCGCCTCCTAACAGACCCATCATGGACTGAAAGAGAGATTTTGTTCGGGATAGATGCTTATTGATGTAGAGCGAGACAGCCAGGTTGTAGATTTGGAGAGATCAGGTGGAATTGGAATTACTCGTTGATTTCTATGTGATAGCATCAGTGTAGAATGTATAATTGATGCCGAGTATATGGTGGATAGGGTAACATTACTTAGTTGGTTACTTAGTGGGTAGGGAAGTAGGTAGCACTAGATAAGAGAGAAAGTTGTGGCCGCCGAGTAAAATTTTAGCGGTCAAGATTGGCAAAATGGCCGCGACCCCTCGGTGGGGATCTCGGTCCGTCAATACCCATACACCTATCAAGCCGTCCAGTTTCGGCCCGGCAATACCACTCCAGCGGTAAACCTGATAAATAGACCTCGGTAAGTAAGTACTTACTTAACCAACAGTTCCATAGTACATAATACAACTCTCTATCTATCTAACATCCATACCTACCAACCTACATAATAACTTCCTACATCAACTTACATAGTACCTATACACACTACTCTTGCATCAATTAGCTCCGTGGATTCATTGTGCATCTCATCTCATTACCCATGTCGCCGCCACAGCAGCTGAAAAGCAGAAGCCGGAAGGATTATCCCTTTCTTCTAGAATACCGAACACGCTGGTGAGAATTAACCTACTATCTACACTTACACTCTTTACGAACCACGATTGGGGTGTGAACACAGTATGCTCATCCTTGCTAGGAGTGACAATGACATGTACGACCACATGAACAACTCGGTCTATAACTTCCTGTCAGTACCTACCAACCTAGCGAGCAGTGTTCGTTATTACATTACAAGTAGTAGCAGTAGTAGTAATACGACTCTGTCCTGATTGCTGATCTCACGTTATTTACATGAATACTCCAGCTTCGACTCAGTCATCAATGCGTATCTGATAGATCACTGTGGTCTGCACCCGCCGACTTCACCCCAGCACCCACTCATGGCACATTCTCATTGCGACTACTTTTCAGCCATCTCTTACCCCAGGGTCGCCGAGCTCTGCCTCAGGGTCAACAAGCTCAGCAAGTCTAGCGTGGTATATGAGGTGGCGCTCTTTGAGAAGGATGTCGAGCAAGTCAAGGCCGTCGGCGAGTTTATCCACGTGTTCGTTGACCGCGCCACTCAACGTCCGAATGTCAATGGAATGAATTCCCAGCTACGGCAGGGCCTGGAGAAGCTACTTGTCGATAGCGGATCTAGCAAATTATGAATCCTCCATTATCTACAATACCGGACGAGCTCGACCGTATGGTTGAGAAGCAGCAGCAACCTACGAGAAGTGCTGGTATTGTAGTTTCTGTCGTGCTCCGTCCTGATCCCCGCTCGTGAGCATCTTCTCCAGCAGCTCCAGATCCCCCAGTGCCATTTCTGGGGTTTGTTCAGGGTTCGGTGTCCCTGCCACGATCGACTCCGCCCAGGCCTGGACCTCCTCCTTGACCCCACTGCTTCTCTCAAAGACTTTCTCTTCGATCTGCGCACTATCTCCTACCCCGCGGCCCGTGATCACCTTGGAGCTCTCAGCCTTGACGAAGCCTCCCTCGCATGCCACGTGGAACTCAAACGCTTGCAACGTCGTTCCAACGGAGGTTATGTAGGACCCCACGACCCCGGACTTAAGCTTGAGCACAGCATTGATGGAATCTACGGGTGGGAGGTGACTCGACACCAGCGAAGTCTGGGCTATCAAGCTCTCAACGGCGTTTTCCTCGCCTAACAACTTCCTAATAGCTGCTGTAAAGTGCACGCCCCCATCTAGTAAGAAGCCCCCCTGGTACTCGGGCTTTGTACGCCAAGCTGTGTTGTAATACTTGTTGCTTGTCTGCATCATCGAATTCAATCTCACAACAAACCCCGTTACCTTGCCTAGCTTCTTGATTTCTTCGGCGCCGTACGCCCAGCTCTTGTGGAAGCGGAAGTTCTCTGCAATAGCCAGGATAACCTTAGACTCGGCAGAGACGTTCTTGTAGTACTCAATGAGCCTAACCGCACTAGCAACATCCGGAGCGATTGGCTTCTCGGCTAGGACATGCTTCCCAGCGGCCAGGGCCTTCTCGATGAACTTGGGTTGATCCATGATGGGGAGGGCCAAAACCACCCCATCTATGTCAGCGCGCTTGAGGAGGTCATCGCAAGACTTGCCACTTCCAGAATCAGACGAATATAGTTCGACCGCAGGCGCTGAGCCCTTGACCAGTCTGGCGGCCTCCTCCGCCGTCTTGAGGGAGCGAGACCATATCGCCTTGATCTCTATCAGTGGGCAGGCGAGAGCAGCGGGCTAGGTAGTTCGACGTTAGATTATGGTGGATCTTGCTAGAAGGTCTAGAATGGCCTCGATCTCATCTGCACTAGCGAGGATCTCACCGGCCGGTCCGCGGGCGGTTATCTAGCATAACCATTGCGCCGGGACGATGCAAGGATGGGCCACAAGCATGCAGGCACCGGGGACGACTCACGATGTGCTGCTCCTTGACGAAGATGCCGCCGCCAATAATAGCGATTCCCAGAGGAGCCATGATGATTTCTCCCCGGTCCCGTCGAAAGAAATCGATGCTGTACCAACAGGTGATAAAAATAAGACCTCTCTCCCAACAATGTGTAAAAATGCTTCAGCACGGGGTGATGAAGAGAGTATCAAACCTCGAAAATACCATTGAATGAATGCAATTGGGGGGTTAATGGGTAATGAAATCTTATAGAGAGTCGAGAACCATTTCCGGGGACCTCCGCTCGCTCGGGTGGGTGTCCTCCGAGCCTTGTCCTGGACGATTTAGTCAAATTAGGTATATTAAATACTTAACTAGGTTCCTTTACCTACATAGTTACGACTACATCCAATACTTCTATTTATTATTACATACATACTGGTCTCCCTGGAAGGCCATTAATACCACATCTACCAAATGTTTGCAATGCGACATAAACAATGCAACATAAGCAATTCGATATAAGCAATTCGATATAAGCAATTTAATATAAACAAAATATTACCGTATGAAAATAATTATATAAACAAATTAATTTAATTATATAAATAAATAAATTAATTATATATTTATATACTGTTAAGTTTTAATTTTTTATTATTATATAAATAATAATATTTATTTAAAATATTATAAAAAAATGCTTAATAATCGTTTTAAAACTTTTATTAAGCATATAAAATGTTAATATTAACAGCATTTACTTATTTATTTATTATATAAAAAAAATTATATATATTTAAAAAATAATAAAATTATTAATTAAACTGCCGACTATATAAACAAATTAATAATTTAACGCCGGTTAAAGCTTTTTTTTAATTAAAAAAAAACAATAGCGCGTTATTATTATTATTATTATTATTATTATTATTATTATTATTATTATTATTATTATTATTATTATTATTATTATTATTATTATTATTATTATTATTATTATTATTATTATTATTATTATTATTATTATTATTATTATTATTATTATTATTATTATTAAACTAATTACGTATAAACTATTAAATTATATAATTTTTTTATTTATAATTATTATAATAGCTATTAAAATAGTTAAATAATCGTATATAAATAAAAAATAACTTTATTAACTTATTAATTAACATATTTTAAAAACGATAATAATTATTATAAAAGTCGTTAATAATAACTTTTTAAAATTAAATTAAAAAAATATTAATATAATTTAATTAAAAAAATTAAACTTAAACTATAATAATTTATTTTCATATAATAATAATAAATTAATTAATAAATTTAAATATATTTTTTAAAAATTAATTATAATAATATAAAGTAAATTATTAACTTTTATATTAAAAAATAATAATAAAAATTAAAGTTAAAATTAAAATTAAAACGTTATTTATATAAAAAAGTTAATAATTATCGTATAAAAAAATAAAAAAAAACATACGCTATAATTACTAGTTATAATAATAATAATAATAATAATAATTATAATTATAATTATAATTATAATTATAATAATAATAATAATAGCAATAATAATAATAATAATAATAATAATAATAATAATAATAATAATAATAATAATAATTATAATTATAAGTTAAAAAAAAAATTTAAACGAAAAAAATAAAAAAAAGTTTTTATAACTGTATAAAAAGTAAATAAATATATAAAAATAAAATAAAAGCTTTTATATAAAATATAATAAGTGTAAAATATAATATAAAAAACAAATATAATAATTTATATATTATATAAATATTTAATATAAATTTTATATATATTATATTAAATATTATATTAAATATTAAATAATTTTTTATAAATAAAATTTATAATAAAAATTTTTTTATATAATTTATTTTTTTTTTAATTTTTTTTTATACGATTATTTTTTACTATTTTTTTTATATAATTATGCTTATATTAAATATATTATATTGTTTTTTTATAAATATAATATATTTTAATAATATTAATTATCGTATATATAAAAATATTAAAGCTTTTTTTTTTAAATTTTTTATTTATTTTAATTATTTAATTGCTTAATTTTAACCGATTAAAATTTTAAATAATAATAAATAAAATTTAATTAAAAATTATTATATAATTATTTAATTATAAGCTTTATTTTAACTTATTATTTTTAATTTAAATTTTAATATTTTTTTTCGTTTAATTATTTAATTATAAATTTAAATTAACTATATAGTTATAAAATTAACTTAAAAAATAATACGATTTTAACATTAATTATATATAACCGTATTAATTATATTTATAAAAATATAAAAAAATTATAATAAAATTTAAAACTTATAAAAAAGTTTAAAAAAAAAGTCGTATAATAATTTTATTTAATAATTAAAATTTAAATAAATATTTAAAAATTAATATTATTATTTAAAAAAGCTTAAAAATAATATATATTATTTAATTTTTTTTATATATATAAAAAATATATTAATTTATTTTTAAATTAATATTAACTTAAAAGTTTATTTATTTATAACATGCATTTAATTAAAACGAAAAAACTTAATTTTAAACTTTTATATAAAAAATAATTAAATTTAAATATAATATTTACTTTAATATTTTTACTTATAATATAAAAATAATAATTAAAATAACTTAATATAAAATTATTTATTTATTTAAATTTTATAAATTAAATATTTTTAATTATATAATAAAAAAATTTTTTAAAAATAAAAATTTTTTTTTTATAAATATTAAAAATTTTTATATAATTATTTTTATATTTATTTAAAAAGTTAATTATTTAATTTTTTTATTAAAATTAAAACTTAAAAATAAGCTTAATTTATATAATAATAACTTTAATTTATAAAATTTTAATAATAACTTTTTTTATAATAATAAATCGTATAATAATATTTTAATTAAAAAAAATTAAGTTTTTTAATTATTTAAACTATAAACTTTTATATTATTATAAAGCTTAATTTTTTTATTTTATTTTTTTTTATATAAAATATATAAAAAATAATATTTTAATTTTAATTTTTAAAAAATTAAAACTTTTAAATTTTAACTTTAAATTAAATTTTAACATAAACTTTAATAATTATATAAAAACTTTTACTATTTAATAAAAATTAAAATAAAAGCTAATTAAAAAAAATAATTATATAAAAATTTTTATAATAATATTACATAAGTTAAAAAAGTTAATTAAAAATAAAAATATAAAGTTAAAAAAATAATTATATAAATTTAATTAAAATTATTTTTATAATTATATTATATATTAATAAAAAAAGCATTAAAAATTAAATTTTTATTTAAATTATATTTATATTTAAAAATTAAATAATTTTATTATAATATATTTATTTAAATAAATTAATTATTATATAAAAATAAATTTAATATATTTAACGTACGTATTAATTATAATTATTAAGTAAATAAACAATAATTAATAATTAAAACTTTTAATTAAAAACTATATATTATTATATAAAGCGCTAAAAATTAAAATATATTTAAAAATATAAACGCTTTTAATTTTTTTTATATAAAAAATATTATTAAATTTTAAGTTTTTTAATTAAATATTATATTAATTTTTTATTTTTTTAAAAAAAAATATTAATTTTAATATTTTTTAAAAAGTTAATTATTATATAAAAAAAGTTTAAATAAATAAATTATTTAATATAAAATTTTTTTAATTAATTTATAATATTTTATAAATTTTAAATAGTTTTTTAAAAATAATATAAAATTAATTTTTTTATTTTTTAATTATATAATTATTTTATAATTATATAAACTTTATAATTTTTATATAAAATATAAGTTTATAAAATATATATATTATAATAAAGTTTTAATAATTTTAATAGTTTAAAAACTTTATATTATTTAATTTATTAATAAAATTAATTTATAAACTTATATAATTTAAAAAAAAATAAAGTTATTAATTTTTAATTTTTTAATTTTATTTATTTATATTTTATATATAATATAATAATAAACGGTTATTTTATTAATAAATTTATTATATTTTATTTAAATTATTATATAATATAATTATTTTATTAAATTTAATTAAAAAAAATTTAAACGTTAATAAATAAAATAATTTTAACGCTTATATTTATTTAAATAAATAATAATTATATATTTATAATATTTATCGTATAAAAAAATTATTTTAATATATTTATTGCTATAATAGTAAAAAACTTAATATAAATTTAAATAATTATATATAAATATATATTAATATAAATATAAATTTAATAATAAATTAATTATTATATAATAAAAAAAAATTATTATATAAATTTTTATTTTTATTTTTTATAGCTTTATATAATTATTAAAATATTATATAAAATTTTAACTTAATATTATATATTTTTTATATTAAAAAATAATTAATTAATTTTATTATTATATAAATTTTAATTAATAAACTTTATAAATTTAATAAAATTAATTTTTATTTATAATAATATTTATTTATATTTATATAAATTTATAAAAATAATTTTTTTAAAACTTTATATTATAAAATTTTATTAAAAATATTATTTAAATTATTTTATTACTTATTATATAATTTTATTTTATTTTTAATTTAATTAATATTATTATTTTATATTATATTTATATTATATACGTTAAATTATATAATAAATTATAAAATGCTTAATTTTAATTAAATTATATTAAATAAATTTATTTTTTTAACTTTATATAAAAAAAAATTAAATTTTTAAAATAATTTTATTAAATTAAAATTAAATTTAATAACTTATTAAATTTTAAGTTTAAATATAGCGTTTTATTATATAATAAATATAATTATTATTATTTTAATTAATTTAATTAAAAATATTAAAATAAAAATATTAATTTTATATAATATAATAATTTAATTATAAAAATTATTAATATTAAAATAATAAAATATAATGTATAGTAAATAATAATAATTAAAAATAATAATATTAAAAAAAAAAAAGCAAAATAATTATTTTTATACGGTAATATTTTGCTTATATTACATTGCTTATGTTACATTGCTTATATTGCATTGCTTATATCGTATTGCTTATGTCACATTGTAGACGTTTGGCGGATGTGGCACCAATGGCCCACCATCGGTCTCCCCCCCTCCTCCCCCTCCCTCATCCCCTCGCCTAAGAAGTAGTGCTCTTTTCTGTTTCGGCCCGTTAATCTCCTCGATTGGTTCCTCGGCGATGGATCAGGAATTCTCCACATCCAATACAACTAACCTACCTATTAAATATTTTATCTAACTTACCTACTTACATCTACCTATACAAAGTATGGAGAATGGCGTGATCCCGGAAATATTCTAGAAATAGTTTTTACCTAAACCCTCTAACCTCACCTAGACACCTAGGTTCGGTAATAAGCAAGTTCTGGGTTCTAGTAGGTAACAATTTACCTCCCCTCCCCCCATCCTATTTAACTAACCTATTTACTTATGTAACTACTTACATTAGCACTACGCGGCCATCAAAGTTGGAAGAATGTGTCTCTGCACGTAACTCTTGGCCGGAACTGAAGATAGATACAGATATCAGATACAGATCAGTGCATACCTACTACCTACCTACCGGACAAGGTAGGATGTGATAGGTAATATCTCCTTTCAACGGGACGGATGTTGATACTACCTATGCATATATATAAAGTTCATGTGCCGAGTACTTAAGGAGCCGGGATTGTTATCTACATATGTAGAAACCCAGAGATAGTGTACAAGCATGCCTACCTACTTACTGCTTTAGATAGGCCTGGCAGGTAGGTATGAACTCGAATATCCCCCTCGTTTCACATATTAACCTACCCCGAGAGGAATGCGAGGTAGTAGTTTACCTAAGTACGTAAGTAAGAAAATATATATCACCTATAAGTGTATCATCAAGACAAAGCGAGTAGATTCTGCTCTTACCTACATACCTAGGTCCTAGGATTGCTCATCATTAACCCCCCTCACCCCCCTTTCTTCTTTTACCCAACCTCCAATCTACCATGTCCCTGACTGATACTTGGATTTGGACTGATACTTGGGACTTGGAATAAGTAGGTATCATTACCTTAAATACGTAGGTAGGTAGGTAGGTAGTTAAAGTTTATATTTCCAGGTATCAACAACAATGCGTATGTGACATGCAATAAGGTATGTAGGTATATACAAAAGAAAAAACCCCCCCTCCCCCTCGCCATATGCGTAGATGCCCTCATGTTAACCCCCCTTCCCCTTCCCCTTCCTCCCAATAATAACCCCTTACTATATGCATCCCCCTTCCCCCACCCCTTTCCGTATTACATAGAAAAACTTGACTAGTTTGCTGAGGCATTCCAAATGCCTACATAGTTATCTGTACTTGTTATTGCGTAGTATTACATTTCATAAACCAAGAAACCCCAAAACAAGAAATGAAAACCCCCCATTATTTCGTCTGGTCTGGTAGTATAAACCCCCCTATCTCTACCCCCACCCTCCTTCTTTCACGTACCTATACCTGCTCTGCTGCCCTCTCAGGCAGGCCCCCAGCTGACTCCGGGGCCATATAGTCAGGCGACCTTCTTACTCCGGAGCAGGATGCGCCTGCCCTCGTCCCAGCCGCGCATCTCGGCGATCTCCAGGGGCGTGCGCCCGGCGTCGTCGAGGGCGCTCAGGTCGACGCCGCAGCGGTCGATGAGCAGGCGCAGCAGGTGCGCGTCGCCCATCTCGACGGCCTGGATGACGGCGTTGTGGCCGCGGTAGACCTTGTTCGGGTCGGCGCCGCGCGCGAGCAGCATCTCGACCATCTCCGTGTCGCTGTCGTCCTCGTGGCGTCGCAGCGCCTTGATGATCGGCAGGTGCTCGCCCGGCGCGTTGGGGTCCGCCCCCGCCTCCTCCAGCAGGTACCGCGCGATCTCCTTGTGCCGCTCGCGGATCGCCGTCGTCAGCGGCGAGAACACCCCCCCGTTGCGGTCCTCCACGCTGATCCCCGCCGCCAGCAGCAGCTTGACGCTCTCGAGCTGGTTCGCGCTCACCGCCATCTCCATGACTCCCTTGAAGGCGCGCGGCTGCTCGAGCGTCGGCAGGAGCCGCTTCAGGATCGCTGGGTGGCGCACCGCCATGCACACCGGCCAGTCCTGGCCCCGGACGTTGGGGTTGGCGCCGCGGCTGAGCAGCAGCTCGACGAGCTCGAGCTTGTTCTCGCGGATCGCCGTCGTGAGCGGGGTCGCCTTGGTGTCCGGCGCCGCGTCGTTCGGCGATACGCCGTGGTCGAGCAACCAATTCATGGCCTCCGCTATAGCAGCACGGGTTAGTTCACAGCTCTTCATACTTTGTTACACTGGAGTTAGTCGATATAGCAGTGTTACTTACTGTTGTTGTGTTGCACGGCAGTCTCGATGATACCCTTGGGGTGATTGAGATCGGCGCCAGCGGCCTTGAGCGGTGCTAGAAAGTGTGTCCGGAAGTGCGTCACGCACTTGAAAGTCGGATACTCAGCTGCCGGCATGTTGGGATCGGCGCCATTCGCCAACAATAGGTGGAAAATGTCGGCGCGGTTATCCCGGATGGCAGAGCAAAGAGGGGTGTAGGTGCCGTCTTTCTTAGCGTTGGGGTTCACGCCCGCCTTGAGCAAAATCTTGATAGATTCCATGTTGTTGATCGATGTAGCGAGCTCCATAATACCCGGCGTCTTCTTATGGTCAGCACCGTGAGCCAGCAAGACCTTGAGGCACGCCGGCTCGGACATCGCTGGCCAGAGCATGTGCTTGGGCCCAGGAAGATTAGGATTCGCGCCGTGGTTCAGCAGGGATGTGACGATATCAACACGGCCCGCAGTGATAGCGTCGAAGAGAGGGGTCTTGCCCTCCTTGTTCTTGCAGTTGGCATCGGCGCCGTAATCGAGTATGGCGTCAACGAGGACCTTCTTGCAATTTTTGTTTTGGATAGCCTTAGTCAAGATGGTCTCACCCTCGACCATAATGTGATTTACGTCTCCTCCATACATCAGGAAAAGGCGAATAAAGTCCGAGTCCTCCTTGGCGACTGCGAGTGCAAACGGAGCATCGTGACCAGCTGCCGGAGCCATATTCGGATCAGCTCCGTATTTGAGTAGAAGAGATGCAGCGTCCAAGAACGACTCTTCCAGGGCTGCCACAAGCGGCGACATGCCGTGCCTGTCCGGTGCATTTGGGTCGGCCCCAAACAGTAATAGTGTACGCACAATTTCAAGGTCATGGTGGGTGATAGCTTCTCCGAGGGCATGATACTCTGGACCGATATCTGGTGAAACACCACGGTCGAGAAGCTGCTCTACGGCCTTTTGATTCCGTTCCTGGATAGCAGCGAGCAGATTCTGTTTCAGCGATGGCGTGTTCGCCCCCAGTGTATTCCGAGGAACCCACCGAGGCATCTTGGTGGGATTCACGCTGGAGCGAACAACCTTGATCGGCCGGTTGTCCGTGGCAGGCTCGTCGTCCATCGTCAGACTTTCGAGCTCTGCGATCCCGTTCGATCTTAAATCCTCATGCGTATCAGAAGGCGCTATAACACGGCTATGTCCGCTACGGGTCGAGACTGTATGATGCGAGGCCGTGCTTTTCCGACTAAATTCCATCTGACCCAGCTCCGACCAACTGGCATCTGTCCGTAGGTCGGGAAGGCGATGTATAATACTCTCACCCCGAGTGGGAAAGGTTGGAGAAACGCTTGTAGATGACCTTGTCGTAGGTTCCCGTGGGATGGAGAGATGGTCAGGCGCGAGAGGACCCTCTTTCTCGGAAACCTCAATTATGTGGGAGTTGACGCTCCTCTCTTTAGACAAGTGTGCGCTCGAATTGTTTGGCGATGTGGCTGAAGCACCTTTCTCTAACCGTTCCAAAGCCGCAGAGAGAGCTGTGTATCCGATCCCAAGCGAGTCGTCGATCTTGGCCTTCCCGAGAGACCATTGGAAAACAAGAGCGCTCATTCTCAAAGCTTCTTTTGTCTTAGCCAGGGCGTCTCTCATCTTGGCGACCTCGTTGCCGGAGAACATTTTCCTCCAACCTCTCGATATCTTCCCGCCCGTACCTCGCTTTTCCTCGCTGAGAGATCGCGAGAGCCAGTGATCCAAAGCCTGGAAATCGGCATGGGTCGTCTGAAACTTTCGATCCAGCTCCTGCGTCATCTCTAATGGTAGCGTTTGGTGTGACTGTGTGCATTCAACAAGGCCGGCTTCGACAGACCACATGATATGGCACACGTCCATGAAGTCGTGAGCGAGCCTCTCCAGGTCCTCATGGCGATGGGACACGGTGGTTATGTACTCAAGCATATGAATTGCGATCAAGTTCCCCAGGACTGTTGCTTTATGGCAATGCCCGAGGGCAGTCTGCTGAGACCTGTCGGCAACCATGACGTCCAATTTTGCTGGGAAACTGACAATTCTCTAGGTTAGGTTAGGTTAGATGGGTTGGTAGGAGGAGCGTCCTCGTCGTAGTAGCAAGTAGCCGGACCCAGACAGAAAAAATGAGCGAAGAGAACGAGAAGTTCCTACATGCGGCCCCTGAGATAGAAACAGGGCGGTTTTTATAGACCGGAATGCGCGAATGTGTGGCGAATGAGAACTGGATATTGCCTCGGCATGAAGACCGCATGGTGGCCACAGACTGCACCAGTGTCTTCCGAGAATCGTGTTTCACTCCTTGACATGACCAGTCTCGAACAAATCCATAGCCGGCACTATTGAAGTGCTGTAAGTCGACTTGTGAAGAGTGGATATCTGAGCGTTGGTACTAGTTGTTAGTCTCATGGCTGATGCCAGTCAGAACGGCCATCAACCCGGTCTCTTGGTTCTATACTACTAGACACATAGGTGTATTCAGCTCCGTTCACAGCTAGTTATAACGCTGGATCCGGATATGGCTGTCGAGTCGAGAGCCCAGGATCCCATGGCTCAACTAGCTAGTGCTCGCGTAAATATCTTGCCAGCACTAGCTCGTTTGGACTTCTACCACCTACAACCACCTCCGGATAGTTGGTGGGGGTATAGTTGCTAGGACACGGACGGCTAATCAAGTTCTCAGAGAGTAGTCCAAGTCTGGGCATGCACCCGAAGCGTCCTCGGGCGTTGATTCCGTGGATCCGGATATGTTGGTGTTCTAGCCCAACCTGGGCCTGACTCTTGCTCCGTGTATTCGTCCTGCCCTCCAATGCTGAACTCCGCGATGTGGCGGGCCCACCTCTATCCACCCCCTTCCCTCGGTTGTTAATGCACTTGCGCACTTGCGCCATAGTGCCTCGTGGCAGTGGGTAATAATCCAATCGTTGCATGGGCGGTCCTAGTATATTCCCACTTTTGCAACTGCAGCTCTTATCAATTCTGTACTAGACGTATGTGAGCAATGTTTCAACACCTTGACTAGAGTCTATATTGTCCGAAATAGTCAGTGTCAGCAGCATCAGTGCTGACAGCTCCGTTGCCTACATTGGCGGAGGAGTAGGTAGTAGGTAGTAGTAGAAAGTAGAGGTTGATATTTCCGAATGTTACATTACATACCTAACCTACCTAAGGTTAGGTGTCTTGGTATGTCAGTCCTTATGCCATGTCTCTTGTTAGATGTGTCAAATAGACATTCTCTGTTGATTTGATAATATATTACGTCGAGTACTGCAAGGTTGATGATTGTATTGCATCATGC
Source organism: Biscogniauxia sp. FL1348 (assembly GCA_022544895.1). Classification (NCBI taxonomy): domain Eukaryota; kingdom Fungi; phylum Ascomycota; class Sordariomycetes; order Xylariales; family Xylariaceae; genus Biscogniauxia; species Biscogniauxia sp. FL1348. Next base: position 334,006 of record JAJNNV010000006.1, on the reverse strand, counting down.
TTCCGTCGTTACATGGGCGGCTGAGGGGGCAAATCTCATTTAATCGAAAGCAAGTCATTTCGACATCTAGATCTAAGTTGACCTGCATATTTATTAATCCTTGACGTGTAGGTTATCGGAACAACAAATATTGACAAACTGCTTACGTAGTAGTATTAAGAAGACGTATAAGAATTACCTAATGTTATACTACCTACCTACCTACCTACCAACCTAGTCACCCTAGAGTTGATATTCTCTTAGCCGGGAACTCACGTTATAAGAATTCCTTTACCGTCAACTCGTTGGGCTGGAGACTATCAACAATACCAGCGTTGTATTGACCCAGGCCGTATCCCATTCCCGTTCATTCCATTCCGATTGCAAAACAGCCTAACGTTAAGTAGGAACCATCCAATCGTCCATCTTGTTTGCCTGTGTACGTACATTTGTTCATCAGCTGTTGGGGCCGCATCTACGACAGCCCGCCCGCTATGATATGATCTCGGTCCGCAATAACCTGCTAAGCAAGGACAATAGCAAGGAAGAGGTCATAAAAACCACCCTTCAAATATATTTAAATGTAACCTCGGGCAAGCTAAGGCACTTGACATATTTTCGCATTAATTTCATCAGAATCGGTCTGTGCCTGATAAACCGCAAATATAGGGCCAAGTATCACCTAAGTTGTCTCAGAATTGAGGGTAGAACACTACCCGAGGAAAGTATCCAGCAACAGGAACAAAAGATACACAGCAACCCTAAGACATATGGGTATTTCAGGCGGTGAGAAAAGGGTAGACTTTTTTTTTCTCTCCGATTTCCCCCTCTCGGTAGACGGGTCAAAAAGGCGGCAACTTGGGTTGCGACTAAACCTTTTTGAAAACGGAAATAAGCTGCCTTCCCCAGGCAGCATATGAGCGAGACTATCTAGGTATGTATATCTAATTTATAGGGCGTATCCGGCTTCCTGAGAAAAATGTCTTGACGATAATAGTAAATAATAACACAAAACACCCGTGCGGCTGCACCCAACATAAATCCCGAGTAAAAATTAATACTCGATTATTCGATCCGCTTAAAGACATAGAAGAGTTACGACGATGATGTTACTGATCATCGTGATTCTATATCGTAGTCCGAAAACTAGTCTCTGGCCTGTCTAATAGTATATGATCAATGAGATTCTGCTTAGGAGTTAGTCACTTCAATTCTTCCGCTGTGAAAAGCTAGACTTACCCAGTCCACAATATTCGAATCATTGAGCACACTGTCGAGAGGAACTGAATCCAGGATATCAAGAGAAAAGTCCATAGCCGGAATCAGCTGGGCTTGGTCATACGATGCTGCGGACACCGGTGGTGAGGGTTGAACATCATTGTTGAGTAAGCTAGCCAACGAGCCATCTCGGACTTCAGGCTGTGGTGGTGGCGGTGGCGGTGGTGGAAGTTTTGCTACAGGCTCTTGCATTGATACCTTTCGGAGGATAGCACCCACGACTCGTGTGGCATGAGCAGCGTCCTTGGAAACATGCTTCCTCTCAGACCACATCTTGTAAGATGTCCCTAGAGCCTTGAGTTTTCGTGACCTATCTATTTGGCTATCGAGATGTTAGCATGTTTCGGAATGGCTATAGCGATCTGACGTTAGACTTACCTGCTCGGCAGGTTCTCGGTAAGATCCAAACATAAAATCATCGACGCAATCAGAAAATCGTGGAGAGTCAAGGCCGAGAGCATATATTTATCCTCGTACAATCTACCGCCTGGTCTGCTCTCTTCTTCATACTCAGCGTGTAGGTCCAAGATTCTCAAAGCAGCCTCTCGGCAGGTATTCCGTGACCTGTCGTACCTTGGGTTATCTTTTTCCCGATTGAGGTACGGCCGGTGCAAGACACAGAGGCTCTTTAGGTACATGAGCTCCAACATGAGGCGGTGCATGATATCGAATGTCTGGTCGGTGAAACTATATGAGCGTATCGGACGTATCTGTAATGGCGAAGGCACTTGTGAATGGTATTGTTGAATTTCGTCATCAAGCTTGATCACATCCTCATATGACGGGGGGTGGATCGATAACGCGAAGCGGATGACCCGACGCAAAAGCCGACAGAGTCGTGACTTGTAGCACAGATAAAGCGTTGTCGTCGGCTCCGTGGGCGGTCTTGGAGGAGGTAACGTCATGACATTCTCATCGAAGTCCGAGTCGTATAGGTTACTAGGTGATTCGGTATCACACTCGTCATCGCGGACGATAGGAGGCATGCCTAGCTGGAAGGAGAATATGACGTCGAACACCTCGATAAAAAACCATAGCCGACGGCGAAGCTCTCCCTCGAAAGGCGTCACGTTGGAAAGATATTTCGGATCTCTGTGATAACCCATGCGTTGCGCAAGCCGGGCGGTGAGCCCAAACTTGGCCCACAGGCCAGAGTCGATTTCTCGAGATTGCTGCAACACGGTATAGCTATGCATCATAAGAGCCTCAACCGAGTAGGGCTTGCCAGACAGGTAATCGCCGGATACGAGACATTCGGTCGCTAGGGCAAGCAGCTTTTCAGGCTGGGGAGGATCGAGCATACCACTGTCGCCTTTGCTTATGGCAATAGAGGAAGCAACAACAAGCATAGAAGCAAGACAGCTTAGCCACAAGAGGCTCACGGAAGAGGGATCTCGCCAGAACCCATCATACTCCCTCTGAAATTTGCTGGTGTGAATATACGGCGCTGTGGTGAACCTATGGCGGAAATACAACAACACAAGGTGGTCGGTCTTGGTCCGGGGTGGCAGCCGCGCGACGGCTTGCTCATGAGTAATCAGGGCCTGTTTGCCGAATATAATATCTGGACTATCCGAAGTCCAGCTCTGCGACGGCTGCGGGGAGGGTGTCCGGGCGAAGTCTGCCTCGCTTTCCAGAATCCCCTGTATGTCGTGGATGCTCTCGAGGATGGAGGCCCAGTGGGTGCCGCCAACATAGTTCCCCTCGCCGACCTGGGTGGTTGGGTGCATAGGGGCACCAGGGGCCGACAAGCTGGGCGGCGAGCCCAAGTCGGAGCGGGCATCGGCCTCGGTGCGCTGGTCTGAACTTGAGGGGGTGTTCAGGACAGGGTCCTGGCCATGGGCATTGTACATGAGCCCGTTGACCATCTCCTCGAGCTTCTGCAGACGGACCTGGAGCACGGGACGAGACATGGGCTCATGCTTCGCACGCGCATCCACATGGGAACGCGCCTCGGCAGGACGAGGCTTGCGGGCAGCACGCGGCGCATACTCGCAGAAGTTGGCCTCGCCACTCTTGACACATCTCTCACAGGGCTGCTGGCGGTCGCATTTCACCTAGTAGCAGACGAGAAGGGTTGGGGCTAAGCCACGGTGTGCCAAGACAGGGTGAGGATAAGGGAGGGTAGAATAGGGCGACTTTGCTCACCTTGCGAGTGCGGCAGAGCAGACAGCTCACCGGCGGCCGGTTTCTCTTCTGGATCTTGCGAGGCAGTCCATCGGTGGGTTGTGCGCGAAAGACTGTGGTCTGGTAGCTGGCGGGCCGGGCATCCATTTCAATTGCACCGAAGGCTCGGGCTTAAGAAACACAACCTGGACCTGTCAACCTCAGACTCTGTAATGTGCCGTACTTGCGGTTCCGAAAGATCTCTCGAGGTGGTTTGAGGAGGATGAGTCCGGCTGCCTACCTAACCTAAGGCTGGTTTGGAGGGGGGTGGAAAGGGTGGAAGGAGAAGGACTTAAGAGAATTCCTAATTGAGAAGGGGGCCGGGGGTTTTATTATTATCAACTAACCTTACTTACTACTACTGATGATTCGCAAACTCTCCTTTTGAGGGAGGGGGGGAACTTTTAATGCATGTGTGTAGCGTCATGTGTAGTAGGTAGTAAGTAGTAACAATAAGTTGTAGGTAGGTAGTAGCAGTAGCAGTGTGAGTAGTAGTATTAGGTAGGTAAAGTAGGTAGGTCAGTACATACTAAGGTAATTAGGTATTTGGTGTCGGTGATTGTCGGGGACATGTCGTATCCGTAAATCCGGTAGTCTGTCAACCTCAGGCTGTACAGACGGGAATTAAGTAAGTACTAAGTAGTAACCTACCTACGTATGTATGTATGTACATATGTATGTATGTATGTATGCACAAAGACCCTTAAGCCCACTTTGCTTTATGTATGTACATTGGATTACATCGGAATTCAAGATACCAGACACATCAAATCCAGCTGCACTTACTACTTACTACCTACCTACTACATACTACCTACTACTATATAAACCACTACCTATATGTAGGTATATTATGTAGTATAGGTAGGTATGTACTTACTACTTACATGGAAAGCCATGCTAACAAGGTACATACCTACCTACCTAAGGTACCCGTTCATGGGGTCGGTGCGGGGGCAGTACACCACATCACAGCACAGCACTGTTCCTTGCAGAAAAAAAGAAGAAAAAGAAAAAAGAAAGAAGAAAAGAAGGTGCTCGGCTTCTTTTTTCTTTGGTGCGGTAATTCCTCGGCTGGATTTTATCCTGATTAGCTCCGACCAGGCTAATGCCCCCAGAAGGACTTCAGGAGTACCTATGTCCGGGAGTGGCACTGGCCTTCAGGTCCCCTAACCATGCACCCCAATTGGGCAGGTTGAAAAAACTACTACCTGACCTACCTAGCGGCAGTACGGAATCCGAGATTACCCATCGAGAAAACATAAGTTAACCTTATTTAGATCCAGAGGAAGTACAGATCACTGATTGATTATTCATCACCCTTCGGCTTTATGTAATGGCCATACATTGTCAGCCCATTTCTAACAGGCTCTCTCCTATAGCCCCCTACCATGCCTATTTCCGCCTAGGTTCCTGGGCTCGGCCTGCAACCCGGGCCCTAGCTACATCACCTTATTCGCTCACCGATGATCTATTTGTTCTCGGCATCTAAGTTAACCTTTATATTATTATAACATTTTTTTTCTTTAACCTCTTATTCTTTTTTTGTCCTTTTCTTTATTCTCTCATAATCTTGGTTTAGCACCCATCCTTCTCCTTTTCTTATATATGTACGGTTAGGTAGAAGAGAGAAAAAAAAAAACCAAACAGTCAGTGGAAGCTTCAAAGTTCATCGTCACCGTATAAACAAGACCGTCATGGAAATAAGTTCGGCGTCCCCTATGAAGCAGAAGCTTTACATGTCAGCATAATTCCTAAAAAGGTAATTGGTATGCCCGTCTTTAAGTCCTCCGTCTCCATCTCCGTCGACGTTCTTCAAAAGCCGTACGGAGATTGAAGATGGCTTTAGGGGGGGCTTATAATCAGGTAAGGAATTATCAGTTTAGCAAGGCTGAAGACATGTATCTGTCTACATTTATATATTCATCTGCCAGCCATGGTCTTTCTTCAGAGATATCATCTGTTCACGAAGAAGACAAAACAACAACACATAAGTAACCTACCAAACCTACCTAGGTAATCTGTTTTAAATATTATCGGTAAATACTTTGCCTACCAAGTGCCATTATATAACCTCAATATCAGTTAGCCCTTCAATACAACAATGGCTACTGCGAAGTCCCTCGTCGTCAAGTCCATCAGGGATCCCCCAGATGTTGAAATAGTGAACAAGCCGGTCCCCGTAGCCGTCCAGGGAACCGCCGTTATCGAGGTCCTCGCCTCCTGGGTTGGCGCCAGCAACCAATATCTCCTGTCCCACGAGGTCCCAGGCTTCGGCATCCCCATGCCCGGCGTCTTCGGCGCTTGCGCCGTCGGCCGCGTCGTGTCGGCCGGCGCGGATTCCACCGCCCTGAGGCCCGGCCAGCTCGTGCTCGCCGACAACCTCATCGCGGCCCGGGACGACCCCGATGTCGAGCTGCTGCTCGGGCTCATGGACGGCGCCACCGCCAGGTCGAAGAAGCTAGCCAACGAGGTTTGGCGCGACGGCCACTGGCAGACCCACGCCACCGTGCCCCTAGAGAACGCGACGCCACTCAACGAGGACCTCCTCCTGGGCAAGCTGGGCTACGACACCGCCGAGCTCGTATACCTCGCCCGCCTCGCGGTCGCCTACGGCGCCGTCTCAGCCCTCGACATCAAGGCGGGCGAGACGGTCATCGTGGGGCCCGGCACCGGCCAGTTCGGCGGGGCCGCGGTCGAGGTTGCCTCGGCGGTAGGCGCGCGGGTGATAGCGATCGGCCGAAACGCGCAGGCGCTGGCCCGGCTAAAGGCGACGGTGCCGCGTGTCGAGACGGTCGTGCTGACCGGAGATACCGGGGCCGACGCGCAGGCCCTTCGCGCCTTGGGCCCTGCCGACGCCTTCGTCGAGTTCTCGCCTCACGCCATGGCGAGCGAGCCGACGCACATAAAAAGCGCGCTGGGCGCCCTGCGCCGACGCGGCCGCGTGGCCTTCATGGGCGGCCTGGGCCGCGACGTGTCGATCCCGTACTTCCAGGTCATGCTCAACAGCCTCGAGATCAAGGGCCGCTGGATGTACACCCGCAAGGAGCTGAGGGCGCTGATCAAGCTGGTGGAGACGGGCGTTTTGAAGATCGGCAAGGCTGCGGGACATGAGGTAAGCGGCAGGTTCATGCTGGAAGACTGGGAGGCCGCGCTCGATGCTGCAGCCACTAATTCCGCCTGGGGCCAGACGGTTGTGTTCACGCCATGAGATGGCATAATAAGGGTTATGACCGGCGTGGGCCGACGTGTCCATGGCCCTTCACTAGCCGAGTCCATATTTTTGTATACTCAACTCCGAGCATCATCCCCTCTAGCTAGCCTCGTTCGTCCCACTCACGAACAAGCTCACGTAATACGTGCCCAGTGGACAATGTTACCCACACGAAATAGGGCTGCATATTTCTATGTAATAAAGAAAAGTCCTGTTTTATTGATTGCTAATAGGGCATCAATATTGCTTTTCAGACAAATTTTGCATCAGTTAGTCAGCCTAGCCCCCACGCCAGCGTGAGTCTACCAGATATTCAGAATAATATGCTACCAATTTTAGATGGGTATGCTTACATGTCTGTCACTGCTAGAAGAGCTACTAGGAGTAGTGGACAGGTGGTAAGAGAAAGATGTCTGTCCCCTCTAGGCAGATCACGAAAGTCCATATGGGGAAAAACATATATATATAGTTTCTATGGTATATCTTGCGAAGGGCCTAAATCCACGAAGCGAGTGTATCAAAGAAGACCAGCTTTGTGGCAATAAGCCCATCTTAAGTAAGATCCGCGGCTATTACCGCGACTACAAAGCGTTATACACGCCTACTTATCAAGATGTCTGGATTAGGCCTGTATCTCTATCCCTTCCCCTTTTTGTCCATTCACTGCTACATAGCTGCTTACACACATTGCCGTTCTGGCTAACTTGTATTACCACCCCATGTTACATGCAGCAAAAGAACCCCCACCCACGAAGAAAGAAAGCTTATGGTGCATACCAAACCGGCCATATCTCCTTTTTTTTATTCAACCCGGCCATCATTACGCCCGAAAGAGAACACTTCTTCCGCTGTCTCTCCCGCGCGGTCGACGGGCAACACGGGTGTGATATCGCTCATCACTGGATTCTGACGGCTTCTGCAGTCTTACATGATCACTACTTACGCTTGTATATATATATCACTACCTACGCTTGTACATATCTGCTAGCTTACCTACCCAGGCACCTTACTTCGATGTTCGTTACATCCACCAACCAAGACCCCTTCTATAAACCCATCTGTAGGTAGGTAGGTATGCATGTAAGGTTAGATAATTGGCTTGTGAGTGGAACAGGGAGGGTGATCGCGTGCCATAGGTAACCCAGTCCTTGCTTCCTGTCTTTTGCGACACGACACGACACGCCACGGTTGCCGTCCTTTTACAGAAAGAAAAAAAAAAGGTAGGTCTGTAAGAATGGGTTGTCGCAGATATGACGATACCAGCAGAAGGGGGGGGAGACTTATGCTTCGGTTCTTCCCTTGCAACCGGGCCAGGAGCAAGATGTCTCACACTGCCAGTAAGTAAGGAAGCACTCGCAGCTTAGACAAGATCTATGTAGGCAGGGGGTATATGAGTTGATACTTTTGTATGTACCTAAGCACTCTTCCCCCCTCTTCCCCGCGTAGGCGATGCCGTTTTCAACCTAACTAGCCCAAATGCAACACCGGAATGTATGTATCAAATCACTAGACCATCATTGTAAGTGTGTTTCTAGATATCAAAACATGATTAATAAGTATTCGTTTCAGTGCTAGACCGGCAGGACATAAGCCACCATATCTAGCCTAGCCCCCAGCCAAAAAAAAAAAAGCCCATTCCAGGGAGGGAGTAAAGAGATAGGCGACAGGAGACAACGACTCAGTAGCAGGAATAAGCCCATTTTCGTAGAGATTCTCAGGCTACCCCATCACAGATTCTATTGCTCTTTGGAACCAACCACCACTACTACTATCCTCCTCCTCCTCATCTCCTGAACTATTCCCTCACACGGGTGGTACAGCGAATATGAAAGACGATGTGGGTTGTACGAACAGCAGAGAAAAACAAATAAGGCGGACTCTCACAGATCGAATAATAATAATAAAGGGGGGAGGGGGTAACTCATCTACTAACGACGGGAGCCAATAAAAGGGAAACCTCTCCCCCTCCCCCCAACACATACAGAGGCAAGCATATAGCGATAGTTAGTAGTCTTTTGAAGGGCCAATTTGATCTATCTCATTATACCTACACACCAAACGCCCTATATTTTCACCCCCCTCTCCTTTATTATCTCGCTATACCTCTCTTACTCCTTACTCACCTACCTACATAGTAACCAGCAGCAGCACAAACACGATACAGAAGTGCCCAGTTTCCGAAAACACACCAAAGAGGAGGGACGGGGGAGAGTAGATGATGAAGAATGAAAAAAAAATCTTCCATAAAGCTTCCAGCGCTCCTTTTGAAAATTCTTTACCCGCACAAACAAGTCTGCTCTCCCATGTATGACGATTTCAAAACAAAGTTAGGGTGTAAAGACCTACCCGATAAATCAACTCTTATCCCCCCCATCCCTCCCTCCCTGCCTCTTCACATATAGGGCACGATTTGAGGAGGGGGGATAGGGCGAAAGCAGTAACCTAGTTAGTAAATTATATGTCCTAACGACGACAGTGACAAAGCAATGATAACGGTACTGCGAGGAACGATGCTTGGCATAACATGAAACTTGAATTTATCTCTCTTGCTTGCGGTGCCGATCCGGTATATATGTGTGTGTGTGTGTGTGCATATATAGGTATATAATAAATAAACTCCTCCAAAAAATCTTTTAGAGATTCCTTTTTTTATTTTATTTGATCTCCCCCTCTCTAATTCGTGAATGGATCCTTCCTTCCCCCACCTCTTTCAATTCTTCTCGAGGGGAAATAAATAGTAATAAGAATAAATCTCAAAGTACCTACTAACATGATATATAATAGCCCATGTAGTAAGTAAATAGCAAAACCCGATATCGTTCCTCCTTTGCGTTCCACAACCAAGGAAATCAATTCCGGGGGTACCATAACGTAGTAAGTAAAAGTTTACCCTTCCTTTACTCCCTATCTAGCCTTTTTTAAAAGGTACCAAAAAAACCACCAACCGTCCTTCAGGGAAAGATGTCTTTATTTTAGAATGATGACGCCGACTGGAAGCGGCGAGGATGGATGAAAAAGCGGTAACGTGATAAGATCGTACGATATTTATACAGATAGTATGGGGGGGTATCATGAACAATTGTGAGAAATGGACATGCAGCGCTGCGAAAAGAGATAAGAGGAAAGGAAAAAAAAGGAAATGAAGCAAATGGCAAGAAATGCATTATTCCTCTAGGAACCCTTTCCTCTCACGAGCTGCTGGCACCGGATATCACTCGGGCGGGATTGCCAGCTACGATGCAGAATGGTGGAACATCCTACACACGTGGGTTAGGTTACTGTTCAATATAGAGCACAAAATGCTGTCGGTGGTAGCGAGTCTGACTTACCTTGGTAACTACTGAGCCGGCGGCAACGGTCGCACCCTTCTTAATTCTCCGGCCTGGTAGGACGATGACACCCCCTCCTATCCAGACGTCCTCGTCGATGACCACCTTGTAGCCGAACTGAGCACTCTTGCTCCCCATGCGCTTCTTCGGATCTGTGTCTAGGGTGGCCCCGAAAATGCTGACGTTGGGACCGATATAACAATTGTCGCCAATGCTAATCTCCATGGGATCGATGATAGTGCAATTTCTACCAATAAACACGTTATTACCAATCGTAATGTTGTACCCATAGTCGCAAGTGAATGGCGCCTCAACGACCACCTCCTGCCCAACACGGCCGACGTTAGTGACGGGCGAGGCTAACTGTGGGGAGATATTGATCGGTTCCTTCGGATTCAGAATCTCTCGAAAAAGGCGCGACCTTTCAGCTGCCGAAACACCGGTATTGGGATTTGTCGAATTGTTGAACCTCCAGCATGCAGCACTACATCTCTGTCGCTCCAGTACTAGTTCGGGGTCGAAGGGATAGTACTGTCGCCCTAGCAACATCTCCTCCTTCTGTGTCCTCTGCCTGCTAGTAGGGAACTGAGGGTGCGACAAGGCCAACTGGGCGGCCACTTGTGGGTTAGTGGTCGGAGGAGGCTGGGATGCCGGGCTATTACTCCGTGTTGGGTGGAGGATATTGATCTGCCTTATCGAACCCGGATGCGGGTTCTCGGGTTCGGTCCGTGTTAGATCATGTAAGGGCGGAACTCTCTGGTACTCCTTTGGCCGGTCAACACTACTTAAAGGAGTCTGCAGCTGTTGCATGCTCGAACTAACGGCACTGATAGGTGTTGGAAACATGTTGGCCGCACTGGTAAAGGCTGAAAGAGAAGACAGCTTGTTGTCCGGGCTGGCAACGGACGCAGTGGGAATGGTGGAGGCCGTCGGTCGGTCGTCATCGGTCAGAACAGCCCGGCCCTGCGGTGGTTCTATACGAAGCGGCTGGCCACGATAAGGGGGGATGGAGTCCCGCTTCTGAGGAGCAGGGGCCGGTGGGTTGGGATAGCTGCTCTGCTGGGGCATTCCGTAGGCACCCGGTGGCACATAACTAGGATCTTTCGACTCGAGTGGCACGGCTGCAGGCTTGCTTTCCATTTTTGGGTACCCTCGCTGGTTAGGATACCCTTGACAAATGAAGCCACCACGAACACAATTTGTACCTGGCTTATAGTAAGTAACCATGGAGCTGGGCCCGGCAAAGATGGCGGTCTCACATTCAGGTTTCGTTTCATCGCACTTTTTCTTCCGTTTCCTGCACGTCAAGCAACCTAATATGCAATTAATACCTGCCGGCCGAGAACAAGAATGCCGTGGAGCCCCAATCGAATACGTACCGGTCTTGGTCCTGTTGCTGAAATTGCGCTTTCGCTTCTTGGGGTCTGACTGAATGACTGCGTCCCGTCTCTGTTCAGTGCCATACCCGCTGTTGAAGAGCACCGAGTTGTCGTCTCCGTCTGGACTCGTAGCTGGATAATCGTGATGGGCTGCGTCTAAGTGGCTTGTTGCTCTTCGGAGTGCATCTCCAATCTGCTCATCAGTCTGCGAGGGTATCGATCCCGCAGAGTGCTGCGTCTCGTACGCACTACGTTCGTCCCGATGCTGCTGCTGCTGGGCATACCAAGACTCGTGATGATCCCGGCCCTCTTCGCCATACTGCCTATAATCTCGTTCCCGCTGGGGAGTGGTATATGCATCACGTGATTCTACCCGAGGAAGCTGTTCACGTTCACGTTCACGTTCTCGCTCTCGTTCTCGTTCTCGTTCTCGTTCTCGTTCTCGGCCGCTCAGCCCTTCCCTCTGATGCTCAATCGAATTCGATCGTTTGCGCTTACGCACTTCATCAACATCTGGATAACCAGTAGACTGATAGGGAGGCCGTTCCGCACTGGGCCCTGGCCAGTGTTCCCTCTGGCCAGAAGAGGCCGCCTCTACAGGCTTGGGCTCCTGGCTCGGGATCTGGCCACCAGAGCGATCCTCCGAACTTGCGCGTTTAGCCGTAGGGCTCGCGCTAGGTGCCTCCGGACCCTTTGCATCTCCTCCGTTCAAGGCCGTGAAGGTTGCCATATTCCGTCCAGCGAGATCTTCGTCCCAACAGCCTTGCGTCAAGTGCATAGAAGCTCGATTATCGGCCCAAGATAAGTGAGACGACACCGTCTCTCCAGTAGCAAACCCTTCGGGGCAGCCCTAAAAATAGCATCCAAGATCCGGCCGATCAGTGAGTGCACTAAGAGGACGTAGAATCGAACGCTAGCCGGCGCGATCTCGTCGGTGCAAAAGTCGACCGCGTCGCAACTCTCCCTCACCCCACCAACAAAAGACAATTCAAGATACTCAGAAATCTTACAGTGTCGAATAAAGCCTTCCGGGGTTGGGGGGTTGTCGCAAAGACCACGAAATTGGGCGATTGAGAAGATGAGTTTGTGGCCGCCCCAAAAAAGGGAAGGGGAAGAAAAAAGTATTGAAGCACGGCGTCCCAGGTAAATGGGCGAAGGGCCGAGCTGTCAAGATGGAGTGAGCTTGCGAAAGCGGGTGCACAGGGATAATTAGAGCGGGAAGAGTGTGTGAGCCGCTTTTAATCTGCCCGTGTAATACGACTGTGATCCAGCTGGGGGTAGCTTGGAGGAAGAAAGGCTAGCTGGGAGATACGTTACGGTGCGGTGCGATGCGGTGCAGTGCGGTGATGTGCGGTGCGGTGGTGCGTTGCGGTGTAAGCACGAGCTGCGCCCAACAGTTAATGCTTCGCCTACTTTGCTATCAAACAACACTGGGAGATGCGGGATGGCGTGGAATGATGGAATAGCGTTGAACGTCGGCAGAATCCAGGAATACGGAGGTAGATATATATGCAAGAAAAACCCCCAGGTCGTCGTGCGGTCCGGCCTACGATGAATTCACACCAACTATAAGAATATGTTTCGATCTTCCTCCGCCTCGATTGTTGCGTGGCGTGGGCGTTGCCCGAGTCTGGTTGCATAAAAAAAAAGAATAAGTACCCAGGTAGGTAAAAATAAAAATAAAAAGATCGAAAAGAAGGGCTCCTCGCGCTTGGAGATTTGACGCGCGATTAACCGTCTGCTGCGTCTGTCGGAACGAACAGTGTGCCTTTTTAGAGAACCGTTAGGTGAAGATGAAAGGGAAATCGGTACTCTCGGAATCAACCTCAATTATCCACCTAGGTAGTATACGATATCTAGTCTGTATGCCAGCACGTAAGGAGGGAGAGCTGAATATTAATGAGTGGATGGGGAGAGTGAGTAAGAAGAAAGAAAGGAAGAAGAAGAAGAAGAAGAAAGAGAAGGATTTGTGGCAAGGCCACACTGATAGTAATCAAGGTAGTAAGAAGGGACGTGGCTAACCAGCTAGGTATGGAGAGCGGAACTGATGTAAGGGTATATCGCGAAATCGATATGTATGTACAACACGATAGGATAGGTAGGATATGTAGGGTCCCTAGAAGGCCGACAGTACAGACAAAAAAAAACAATTCAAAACAGAAGCCTCTTCTTTTTTGTTTTTTTGCGACAGGTTCGCAAAAAAAAAAAAAAAAAAAAGGACCAGACGACCAAAACGTCTAAAAAGATTAAAGTGCCTCGGCGGGTGCCTCGATACTTTTGTACCGGACGAGATCGACAGACCCTAGAAGTATTGGCGGCATGGCGCTTGGGAGGGTGGAAAGGGTACAAGTTGCAAAAGTACCTTCTGGGGATGTACGACGATGAGAAACATCGAACCTGGCAAAGCGACCTGAGAGTCGCGGGCCAGGAGATAGTCGAGCAGAAACGGACAGGGGGTGTGGTGGGTGAGTGTCCGCACCCTACCGCTCACATGTAATTGCACTCATTCTGTCGATGCTCTCTCTTCCCATAGCGGGTCAGCCATGTATCATGTATCATCATACGCACATCATCAGCCGGGTTAGCTTATTGTGCCTGTGCTAATGCCCTGGGTACCTTGGGTATACACCACACCGCGCGTAGGTAGATGGTAGTGTAGATGGTAGTGTAAGGTAGGTAGATGCGGATGGAGAAGTGTAATAAAACGCAGCTAATGTTAATCTAGGTTATCGCCTACCTGTAGATATGTATGCGCTTCCCCGTCTGGAAGCATTTGTCGCTGTCGAGCCGCGGAAGGGGGGGGAGGGGGGGAGATCTACTTACATCAAATACCTGGCTGGGCCTGGGCATTACAACTTACATACCTAGTTACCTACTTACCTACATGTATGTATTGATGTACATACGACTAGGTACGGCTGGATCATGTGTTGCGGCTACCAGCAAATACTACATACATACCTCCCTACCCACCACACAACCTAGGTACTACCTAGGTAAGTGTAGGTATTCAGACGCTGCCCCCCTTCTCTCTCTCCCTATCCCTAACCCTCCCCCCCTCCCCCTGGACGCGGAGGATTTAGCTCTGGTCTCTGGAGAGAAAAGAAGCCAGGAAGCAGCGTCACGTTGTTTGCCCATTGCTCCCCTTGGGCAATCGGCGTGTTGATCTCGTCCAATTGACTGTCGCTGGCCTTCATTATCCACGACGGCCGTTGGGAGACGTGGATCTAATCTTGCGCCTACGCCCACGTCCATGTCACCACCACTCAGCCAGCCCCCTCTAATGTTGCACCGGGGTTCGTCTTCGGTACAGGCACTGCGCCGTCCGATTCGCTGCTCTCTGTTCTGTAGGTATTCCAACCTAAATTATGATAGGTGCAGCACTTTCGGCCCGTGCTAAGTCCTGTTGCTGAGGGTCGTCTTGGGACAGACCGACAAATACCACGACGATGCGCGAGGGATTAATAAATCGACAATATGTAGCCAACACACGCATAGGGAGAGAAAGGAAAAATAAAAGAAAGAAAAGAAAAGGTAGAGTTTCACGCATCTCGCTAGTATCCCTAAACCACGGATCGAATGCATGTTGCCGGCTGATGGAAAAAGAAAAAGAAGAAAACCAATAATAAAAATAATAATACGTTCGGCGCCGTCGCTTGTTGGCCCTGAATAAACCAACAGTGCAGGAGGGCATGTCCGTGCGATTGGAAGGATCTGAGGAGTTTGAAGGGTTCTCGATCTGGTGGAAGCGCTCGCGCGGCACAGCCATTAGCGACACCAAATTCCCTTCCGCTTGCCTCCCTGTCGTGGAATCATTACCTTAGGTTAGGTAGGTACGTATTCTTCTTCTCTTTTTTTCTCTTTTTTTTTTTCTTTTCCTTTTTGCCAAGCCTCTCTCAGGACCCCTCCCCCCCCGCTAGCAAGAGAACACCAGCCAGCCAGCCAGCCAGCCAGCCGAGCCCAGCCAGCCCAGACAGCCCAGCCTGGGGAGCCTAGCGAGAAACAAGCAGTGCCGGCGGGTGTGGTGACGAAGCGTACGGGTTTAGCTCCTTTTCGCCCACGGCCAATGGGCAGCTAGAGACAGGGGTATGGCTGTCATGCAATTTGACGCGGGCGTGTGATGTAGAGAATGTCCAGGGCTACGATGGAGTATGATGCACTGGTACGGAGTACCCGCGTCTAATCTATACACTAGAAGCGACAAAGTCTCGGATTTGCAGCTAACGCATGTACCTATCCCCTCGTCACAAATGTCTCGTATTGTTCCTTGACGAGCGTGCGCTGATGACTGTTCAACTCGAGAGACGACATAAACACATGCCTAGGTACTACCTAGGTAGTGTAAGGCAGTGTGTAGTTACGGTGTGTGGGTCGATTTATTGTTGGACTCGAAGCATTTTGTCCTCGGCGTAGGCCTGCTTTTTTTTTTTCTCTTTGCCTGTATGCTAGATGATGAAGATGAAGGTGAGGATAATGCAATATTCACGCCCCCTTGTTATCGATGTTGTCTTTGTTGTTAATATCAAGATAAGCAGCAGGTAGGTAGACTTGGCTACAAAAGAACGGCTGTCACGGAAGCTGTAAATAGTGTCTACAGGCACATCCATGGATAGATGTTGCCGTGCTGCAACACAGCTGATCCGGATGCCGCGAGAGTGGGTTGGGCTACTCCCGGCTCCCGCCTCTTTTTTTTTCTTCTGCTGCTTTTTTTATTACCCTTCTTACATGGTATGGTAGAGTTCCCTAACAGGCGGGGGCATCACATTCACGCCTTTCCGAGAAAAAAGGCCCATACTAGTGTATATGTACCCATATGCAGCAGCGAGCACCTATGATTGCCGAGACTCCATGCCTGTATTGCTTGGGGGATCTTGTCCCCGGTGCCGCGGGGCCAGTTGCATGTACATAGGTTGTCGGGCTACCTAGTAAGTAGATAGTGTAGTGGTGTTAGCAGTATAGCAGAGGAGACCATGACCAACCCTGTCTTGCCAGTGGTCGGTGAAGTATAGCGGCAAGCATTGTTAACCATATAAATGTGTTATACGACCGCCCACAAACTCGGGACAAGATGAGATCCACGGCCAGTTATGTGGCCTGGAGGATAATTTTAGCAATGCGATCATGGACTTGGTGCGCCAACCTAGTCCTATCAGGGCTGTGATTAGGCACGCGCAACGGTCCAGATCGTATTCTTGACGTGCGGACCTTGTTTCTAGACGTTACCAGTGTTTCTGCTGGGAACTTCTCTGGGGCGTTTCCAAACACCGGCAGGGTTCGAGGGACGGATGCAAAGCGCTTGTCGCGAAACGTGAAGGTCTTTTGGTCGGACGTCTCTGCCGCCATTTATTGTTTCCCTAAGCGGTCTGTCATTACTCATTGGCCCTCCCACTGCAGCTCCCTCACATACGACAGGGGGAGTGACTTTGGACGAGACACTTCCAGGTTGGGATATATCGCGTCTACGTGTGAAACCATGGTGTTCTTTTCTTAGAAACTGATGGGTATCCCCAGTCAAAAAAGAAAATCGCTTGGTAACCGATCAGGCACGAGAAATATTCTGTAACCCCCTTTTCCCTTTCTCTTTCTGTACGGAGAATTGTGATAGAAGGTGCATGAGAAGAGAACAGAATGGGCATGCGGCTGCGGTAATGCCGCCCGCGTAGATGCTGCGTTCTCCTTGCATCGCGTCCGATAAGGTTCGCTACTCTACCCCTCATTATGTATGCCAGCACTACATTAGCATTATGTAGCTATGTGTGTATGTACGTAAGCACTTGGGGAGAGCGGAGGTAGGGGATGGAATACCTAGGTAGGTAGCCAGGCTGACGATGGCAGTAGGTAGGTGGGTAGATGTACAGTACATATGGTAGTGTGTATAGCAAGATGCGTACCTAGGTAGGTTAGGTGGTCCGTAAGGTAGTATAGGCAGGGCACCAGATGAGCCAGGCACCAGGAGGGTTGTAATGAGGCCGAAATCGTCCGTCATGTTGTCTGTAGCCGAGAGAAGATCATCGCCCTCCCTGCGCTCCCGAGTCTGGTTCTGGTCCCCGCTCCCGCTCAACATCCCAGATGTCAGACAGTAGGTAGGTAGGTAGGTACCTAACAACAGCAACAGCCTCCTTGGTCTACCAAACAAAATGGGACCCAGTACCTAGGTAGGTATGTCTGTTGGGGGCCATTCCAGCCTCGCAGGATGAAGAGGACCCATCAAAACGGTTGGCTGAATCGCTTACAGCTGTGAATATGTAGGTATGTACTTAATGTATGCAATATATACGTACGAGCTCGGGTGAGATTTTTCTTGCTGGCCGCCGAGCCGACCGATTTGTCGGTGAAGGATATGTTGTTACGTACAGACGGGCAGATCTCGATGCTTGTCATATCCTACCTCCTCCTGGCTTGCCTGCATCAGCTTGGTGAGACTCGACGATGCGCACTGCCTGCATTCGGGGCACTCGCTGGGCAGTGTCACAATTTTACCATGCCCCAAAGGGCAAAAGGTAACAGTCAAAGCGGGAAAAGGCCCGTTGTTACGTCCCGATGTACCTGCTGCCCTCTGCATATCGAAGACCAACAGGCCTGCAAGCGGGAGGCACACATCCCCAGTGCCTACCCAGGTACTGTCCACCGTAGCAGACGAGACAAGCAGAAGCAAGTAGGTAGTAAGTATTGGCGATAGGCAATAGTTGCATGTTAGTGGGAGGTGCCTAGGTAGGGTCGACCATAGCAACAGTCACCGTTGCAAGTCGGATTGGATGAAGGAGGGAACCGTGACTTGTTCCCTTCTTGTTACTTGTTGCTTTTTTCTCCTTTGGTATTCCTACATGAAGACCAGGGACCAGCTTGCCGGGACCCAGGGGGTTGATGTTTCGCTGAGGCCGCCCAGACACACTAGCACCTTTTGCAGACCCATTGCTTTGGGTTTTGCAGCGAGACGGGAGAAGCCCCGGAGAGCGAGTTGGTTGATCAAATGATTTGTTACCAAGATGGTGGTCGGGAAGCAGTACCTAGTAGGTTAGGTAATTCATTGTTGGCATCTGGGATCCCAGTGCCCGTGATTGTTGGGTGCTTCTGAGACTAAGAAATACAAAAGGAAAGAAAGAAAAGAAGAAGACGGGAAGAAAGGAACGTCATCGGCATTGTTGACACCACCATCAGCATCTAACCCCCTTCGGAATAACAAGTAGGTAACCTTGGGTGGTACCTAGGTAGGTTGTGGTGATGGTGATGATGGTGGTACTTCTAAAGTTAATGGTGGAGGTGGTGGAGGTGGTGGAGGTGGTGGAGGTGGTGGTGGCGTTAAGGAACAGAGCGAAGCCTCTACCTAGGTAGGTAATATGGTTAGCAGGGTTCGCATGTCGAAAGTGGAATATCCCTAAAGCCTAACAACTCCAGGCTGCCGGGATGGTGAATGAGGGCGGGCCTTTGAAATACCTAAGTAGGTACTTAAGTACCTAACTTGAGGGTAGCCTTTATAGGTATGTATGTAGTACATAGCTCATGACAATGCGTTTTAGACTACTATGTAGGTCCCAGAAGTACATAAAAGGGCATGTACCTATTTAACACTCCTACATAATACACTAGGACGTATCTATATAGGTACCTTTAGGAGTTGCCTTAGTAGACGAGGTAAGTATGTAGGTAGGCACATGGACACTAATATACCTACCTACCTATCAAATGTACCTAACATGGTCTGCTGCAGGCCAGCTGACCAAAGCAAGTGACCTTTTGAGCCTCAGCCAAGGACATGGACATCAATGGGAAGGGGAAAAGGCCAAACATAGAGTTGTTGTTTTTGACATTGAACCATTTATAAGCCAATGTAATGTTTTTTTTCTCCTTTTTATTTTTTTTTAAAAAGTGTTTAGGTTTGTATGTCTGATGTAGAGTAAAGACATATCCTACCTAATACGTAGGTAAATACTTATGTACCAGACCTACATACATAACACGCTAAAAATAAAAATAAAATACAATTGGTAAGTACCTTGATAACCCACATTTTCAACCTTCCCTACCGGCTTTATGGTCCAATGACATGCTAGCAAATGTTCGAATAGCCGCCTGCAATGGGCGTCTAAGCGCCCTACCATTCCCCCCCCCTATCCCCTAAAAGGTGGCTCGCCGCCAAAGCGTTCCATCTTCTAGAACATTTCTTCCTCACCCACGCGCCCAAGTCGAACACCACCCACGACGTCACCCCCTATCCACGAGCGTGCGCTCGTACACACATGCCTACCTACTTGGGCTCGGCGTCTAGAAGCTATTTTCGTACACCTCGGAGATAGTATCACTTGCATGCTCCCACCTTCCCGAGAGCCACGCCGGCGGTTCTGCAAGGTACCAAAGCAACCCAAAGCAACCCTGCGACAGCGCCGGCGTCTGGTTGGTACTCGAGCCGAGGACGGGGGAGCGACGAAGGGGGGAGAGCGAGATCTCATCTGGGCGTCTCGCTGCCTGGGCATGCTATCTCTGGGCTGTAATAGCCAACCACACTGGAGATGTTTGGACGCCGGCGCCATGTCTCGCGTCTTCGAGCTTCCAGAAGCGCCAGGCCAAACCTCCAGCCCGAGTCCCTAGACTTGCCCGTCCGTATGCACGTGCCTGGGTGGTTGTCACGTCGCTGTCATTGGTGTACCTATTCCATGAGCCGCGGGGATGGATGCGATGTGCAGTCCTGGGTACCAACGATCTCTGATCCTGAGTGACCGTACCTTGCGGTCAGCCCTAGCTACCGCACATGGCATACCAAGATATCCGGGGTGTTTTATTTTTAGGAAGAAGGATGGCTCATTGCTAAATAAAGATATAGCCTCAATCTGCAACCTCCAGCGGCTGCAGAGTGTTTATTGGAACGTCATCCCCCCGAGTGCTGGTCCTTTACATACTCTCCAACTCCCGCGGCAAAACCTGCGAACCTAGCTTGTCCTCATTTCCCCAACTCCCTCCCCTGGGCGCGCTTATGACGGCTGCAGAGGTCTGTTTCAAGTCGACTTCCCCGGTTCTGCTTCCGCAGGCTTGCTCGGATCGTTTCTGTCCAATGGAAGCTCCTGCCAGGGTTCTCCAGTCCCTAGTTTTTCGACTTCAACTGTGCCGCCCCTTTTCCACATCGCTCTAACGAAACAAAGACCTCGCGATGCCCTGACACAATACGACATTGCTACTTATTCCATTTCGACTGCTTCACCGCCTGCCGCCGAAGGTGTGATGGCTGCGCTTCTTTGCCATTTCGGCACATCTAGGGTCTTGGCAACACGATACTCTACATCTCTGCGAGGCAGTCTACCACACTGATAGTCAACCTTGTTGACTCAAACGCAGCCAAGTCGTCTAAATCACAATGATTTCAGATCGAGCCGGGTAATGAAACATCGCTACGAAATTACTACTACGAGGTTTGTCTAGGTAAAATGAAGCACTCATCATGTCGCAGGGACACCGCTGTGAACGAGGATGAACCACGAATGTTTCATGGTGCCTGTGTTCCTCAATATTAGGGATTTCGGGTCCCCACATCATAAATATCACGGATCAGACAGAGACAGCGATACAAAATCGTGATACTTGATGTGAAAGTATCCCCGCGGCATAATTCGCTCCTGGCCAAGGAATGTCACTCATCCTCGGTCAATATATCATGTCCTAGGCTCCAGACCGGTGTGAACAGAATACACTTATATGTGTATTCCTGCTCGGCTGATCAACTCGCTCGTCCCTCGGTTCTGATAACTCTACCCAGGCAAACCCAAATCCCTACAAGAAGCAAGACTTTTCGAGCGATCAACCTCGCATCGTATGTCTCCACCCACTAATTAGCTCAGAGGTGTTCGAAATCGAGACGCTTACCTAGCACGTATTCGCTTATTCCCCTATCTACTATTACCATATTTGGTTATCGCACAGAGAATGCAGGTCTCGCTTCACCAAGTCACTACGCCTTCCCCTTTTTATTTTGTCCCTACCTAATTGGTACCTATGCAAGCGGCATGTGGGGAGATCTAGGAAAAATATATGCCAGTCTACTGCCGATGAAGAGCTAAAGGAGAACGGGGCCCTCGACCGGGAAGCATGCAAATGTGACAAGTATAGGTGGGTCAAGAAAGATCTCGGTACTCCACCCATGGCGGTCTCGACTACCTAGGAGCTGTTTCTATGCATAAATTCACTACCAGTACAGTACAAGGCAAGGCAGTAGCTCAACAATGAGGCTCGCCGCTAGGGATTACCATGGTTGCCAGATATGAGATCTCTCGGTTCTGGGGCCTCTCCACAAAGAAAGATCTACCTACCTACATATGGTGAGTTTGCGTAGGCAATTACTAGTTTCTACGGTCCTCAAAATAATATTGAAGTTATACTCTTGTACACGCCTACGCATACAATTGGGTTGACCATGCAATATGACTCAATAAGCGTGGTGTTCAAGTCTCCCCTACCTAGGCAGGCAAGACAGATCTGTCAATAGGCCTTCGTCAAGGCTCCTCGGTTATGTGCTGGTCCTCCTTATTAGGCCACTACTATCGCGTGTATAACTTGAACATGATAGGTAGAGTTCGTTGATGGGTTAGAACCACTAAGTATCTTCAAGTCAGAGTATATGTACGTGACGAGAGAGCTAGGTACATCCCGCCGAGTTATCACCGCAACCAACCAGAAGTCATCTTTCCATCCCCCTTTTTTGTTCTTCTTTCCACTTGAAGGGGGATGTAGGTAAGGTAGGTAGGTAGGTAATTCTTGGACGAGATCTATCCATGTAAAATATGTGTGCACGTATGTACGTATGTATATGAAGGTATTATATCGATCGACGTGTAAGTAGGTAGGTATATACATAGGGCAGAACTAGGTACCTAGGTAGTAGTCTGCATGGGTAGGTAGGTAGGTAGGTAGATCGGCCTAGGCGACCCTGCGAAGTCTATGTAGGTAACCTACCTACCTAGGCCAGAAAGAAACAAGTCGAATCAAGATAGGGCTGAAGCCAAGGAGCGGAGCGGACCCTCCCCTTTTTTCTTCTCAGTCTTTCTTTCTTTCTCTTTCTCCCAACCTCCCCCCCAAATTCTGGGAAGAAGAAAAAGAAGAAGATTGAAAAAAAAAACGCACGTGCAGGTTCGTTACCAGTTACCTACCTACCTATTCCAAATCCATGCATACCTAAAGTAAGGTACTAGGTAGGTAGGTAGGTAGGGTCAAGAATTTTTTTTTTTTTACCTAAACCTCCCCGGGCCAGCGCAAGTGGTTGGTGGCGGTGGTGGTGACCACGGGTATCGGCACGGGGCAGTGAAAAGGGACTGGAGGAAAGGAAAGGGAAAGGGAAAGTGGACTGACTCAGTTGACCAGGCCAGGCCAGGCACAGCAGAGAGAGAGAATCGGGAGACACACCTACACTACACTACACTATAGGTAGGTAGACAACAACAGAGGTCTAGAACTCTCCTCCCCAATCCCGCAAGCGTGACCCCCCATCAATACATTGATATATATAAAACGCCTCTTATACACCCGCCATATCACAGTTCCCCTCCCCCTTCCCCTCCCCCTTTGGCCCGTTCACAATAGAAGAGATCGAGTGAGGGAGGGAAGGAGGGGAGGAGGAAGAGAGAAGGCAAGTAGAGCCGTCCCTTTTGCTCCGGACAATCCGGAGAGAGAGAGAAAAAAGGAAGATAGAAAAAAAAAACCTAACAACGCACTGACCTGACCCTAACCCTTACCCCTACCAAAGGACCCTATACGAGCGTATCTATATACCTACATATGTACCTACGTCGTCCACTTTACCTACCTACCTAACCTACCTATATCCATACCCTACACCTGCTTATGTGACGTGAGCGTACCTTGTTCTGTATCGTACGTCCCGCATGTATGTATGTATATGTGTACGCATGTAGACGACCTACCTAGGTAACCTATCTCGCGTCCTACCTAACCTACCTAGACAACTCCAAGGAGAGGATCAAGTTTGTACCTACCCAAGGTTAGGTATGTAGGTATCTCCAAAGCGTCGAAAGCCCGCCCTCCCCTCCCCCCCTTCTTTGCCCATCCGCTCATCCGAACGCGTGTTGAGTGGAGGGGGGAATGGTGCCCGTTCCCTTGGGGGGGCTCGACCTGAAACAAAAGCCGTCATTCTAATGAATGCCCAAAGATGGGCTTACCTAGCTAACCCCTGCCCACTCTTATCTAGGTAGGTAGGTAGGTAGGTAGTCGACATACCTATCTACCTACCTACCTCCCTCTCGGCTCTGGCATCATACTCCCTTCCTTCATGCCTCCTTGTTGCACGAGGCAGTTCGAAAGCAGTACGGGGTTTGGGTAGAGAATGATTTCGCTTAACTCACAATATGGAGATATCATTTTTCGGAGACCAAGACTGCTGTGAATCACATAGGCATAAGCTCGCAAAAGTTGGACTTTGTGTTGACTAGCTTTCAATTCTTCCCATTTGTTTCTATACCAGCTCGGCCGTCTCCTTCTGAGCTGGTTGTTTGTCCTTAGCCTAGCGCGTGGGAACTCGAAAGGGTATAGGTACCCTCCTGTCTAATTCATGACGCCGTACGTTGATTTTGATTTCTAGCAAGAGGCTAACTAGATAGCAAACCCTCATAGCGATTCTATAGTGTAATGCTGCTTGCTTGCTCTAATGAGTTGAGATGACGAGTGTTGATTTGCACATCTCTCACTTCTTCTGCCGTTTTGCGCTCTTGTCACTAATAGAACTGAGGACGCTGGCACTTCTTTTCTGGCCACCACTGCTTCCAGGTCGAGAAGCCTTATCATCCCCCGCCTCCTCCTTCACCTGCTCGACACCATCAATATTCATCGCATCAGAAGTCTCATTGTCTGCTCCCTTGGTAATGCCGTTTGTTACGAGCTCTTCTCCGTTTGCTTTGTCACTAGCTGCCGCGTCGGCAGCCTCGCCGTTGGTGGTCGGCTTGTTACCATTCACTTGGCTTTTATCTCCCGATTTTCCCTGAGCTTGTGTTGCGGACTCTCCCTCTGTTTTTGCTTCTGTTTCGGGTTGGGAAGCTGCTAGTGCCTTCTCCCGTTCTGCCTTCTTAGCTTGCTCCGTTCTGATCTCAGCGTCGATCTTATCGTTCATCTTTCGCATATCTAGAAGCAGACCAATGGCGCTAAGCAGCTTCTCCATCTCTTCAACCACAGCTCGGGTAGGCATGTTGAGTCGGCTAGGAATATCTAGCTCGGCGAGCGTGTTCGTGATGCGCTGATGTTGGGCGTGACTTTTCGTCGTGAGAATCTTGTTAATGCGCTCATATCTGAAAGTAGGCCCGGAGGATAGACGATCGTGGTGAGAAACACCGTAGATTTGCTCTTCTTGCTCAGTAAGCTTCTTGCGTTCTGGAGGTTGGGCGCCTTTCTTGGTAGGTCGTTCCGGCCTCTCGCCGCCACCGATCGAATCTCTGTGGCCACTGTTGGAAGCAGCGATGCTCTCGCGACGGTTGTTC
Source organism: Biscogniauxia sp. FL1348 (assembly GCA_022544895.1). Lineage (NCBI taxonomy): Eukaryota > Fungi > Ascomycota > Sordariomycetes > Xylariales > Xylariaceae > Biscogniauxia > Biscogniauxia sp. FL1348. Next base: position 309,195 of record JAJNNV010000006.1, on the reverse strand, counting down.
TCTGCAGCAGGCGTGGAGCCTGGGTGAGCCGACGAGGGATGTGCAGAAGTCGGGGTGGAGCTTCCGTTGGCTTCCATGATGGGCTTGCGTTTCTTCGACTTGTCGACAGTCATCAGGTTTTGGAGTAAGGTCTGCAACCCAGCACTAGATTTGAAAGCATTAATGTCCTGCTCTGTATGTGGGTAGTCGAGGCGGTTGTATAGTTCCCGGCGCTCTTGGTTGAGCTTTTCTTGCCGTGCAACTATACGCCGAACTTCGATGAGCAATGACTCTTCCTCGCGTGCTTCTTCCCTGGACCGGTTAAGAGCGTTCTGCGCAAACCTCTTGCGCTGGGCCTCGGAATTTGGATTGAAATTTGCCATGACCCCGTGTAGCGCATATTCAGCCTGTGTCATATACTGAACGGGCTTTTGAACTGCCATCATCTTTGCTGCAACTTCATAGTAACGGGCTTTCAGGTCCTCCATACTCCGTACCTTCGACGCTGGTATCACAGCGGTGCTCGGGTCCGTAGCGTCCACCCCTTCCCCGTTCCCTACGCCCTCAGGCAACTTCGGCGTATATTCGTAGCGGTCCCATATCAACGGCCACCGGAGATCGAAGGTTCTTGCTAGATCGAATAGGTAGTCCGTCTCGTCCTTGGTCCAGTCGCTGTGCGTCAGGTTGGAGTTATACTGGTCTTCGCTGTACTGGGGAACGTCGACCTGGACATTGAACTTTGCAAAGCCCGAGTCGTCGAGTTCCTCGGGTTTCTGCTCCGTCTCTTTTTTGGTCTCCCCCGCATCCTGTCCGTCTTGGGCTTGCGACTGCGCCCTCGACTGGCTCTCCGTCTGCCGTCTCCAGTGTCGTAGGTGCAGCGATCCGTCATTCCGCGCTGAATTGCGGAAAGGGCGCATCTCCCATCGTGTGGCAGGCTTCCGACTCCCAAACCGCCGCTTCTTAAAAGTGGATATCTCGGGCACAATAGCGATGGGATTGTCCCCGCCGAGGTTCTGGACCTCTCGTGCCAGGCCCTTTAGATTCGGTCTCGCTGCGGCGGTTTTCTGTTTCTTCGAGGGACGGAACCCTGCACCCTCGGCTGGGAGGTTGAGGACGTCGCGGACATCGTGGGAGGCCATGGTGAGGTTCGGCAATGCCGGTGGGAGGGAGACGGTCCGAATGCGGCGGCGTGGGAGTCGAAGGGTGGGAACAACCGCGATCAGTCCGGCATCAATAAAAGATTATACGATTGATTCACGCGCATTCACATGTCACTGTTTGAATACAACATATAGTTCCCCTAATTTCTGGATGGTAGATTGCTGTTGACGCGTGGAAGCGATGGATCTTGATGGCGGGTGGAAGAAAAAAATTGGTGGTTTGCTATGATGGATTAAAAAAAAAAGGAATTTTCCAGATTCAACATTGACGGGTTGAGGAGGTGAACAGCTGTAAAGAACCTTGCACCTACCTTACCTAACCTTGTACGTAATAGGTACCCAGTACTTATGGCAAGTTGGCAGCTGGGAACCACATACCTAACTTTCTGTTCTTATCAAGGCAATCTATCACGTGACTTTATTCTTATCGATAAACTTCCTAGGCTACATATGTACCTATGCATTTATCGGCTTGGAGCAGTGCTATTACCTATAGGTAGGTACACCTTAATCACTGGGTCTCCCTTCAACCTTTCCCAGACCCCTGGCCTGGTTCCCTGGCTTGGCCCTTTTTTTCGAACGTGGCACCTTGGAATGATTATTGACTTACGAACTTCAAGTTGCTTGGCTGCTGCAAAACCCGTGAGAGCTTCAGCGCACGACGAGAACATAACCCCGACCGACGCAACCATTTCCCACTACCAGCCACCCCGTCTGCCCATTGGCATCTGATCGCATCTTCATTTTCTTTTCTAGGGGGAGGAATACCTTAGGTAATTGACCGGCCTGCACATCAACGACGAGAGCCCGCCCACCCACGAACGTCACCCGCCGCCAGCAACAACCATGAGGGCGATACTCCCTTTCCTGTCCCTGACCACCGTCGCGCAGGCGCTGTACTTCTTCATCGACGGCACCACCCCCAAATGCTTCTTTGAGGAACTGCCGAAGGATACCCTCGTAGTAGGACACTACACGGCCGAGGAATGGGACGACAACACGCGGTCATGGTCGAAGCACGACGGCATCAGCATCTACATATCCGTTGATGTACGTTTTCCTCGGCAATCAGCTGTCCATTCCAATCCATACCCCGTTCTGTAACACTGTGCTAACATCCACCCTCCTCCTCCTCCTTTCGCAAAAACAGGAGATCTTCGACAACGACCACCGGGTGGTTTCGCAGCGGGGTTCGTCGTCCGGGCGGTTCACCTTCAGCGCCGCCGATGCGGGCGACCACCGGATCTGCTTTACGCCCAGCAGCAGCAGCGGCCGGCAGAACTGGCTCAGCGTTCTGACCCCCAACGGTGGTATCAAGTTGACACTCGACCTGGCTATCGGTGAGACGAGCGAGATCGAAAGCACGGATAAGGGCAAGCTGCAGGACATTTCGCAGCGTGTCAAGGACTTGAATTCGCGCCTCCAGGACATCAAGCGAGAGCAGCTCTTCCAGCGGGTGAGTCACCCCCCACCCTTTTTTATCATTACTTCTATTATTTTTGCTGTTATTTCTTTGCTTCAAGCTGGAGCAACTGTTTCTTGAAGGCCACGTAATACAGGAGTTCCAGGGTAGTTGTTAGGAGTGCCCACAGAGTATTAGGGTTTTCCATGGAGGGGAGTCGCAAAACAACATAACTATCCTCCGGGTTCACTTGTAGTGTTACTAGTTGCGACATCATCAAGTATGGGCACATGCTAACATGATTAAAACAACAGGAACGAGAGGCCGAATTCAGAGATCAGTCGGAATCCACCAATTCACGTGTCGTGCGGTGGATGATCATCCAGCTCGTCGTTCTCGGCCTTACCTGCGCCTGGCAGTTGTCCCATCTGCGGTCCTTCTTCATCAAGCAAAAGCTCACCTAAATACGGGGTGCCCAGTCATTTATCTCCACGGTAGGAAAAATGGGGAGAGAGAGAGAAGGGGAGAGAGACTTGCCGCATCAAACCTTAATCTTGAAAAGAGGCAAAGGAGGAAACGGAACCAAACGAAAGGAAATGTCGAGTTTAGTTACTCTGTTTTATTATATATAAAAGTCATTGTTTCTCACTTTGGTCCCTTATTGCAGCATGTTAGGGCTTATAAGTACAATCTACGATTTTTTTAAGGACAAGAAGAAGAAAAAAAAGTGCCTACCTATGTACGTACTTAAATGGATTTACTCGGGGTCTCTGCATAATCCAAAAGACATGACAAAACCTACCTACCTACCTACCTACCTAAGTACCTATATATATCCTGCATTCCATACGCTGTGATAAGTAGTGACATCTATATCTAGGTTTTAAGTATTTCCATCCATGTGAGTACCTACATATTGTAGCATCAGCTTTTCTTCTCTCTTTTTCCTTTTCTCTTTTCTTGTCCTACTTTTTTATATCCATAGGTACATACATAATATACCACCGCTCCACGGTCCACTATCTTTAGGACCTCAATACCTCATAACTTGAGGTATCTAAAACAGTAGGTTAGGTTACATAGTTGAAATACGAGGAGTGACTTACCTACCTATTTCCCCCAACCAAGCCCGCTTCAGGAATATTTGTTGTGATTAGGTATGTAGGTTCCAATAGGTGATTATCAAGTCGACTTTTTAAAGAAAAGAACAAAAAAAAAACATCATATCCCTTCATTACTACAAAGGTTAATTCTCAAAGTATTAAACATTAGCATTAACAATCCCAGCTATTCTTCTAAGGTTACCTAGGTAGATTAGGTACATATTCAGTTCAAATATCCAAACTACATACATCAAAGACAGGTAGACAGGCATATCCATATTCCACGTACAGGTAAGGTAGTTTTTGTCATAACCATGTAGAAAAATCAGCATCGAATAAGAGATGAGTTTGGATTCGAATCCCATGAAAAAAAAATCTACACATTTCTAAATATTGAGTACATCTGCTTGCTGAAGTCATTACGAATTTGTTTTTTGTGTTATTTTTTTTCTTTTTGTCCCATGGTATAATCTTTTCTACCCACACACGCGTAAGAAACGAGATAGTTGTCTCTCATGCGCCATTGATACGCCAGATCGCCACACCAGCTCCTCCGCGCGCGCGTCTCACCCCTTCTACTCTCTCGCTCTCTCCCTCTCCGCTTTTTCTAATCGCTCGCTGGCTCAGCTTCTACCATCTCTTGTCTAGTCTTCCACTAATTCTTCTCCTCTTCGTCCACCATTCATCCTCATCAACAGCTCGTCGATCGCAATTATGAACATTTATGTAAACGTGCTCAAGCACAACAAGAAAATAATGGAACCTAATCCCCAATGCTATAGCCTTCGAGTTTGGAAAACCCCACCGGCGCCGTGCTGCGCTTGATTATTAACAGCCTGTACCTTGTCTATCTCATCAAAACGAGGGTCGTGAAAGAGAAAAAAGAAAAGAAAAAGACGGTGACTCATGTCCCGAACTGCGCCGTGCCTAGATCCAGTAAAAATCCATGTGGCAGAGGTTATCTCTTCCCCTCATATTACGGTGTGGGAAGGCTGCCATTCCAACGTCGGTGTGCACAAGGCAAACCTGAGCCGCCATCGGTGCCCATCGGTATCGTGACGCCAGGTCAGCGCGCACACACAGTAGCAAAGATCCCAGCAAGTATTCCGAGCCACCATGTCCGGCAAGGACAAGAAAACGGTAGTGATTCGAGACAGGCAGCGAATAATTGAAGACGCTTTGGGGAGAACAAGCTGGTCAACAAGGGCCAGAAGTATTAAAGGCTATAACGAGACGATGTAGGAAATCCTCATCCAACCGCCTTTTTTAAGTCTATATGAAATCGCTAGCATGTCATGATAAGATGCATTTAACCTAGTACCTCATTAGCCGTGTGGTTCCCCTATAATAGCTGGAAACGTGACTTACCGCAGCAAAGTACTTTCATGAATTTCTGGAACCCTGTCGGTTGGGCTTCCGTCGGCCTTCCGTTTGCCATACCCGGCTGAGGGCTCATGCTATTCTGAGCCATCCGCGGCGGAAGGTTTTGGCTACTGTTCTGGAACTGAGCTTGGGTCGAACCAGTCGGTGTGGCCATGTCCCTGAGACCCCCCACCCCGCTCCCTCTCTGCGCTGTCAAGGCGCCGGGCGCGTTTTGCCGGCGCTTGTCCGTCGCCTTGGCTGGTGACGGAGGTGGGGGCTGCGCGGCGTTTAAACGGTCGCGGGTAAGGTGAGGAGTGCTCGCACCGCCGCGGGACTGTCCGTGGAGTTCCATCGCCGACGGTCCCGGTCTGGAATTTGGGTTGTGGTATGCTCCATGCTTGTGCATCGCATCCCAGCCCTTGCTCGATTCCTTGCTGATCTTCATCCAGTCGTATTCGCCATCCTCTACTTCGCCCGTGTTCTTCAGGGCCTGGGTGAAGAGTTCGCGGAGATAGTCATAGTCAGGCGTGTCTTCGAAGCCTAGATTCCGGACGTAGGTCAAGTATTTACTGAACTCATCGGGGAATCCTTCGCAGAGATCCTTGATCGGGGTCGTTTGCTTCTTCTCGCCGATCTTCTCGTACTTCTGCTTGTTTGTCGCCGCCTTCAAACCCTGCCACGGAAGGCCGCCACGCAAGAAATACATGAACACATGACCCAGAGCCTCAAGGTCATCTCGACGAGACTGCTCACGTCCTAAATGGGTATTGATACTCATGTAACGAGCGGTTCCCGACAATGATTTCCGCTCACGATACGGAATGTGCTGCTTGGTCTTGGGATCTCGGTACTGCTTAGCCATGCCAAAATCGACAACGTGTATCACATTGGAAGCCTTGGTTCCTGGACGGCCGATCAGGAAGTTGTCGGGCTTGATGTCTCGGTAGATGAGGTTCTTCTCATGGATGGTTTGTACACGGGAAAGCTAAGGGCACGAGGTTAGTGATACACAGACATGGACGCATTGGACGCTGGATAGTGCACACCATTTGCTTCGCTACCATCACTACTGTTTTGATGGAGAATCTCCGATTGCAGTGGTCAAAGAGGTCTTCTAATGACGGTCCGAGCAGATCTATGACAAGGATGTTGTGAAGACCTTCCTGACCAAAGTAATAAACATTAGGGATACCAGCTGCGAGCGAGCTCGGTTAGTACCAGGATCGATCCAAAGTCCGAGACCCGTGTTGTTGATGGTTACTTACGGCAGCCGACGAGGATTTTGTAGGTGCGATACTCGTCTCGTAATTGAGGTGCATCGCTCTTCCGCGGCTCCTAGAGGGCAATTGACATTAGCACCGGACGGGATTCGACAGCTGCTGACGGGGACAAGACACGGGCATCCCCAATGTTTACACACACAGGGAGACGGGCGGGTTGGTGGATTGCGGTCAACTCACAAACTTGATGGCAACCTGCTGGTTGTTCAGCAGGTTGGTGCCCTCGAAGATGACGCCGAAAGACCCTTCGCCAATCTTCTTGCCCACTCGGTAGTGCACGCCGACGACGTTCGACGACGAGGAAGCCATGGCGGAAGAAGCGTCGGGCGGTGCTGGGAGCCGACTGGGAAGCAGACGAGGTGAACTATCAACAACAGGACGGTCGGGGGCACAATAGGAGGGTTCGTGTGTACTGCAGGGCCGACGCGACTTGGAAGGAGTATCAAAGATACTCGGCTACTCAGTGGCACCGGAAGCTCATCTCCTCATGAAGTGTCGGGCAGGAAGAAGAGAGAGCCTGGGAGTGGATTGCACAGCCTGGGGAAACAGCCGTGGCCAAAAGGCAGGTCTTGGGGATGGATAGATGGTTGGCTAGGTTGGCGGACTGATGGATGAATTGAATTGAATTGAATTGATGAAGCGAAGATCGAAAAAGGGAGGAAATTCGGGGAGAGGCGGTAGGCGGTCGGGGAATGGCTCAAGCCTGGGCAACGCAGATGACCCACAGTGTCCACTGTGCCCACTGTGGCCTGTGGGTTGTCCTGCTGTTACTGGTCCAAATTGCTGCCCCGTAGGTGCACTAGTGCGCATAGTCACTACCACAAGCCTTGTGCTGCGTATACATGTAGCTATGTACGACTAGGTAGGTATTATTCCTAGCCAAGCCCCCAAATTCCTAATGTATCCATGCCCCAACCAGCCCAGTCCAAGCCGCGAACAGCGATGGGAGAGATGCCCCGGTACCCAAGTATCGAATGTTAGTGTCCTTCACACAAAATCTATTGCCAAGCTTAGCACAAGGGTCTCTGGAATACAAACTAGCTCTGATAATGTTTGGTCCCTGCTTACCCTACCTACATCTTTAGTACTACACTACTACCTACCTATGTCCCTACCTATGTACCTACATATCTAGGTACCTAGTGTACTCTTTACGTACTTAACCGAGGAAAAAGAGAGGCAAGAAAAAACAAAATAAAAATAAATCATTGGTTGGTTATAACTTAGTCTTAGTGGCTTACCTACCTGTGTAGGTAGGTCTCCATTTTCTTATGCCTGTAAATAGAGACCGACAGCCGAAAAGAATAAAAAAAGATTCAGGTAGCAGACAAAAATATAACAACAACAACAAGAGGGTATCGATGGATAGATGATCATCCATAACAACAACAAATCTCCAGGGCTTTCATCTTTTCAATTTGCACCACGTTGAATAGTTCGTGCGTCATAACCATGAATAAAGCACCATGATGGCTCCTCTCTGTTCGAGGCTCGAGCACAATCTACGTTCATTATTTAGGTACTTGCACTATGCTACACTACAGTGTAAGTAAGTCAATGCATTAATGATCGCCCCATTTCCCATCAACAAACCAAACCATCAATACATTCAATTCATTTATACCCAGTAAAAGCAGGAAAAATGAAACGGGGAAAAGGGGTGCACAACTGTTTTTTTTTCTTTTCTTCTTCTTTTTCTCCCTTTCTCCCTTTCTTTCTCTTTCTCTCTCTCTGTTACTTGTATTAAATCCAGTGTAACAATTTCCTCTAGGGTGTTGATACTTAGCATCACAATTGGGGAGGGGGGCCGGGCTTTACACCCACTAGGTTATATCGTTACGGATGTATATTCAAGGGCCAAAGCTTGATGAGAGATTGATTTTACACTAGTAAGTATTATCTTAGTTACCTGATCATTATTATCGAGGTCTTTTATTACCGCGGGAATAATTAATTGTTGTTATTATACAAAATCCCGAACCAACTCTCAAGTCTTCTTTGCTTTTCTTTTTACCTTTTTAACACCACTTGAACGCTTTCGAGACCGACCGATACCTAGACAGACAGACATCAATACAACACACAGCACAGACAACCGAACCAACGGACCGACCAACTAAGAACTAACCAACTAACTAACTGCTAACCTAGGTAGGAACTTTGCACTAACTTGACCGCATTCGTCTTCCAATCGGCCTTACCTAGGTACCTACTACCCTATTGCACCTAGGTTTCCAGGGGAAACCAACCACCGACGGGTCCAGATCTCCGGTCATCGTGACCCCCCGACCTCAGGAGTTCCAGAAAACGTCTATCAAACACGGCTCGGCTCCTTTTACATACTTTTACCTAGGTAGTAAACCTAGTTGTATACCTACTTGACATCAATGATGCTCAGCTATTACATGTATTACCGAGTGTCAGACTTTGTTGCTAACATTTAGCATCTTCTTATTTCCAATAAAGTTGACATAGTAAAAGGGTGAATCTGCTCGCTTGCTATTCTAGTAGGTATGTACAGTATGTATGTGTGTGTGTTTTCACCCCTGCCGGTCAGCTCGGCGACAGCGACCTGCGCTTTTGGGTATGTACCTACCATGTATGCAAGTAAATATGTATGTTTGGTAGCGATAATAGGTATATCTAGGTACCTAGGTGGTCTCCGGTTCCCATTCGAGCCTGGCGACCCGTCTCCGGGATGGTTGCATCGAGTTCTCGCCACTTAATCAGGAATTCATCTTCATAGTGTAAGCCACTGGATGCTACCTAACGGCTTTTTACATACCTACATTACCATCACGAATGTGTCACCTTCCATCAGGCCAACATTCACATGTCTGGTTAGGCGCATTAATGATCGTAGGTAGGCCATCCTGTTCCTGTGTATACCCAAGGACAGCAGGACCCTGCTCGTTACATACATACAGCGCGCTCCTGATCCCATGAACTTTTCTCCCCCCAAGGGTCTTCCTACGTACCGTGTAGCACAATATCGAACTCCCGAAAGCCCATGATGATCATCGTTCTCGGATTCGATCTTGCAGTCTTAGCCAGCAACTCTACGCGGTTAGGAAACCTTGTACGTGCAGTTTTACATAGTGTCGATTTATTTGCCTAACTGATGGCTGAGGCAAGGGGGCTGAGGTACATAGGGATCCAGGCAGGTATTTTATACCCAGGTACGGAATAACGAGTTAAATACCAGGCCTACCTAAGTAGTAGTTAGTTGTAGGTAGATATGTAATCTCAAGGCTAAATCAACCTTGCGAAACGAAGGCGCCGACTAAAAACTAATGCGAACAGGACCATTGCTCCCCTACCTAGGTGTCCAGGGTAGACATTATCGTCTGTAATGTAATGGGTCAGTCACTTGTTTTTACCATCTCCTTCTGCTATGTCGGGAGCGTGTTCTGGTCCCAGTAAAACAGAAAATTCACGCGACGACTTGCCCTTTCAGAGCTGACTTCACGTCACTTACACAAGTACCGAAGGATGTCTAGCAGGAACAGGCTAACTAGGTAGGTAGGTAGGTACAGCAGTGTAGGTACATTGATACAGCTCCACAGCCCCGAAACCAGCAACAAGATGATCTGAGATCGCGTACCCTGCAAGCCATCGGCACGACGTGCGATAACACACATATACATTACTTGCGTGGTAACTCATAGGCAATTTTTATCTTTACCGGTAAAGTTTCTGTGGCTAAACACTCGCAAACGCCAGACACATCAATTCGAATTGATAGGCGTGAAAGTAGTAGTATTGATGTAGAGAGAGAGAGAAAAGAGAAAAGGAAGAGAGAAGGAAGAAAGGAAGGACAAATAAGGGCCCCCACAGAAGGAGGCAGAGGAGACTGGACCGGTTCTCTCTCAACTCAGCTCAACTCCACCCTACCCCATAGAACAAGGAACCAGACTAACCTCCTAACCTCCTAACCTACCTAGCTAACTCCTGCAGGACGGGACGGCAGCGACGCGGTATTTTATCGAACGCTGTTATACCACCACTAGGTAGGTATGTGCCACCAATCCAACGCCTACCTACCTACCCTACTCCCCAAGATATACGGGGTCTGTTCCCCAGGCTTGACAAGATATAGATTCGGCACCTCTAACATGAGTAAGTAGGTATTTGATGTAGGTATAACAGTTTGAGAAGTAAAGTCCAGGTATATAATATATCTAGACCAAGTCAGAGGTGAAGAAGGAAAGTGAGTTTCACACCACCGGGGCTGCAGGTTGTCTTACCCGTCCAAATTTTGTCTCGGGGCGAATCCCTTCAATAAGCACCTAGCTTTTTTTTTTTTCTCCTCGACTCTCTTTCGACGGAACATACCTACAATACACAATATACAAGTGGGGAATAGATATTGAAAAAAAAAGACGAGAATAATAAAATGGAACAGATTTTGATTCGTCAGTTTTTTCCGTCCCGCCCCCCTCTCCCCTTTTTTTTATTTTCTTCGTTCTCTCTTCTAGGTTCCCCTCCTTTTTTTTTCCCTAATCCCCCTTCCCTAGACCATTAGCGGAAAATCGCTAAACTCATGCCTGGCGCCACCTGCAAACAATAGTTGAGATTGAATAACTAGTAGGAAGGCGTACATTTGATACTTACCTACCTCCCAAGCATACATACATACATACACATATATATCTCATTATGTTGATATAGTATAGGCAATGCTAAAACAGGCCCCATCTACGCTAGATTTTCTGGGCCGCCCTGTTTCAGAGCGATGGTGAAAACCCCCTCCCCAAAAAAACATTGAGCGTGTGTGGTGGACGAGGAGGGCCCCATCCTCTTGGAGAAAGTCACCTGCGTAAGGGAATGATGGGAAGAGATAGCAAGCAACAATACTGCCTACGGCATATACGCGCAGTACCTACTTACCTACATGGTGAGATTCCCCACCGTGAAGGAATAGGTAGGTAGGTAGGTACATATGTAGGTAGGGTATATGTAATGTATGTATGTATGTAGGTACCTAAGCACATATGACAGGGCCCGTTCTCCCTTTCACTGACCCTTTTTCCCTCCCCCCCCCCCCCCCCCCAAAAAAAAAAAAATCCACGTGGGTCAGCAACTCTCTCATGACAAGACTAGCTGAGCAGAATCTCTTCCGAGCAAGTAAGTAGGTAGCACAATCCGTGTACCTATTTCGGGTCTGGCTGGTGTAGTAACCTATGAATGGTTTATGTATCATCAGGAGCCTACCTAACCCATCAGGCTCGGAAAGGGGGGGGCAGCCGGGGAAAAAAATGCGCTGTCTACACTAGGTAGGTGACGAATATCTAGCTTCGAGAGAACAAGCCATAGGTAGGTAGGTATGTCATGCTCGGTCGACAACCTACTACCTAACCTAACCTACTCCGTGACTCGAAATGCCAAAATAAGTGCGTGCGCGCATATACCTACTTACCTGCATGGCCCAGAAACTCACATATCAGCAAACCCCCTCCCCTCCCTCCGCAAGGGGATATCTTTTGTCTACTTAACTAGCTTATTCATGACTCGGGCAAATCACGCGTTGACATAAGGTATCTTTCGATTTATCTGCTCTGCGGAAGCCCCCCCCCCCCTCCACCAGATCTTGGCTCCCTATGGGGAAGAAAAAAAAAAGAGAGATTTATAGATGGCTTTTCTCTACTTACGCATGTCTCCTAGGGGCACCTCCACTTTGGCCAGCCTACATGGCAGCGGAGCCGCGAGCCCGGAGGATGCCGTTCGTTCTGTGAACCCGGAGACCCGTTATGGTATCCACATTTCGCCGGCTGTCGATTCACAAACTTCGGGGGGGGGGAGGGGGCATACCCTTTTTCGTGACTCGGATTATGTGTTTGGGTCTTTTTATCGTCCGAGTCTCGCTCGGTTCAATGTTAAGCCGTGTTACGGTTCTCTGTGCTTTTGAGGTGTACTTGTCAAGGCGGTGCATTAACCTTAGTTATCATATCATTTTCCCCGGGGAGAGGGGTGGGGGGAGAGAGTAGAGGGGACGTAGGTAGGGGATACCAGTATGGAGGCGGTCGTGACTGGTGGGCAGGCACTATATTTGATAAACGTTAGCTTGCTTAGATGGTTAGCAGTGCACGTGAACCGGTCGACACCACAGGTTTCTGGTTTCTGGGCTGATGTTATGGTGTCTTCATCTCATGACTTACGTGTATAACGCCAAACTGCCGGCTTCCTTCGCCGGTCCTCGGATCCCTCCACCTTCGAGATACCTAGTACTACAAAGACAAGGCCACGCTAGTATTTCCATGGATGGGTGGGTGGCCTATTCTCTTTCGCTCCTAGGTAGGTAGTTATCACGATGCCTCCTGTTCCAGATCCTGTCTAGCCTGATAATGAGTAGGGGGGACGGATAAGGCACCGTGGGGTTGGTAGGGACCTTCCTTGTTCCAACCAGCCGTGAGTAATGCTTCTGCTATTCCCGCAGCGTTTGCGTGTCTTATACACTTAAAGTATCGAGGGCAAGTGGGTTTAGATATGTGATCAACGTCGCTGCCGGGGAGGGGGAGGTGAAAAGAGGGGGTCCATCCCTGTCCCACGTGTTCGAAGCGTAGTAGTTTTGATATATGTGGGAAAGTTAAGTTGATTTACACTTTGAACCCCATCGCCAACTAACCTTAGGTAGGTATTGGCATACCTAATCTATCATATTAATGGTCATATCTACATCAATAGTACTACCTAAGGTAGGCACATGCAGTACATACCTAACCTTAAGTAGTACGTTGGTAGATCTGCTGTTATTGGGGCTTACACGTCATATCTAGAGTCGGACCTTGTCGACCAATAAAAGCCCAAGAGACCTCCCAGGTATCAAGTAAAGGAGAGTACCAAAGAGGGATGGATGGATGAATGGGCAAGACACTGGCTAGCCTATCGCCACGGAAGTCTTCCAAGTTACCTATCTCTGCTTATCTGCGGTGCTTATCGCGGCTTCAACATAATTAACACCACGATCCTTCAGTGGTTCGTTTGTTAAGAATAGATGGGTTTCTGGGTCTTGCTGTCAGCAGAAACCCTCCTTCTTCAGATCTAATTCGAAGTCGAGCAAGCAAGGGAACGAACCCCGGAAGGCAAATTAAACTGTACCGAAGATGACCGCGAACGACAATGGCATCCCGGTGGTGGATCTGGGCGCATGGCTGCACGGGTCACCAGATGACAGGAAGCGCATTGCTTCCGAACTGACCGATGCGTGTCGCCGGGTGGGCTTCGTCTACGTCATCAACCATGGGGTGCCTGATGAACTGCTTGAGGCCGCGTTTGGTTGGTCTAAGAAGCTGTTCGATCTGCCCGAGGAGAAGAAGATGTTGGCTCCTCATCCACCAGGTTCGGCCGTCCTCCAATCGAATCTCCCCATTGTCGAAACCATGTCTCGATTAATACGAGAATTATATGGCTGACGTGATGAAATCATGGGTTGGGACTGTATACAGGCCCTAGCGTCCACCGAGGATACTCTTGGCCAGGCCTAGAGAAAGTATCGCAAATCATTTTCAAGGAGGGAGAGGAGGATAAGGAGGCAGAGAACCGGAAGGTCTCGGATGTCAAGGTTGGTAAACTCGCCGTAGCCTGCTAGCCCAACATCATTTCCGTTGGAACGAGTAGGCGGCTTAAACGTGAGTGCGCAGGAAAGCTACGAGATCGGTAGCGACGAGAACGAGCTCCAGCCGAATGTCTGGCTCCCGGAAGAAGTGCTGCCCGGATTCCGCACATTTATGACTCAGTTCTACTGGAAGTGTTTCGAGTCGGCAAAGGAGCTTCTGTGTGCTCTGGCTCTGGGTGTCGGTCTCGACGACGAAGACTTCCTCCTGACGTTTCATAATGGGGTGAACAACCAGCTGCGATTGCTTCACTACCCTCCAGTAGACGCAGAGGAGCTGACCAGTAACACGATTGCTCGTAAGTACACTGAGTTCGTGTATGCCTATGCCTACCGCACGGCTGACGAGTCTTGTTCACGGTTCCAAATGTCTCCCCCTAGGCAGGGCTGACATGATCATATAAGAGAACTAACCCGTGGTGTTGTAGGAATGCCGGCACACACAGACTGGGGCACAATAACTATGTTGTTCCAAGATGAGTCCGGCGGCCTCCAGGTCGAGGATCCAAACCATCCAGGGAAGTTTGTCGAGGCCACGCCGATGAAGAACGCGCTGGTCATGAACGTGGGCGACCTGCTGATGAGATGGAGCAACGGTATGTTTTACTTCTGGTATCTCGAGGTTCGATGGGTAGAGGTTACCTAGGTACTAACTGGTCAACCTGAAGACCATCTCAAGTCAACGCTCCACCGTGTGACATTCCCGCCGAATTGGACAGAGAGGAATGCAGAAGGGAAACTCATGACACGGGCAAGATACTCGATACCGTATTTCGTGTCCCCGAACCCCACGGCCGTCATCGAGTGCCTGCCCGCCTGTGCGAGTGAGACCAGCGTCCCGAAGTATGAGCCGGTAGTGCAGCGAGAGTACCAGCTTATGCGAGGAAGGGGCCAGTATGAAGAAAAGCCGGTAGCGGCGTACTAACTCAGGCGAAATCAATAGACATATGTGAATGGAGAGGCTACGGAAGCGAAGCTGTGCGATCAGTAGTGTTATGTCGAGGTTAGGTTTGATGGTGTTTTATGTAGGTTAGGTCTGATGATGGTTGCTTTTATGGACGAGACAAGTCGTGGAATTATATCAATACCTACCTAGTTCCTGTCACTTAGCGGGTATAGTTTATCAAACTTGATTACCTACCTAGTACCTGATGTATAGTTAGGTATTTCCTAATGTGCATTTCCTGAATACCTAAAACCTCTGAAACTACCTAATCCCTAAGTATGAATGGATGTAAGTTATAGCGTTAAATATGCTAACGTCAATACATAAGTATATAGGTAGGTCAACTGGGTACATAGAATGAATGTCAATAGAGTGAGTGTATGAATGAGTGTAAGTGGATAATCGGCAACTTGGCATTTCTCGACCCCAACGGACCCCAAAGCTGGGTTGGCCAATCATGCGACGTGTAGCCGCTAAAACATACTTAAGCGCCAACCAAGAGAAACTTAGCGCCCAGCTGGCGGTTTAAGTTGCACGCAATTCATGATTGGCCAAATGGAATTTCTGAGAGCTGAAATTAGTACCTACACTAGCAGGCCGCCTCAGCAAACCTGGGTAGTAGTACCTACCTACATCATACCATACGGGATATTCTAGTGTCAAGGTACTAATGTTGCAGATGCAAGGTCAACTGCATTTGAAGTTAGTATAAGGGGGTTTAACATTGTTCGATACATGAATACCTAGGAGGTGCCTATTCTCTTACCTACCTACCTATCTACTAATCTATCAATGTTGATAGCTTTCTCTCTTTTCTTTTTTTCTTTTTACTTAGTTATTTCTATTCCAACATTCAATACATGCAATACCTGTTCATCATCTATCAATTGACATCTCGTCAAGCCTATAACTTACACTAATACTAAGGTAGTACGTATGTACTACCCAAGGTACATCAAGCAAGGTACGTACCGAAGGACCAGGGATGGGAGGGACCTGGGACCTCAGCTTGTGTGTAAGTGCGGGGGCCTTTTACAGCATTTATTTTCTATTCGGTCTCTCTTAACCAACCTTGAATCCTTCGAGCTGCGAGTCCGAACTACACCATTCTCACCTCTTCAACTCAGCTCTGACATGGCACTTTACAGCTCCGTACAACACCACTCGTGGTAATCTGATCAATTCATAACTTGTCTACTCGGAAAACTGCAGCAAACACCATGTCGGCGCAGTACTATCCGCGTGCGTATCTTCTATATCTTCTACTTCTGTTACTTCTGCTACTTCTGCTGAGCTGAGCTCGTTGACTAACTGATGATATACAGCGCCTCCCGGTGCGACCGGACCACCTGGTATGTCTACTTCGCCTCTAACCTCTGCCTCGGTCGCCTTGACTGATGATATGAGCTGCTGTTCACAGGACCGCAAAAGAGTTACCCACCTCCGCCTACCTCTCCTCCCGCAAACCAGACCAAATTCTATCCGCCTCCTCCCGGCACCCCAGGTAGTTTTGCGCCTCCTCCCCAGACGTACCCTACACCTCCTCAGCAGAACTACCCTCCACCGCCGCAGCAGAGCGTATCCCCGCCGCCGCCCCAGGCGCACACGCCTACAACCTACCCCCCACCTCCTCAGCAACAGACCCAACAGCACATAAACCTACCAGTGCGGAATGGTG
This sequence comes from Biscogniauxia sp. FL1348, assembly GCA_022544895.1. Classification (NCBI taxonomy): domain Eukaryota; kingdom Fungi; phylum Ascomycota; class Sordariomycetes; order Xylariales; family Xylariaceae; genus Biscogniauxia; species Biscogniauxia sp. FL1348. The sequence goes on along the minus strand of JAJNNV010000006.1, from coordinate 292,673 downwards.
GAGCTGCGACACCACCAGGCACCGCGCCGCCTTATGCCGAAGCGGCCCCGGGCGCGCCAGCCGGCTACCCGCAAGAGAAAGGACAGGTCGCGCAACCGTCGCACTCGCGGGGGGGATCGGCATCAGCGTCAGCGTCCATTAGCGCACCGTCTCCGGTGCCCGCGCCTAACATGCATGCGGGTGCGCCGCCCGCCGGGCATTTCCAAGGAGCGAGCGCGACCATGGATGACGTGGGCACCTTCAATGGCGGTTCTTACCGCATCAGTCACCGCGACTGTAACACGATCGTGACTGTCCAGCTGGCCATGGGGTGTCCGCTCAACGCAAAGCCCGGCGTGCTGATCGCCATGAGCCCGACCATCACGCTCAAGGGCGAGTACAAGTTCAGCATGAAGAAGCTGGTCGCGGGCGGGGGCGAGTTCGGACACTCGACTTTCATCGGCCCCGGAGAGCTGCTGCTGGCGCCGAGCATGCTGGGCGACATAACGACGATCCGGCTGACGGGTTCGGAATCGTGGAGCGTCGGCAAAGACGCGTACGTGGCGAGCACGCAAGGTGTAGTGCGCGACTACAAACGCCAGGGGCTCGGCAAGGCTATGTTCAGCGGCGAGGGCCTCTGGGTTCACAAGATCAGTGGTGTTGGCCTCCTGTGGATTACTAGCTTTGGCGCCATCATCCGCAAGGACCTTGCCGAAGGCGAGAAATACATCGTCGACAACGGTCATCTCGTCGCCTGGAATGTCAAGTACGTTATGGAGCGGGTCGCGAGTGGAGGTATCATTGGCAACTTTGCCAGCGGCGAGGGTCTCGTGTGCAAGTTCACCGGCCCCGGCACCGTCTTCATCCAGACGAGGAACCCAGTAAGCCCTTTTTTTTTCTCTGTAATTTTTAGTGTGAAGGTAGAGCGCATACTAACATATCTGGCTACTACAGAGAGCTTTCAGTGCGTATATGACGGGTAATGCTGCACCGCCATAAACAGCTTAGTCACATCGACCATTGGTGAATGGGCTTTCATATATCTGATTCATTTCCGGATTACCCAAAATTTCGATGTGGCGGAGAGAGCGTGGGATACAAGTCTGATTATGAGAGCTTGCACAATGCTGTGAGCTTCTAAAAAGGGAAAAAAGAAAGCTTTTCGAATTTTAGGGGCGTTTCTTCCTGCTGTTTCCAATTATACGGTTTAGTAAACATGACAGACACCCCCTCCTTGCTTGACTGGCGCACAAGAGAGAGAGAGAGTAAGAGGGGGAGAGAGGCGGTATTATATGGGATATATTCATATATGCATGTATGTATGCGTGTGCAGCGTTGAGCGTCATGAATCGTTTCCTCTTTTTCTTCTATCTTCCTTCCTTCGGTTGTATTGTTGTTATGCCTATGAAAATTCTAGTTAGTCTCAATATATGTATTTCTCCCTCGCGTGCCATGAGCAGTAAGTAGATCGGTCGTGATATATTCACCTATACAGGTACATGATATATAACCGTATCTGTGAGCATCTCGTGCACCGCAGATCTGATCTACCTACATACGTGACTCGGCCCGGCAGCTTCGCACTTGAGAGAGATTTATCCGCATTGCATCTACGCCGCTGATTTTTGCTGATATGCAGGGCGGCGACGCGTCGGCTCGCGCAAAGATACCTACATAGGTCAACCCCGTTTCTGCGTAACGTCGAGCTTCTTGTGAGAATTCCAGGGGGGGGTTGGCAAGGTCGATGGATGTGATATTTATTCCCACCACGTCGAGACTGGGCTGCAAAACCCTGATATCTCATGCTGTTTGGCACTGTGGTGGGTTGCTTTTCCCATTAACCTTTGAGTGAAGTGTGGAATTCAGTATTCATAGACATGAAGATATGGAGGATGTCCGTTGTGTAATATAGTTGTACTCTTCGCATAATCTTCCTATGAATTAGGTTAGTAGCTATATCCTTTGGGTGCTTTTCTCTCGTCCCCTATTTTTTTGTCCATCTTTCGAAATGTGGTGTCCTCACATTGAAGTAGCTTTTATTTTTATTCTTAGGTATCTTGTTGAATATCTAGTTCGGCTAATGTTTACCGGAAAGGGGCATACCAACAGAACACAAAAAGGCGGGAAATTAGGCATGGGAGTATGGCCGTAAGATATAGGTTACACGGCCGTCGAGCTGTCGTAAACGTTGGCGCCTACCTTTCAAGACGATGGTATGAGGCACGCGGCCAGACTTGACCCCCGACAGGCCAGTATACTTGCTGGATATTTCCTCGGCTCCGATGGTAGGAAGAACTCGGGGCTGGGACAAACATGGCGCTCTAGAAGAGGTCTCTGGGGTTTGTGCTACGGGGTATATGGATATTCAAGGTATGGCGTTATAGCACTCTTCGCCTTTGCCATATCACGTAATATTGATTAGGTCAGTATCCTCAACTCACATTTGACTCTCAGATATTATCCTAATACCCGCATAGTCTCTATAAGAGGAAAACCTGATATTAGGATGTATGGTGCCGAAGTCCTGGCTACAAATAGAGCTAGGAGGGAGTAGAACGGTGATACTGCCAAAACCCATCTCTTAGGTGTAGTCTCCACGACGTTCGTCATATTATTGCAATGCTACAACTACCTAACCGCGTTTCACACCCAGGGACAACACCCGAAATGGAGAAAAGTGAGCCATCATCAGCCTTTCTTTCCCCTTAAGCCCCCCTTTCCCTTCCCACAACCTATAACACCCGTGTGCCACCCACCAGATCGGTGAACGTTGTCGGTTCGTGCCTGGTAAGCAGCCACAAATGGTAAGGGGGAGAATAATTACCCCATGGGACATGTATTAGCTACGTAAGCTGAAGCCACCTTACATGGGCGAGGGGCGCCTATGAGGGGGTAGCGGGCGGAACTTTCCCTGTCCCCCCTTTTTTTTGTCCCGGCGTATAGTCAGTCATCTTATTTCGGTAATTCCTGTGCTGAGTTACTCCTCGGCGTGTATGTTACGGTGACGTGACGTGACGTGAAATACCTGGACTAAGGCACGCTGCGGCCCGTAGAACTTGCATGATTAGGTGAGTTTTGGTGCCATGGGGATGCAGTACGACAGAGGAAGAAAGAGCAACGACATGGGGTTTTTTGTATGGTGGTTGACCTGTCTAATAGCAGGTTAAAATACCCCGGGCTACTGTATCGATTTGCGTAACTAGGTCTATGATAATTTTCGAGATTTGCATGTACTTGTCGTCCAAGAACCGCGCGGAGTTGGACTAAAAGGGCGGCGGGCATGATAAGTTGCTCCTCGACATCCTGGCCTGGCGGGATTGGAATTGAAGTCAGAGCCTTCTTAGGTGTCGAGGCTGCAGTCCCAAAAGCCACCCAAGTTACTATGTTGCAACACCTCTCATATCACGACGGTAATAGCACCACAAGAAGCAACGGGGAAGGAAAGCTACCCTTGTAGTACCTTGGATCAGAAGGAGTTCGTAACCGAGATATATGGTGACAGAAGTTCTGCTTACTCTCCGACGGGAAGCATGGGAGCTCTCTAAAAGCAAATCCAATCACGACAAACTTGCTCAGGGTTTGTGGTTACACGATATCAGCATCATAAAGGGGGTCACCGGCTGGCGATGGACTTTAGGCAAGGAGCATGAGCGTACCTACGAGCTGGGGCGATCGGCTATAGCCCCCCCCTAAACCACGGGGCTCGATACGGGCACGAGGTACCTCGTTTATCATACTTTCCCCAACATGCAACGCCACCGCCATCATAGCTGATTACCTACATAAGTTTAGACTGCGAGGCTAGATATTGACAGCGGCTTGCCCAACCCTCCCTTCTCTTGCTTTGGAAATAGGAGGAGGAGTTTATTAAAAGTGCGAAGTCCCTCCCGGCGGATCCCAAGTCGTGTCATGTCGATAGGATGAGCGCGTGTTTATCTCCAGTACGAATATACTCGATCTCCCACGCGGTGAATATGCCGTCACCGAGGCCAGAGCTGCGGAAACGACGCTACCAAACCAGGTCCCGCAGCGGGTGCATCACCTGCAAAGCGAAGCACATACGCTGCGACGAAAAGAAGCCATTATGGTAGGCAAGATTGGGGGGGGGGGGGGGGGGGGGGGGGGGCGGCTCTTGACGCCAGCCAGCCTCTCAGGGCTACTAGTCTGTGGACCTGTGGAAGTTAATGCTGCTCCGCATTTGGGTCGAGCTGACGTCTTTTTTTCGTCTGCCCTGCAGCTATGGACTTTGCGTCGTTGTCGGTGAACTCGGGCTGACGAGGAAACACTTTAGCACAAACTGTCTGGTCAGAGGTGGGAATTGCGGGTATATGGTACCGAGCTCGACGGCCGTCGAGAAGTCACGGATCACACACGGAGCTGGGACGCCTTGGTTGCGAGGGAGAGCTTCGTCGTCGTTGGACTGTACACCGAGTTATTTCTTCGTTGACTGTCCCATTGCTATGACGCATGAATCCCTGGTTCCTTTCAAAATATGTTAGTTAACCTGCTCCCCTCCCCTCCCCTATGCTCCTAATTAGGTAAATTTTGATGTGAAGGCTATTCGAGAGGGAGAGCTGTACTAATGCGAGAATCCGGGGTTTGAAGTTACCCAGCATCGGGGCGTTGCCGATGAAGACACAGTTCAGCCGGTGAACTATTTTGTGCAAGTGGAAAGCCCTCGATAGGAGACCGACAAAGGATTAAATCAGAACAACACTAACATAACGTAGCATCCACCGGGTACTGTCGAACCCGGCATTTCTCCATTTCGTGCTTCTCCTGTCCTCCATAAGGTGGACTTGGGATACGGGCTCTATGCAACGTATCAGGAGGTCGTACCTTCACCACAAGCTGGAAGCTATAAAGTTTGTCAACGAACAACTAGAGGACCCCAAGACAGCCTTGGCCGATTCCACAGTAGCGACCATTGTTGGCTTGGCTTTAGCGGAAGTAAGTGTCACTGGGCGCGGCAGGGGAGCGGGAGGCGATGATCCCCTAGCATCAATGGAAAAACCCCCCATGGTAACTGGACATTGAACTAACTATCATATCGACTATACATAGAGCGCTCTCGGGAACCGCGATACGGCGACGGCCCATATGAACGGGCTAGCTAAAATCGCCCAGATGCGAGAGGGCGATGCGGTTTCGAGCGGGAGCACCTTTCCGGGCTTGATGATTCTGTGGGTGTTTCTGACATTCCAAGTCTGCAGAAGAAGAAAAAAATTAACAAAACTGCGTAATATAGAACATCCATGGGTGCTAGCGAGACGAGCATACACGAGCTCTTGAACGTGCTAGAGGGCATTGAGGACCGAAAACCTCCCACCCTGTGTAGGCACCATGCCGCTGGGGACAGACTCAATGGAGACACCAAGACTTGCGCCATGTCGGCGGCTCACGTCGTCTTAGAAAATTCGGCACGGAGAGGAGCGGCTGCGGAGCTTGGCTCGCGGGTACCATCGACGGTTAGCGAGAGCCGGTCACGCTTGATGAGCTGTTACTTAAGTGAGCGTCCTTGGGAGTTTATTTATGACCCATTTGTGGCTTGCCATATATATCTGGACTACTTCCATAGCACCTTTCCATCTTTCCGAAAAAAAAGGGGGAGGGGGGGAGGGGGACTAACAGGGGCAGTCACTGATTCTCCTTTTCATAGTGATGTTCGTCATACTAGGGACCGACAGTATCGACCCCTTTATCGTCAACTGGCTTGTCGAATGGATGCTGTCCAATCTCTGCTACGAAGAGGAGGTTGTGCGACGGGGTGAGTTTCCCAGGCAGCTCTGGTTCTGGGGAGCGATGAAGTCGATGTGCGTAGTGACGGCGGCGGCGAGGGCCATCTCGGATCTGGAAGCCCGCCAGATAGACAGGTGGAGGGCGTTGTGTCGGGAGAAGATCCGGCTCGTGAGCCGCACGCTCAGCCTGAAGAACTGGGAACATGTAAAGGAGATGTTCGCAGGTCTGGTATGGCGAGACGGGCTTGCTGAGGAACACCAAATCAGGGAGATGTGGGAAGAGGCTGTCTCCGGGGAGTGCGTGGTGATGATGCCAGTGGCGACCCCTAGCTACGTCGACAGATATGATTTTATGTCGGCTGAAGAGCGGGAGCGGTCGATATCGATGGTGCAATAAGCAGCAACATGAGCATGAGAATATAGAAACACTTGATTTCGATACCTATTGACATACGTGATGGTATCGATGCAAATTCAGCCCACCCTAGGGGGTTTAATATACGTAGGGATGATAGGTAGGTACATGGGTGGTTACTAAGCTTGAACAAAGAGAAGCCCCTTTAGGTATATGTAGGTATTAGTAGTTTAAGTACATAGGTAGGTCTACATTCTACCCCTTGATAATCTGATATTACAGTTCAGAAGAAGGAGGGATCCGGGGATAGGAAGGGGGAGGGGAGCCACTTACATGGGGCAGGATGCCTAGGAGGTACATGTGCACCCTAACAGAGCCTCATCAAGTCGATCATATGTATATGCAGAAGTCGAGAAAGAGGTACATACGGCCAAAACACACCCCCAGACCTGATTGTTTGCTCACATTGGTACATCAAGGTACATTTCACGACATGGGAGAGTACTTTTATTGTTTAGAAACATTAATGTTACACCCCCCTTATAACTCTTTTATTCTTCCCCCTCCCCCCTATTTTTTAAGGCCATAAGGTCAGATAGTAGTTTTACATGCCCTGTAGGCACGCAATGGTATTTTGTTATTGTGAATTTTATTTTCCCCCTACAGCAGATAGGCCGGTAAGATACCTACCGTATTTTCTTAACATATTCCCCGTAGCTCCTTTTCGGGAATATTCACCGCAGATATATTCCAGTCAGGAGTTGGCAAACACCCAAGCTCTTGCGGGATAATTCAACGTGAAAGAGAGAGAAAACCTGGCCTAGAAACCTTTTTCCTTTTTAGAAATATCTTCCAATTCTCCCTACACGTGGTCCATGTGTCCTATGAGTAGGTACCTAGGTAGAAGGCACAGACACATTACATGCACAGGCAGTGTTAAAGCACTTGAAGGAGGCTCAACGTACCTATTCCACCTTAGGGTGAAGAGGTACCGATGTAGATAATGCAACCAATAAGTTTGCAGATTCTAAATAGGGAAACTACCTACTAGGTACCTATGCATTGGTAATTTTTTATTCCTTCGAAGAATTCCCTAATCTAGATTGGTTGGTAGTGAAGCATAGCTGGTATCGTCTCTAGGGTGATGGACAGCGACGAGTACATCATGCAAGTATAAGAACGAGAGATACCTGCACCACAATGCAGCCTTAAAAAATACAAAACCAGAGGAAAAGATTTCTTAAGAAAAGAAAAGAAAAAAACTCATCGACAACAACACCACACCTATTTATTTTTACAAAGGCAGCTCTCTGTGGTTTGCACAGCTCCTTCGTCACTTCCACCACACCGACACCAACACCAACACCACCAAATCCTCATACTCGACCACCACAACCCATACCCTCTCTCCACTACCTCTTATTTTCAAGCTTTCCAACTTGCAGAGAAGGTGTACTCTTACAAAAACCCAACTGCAGATTCCCTCCTTCCGCCTTGTCCCTTACCATCCTTCCTGTCCTGTCTTGTTCGTCGGGGAAAGAGGATAAAGCCCATCGTGATAGCCTCCAGCCAGCCCCGGCATGATCCGCCTGGTTCTCACGAACTCTATACCCTTGAACCTCCATATCCATCAACCCTTACTGTACTCTTCCCTCTACACACAAACACAGCGTCCACTCACCTCATCCTCGACCCCTTTTTGGATTTTCCAAATTTCTTTTTTGGAACCCGTCTGATATTGTCCTCGAAAATCCCGTAGAGGTTGCAGCATTATTCGGCCATTGTTCTCCCCTCGACTCCAGCGCTCTTGAGCCAGTTGGCACAGGCTCGGTGCACAGTTCCGTTTCTCACTTGAACCTCTATTCCAAACCAGACGCAGCATACCTCGACTGATCGAAATCTCTGTGGTCAAGCACCAAGTACCAAGCGTCTCTGCTTTCGTCCCAAACAGATATCCAAACGATACGAAAACCTGGGATCATTTTCGATACTCCCCTGCTCCGACCTGAACACTCGACTGGACTGCATATAGCGAAACGTCAAAACCTTCCCTGGTAAGTACCAACCCACCCAAACGGTTCGTAGGGTGGCATCCCTTCGTGATACCCAGCTAGATTGGCGTGAAGCTGTAGCTGATAGGCCCGAAACCATAGAGCGCTATATCTATAGATCCATTTTTGTTCTCCGACGAGGCGTTTACCGGAGGATAGAGGGCCTTTCCCCTAACTGGTCATCGCATTCAATATTTCCCAAGGCCCAGTGAGTATATCTCTGGGATAAACCCGACTCGGATTTTGTATTAGAAATCAAAGTCCACAACCTGCCTTTGCGACTTTGGACAGTGGAACAAGCTAGTTTTCCGACATGTCTGCCTCCGGCGGCTTTAGTAAAGCTGCCGCTCGAGCGAAAGCGAAGGGTCTTACTATCAAGACCAACCTCACTTTTGATAGTCCCGCGCCTACTATCAAGAATGGCGATGCTTTTGCCAACCTTGCTACCGCACCGCCTCACAAGCACGTATTCGGCGTGACTGCCGAGAAGCCCCCTGCGCCCAAGCGGAGCGAGGCTCTGTTGAACTCGGATTGGAGAAACAATCGACGTCATCGCAGTGGTTCTTCTGAGCAATATGAGCTTCTCACAGCCCCTCCTGATAAGCTGAAGTTCTCAAACGAAGAGACCAAAGCTCCCCAAAGGAAGCTGAAGCTTGATACAGCTGCGGCACAATCTTATGGCCCTCGCAGATACAGAGAGTCTCCTATCGACCCGGACTTCATCTTCTCCGCGCCCGCAACCAAGCAGGAGTTCCTGGACGCTCTTGAGGAAGATGACATTCTCTCCGCGAACAAGGAGAACTTCGAGATTATGGAGCCCCGGGGTAAACTAGACCAATGTGCGAAATCTTTGGTTCGTCTCGAGTCGCTACCATACCACACCCGCCAGCAGCTTGAAGAAATCATGAACTGGGATGTATCAAGCACAGAACCTTCTTCCGCTGGCGTGACGTCCAACTGGAGTTCGGCTACAGCAGTTACCCCCTATGGATCTGCAGGCACAAGTGACAAAGAAGTCAACTTTCCTCTTGCGGAGATCCATGCCGTGAAGAACTCGAAGAGACTTCACACAGTAGGCTGGGATGGTATTGATAAACACATCAGGAAGACGCTGGAAAAGCTTATTGAACCTCGGACAGCTGGTTTGCCTGTTGATAAGCTTCGAGACGAGTATAAGAAAGGACAGCAAGCCCTCGCTCAGAAAGCTGTTCTTGATGACTCGTTGACCAAAGACCTCAAGGCTGACGGTAAACACGACGGCGATGGCAATCAAGATCCCTTCCAGAAGACAAGAGAGGAGCAAAGTCGCTTTGATGCCCTGATCGGCAAACTTCAGAAATCGGCCTCAAGTCGAGCCCGGGCTTATTGCCCCGCTGCAACAAGCTCTAGTAAGCTATCTCCTGTTGCTAAGAACGCAGAGAACGATGCTTGGCCCAAATTGGACGAACCTGTAAAGAAAGCCGATATCAGTCATGCTATGGAGAAGAAGCCTCTTGCAAAGGCCACCACGGCTACCAGTCTGAACCCTAAGGCATCAGAGTTCTTCAGCGCCGCCCAGTGCCAGCAGTTACCACAGCAGCAACAGCTGGGCGGTGTTAGCAACATATCCCCGATCATTCCATCCCCAAGCGATGCAAAGGCAAAAGACACCGCACCAAAACTCACCATGGAAGAGTTGTTGTCACGCATCGAAGAGCTGGAAGCGCAAATCAAAGGCCAATCTCCCGAGGAATCCCATCATTACGTCTCAGCCGCAGCGCAAGCCCTCACTCAGAACTTTGCCGGACAATTTGATATGGGCATAATTCCTCAAGCTCCTGTGGCAATGCGCCCTAGAGCTCAAGATACCAGAGTATCTGTTGACCTAACTGGATCTGGTATGAACGCTATGGCTGTGGCCCCCGGAATGGCACCGTCCGCTTTTCCACAGCAGATGCCTTTCAACGGTGGTGGTATGCAACCTGCTGGTGTTCATCAGCATGATAGTATGCCTCTAGCGGCTCCCATCTATCAGCAAGGCCAAAACGGACACGGCCCTACACCGCCGGCCCCTACTCCTGCTTACCCTGGCGTACACCCAGCTGGGCCACATGTGGGAGGACAAGCTGCTTTGCCTCCTCGGCCCGACCCAGTGCCATTTGGTCCAGCGTTTCCTCAGCAGAATCCTCAGCAGAACCATCAGCAGAATCCTGCTGCTAGCTCTACGCCCATGATGGCCCGAAGCATGTTTGGCCCGAAGCCAGTTCGCAAGCCGAAGGGACCTTTTCGACCTGGAGATCCAGTCCAGGCAATGCAGCAGCAACAGTATGAAGAGTATCTCGAGTGGCGCCGTCACAACGACCCGGAGTACGCCCAGAAGTGCAAGGTGCGCCAAGCACGTCGAGCTCAACGACAGCGCTCTGGCCAGGATCGGAGTGATTCTAGCGACACGGCGAAGATGACGGGCTCTATGATGGGTGTAAAGGCGTAGGCTTTCGGCCAGTTCGGAGGAACTTGCTTTTTGAGCGCGTCCCTCTAAAGCCGCTACCTTCGCGCATTGTATACGCAACCATATGCGTGTCATTAATGAGATACGAGGCTTGTAGCCTGGAGCTGTCTCTTTCTTGCGCTCGACTTCACTTTCGGGGGCCTGAGATACCAAGAGTCTTGTCACTTATTAGAGACTGCAGATTGAGCAGATTTGCTCTCGGCCTTGAGCCAACCTTTGCAGCCAGGGCTGATATTTTTCTTTTCTTTCTTTTTTCTCCAGCCGTCTTCTAGTTGGCCCGCGTCGTCTTTTCTCGTCCACCTTCCGCTGATCCAGCCCTAAGGGTATTGGATCTAGTAAGAGGTCATAGTTCCCGAAAGCTCAATCAGCGTTCGGAAATTTCTCTTACAGTTGAGCGACATTGGACCGATCACCCCTTTTGCCAGTCGCCCACATAGCTGGATAAGCACACCCATTGTTGCCTCTATGCTTTAGCATCTTCTGATGTGCTATGAGGAGATGGGGGAGAGAGATGCTTATGGACGCCGACAGCATTCGTATGATGGCCAACAAAACAGCAACAACATCAACAAAAGCATGGCAACCAAGATGAGTAGATCGGTATTGGCAACTCTCGGAGAGGGAGTGGGAGAGATGGATTCTGCCTTTGATGGGAGAGATGCATACCTGGATCATCTAGCATCATTTTGCTGAGTTACATTACTTTTTCTTCTTTTTCTTTTTCCTTTTTTTCTTTTGTTTTCTTGTTTCACCCCTTTGCGTTCGCATTCCGATGGATATCAAGCGAACCCAATTTGGTCATTGTCTAGCCGTTTGCCCATAGATATTAGGTAGGCACAGAATTGCAGCTTTAGGTAGGATGATGATGATGATGATGGATGGATCGATCAGCTTACACGCGATCTCGACGTCTATAAAGAGGAATTGATTCGTTTATACCAAAAAAAGGAGCCTTAATTTTTTATTGCTTTTAATTCTAAGGTTTTTTTTTCCGTATTTATAATAGTGTGTGAAGATGTAGGTAGGCAAGTAGGGGGGAGATATTGCGTTGTTGGTGGATAAATGCTGTTTGGGGGAAAAGAGGCTGGAGCAAAATAGAAGGGCGTAATCCGTAGGTTACTGGGTAAGCTAATGCCAGTGTGTATTTGGATTATGTATTGTAAAGGACACTGTGTACTCGAATGCTTTTGTGATACCTACCTACCTACTACTAGGTAGTATCTACCTATGTAGTGTAGGTGGGAGGCTACATAGAAGTAAGTACTACCTAGTAGGTACCTACCTACATAATCCGTACATACCCGCTGCTCAGCGCGTTGACGCGTTAAGCTCTTAACTTTTATCTAAATTCCTCTTCCCCACCATCAACCATCACCACTTACTACTTACCTACCATACCTCATCCATCCACTGTCAAGGCTTCGGTGGCTTTTACGACTCCCTCCCTCCCCCCCCCTCCCCCCGCAGTTAGCATTCAGTCTGTATCATTCCTTTCTTTTATTCTGCGTCTTCAATTCGAGCTCTACTCGAGGTAACCTGCTCGATTGGGCGGCCCATTCGCAATCCTCTCGTCTACCCGGCCTCGGGTGAACTCTCAAAGCTGGACTTTCAAAGCTGGAATATGCTTCATTCTGATGTTACGCCTTCTGGTTCCTAGGGAACAAGGACGGACATTGTTCATTCTTTCTTGGCTATAACCTCTGCATATTCACTACCTCGAGGGGTCTCAGTAGTGTGCAGTGGATTTTCTAGACCACTCGGCTCTTTCTATTCCGTACATCTCCCATCTTCTGGTGAACCTTTGTCGTCCACCATGTCGACTCCGATGCGCCATGGGCCTTCCCAACAAGGTCGCACTCCTTCTCAGCACCCGGCTGCTGCCCCAACACCTCAGGCGTCCACTCCTTTCTCTAATTCCCAGGCCGCCGCCGCTTTTTCTCCCCACGGGCCGCGATCCTCACCCCAGCAGTTTAAGAAATCCCCAGCCACGGCAACATCAGCTGCCATGATGTCTCATTCTTCCAATGGCCCCGTTAATTTCGACAGCCCCTCAGCTGCTGCCGCCCTCGGCGCATTGGGCCTTAACGAACTCAACCTGGATAACATCAGCATGGGAGGATTGGTCTCTAATGGAGGACGAACCGACGAGGAGGATCGTAGGAAGAGAATAGATGCCGTGGTTGAAGCTCTATGGGTATGAGCCAATCTACTATGAATTGATCCCCCCAGACTGACGCACCTCAGAACAAGGATAGTGGTCGCGTCAGTGATAAGGGCCTTGAGCGACTAGCCCTCCACTTCGGCCTGGAGCGTCTCTGGGAGCCGGGTCCGAGCGGTGCCGAGAACGACAGGACGCTGATCATTGCTGGACAAACCATAGCACTAGAGATTGGAATCAACAATCATGTCGTCCACAGCGCCACGCTGTCTTTCCACGAACCTATACCGAGCCTCGACAAGCACGTAGACAAGGCCTCTGCTATTCTGTTGAAGGACCTGGCTATTGCATCTAACCAAAGCCCCCTGACCAAGAAACTGACTAAGTTTAAAGCAAATTTCGAAAGACTTGCTATACACGAGAAGCTCAGTGTTCTCCCGGGCCTGAACTGCTTCGAGGCTGTTGCTGGAATGTGGGAGAGCCTGGACAGGCTTCACAGATGGGATGTGGGGAAGCTTCGCGCAGATCCTGAGCTGGCCGGAAAGCCCGAACACACACTCCGTGTCTTCGCCCTTTGCACCCAGCATGGCTGTCCCCTGATGCATACTCGCGGCCGCATTGGGCTCAGCCTGGACTACTGGAAGGAGAGACGAAAAATGCCGTCTACCACCGTAGATAATGAAGACCTTAGAACATGGGCTATCCTCGTCGAGTGCGCTGCTCCTAGCATCATGGTTTACAGCCCGATTCGAGTTTCGGACAAGTGGATCGGACCTAACATTGAGAAGACCAACCTCACGGACGAGGAGATGATCTCAGCTACTGGACCCTTGCTGGATTGGTTGGAGCCGTCCAACACGTTGCTGCCGGCTTCGGAAGAAGTTAAGGCAGAGGAAGGACTCGAGCCGAACGCATCCTTATCGGCTCCCAAACCTCCCAATGTTACCTTCATGGCGACCTTTGATCCCCCCGTCGTGGTGACGCACGGTGTGTCGATGGATATATATAAAATATCTGCCACCAATCCGCCGCTATCTAACGTTACATTCGATGCCTTGTTATTTCCTATCCCGGATGAAAGTACTTACGATCCTAGTGAACCTCGTGAGTTGACTTACACCCAGACCGTTCCTAATTTGGCGAACATTAAACAGGGCCAGAGTGACCCTGAGCTCAAGGTGCATAAGAATACTCTATTCATCGATAAGCCCGTGTATGGGCACGTTATGACCCAGGTACCTTTCGCTCACCCGAAAGAATTGCTCTCGGTTTTACCCGTGTTGCGGCAGTACGCCTTCTTGTCTCTATTACTTGACAATAGCTTTAAGCCGAGAGGCACGTCCACCGCCCCACAGGCAGACGTCGAGAATAGGAAGAGCCCAAATATCCGGTCTGTTCGCGATGAATTCTCCCTCTTCATATCGGAGGCGGACACCAATCGAGACAATACACCTTCGAACGTCCTGAAGATGGATATCGTGTTGACAGCGCATCCAGTGCCACGTCTGCAACTTGTCTTTCCCTTCAAGTCCTTCACGGCCAACATCAACATAGAGATCCAGCTCGGCGGAAAAGTACATATCGTCTCAGACAACATTTTCCCGACGACTGAGGAAGCGGCTAAAGCAGATGAGGAAGCCCAAGTTACGGGCAAAGGCAAACAATACGATGCCAAGCAGTGGGCTAAGATGCTAGAGCAGGTTGAGGACCTTGGTATCTGGGTGGAGTACATTAAGCAAAAGATGGAATGAGAATTGGGACAAGAGGCACAAATTGGACAGGTGCAAACGGAGGTGCGGGAGTCACAAAGGGATTAGGAGTAGGTTTCTGGAAAAGTCGTTCCTTTTTTTTCTCGGTGTATGTTGATGATACCCATTTCCCTCTCGGCAAGCAGGGAGGGGGGAGCGGTTTGGGAACACGGGAAATTGGTGAAGGGTAGCTGCTATTATACTTTTTGTGTATTTGATTGATACAGGCTTACGGTTCATCCCTATGGCGGTGGCTTGCGATGGTTGGTATATTCAATACCAAAGCTAGGTACGTCGCCTTACATCTTTTCAGGCAATGACGTCGTCTTTGCTTATGTAGCTAATAACAATATAATTCCGGTGTCCATTCGCCTACTGCTCCAATGTGATTGGCATTTGTATTTTGGACTTTATACTGAGCGTTTGTTTTTGTCTTCTGGGCTTGTACACATCCGTAACACTTGGGTGTAGGTGTATTTGTTTAATATGTAAATTTTATATGATTTAGAGGGTTGTTGCGACGATGAAGAATATATTCCTAACCAATCGTATGTTATGATTTAGTATGTCGTATTCACGTCGCCAGCACTTTAAGCACTCTTGCCCCCCTTCCCCCCATCCTGCTCCTTTTCTCTCTTTCATTTTTCTCGCGCGAGTACTTTCTTTAAAATATCACATAATATCGCGATGTTTAGACAAAGATCACAAGAAATAGAAGACTTATGTTGAGTTTTAGAGGATTGAAAAGTATCAAGTTTAGGAAGTATAACTTGGGTAAGGAAAGATAACGAACTCTCTCTTAGCACCCTTGTTGTTATACATTTTATAGTTTTACCAGACATAGGTAATCAACTCGAGAGAGTTACCTCGTGTAGGAATCGGCTCACCTGAGCCGGATCAGCACGCTACGATCCGAATTTTCATCTCCGATATCCTGAACCTTGGGGCCTTGGGCTTGGGGGCTAGGTAGGAAGTAGGTTTGACGTTGACCGTGCGTGGAAAAAAAGGGGGGGGCGGTGGTGTTATGTACATACTCTGCTCTGCTGATATATACACTACCTACCTACTTTAGGTTATGTGTATAGTAGGTACTTTAATCTAGTACCAGGAAAACTGGGAGGGAGGACCGATCTAGATCTACCTAGGTCAAGTTGTTCACGGACTCGAGACAACCCGTCAGTCTTCCACTGGGGTTTTCTAGGTTAGACTAACCTAGATATTTAGCCCCCCCCCCCCCCCCCCCCCCCTTTTTTTTTTCTTCTCTTGCCGTCGATATATACTCGTATTCAGGCAGGCAGGGTCCGGCTAGACTCGGTTTTTCTTTGGGGGTTTGTTCTTCATAGGTGCGATTCGAAACTGACAAGTCTTTCCCGCGTGATTAAATGGGAGTGGCAAACGAACCTGTCTATACCATTATTATTACGGAGGAGGAGCAGGCGGACCTTGTCGTTCGGCCGATCAAGTGACGAGTTTGCGGTAGCATCTCAGTTGCGTTTCTTGGCGTGTGGGGAGTGTGGGATGGGAATCGCGATCTGGATGGTTGATTGGTGCTGGTGGTGATGTTCTGGTATTCCTTTCTTTCTTCATTTTCCCCTTATTTTTCTACTTTGTTTTCTTTCTTTAAAAAATATATTCAAAAATTTTGGGCTTTTCTGACTAGCAGACTCCCATACCCCCGTGGAATACGATTTTTCGAGATTATAAAGGAGTCTTCGAAGGATTGGTAGAAACCTCGGCAGGCGATCTGCCTGAAACGTCCAAGAGGCCAAAAAAAAAAGATTCTAAAGAGACAGTGACCGGAAGCTAGCAACGGAGGCGGGATTTCCGTCCAGCGCGGACGCCAGTCTGCTTGGCGTCTCAAGTCGCTGGTGGGCCAAGCACCTAGAGAAGGACCATTTGCTCAGGATAGGTTCGTACTCCGAATATCTGTCACCTACCGCAACGGGGCCACGAGGAAGGGAGAGGGAGGTCAATCTGGGCGATTAAAATCGAGTCCACCTATTATATCGTGTTGGTGGTGGTTGAAAAGAGTTTCTAGAATGAGTGCTTGGTGAGGTAGGGAATGGCGTCTGCCGGCTATGCATCGTTTATTGTAGTATTTTCTTCCAATCAAACCCGTAGGTATACATAAATCTTGTGACCTGTTCTACTTCTAAGATGTTGTAAGATTATAGATAGCTGTCTTATAAACCTTGCACCGATAGGCACGAAGTTTCTCGGTAGTCTATCAGAGTTCTGGATGAAAATATAGATACGTACGTGAAAAAAGTAGTTGCCGTCAACCCTAGTACTATGACGTTACTTAATGGGAAGCATCCCCGAATTGAGCTGTTAGTGCGCGTATACCCAAAAGACTATATTGTCGTAAAGGACTTCAGATACCAAGAAACTAGCCTCCTTTTCCCCTTCCTAGCCTCGATGTCGGACGGGAACTAAAGCCCACTCTGCCCCCTTAAATCAACCCATGAAATGATATCTAGTTGCCATGAGCAAACTTGGCATCGTCGGTGATATATGGAAAATAGTAACACGAGTCTGACTATGTTTTCCACCAATTGCTATCGCAAGAAGGCTTCTAGCATACTATGGCTGTAGATTATGGGGGGTCCTTATATCACAGGACTCCTTAGTTCTGGCCGGGTGCAAACCACTATATAAACGAACGTTGGAAGATCATTTCACTTTTCTGAGAGTCAATCATCCTTGTGATATCAGAACGCACGTCGACATTATCACCAGCATCCTAGGTCCGATCTTCATATTAGTCATTGAGAAAATTCACTCCTGAAAATGAACTCGTTGGCAAGACTTCTCCTCGCTGCGGCGCCCACTCTGCCTGTCGCCCTTGCTTGTCTTGGGTACGAAGGCGGTGTCCCTACCCCGACGGATCATTACTCGAACTCGGAGGTCATCGACGTTCCTGCCGGTACGGTCTACGATGGCAAATGGGCTAAGTATGACCGTGGCTCCGGTGCCTGCAATGGGCAGAGTGAAGGCGGTAAGTGATATCCTTGACTACATTGTTTCAAAATCTATCTTTTGAGACGGAAAAGAAGAGAAGAAACTAATACCTACCTAGGTTGGGAGGATGCTGTCTTCTACCTCCACGAGGGAGCAACCCTGAAGAACGTTATCATCGGCAAAGATCAAGCTGAAGGTGTCCACTGTGATGGATCGTGTACCCTCGAGTTCGTTTGGTTCGAGGACGTTTGCGAAGATGCTATCTCGATCGTGAGTACCTCGGTGTATATCTCCTCACCATGACACGAAGCTAACGATTGGCTCTTTTTTTCTCGTAGAAAAATGATGTGGCAGGTCATGAATCCTGGATCATCGGCGGCGGTGCATACCACGCCAGTGACAAGATCATCCAGCACAATGGTTGCGGAAGCGTAAATGTTAGTTGCCCCCTAATTGGACATCCCCCCGTCGTTGTGATGTTCCAAGCGAAATCTGACCTGATCGATAGATCATCAACTTCTACGCCGAGGACTATGGAAAGGTCTACCGTTCTTGCGGCAACGTAAGTGCTTTACCCCCCCCTCCCCCAGAGTCATAATGGCCGTGACTAATATTAACCTCCCTTCAACAGTGTTCCAAGCAGTGTAAGCGTAATGTCTACGTCGAGGGGACGACGGCTAGAGACGGTGGTGAGGTCGTTGGTATCAACGGCAACTTGGGCGACACTGCAACCCTCAAGAACGTCTGCGCCGATACTTCGAACCCCTGCGTGCTGTACAACGGCTGTGCTGGAGGTTGTGAGCCCACAAAGGCTGGATATTGCTCGGGCTAGGGAACGCAAATATGAACTCATATCTCGTCTTGAAAGTTCAGAACTAAAGACTGATAGCCACTTTTTCACATTCTGTACATATTTAATCCGGCGTCGCTAGCTGCCGCCGTTGTATATATTCGGTTTATTGAGCCATTTTTTCGCTCATGATTTTTAACTTTTGATATAGCATGATACGCACTAAGTTGTTTCTCGAATAATCGTTGAAATAATGGAGACCAATCCTGCTTCACAGGACCTATTTCTTAGGCATTTTATGTATACGCACAGCTGTTTGTCCGTCGTCTCATTTGTCCAAAGATCTTTCTCTATTTTTTATGTATAGCTTATAAGAACTATCACTCTGATAACCTTACTCGCCGTCATATTCCCGTAAAGAAGGTCGTTGAAAATGTTTCAGAAAGTTCCAAGGAGAAGGAATTCCTCAGATACGAAGTTAACCCCAACATGAGTATTAGTCCCTCGCACCCGCCTTGCTGGAGATAGACCAGGCCATCTTGACATCGCCACACTTAGCATCTCCCTGGGCCGCTGCCTTATTGCCCTGGCTATGCTCCTTGACCGTGTTTGTGAGCCAGGCGTAAATATCCCCGTTACCGATTCTATCATATTTATAGTCAGTATACGGGATATATAGACCATATGTAGTAGGAGGGAGGGAAAAGAACGTACCGGGTCGGCTCGTCCTTGTAGGACATAACGCTGACATGACAGGTGCCTCTGCTGAACAGCTCAAAGTACTTGAAGTTATGTCCGCTCACCCACTCGCTGCACTCCCAGTACCCGCGCATGCCAAGCAAGTCGTTCATGGCGGCTTTACAGTCATCGACCAAGGCGCCCGGGTTGGGGTCACGGTAGGGCAGTTGGGCATCGCACTGGAATGATACGAGGTGAGAAAAAGATTTCACAGGGTGAACTATAAAAAATTATAAATAGGTAAGGGGGAATAGAAGGGTGCTGTCATAGTAGTTGAACTGTCCAGTGTTTCTTCATTTTTTTTTGGGGGGGGGGGGGGGGGGGGGGGGGGGGGGCAATGGGGGATGACTTACAATGAACTGTTGCTGGTCAGCTCCTCCTTGGAAGTTGGCCTTCCAGCGAGCCTCCAACGAATCCGTGGTTTCGTTTGCGGTGGTAGGAACGAAACTGGGGTGGATGTACAGAGGTGAGTCGGAGCCCCTGGCCAGATGCTTGATAGCGCTGGGGAGAGCGTTCGCCATGAGGAAAAGGCTAGCTGCGGCCGCGAGGGCAACCACTTGACGAATAATGTAAGTCATCTTGGTAGTTAGCCTGTATGCTAGAGAGAGATCCTGAATTTGTATGGTTGGTGGCAATGTCTTGAGGTTATCAATATTGGGAAGAATGGTGTTTGAGGGATGTATTGCCTTGTATGGGGCGCATATTATATAGAAAGTGTAAACAAGAAATGACATCTGGCCTTGGGAATTCTAGAGGTAATTATTTTGGAGCCTTACAAACTATTCATGGCATCTAATGGTTTATTTGATACGTACAAACATAGATGAGTTGTTGGCAGATGTTTGCTGATGCTCAAGGGGAATGAGAATATGGATCTCACCTCTAATCTGGGATACATTGAATATGGAAAGTTAATACAACGAGGTTTCATACAGCGGCGATATATTACGCGGTTTCTTAGTTGAGATAATATTCACAGTGTAGTAAATTCAAATAGACCTGAGAAAAAGCGTGAAAGATATGAGCAAACAACCATCTATACAGCCCATACCTAACTTAGTTCCCTCTACCTAGCATATGCCCTATATCTATACCAACACCACATTCCTGTGGAAACCAACATATATAGGTGATTATATAACTATGTCAACTTCTATCTGCGGACTTAGGCAGTCAGTGGCAGTGAGACGTTACACCAGCGTTCTTTAGGACTCGAAAGCCTTCGCCGGTTGTGTTACCCAGCGAAAATTCCAGGTGAATACCTAGGTAGGTAGGTAAGTAGGTGGTTAACTTTGAAGGGGGGAATAATACTTCCATTACTATGACTCCTATTCACTTGCTTAAGGAATGAGGCAATGATTGGTATTCACCGGGGTATACCAACCCTTCCTGATTAGACAGGTAATGTAGTGACACATTCTGACCTCTTGCTAATTGGCGGACTCACACTCATATTAACTCGAATCCATGTCAGCAAGATAATTTTAATGTATCATCTAGGATTTTTCTTCTCTCTCGGATGGAGGCATACGGCAACCTACCTACGCACTTTATAAATGTGCACTTTATTTATGAAGCCCTGGTTGCACTTCAGGACTGGTACGTCTAGGCAAATTCATGGGGCCTTGTGAATAATATTGGACTACGGGTTCGGTAATTGAAAAGAGAAGCTGTTGGTAAGCTTTAAACATGGATATAATCTGACGGAGTGTTCCTATATTTAATCGAAGTGAATCATGTCTTAGTATGTGTATTATGTGCTATGCTAAAATCTATATAAATATTGTCAGAAGCAATGGTGAAGGGTTTTGGTCGTAGTCAGTTATGTTTGTAATTAAGGGGTAACAGTACCAAAAAACATGAGAGTACATAAATTGTATAAGTCGACATCTAGAGTTTAGTTAGGTTGGCAACGAGAAAGCATTGTACACCTGATCTTGTCGAAGGTATTCTTTTTAAAGGAAGTTCCAGTACAGGATAGCTATAACAACTCATAAATTATTTCGTATCCTATTGACTACCTAGGTGCCTACATAGGTAGTTTTAGTGTGCAATTCAGCGCCCCTTTCTCACACCAATAGAACTCCTGTCACGATGCACACCCTATATAGCGTGAAACCGACATCGTTGTTGCGCGAGGAACAGGAGCAGATACCTAGCTACACATAGACGCGGGACATATAGTACATACAAGTAGGTTAGGCTCTTCATTTGCCAGTAACCTTTGTACTCTCAGGTTCTCAGATTTCGCCCTTTAAATTGCCTCACATCCCCTTACACATCCACACGAAACCTCTAGATCTAGTAGTCAAACGCCAGCACAAAGGCTACATATGCCTCATAGAAGAACGTGGAGATATATCGAAATTGTCAGTTTTTATTTATATATACCTACCTGCCTACCCCTTAATATCAAACGGCAGACTATATGAGCCACCTGTCCAAACCTAGCACTGTTCAGTCGTATTCAGCTGTGTAATGCTAGCCTCACCATGTACTCTGGGAGGAAGCCACGCTCACATCGAGATAATGTAATGAAAGCTTCAAGAAGAGACCCTCATGGTGTGAGCTATAACACAGGTCATTTGCAGAGGTATATAGGTGCAAATTTCTCGAGCTTAAACAGTTTCTGGTGGCAAAGGTGCACAAGATCGGCTGAGGATCTTGGCGACCCCTATATGAGGGAAGATGTTAGGATAAATTGGTCGGATATGCCACCGCAACACATCGGTGCAGGACAGGCATGCGAGGCTGCTAGAAAGGCTTTGATGCAATGAATTTATCATCCCCTCGTCCCAGTAAGCAATGAAACTCACGGGTTGTACGAATTAATACTGTCCAGCAGCAACACGGGGAAGGTCCCCCGTTCTCTTTACTCATTTAGCACCACTCCTATAAAAACAACAAAACTGACGAGTCATCGCTTGCAGCTCATATCAAGAGATACAGGTGGATTTGGGAATATTGGGTTGATCCCTAGTGTTAGCATTAAAGAAAATAGGTATCTACTCCTTGTAGCCTGCCCTTTAAAAGCAAATTCCCTATAAGCTCCGCAGAAATATCACATAACCCTAGAAACATCGTGAGGCCAATGCCTCTTCGTACCAACTTACCACTGGAATAATAGTGAAGATAATTCAAGCCTTGCTCCCCAAATTACTTCTATCACCATCTTGGAGATGGCTTAACCTTTATGGGGACCACTAGCACCGCCTCATATTTAATTCTGACCGTCTTGTAATCATTTTATGGGACGGTGAAGACATTTCCTAGAAACGTGCTACCCACCTACCCTGACCTCATACCCAGCTCCTAGAAAACCAATGAGGTAGTTATACACTGCGAGACTCCGTGGCCGTTTTTACGCGGACGTGATCAACAGCGCTGCACGAAATCAATGGCCAGGGCTTTCGTGTGTGCCGGCCGTGACATACAGCGTCGGCTTCAAGGCTTTTCTTGTTTTTCTTCTTACCTGACTCTAATGAGCGTCGAATATCCCCTCCAAAATTGGCTACAGAGAGCATCATCTTGATTGGACCGCTTGATTTTACACATAGGTTCGGGAAAATCTGCCTATCGGTTGTAGACGGCATAGGAACTTTCATACTACCTACCTACCCACGCATTTTCAACCGGCTTACGGCCAGGCTACATAGCTGATATTAGATAGCATCTTACTGTCAGCCCTGCTTCCTCGGGTGCCATTCTATGTGATGAATAAAAGCATCCGACTTGTCCTCACGCATTAAAGGGTAGAGATCTAGACTTTACTCTCTGCGAAGGGCACACGGAATGGCCCTTCAAGAAAGCCTTGACAATACTGCCTTTTAAAATTCGTAAGAACCCCCCCTCCAGATAACAATGACATATGGGGTTTTCTAGGAAGATTCCGTAACAATCTTGGCGTGCGACCGTGGCATAGTACGGTTGCTATTTCGCCGGCTTTTGCATATATTATGCATTTCTTCGTACGACCTTCCATTTGGAGGTGGGCTGGGGGTGGCCTTGCCGTCGTAGTCTTGTATGTCACTCAACTCTCTCGATTAGTTCTCATGATAAAGATGGTGTTGAGAACAGTATCGAGATCGATCCGGTGGTATCATTACCCTCAAATCGTGGTTAAGCAGCCTAGAGACCTCGTTTCGCAGAGATACTGCTCATGGAATGTTAAAAAGGGAGCTATTAGTTGAGAAATAAAAAGATAATGATGGCTTTCTTGTACACACCTAATCTACACTTCAATCTCTTCGCCTTGGTTGTGGGCAAGAACATATAGCTTTTCTTCTTGTTATATTGCGGAACATATTCTAGTACGACGAGGAGCGCGTCAGCTACCCAGATAGTTTCTCGCGATGTTGGAATCTCCATCGTACGTCCTGGGTGGCGTTTTACTGCTTGCGGCACGTAGAAATTTCTTCCCTAAGATGTTCCGAACCACGAAAATCTTGAGATATTACATTCTAACAAATAGATCAACATGCGTAGGCGGTATTGTATCGGCTGGGGTATTGTGTATACTTGCTTTGGTTCCATCCTCTGGCCAAATACCCAGGTCCAAGTCTGGCAGCAATCTCTGAAGTATGTACATCTACTCTACATAATTATATATGGCGCATTCAAACCTCTTCTACAACTGGCTTTAACTAATACATCCCTTTCAGATTTGGTATGCGAAAACATGGACAAGTGGCCAATGGCCTCGCAGAATACAGGCAGCACATCGCAAATATGGTGAGTGGATTTTGATATTTGAGAACGAGGGAACACGAGACATTAGTTTGAAAACCCCGTACTGACCATGGCATTAAAAAGGCGACATTGTGCGCATCGCACCGAACGAGCTTTCCTTCGTAACCGCTCAGTCATTCCAGGATATATATGGTCCTCCGTCCAAGTCGAGGAAGTTGTTCCCCAAGTCGGAGCTGTTTTACGCCACGGGGATTACCAACCTGGTTTTCCAGACGGACCCCGACGAGCACGCGAAGCAGTATAAGCTGTTCGCGCCCGCGTTCCGAGCATCGGCCCTTCGCTCTCAGGAGCACGTTATACAGGAGTACGCCGACCTGCTCGTCAGCCAACTACGCGGCCTAGCGGTTTCGACTGGCGAGGCCGTGAATATGTCTCTGTGGCTTGAATGGCTTACATTTGATATCATCGGTACAACTGCTTCTTCTCCTCCCTTTTCAACGCACCCCTATATCCCAACCCCCTTTATTCCTTCGATCTCGTCCCCATGACCAAGCGGCATTCCTAAGTGTACGTCTCATAGGTGAACTCACCTTTGGCGAGTCTTTCGACGCGATCAAGGAGACGAGGTCTCACTACTGGGTCACGTTGCTTCTGGGTTCCAACTACGGCGACAGCCTCTTCACCATGCAACAGCGCTTCCCGATCCTGCAATGGGCGCCGCGGGTATCCAAGACAGCCGAAGAGGCCTTCAGGTGCCTAGCGCAGCACCGGGCGTTGACGCTCGAGAAGACACGGAAGCGGATCGCAAGTAAGCCGCTTTCCTCGCCCGTACCAACGCACAGCAGCAACCGCTAACGCCCCCTACACCCAACCTCTACAGTGGGGCCCTCGCACCCTCGGCGCGATTTCTTCGCCCACGTGCTGCGGCACGGCACGGACGCGGAGAAGAGCGTGCAGGCGCTCTCGGCGCAGGCGACGGTGCTCCTGACGGCGCACGCGCTCGGCACCGCGCTGTGGTTCCTCGCGCGGCCCGAGTACGCGCGCTGCCGGCGGAGGCTGCAGGACGAGGTGCGCGGTCACGGCGGCGACGCGGCGCAGTACCTGCAGGCCGTGCTCGACGAGGCGCTCCGGATCATGCCGCCGGTGCCCATGGGCCTGCCGCGCGTCTCCCCCGGCGACACCGTCGACGGCGTCTACGTGCCCGCCGACATATGGACCCTGCACCACGACGAGCGCAACGTGGAGCGGCCGGACGAGTTCGGCCCGTCGCGGTGGCTGACGCCGGATGGGGAGGGAGAGGAGGAGGGGGGTGTAAGGAGGCAGCGGGGGAGGCCGTTCAGCGTGCCCTTCAGCATCGGGCCCCGCATGTGCATAGGCGTCAACCTCGCGTGGGTCGAGATGCGCGTCGTGCTCGCCAAGTTTGTGTACGCGTTTGACTGGACGCTCGAGGAGGGGTGCCCGGACTGGGTTGCTGAGAACAAGCTCTATATGCTGTGGAAGAAGCCGAAGTTGATGATCAGGCTGAGGGACGCGCCGGGGAAGGGGGGCGCGGTGGAATAATCGCTTTCGTATGCTTGAAAAGGGGTCCTCTGCAAGAGGACACGGGGAGGTTATTGTAATTGCCCCTATTCGGATATATATGGGGGGTATACGGGCGAGCAAAGATTACATGTATGTCTAAACATATAAGAAAATTGACAACGAGGCATCATGGAATAAGTAATACTAGTAGTAATAAAAGACCCATACATCCAACCCGGCAAGGGTTGAAAAAAGACCTCAGTGAACGCTATGTATAATTAGATATATCCAGGTACTCATCACCCGCCCACCCCTTTCCATACAAGGCACACATGAGTCGAATCATAATACATCCATCTCCTCCCATGATAGTTGCCAGGCTAGGAGAAGAATGGAAAGCCAACATCGCATGCCCACCGCAACACGAAGTTTTCAGCAAGTGAAAATTTCCAAGCTTATA
The DNA here is from genome assembly GCA_022544895.1 of Biscogniauxia sp. FL1348. Taxonomy (NCBI): domain Eukaryota; kingdom Fungi; phylum Ascomycota; class Sordariomycetes; order Xylariales; family Xylariaceae; genus Biscogniauxia; species Biscogniauxia sp. FL1348. Next base: position 266,997 of record JAJNNV010000006.1, on the reverse strand, counting down.
AAAAAAAAAGTACACCAACCACATCCCATCAATGCTGCACGGGTTAAGGACCGGCAGCGCAGCGCAAAGTATGTAGTAGGCATCTTTCAAGCGACACTGGATTAACCTACACACCTTCTCCCTCATCCAATCTACATCTCTCCTTCTCCTTCTCCCACCCTGCCATACATATACACCGCGTTCTTACATCACAAATCACGCATCCTCGTATTTAGGTATTTTCGCTTCTAGGTATACAACAATATGGCGAACTAGAGAGTTATCGTAAACATCAATCTTCTATAAGAACAGTCTAGGTAGCAAATCTCAGTACAAAATTCAAACCCATCCACGGTCTAAACTTCAGCATCATCTCTACGCTCGACAGCAACCGCATCAACGACGCCATCCCTCGCCGTCCCCCGATCCGGCCCCCCCTTGCCGACGGGGAGTTCCCACCCCGTGGCAGCCTGCAGGACCGACACGATGAGCGTCAGCACCACCGCGGCCTGGAAGAGCATCTTCAGCGCGGCGGCGTATCCACTAATGGCCACCTCCTGCTCGTCGGGCGCGAGGCCGCCGTTGTACACCAGCGCGGGGCTGCCGATGAGCTTTCTGATGAGCTCCTCGCGGTCGCTGCCCAGCTCGTCCGAGCCGTCGATGGCCCGGAGGCCGTCCTCGAGTGCGGCACGCAGGGTGCGGGTGAAGATGCCGCCGCCGATGGCGCTGCCGAAGCTGCCGGCGAAGCCTCTAAACGTGCCGAGCAGACTCGTCGCGACGTAGTGCGTGTCCGGCAGGGTCAGGTGCAGGACGTGGGCGAGCGTGTAGTTGAGCGCCCCGCCGGTGAAGAGGCCGTTGACGAAGACGAGGAGGATGTACAGCGGAAAGGGGAAGTCCGGGGTAGACGACAGGGAGAGCGCGAGGAGGCTGACGGCGAAGAGGCCAAAGCAGGTTAGACTAGGGCCCCAGAAACTACCCGCGCGACGGACGTGTAGCCACTAGCACATTGATGATATTAGTTATCTGAAAAGAAGTGCCTAATTCACACTGTGTCTAAATTAAAGGGAGTAGAGGTCGAGGTAACGGTTACCGTTACGCAGCATAAGACCAACAGCGGGGAATAGGTAGGCGGGCATGTAGTACTTACGCCGACAAGCAGTCCGCCAAGCCCGAAGCCGAAGTTAGTAGGAATGAGGATGCTGCCGCTCACGGCCGGAGCGAAGCCCCGGACCGCGAGGGCGGCGATCGGGGTGTAGAAAAGCACCGTCCAGCGGGATGCCATGAAGCCAAGCTGCGCCAGGCAAGATAGCAAGGCGCCGCGATTCTGGAGGACGGCAAGAGGAACGATCGGCTCGGCCGCGACGAACTTCTCAACCAAGATGAAGATAACCAAGGTCCCAAGGGAGGCCCCGAGAGGAATGGGCTGGATCTTGCCGGACAGTCCGAACAAGAAAAGAACGACTGTGGCGGTCAAAAAGACGGCACCTAGATAATCGATCCGCTTTAGCTTGGTACCCAACGATTCCCCCTTTGCGCCATGGCCGGACGTCAGATGACCGGGTATACTAAGGTAGACAGCCAGCCCGGCCACTAAGCTGATAGGCGCTTGGATCCCAAAGAGCGCTCTCTAGAGAAGGTTAGGTATAAGCCGGGACACACGAAGATGAGCGGAGGGGCGTGATTTACTTACCCAGCCAGTAGTAGATATCAACCCGCCGAAGACAACCGCACCGAGCGAGATACCCGAAGTAAATCCAGCATTACTAGTAGGTATTCAACAACAGAATTAGAAAAAAACCCTTCCTTAAGAATACAAATCATTTATCATCTTGAAGCTTCCCCGCCTAAGGTGTCTAAACCTATCTTAAGAAGTGTTTAAGAAAGCGAGCGCTTGCATCAATCCGCCACCAGGGGAGGGGAGGGGAGAGGGGTTGTTCCCGTTCCCGGGATTTATCAAACTTACACAAGCCCGACATACAGGCCCCTCCTGCGCTTCGTCGTCAGCTCGAGGACGAGGATGAAGGCGAGCACCGTGGTGCCGCCGCCGCCGACGCCGGTGACGGCGCGGCCGGCGATGAAGACGGCGAAGGAGCGGGCCTGGGAGGTGACGAGGCAGCCGAGGGCGAAGAAGCCGGCCGAGGCGAGGACCATGGCGCGCGGGGAGAAGATGGAGGCCAGCCGGCCGGTCAGCGGCGCCGCCGACGACATGGCGACCAGGAACGACGTCGTGAACCACATGGCCTCCTCGTACGCGTCCAGGTCGGCCGCGATGGTCGACTGCGCCATGCTTATCCCGCTCATGTTGGACGCTGGGCCCCTCCCTCCGGGGTTAGTCCATGGTCATCATGATCGGTTCATCGGAAAAGAGAGAGAGAGAGAGAGAGAGAGAGAGAGAGAGGTAATGCGTGTTAGGCAGATAGGTTCCTTACCTTGCAGGAATATGAGCACATAGACACTAAGTATGATGGCGATAGCGCGGCCGCGGCTGACGCTCTGCTTGGCCACATCTAGATCAGCATCATCATCATTATCGTCGGCGGCGGCGGTGTCATCCCGGTAGGTGCCTGAGCTGGAGGCCGGATGGGAAGAGCTGCCCTCGGACGGTAGAAGAGGCGTGTCTTCGTTGGTCAATGTGACATCGTCATCTCTCGAAAACGAGTCATCGGATGGTACATGATCTGTTGGTGTAATAGACGGCATGGTTGCCTCCAGAAGACGGATAAGAGTTGGTGATCTCTATTGTCTGTCTTTTGGGCTGTCCGTCTGTCTCAGCTTATTTCCAGATCCGTCTATCAGTCGATTAGGTTAGAAGTTAAGCTGTACTATGTAGAGTATCGCTACATGAAATGTTAACAGTTGAGGTACCTGATAAGAAACAAAGCCTAAGAATATAAACTAAGGTTACATTAACATCAAAATTGTTTGAACGAGGCAAGTATAAGCAAATAAGTTTTAATCGAGATGTCAAGGGATATCGTAAGCGACAGTGGTATTGAAATCAATTGCTAAGCTCAAATCAAGTCAATCAGGCACACTAATTATGTAGGTTAGGTACCTAGATCTGACACAAAGTGACAGGCTAGTAACATTGAAGTACCTTTGGATTGGTAAGCCGGATATTTCACGCTCTCCTTTACCTTTATTAAACTCAAGCTGTTCATCAAATGAACTTCTAATGTACATACAGTCCCATTATTTTAAGCGGGTCTATATGTTCCGCCTTTTGAGCTCAGGTCAGGGGTTCAGGGGGTTGTGCTGACAATTCCGGTCTGACCGGCTGTTCTCCAGATTCGCTCGCTTCTCTCGTAGGTAGTATAATTCTATGCCGTCTGCTCTGTAAACATTGCCTCCCACAGTGCATATTGGGATTGGGATTGGGATTGGGATTTATTTATATTCACATTAAATGCTAACTGAAAGGAATGATGCTAGGTATGTGTATTTATAAAGATACGGGGGTATCACATTATGAACTAGGTATTGTGTTTTGCTTCTTCTTCGTTTCTCGTACAACCTGCTTCGACTGATAACCTAGGTAGACATACTTCATTAGCTCTGTTATGACTCCAGGTAACATACTGAAGGAACATACAATACAGAAGCATCTCCTGTCCCGATTGGCGCATCCTATAGCGCCAGCGCTATTATCTATTTCTTGCCGTGAGCACCTCCCTACTCGTCCCTGCCAATCCCAAAGCAGCTCAACTTTGATATTACAGCCTGCCACACCCAACGACGGAAACACATATACATATATATATGGTGGTCCAATTGGACATTGTCACCTAAGCATTATGATGCTTTCCGTCTTCTTGGCAAAGTCCCCGGGTATCTAGCTGGCAGCTCACCTTTGCACACGTAATCTTCAAAGAGCTAGTACCCTAACTCAATTCAAAGAATCGGCGAATAATATGTGGGTGCCATCAAGTCTGTCAGTTGCCGAATACTCATGCTTTTGTCTCGCAAGCCCTTTCCAATAGAGCCAGAACTAGAGACGCAGAAAGAATATAGTGACGTAGATGGCCGCGCTCTGTCGCGTGAGATCTCGAGGGCTATCAAGTCCTTCGTCTCAAGAACGACGGTTTCTTGGCCAAATATCTCGATCGATGGCAGTCTTCTATCCCGCAAGCAGGCCTGGTGACTAAACCCCACAACCACCAACGTCAAGGTGTTTGGGCGATACCTGCCCTAGTAGTTTCAGATTATCCTTGTGGAAGCATAAATCATTCACTCGGAGGTGCTGCCCTTTGTTTCCCGATGCTCGGCAGTGGCTTGCTCCGGACTCCTCCGGCCCGGAACGACACCTTTATTCAACGCGATAGAAACCCTCTTTACAAAACTAGGTCTCTTCGGTCCGGCCGGCGGTCCGCTCATCGATGCTCTCCTTCTTGCAGCCATGATGGCATCCAGTTCCATTTCTCGGTTCGCGCGGTCTTGAATTCGCGATTGTTCCTCGGCGCCAACTCGAGAATCGACTAGAAGTCTAGCATCTCGCTTCAGGTCAAGGAATAGTGCAAACAACCCCGCGATGACAAGCAGAGCCGGGACAATAATGAATGCAGTCTGGAAACTCCCGCCCCTCGCGTTAATTGCGTACACTGTAGCATTCATAGTTAGTCTATGCTATTCTAAGATGTATCTAGAACAGAGGGACATGTATCGACGTTGCTAGGATGAGATAGGTGCCGCGCTAAGGAATATGAAAGAGAATTCTAGAAAAAAAAGTATTTTGCTTACTGACAAACGGCCAAAAGGCAGGGCCAGAGCCGCCCATGGTGATGTAAGCTGCCGCACGCTTGGTTCGTTCACCTTGCCCACGTAGCCCAAGGGCAAATATAAGAGGCCACATTGGGCCTTCGAAGAAGAAGAAAAGTATAATCGGGATAGCCAGCATATTCGGGTTAGCCGGCCGAAGCACCACTACTATAATGCTACAAACAATGCTGCAGGCGGTGCTGATGTTCAGAACCGTTCGTGGCTGTGGGACTTTAGGGTGTGTCGGCGACAGGTAAGCCAGGTAGGCTGCGAGAAAACGAGCAAGCGCAAAGGCAGAATGAGCGACGAGCACATAGTCCGGTATAGAGAGCACTAGACCAGGTGGTTCCGATGTTCCCCCATTTATTGCTGTTGCAGCTGCCGGTGATCCTGTAGATGTGTCTGCCGTCGACATAGGAGGAGTGATCAACGCCCGGAAAAAGATGCTCATGCTTTCCTGTCCTGCTGTATATGTCCATTGGGCCAGAACGCCCAGCACCAATGTCCAGGTTCGGAGCTGGTACCCACCAAAGCTGCGCTTCTTAGGATCAACCGGTAGGTACCTAGTCGAATGCTCCATCTCGGCATCAGCAACTTCCGGCAAGGGCATATAGTAGAAGAAGAGAGCCAGCGCTACACAGAACAGTGTGATAGCTAGATACGTCCATTGAACGTCAAGTAGCGTCATCGAACCCGTATAGCCGCGAGTACCAAGATCGACGAAGAAGACCTTCTGGGCCAAAACACCACTGACAACTGTGGCAATGGCTTGTACTCCCTGAGCCAGCAGAAGCCTCATCTCGGCGTAGTCCATTGGACCGCACAGGGCTAGAAAAGGGTTTGCCGCAGTTTCGAGAACTGCGAGACCAAACCCAACGACGAAGTTGCAAATCAAGAATCCAGCAAACGACGTCAGCACGGCACTAGGCCAGAACATGATAGTTCCGATGCCGTATATACACAAGCCTACCACTACAACAAGAATTAGTACATTTTATTTAGTTTCGCGTGTACCACGAAGCAGATTACGAACTAGTTCACTTGAACCAGTTGCGCTGTTCATACAATATGGAGAGCACCTTACTGAACGTTGCTTTAAAACCGCCAATCTTCTCATCTCCATGCCTATTCCTTACTCTCCTCTCAATTCTTCGATGCTCGTCATGACGCAGAATCCATTCTCCGACTAATAATGGCCCAAAGAAGTACCCAGCACCGAAGTATACACTGGTCAGCCCCAGCGTTTCGGGAACGGTCATGCCCGATATCGTCGCAATGACATTAGAAAGGGTGTTTAGTAGGCCGTACGAGAAACCCCAGAGTAAAAACAAAACAGTGACAATAGTGCAGTATTTGAACGAATCTCGAGCCGACGTTCGAACCATACTCTTGGGCTTGCGCAAGTTGACAAAACCAAAATATATCCCCGAGGCTTCGGGGGTGTTCGTATTCACAGTGGCGTTTGTCATCGATGTACCAGTCCTATCCATGCCTATTCCAGTCATATCTGGAGTAGTGAGGAACTCGAGCGCTGACATTTGGGCATCGAAAGTATCGGTTCCAGTGTAAGCGGCTGTAGGTGCGGGGGGCTCGTTTTGCATAAGCCTAGACTGATCAGCTAGACGACTGTTCTCACCACTTTGGTGCCTCTCTGATAATTGTGACGGGGGCTGCTTGTCGGCCGTATTGGAACCTTTCCGGGTTCCGTCCGGGTCGATGATCATAGCCGGAAGAATGCGAATGATCAAAGGTTTCAGAGTCGGAATACAAGCACAGGTTATTCCAACGTTCACTTCCACCGTCGACCACATGAGTGAGAGTGACGCATTCCAGGCAAATTGCGGCGAATCGCCAAAAGTTGCTGCGGGATTGGTCGAGATATTTGGTGAGACTTGCGTGATAGCTTGTTGGAGATAATAAATGCGGACGACATCAACGACGGTAACGAAAATCCCCAGCGCAAACGTAATAATGAGGATGAATTTCTGTCGCGGTGGCAATCTCATGGAGGAAAGTACAGGGATCGGGAGAGCCAAGATCGCCAAATCAGAAATGATGTTGATGGGAGAGGAACATATGAATTCGGTCAACAACGGGATGCAGGCGACTGGGGTATGGTACGGATCGAACGCGGCTTGTACGGGACGACACTGGAATATATTGAGCAAGGTGAGAACAGTGCCGGCCACATTCACAATGGCCAGAACAGCCCATGACGCCATCCGGAGTACTTTCTGCGTGTTCTTAGACAGACGTAGGTAGAAAATCAGGACCGATGTTTTGAAGGCCATCAAGGACGGATTCTACGAAACAGTCAGGCCGTAAGTACGGTCAATTATGCCGGACGCGGCCGGGGACGACGGAGGGTGAACATACATAAAGCACGGAGAAGGCGTACTCGCAACGCCTCAAAGTATTCCAGTCCTCAGGAGGAATATCTTCGTCATGACGGCCCAGGCCCATTTTGCTAGCGAGGTCGATGGTGAAGCCGAGGGCGACGGCAAGCACCCAGGCAAACATGATAAAATAGTCATCCCAGCTGACCTGTCTCACAATACCTATACGACAGACAAGCCTGGCACCGACAAAGCAGGTGGCCAGGACGAGGGTGGCAGTGGTCACGGCGAAAACCGCCGGGCCACGGTCCGGGGCATGGTCAGACGACATGTCTGGAGTCGTGGTGTCGTTTGGCGACGCGAAGACTCAAGCAATGCCATCACATTACCAGGTAGAGAGCTAAAATAGGTAGAGGCGAGGGGACAGGTAGGTAACAAAGGCGGGCTGGGGATATAAGCTGCAGCACCGGTGCTCTCGCAGGCGCACTCGGACAAGTTGCGTAAAAGGTGAATTGGTGTCGGTAGGTGAGTAAACTACTAGTAGGTACAAGGTTGCAATACCGACGAGCTACACTGTCTCTCAAGTAAGAAAGAGCAAAAGTAAGGTGAGGGAGACATGCGGCGGCGCCAAATGACTCGCAGCAAAGACGCCACTGGTTGTCTGCAAGCCAGCAAGCGGTCTGACAGCGAAGGAATTCTAGGCAAGTCGGTGACGGGAGAGGGAAAAGTGGACCAGATCGACGGAACGAGTCCGACGCGGTGTCCTGTCCAACCGAAATGACGGGAATAGTGTAGGTATAGAGACGATGTGGGGGAGGAGGCGGGTAAAGAAAAGAGGGAGGGAAAAGAGGGTACCTTTTTAAAAAAGATAGGGGACAAAGGCGGTCGTAGGGGTTGGGATTGGGTACAGTGAGAGAATCTGGGTTGATACGGGAGCAACAGAGGAGGCTAGGTAAGTAAAAGACTTGACGATCCAAGGTTGGTTGGCGGTGGCGGTTGTGGTGGTGATGGTGGTGTTGTTGATGTTGATGCTGATGCTGGTGTGGAGGAGTCGAGGCGGAGATCGAAGACCGAGACGGTGATTATCGAGGTGTGGAACAAAAAGGATAGGGAAGAACGGTCTGCGAGCAAATAAAATAAAAACAATATAAGTGGAAAGGAGAGAAAGAATAAAAGGCAAAGGGGGAAAGGAGAGGAGCTGTGAATAGACAGAGATAGTACCTGGCTAAGATATAGAGTATCGAGGAGATGGACCGAGATCGAGTACAATAACCCAGGCGAGAAAGGCAAGGTCTGGTACATCGAATGGTACATCAAATGGTACATCAAATAGTACATACAACAACAAAGTGGTAGCAAGTATATACTAACTACTACCTAAGGTGGTTAATAAATCAAGTGTCCTTCTACCCCGCGGCGATTGGTGGGCGTGACGAGACCAGCTGCATTGATTGAAGATTTAATTAATTGGCCCGGGGAGATGGTGTTGTACTGTAGGCTAGGCGCGGTGAAGGGAAGGGGATCGATCACACGAGATCAGGTAAACCAAAGAGAGGGAAGAAAATAATGAAATTGAAAAAAGGTCGCCGCTTATGGCTGTAACCCACGTATCCGTACTTGGTTTGTCCCACGGGGCCCAGTGTGGTTTAGTTTCCTTCCGATTGAACTATTCTTTTATAAGTAATGTGCTGTAGGTATGTATGTAAGTAAGTAAGTAAGTACATAGGTAGGTAGGTAGGTAGTAGGTATTATGTATAGGAAATAGATGATGAGAGGTCAAAGAGTAAAATAGGTAAGAAAAAGGTTAGGTCGATATGTAAGTAGCTTAGATGGAAATTTCCAGTCTTGGACGTTTCCAGTTATTTTAGAATAATTGTATGGAGTATAGTGTGATCAAATGTAGGTATAGTGCAGTGCCGTTTAGTTGCCTATCAATCGATCAATCAATTGACCGACCGACAGATGGACTAGGTAGGCAGATGACCGGTGCTGCGAAATGGAAATTGAGAGATCTTCAAAGCTGAAGAGAGTCAAAAAAATAAGAAATAAAATAGAATAAAATTACTTACACTAGGTATAGACTTTACCAGGAAGGTTGTTGTTGTGGATTGACCGTTGGACACTCGTCATTTCTTTTTTTTCCCCTTCTTCCTCCTCCTCTTTGCTATCTCCCCCATTGGATGTCTCTTCCTGTAGGTACTTACTTCCTGTTCTTCGAAAAGATAAAAAATAAAATTCCCTCTCGCTCTTTCTCCCTTCTTTTCTCTTCGCCTGCAAACCGGGGTGAGGATGACGTCGAAAATTTTACGACAGGGATATCAAGTGTCGGTGACTAAGCCCGAAGAAACCACACATTGAGGTCACCCCCCCACAATGCATTTCTAGCCTGTCTACCCCGGATTTTCTACCGATGTATATAAGTACATAGGCTGGCTAGGGTTCCTCCCGATGTACCTCAAAACCACCATTTCACTTGGAAATTCCCGCATATGCTACCTGTCTCCTACCTGACATAACCTTATATGTACTCCTACTAGGTACCTATACCTACTCCCTAACAACCAGTTGCTTTATGTATAGGTACTTACTCTCCCCCTCATTCCTCCCTTTTCCATTTCCCCCCTCTTCCCTCTCTCCCCTCCTCGTCTTCTTCTTGGCTCCTTTGTCATCCCTAGATCTCCCTCGTCTCGTCTCTGTCCCTCTTCCGCTACCCCGGGATTGGCTGCCGTCGCTGCCCTATTGGTGAACTTTCCGATCCTGTTATTGTTTTTTTTTTCTGATCGAAACGCTGAGAAAGCAACGTTGTATTCGTTGCATCGTCCTTTCGTCATTTGGTAATTTTTTTTTCTTTCCATCCCGGTCCGACCTTAGACTCAAAGCTCCCCAAGTTAGGCAAGTCGTCTCGACTCGAGTGGCTTGGTTCTTCCATTTACCCCCATCTGTGGCGGCTCGATCCAGCGTGTCGGAATTTAGTACCATGTCGCATACCGCAGTGACATGGAGTGCCACACGTATAGGAGCATGGAAGGATGTCTGGTTTGTGTCGAGGTTGGCCACCACCTGGGAAGAAACAGCAGCTTTGCAGCCATCCTATAGGGATTGAAACTCGGAGACATACATCGCATACACACAGCATCACGCTCACACACTGATATATATACCCACCTCCACACCTTGCCTCGTTTCTGCCATGGCCATCTATAACTCACGTGTCGCCGAGCGTCAATACACAATTGTCCTGACCTACACTGCGCTCCCGACAAGGCGCTGACTAGTCAGCGCATCTGCACTCTCTCGAACGTGTCATTTGCTTACTTGCACACCGCCTTAGGGTGCCCTCATGCAAGTACATGTGTAAATTGCACAAGACGGCTAGCAGCAGCACTGTCTAAGGCTCTGGACACGTCCGACCTGAGTCTAGCTCTCGACTTGGGTACCTATCCATCGGCCAAGGACGGAATGCTCCCCAGCCAGCAACTAATACGAATCGACAACGTGATCGAGACAGGTCCATTCTCATTCAGCAGGACCAGCGGCAGCGGTAGTAGTTCGCTTTTGAGCGTGACACGCATTCGGTATGTTCGGTGTTGAAACCTAAAACCGCATTATTGTAGAACTGTCATAGGTGCGCGCGGGTTCTTGTCTTGGTATGCCGCGCTGATCTGCCCACTTCGCGGACACCGAGTACGTGATAGGGTGTATGCTCCCTCTCCAAAGGCCCGAGGTCGATCAGGAGAGGGCTGTCTAGAACCCGGACAGCCAGACTTGAGACAAGCAAGACAGCCCTGATGCGACAATTCTACGGGATGCGCAGCAGTAGCAGCAGTAGCAGTAGCATATTCTGGTTTGTCTGCAGTTCAAACAAGTTTTTGAAGAGTTTCGGTAGTGGCATGATTGATGTCTATAAGTCTTGTATAATCCGCCCAATAAACTTGGCGTTAGGCTTCTTGCCTATAAGTCAATTTCCATCCAATACATACCTACATCAACATACATACATACATACATACATACATACATAGGGATTGAACCGCACCTGATTATCAGCAGTTTCAAGTCGAGTCTGCTAAGGTCTCACATTTCTAGGAATTTCAGATGTGCTGGTAAGTGTGGTTGGTGTAATAGTCTAGGTTAGGTAAGTATGGATTCCCTATGGCTACCTAACCCCAGGTCGCTGCTAGAGTATGCTACTGTAGTGTGTAGTGTAATTGAAGTAAGCAGCTAAGGTTAGAGGTAACTATGTACCTAAAAGACCGGGGCCCCGGGGGACTGAAGCTTAAGTCTAACCTAGTACTTATTAGGTATTACTAACCTAAAGGATTGGTTGGAAGTTCTCAATCAACTCGGGAGTCGGAGAAACTTGATAAATGTGGACAAGATAAGAAATTGGACCACTCAGAAGAGAGCGTTTTCGGATTAGCGAAGCGGCAAAAAGCAGCTGGTCGTTAACGTCAATTGACGCAGGGCATTGCAATTGATTTGATGCTTTTTATCAATCTCTTTGAACCTGGAGCTCTCGGGCCAACAACCTCTTAACCTTAGTCCTTTGCGACAACCAAACCCAACTCCACTCTCCCCCCCTAACATCGCCATCCTGTGTCTCCAGTCCATCGTCGAGACACGCTCATCGTATCATAGGTAGTTTTCTGTCGCGGAAAAAGAAGAAGGGATAGGAAAAGAGAAAAGGGAAAAGATGCTGGCGTCTTCGAGAAGAAGCGCCGCTTTGGCTTTGAGAGGTTTGTGGTGATGCCCCTCGCCTCTTCGCCCCTCGCCCCCTCGTCCACGATCCCCATCCACGATCTCCATGCCCATGCCCATCCCAACCACATCCCGACCACGGTTCAGAAGACAATACCATAAGGAAGACCATGCACTGACCTGTCCTGTCTCTCTCGCTACAGTAAAGCCTGCGACATACATCGTCCCTCTGCAATCCGCCGCTTCCATCTCGACCACCTCTAAGAAAGATGCCACCTCGGTAGCGTCTCACACCTCCACCGGCCTCGCGCATCGAGCACGCAAAGAAGTACCTCTTGCCAGCCAGGTACCCAAGAAGGGTGCTATGCAATATGCATTGTACGCCCCCTTTCTTTTTCTTTTTTTTTTCTTTTTTCTTTTTCACTATTCTCTCATATAGGTCGGTATGATATAGCGTCCAGATCTGGCTAATACCATCCGTTCCAGGACCACACTCGACCAAATCACCAATTGGGCGCGCCAGTCCTCCCTATGGCCCATGACTTTCGGTCTCGCCTGCTGCGCCGTCGAAATGATGCACTTGTCAACGCCACGATACGACCAGGATAGATTGGGTATTATTTTCCGTGCCTCGCCCCGCCAGTCCGATGTCATGATCGTCGCCGGTACCCTCACCAACAAGATGGCCCCCGCCCTGCGGCAAGTCTACGACCAGATGCCCGATCCCCGATGGGTCGTCAGCATGGGCAGCTGTGCCAACGGTGGCGGCTACTACCACTACAGCTACAGCGTCGTGCGCGGCTGTGACCGCATCGTGCCCGTCGATATCTACGTCCCCGGTTGCCCGCCCACGAGCGAGGCCCTGATGTACGGCATCTTCCAACTGCAGCGCAAGATGAGGGAGACCCGGATTACGAGGATGTGGTATCGCAAGTAGAAAGCCGGGTGCCGAACTTGGCAGAATGAGGCAAGGTCCGAGATACGTGCTGGGACCGATTCTCTCTCTTGTAGAGAATCATGTGTACATAAGATACGGTGTTCGGGTGTATACACCAGGACGAGACAGCAGCAGCATCAAATGATATTTTTGGGAGTTTCAATTTATCGTTCGATGAGTTTTTTTCTCTATTTAAAAAGAGCTACGAGTCTTCATAAAAAGTTGGCTTGCAGGACTTGAAAATCGGTTGCTTGTACAAAACGTCTTGAATTATAGAGAGAGGGGGTTCATACTAAACCCTACATACTAGTCTCACACCTTCACCAGATGTTCAACTGCGGGTTTTTTTACGATTAGTGGACATATGCTTATTTATCCCGGAGGGAAGCATCAACTAACTCAATAATCCGAGGCCCGTGTTGGTGTCGAATCCTCGTGATATGAGACCATCTCCTATCCAGCCCAACCACAGCACATGGTTATCGAGAAATATGTGATGAGCTACCTATCAACGCATGTACCAAGGCGATGAATGGTCCTGTATAGGTATATATATCCCTTCACTCTGGCTTGCCGGGGAAGGCGGGGAGAAGCCCAGCTGTGGAGGTGATGGATCGGACGGTGCGGCTTTCTCGGACGGAATCTACATAAGAGAGAGGATCATTATCGGTATTGAGAAGCAGTGACTGGTGATGGTTTTTTTAAGGTGGATAGGGGTTGTGTGGGCTTAAGGGGACAGTCGATTGGGAAAAGTGTAGGGTTGATATGGTATGGTACGGGTAGGGAGTCGAGGTTTGTGTGATAGTATAGAAGATTACCTAACACTCCCTTCATGAGGGGGTAGGGTAGGCACATATAAGAATATATATAGATAACTAAGTAGATTCGTATATACATGTCGTGGTACAGGGTATGTACATTGACGTGAACTCTACCTACCTACCTATATATAAGTTGATAAATCACTAGATCTAAGATTGTAGGTAAAGAAAAAAAAAAGAACTGAATTTCTTTTCAACACCAGCAACGGCAAACTCACCCAAGCCAAAAAGACAAAAAAAAAAGGCACTTGCTAACATACTATTCCAGGGATAAGGCGAACGGAGCCACCTCCCTAACCTTAGTTGTATGAGGCTGTAAGGCGCAGCAAAGCTTAACCATCATACTGTTTAGTTTAAAGGGCTCAAGTACCTACCTAGTTAGTAAAGGCAACGAGCGTATTATATTAACCATGAAGCAATAAGTAAAACTGTGCACCGACTAACTAACTAATTCCTGTCTGAACGAAAAGAACTTATCGCATATATATACATACACACTTGTCCCCAGTCCCCATGATCCCCACACAATACTTATAGATACCTAGTAAGACCATTCATGCGACGTAAATAAAGAAGAAGTATTAGGTATATTAATACGTGAGCATGCGCACCTGCCATTTGATATATATTAGAAAAGCAAATAAAATAAAAATTTTGCGACTTCCCCTCGCCCTCTCCTTCTCTCTTCCCGTCCTCTCTAACAACCCTCAAGAGCAAATACACCAAAAAAACTCACGTTATATATATAAAAATTAAATTCCAAAATTAAACCTCCCCTCTTCCCTCCTCCATCCATCTAAACATGCAAATCGTAAATCCATACTTATTACCTATTATTTCTTATAACCCCCTCCCCTCCCTCCCTCCCCTTCTCCTTATCATTCCTTCCCTCCCTTTCCTTCCCTATCCACCTCGTCTTCCCCCCTTCCCCCTGCCATCACAACAGCACGGCAGCCACGCCCACGGCCGCGGCCGCGAGCCCGGGAACCAGCGGGCGGCCCGCGCCGCCCGTGGACGTGGCCGAGGCGCCGGTGGCCGTGGCCGTGGTGCGCGAGTTGGAGGACCCGCTGCCGTCGGTCGCAGTCGCGGAGGCGGTGGCCGAGGGCGTGCCGGCGCTGCTGTTGCCGGATGAGGCGGCGGCGGCCGTGGTGGTGCTGGCGTAGAGGCTGGCGTTCATGCTGTGGCGTGTGGTGTTAGTTTGGGGGTGGGTTGTTGGGGTAGGGTGGTGTAGTGGATATTAGCATTGGGGGGGGAGGAGGAGTAGGGGGTAGGTAGTGAAAGAGAGAGGGAGGCGGAAATATCGTAGGATAACGTACCAGTACAGGTCCTTCTGGCTGCTGTAGCTCGAGGCGCGGCTGTCGTCGGGGCAGTTATTGAAGCACCTGTTTTTTTTTATCCCCCGGTGGTCAGTTTTGTCATTAGGTAAACCCCCCCTTTTTCATTCAACATGTCCATATATGTTGAACCAATCCCTGTTGAAAGAAAAGAAAAAAGATCTCTTTTTTCGAGAGAACGGACAGAGAGGGACAGAATCAACACAAGGGGGAATGATGATGATGAAAAAGACGTACGTCATAATCCCCGTGTACTTGTCGCACAGACACGCGTAGTCCGTCGTGGAGCAGAGAGAGAGGTAGCCCTCGGTCGTCGCTAGACAGGTCTCGACGATGTTCTGCGCAGCACAGGTGGACGCGGGCGCGGAGCTATCGGCCGTGGTAGTAGTGTCGGCGTAGACAGTGGTGAGGGCCGTGGCCAGGACCACCGCGGCGGCTCGGAACAGAGTAGTCTTCATGATATCTGTTTGAGAGGGGGGGTTTTTCTTCTTCTTTTTATTTTTTTCGAACTTGAGCGAAGGTAATTAATTTCCTTAGGAAAGTGACAAGAAACACGCGGCGCGGGGGGCGTAAGAAACCAAGCCAGCAGCGAGAGTGTGTGGGTAAGTTGTATATTAACGAAGCGATAGTAGGTAAATTAGACTTGTCTAAGCGAGCGAGCGAGTGATCAAGCAAAAAACCAGCGAATGGATATGAATCTGGTGGGTAAGGTCTCTGATTCTGGAACAATAACAAACGACAAGAAAAAAAAAAGCGACGGGTGCTGCTGGATTCTTGCGGCTTCATATACTTTGACGACAGAAAGGGGGGGATGAGTATAGGTATATAAACAAAACAACCCAACCCCCCTGGACGCGTCTTGCTGGGAGGGACGGAAGGTTTATCGAGGTTACATTGGCACTACGCAGTCCACTTTGGGTAGAAGAGATGCGCCGGTGGCTTGGAAGTCGACGGGATCACGCAGTCAACGCTCTCTCTTCACTCGCCTCGCCCCGAGTCTAGACAGGTCCTGCATGCGCTGTGTCCCACCCGGACCACCACGTTCGAGTCCTCGGCACACAATAACACGAAGAAAAAAAGGGGACCCCCAGAACCCAAGTCTCGGGTTCTGCTGCTGCTGCCCATGGATGGGGATGGGTGGCCCTTCTTTTCGAGTGTATATCCTATATCACATCGCCACGAGCAAAGAGGGCGGGAAAACAACAAGCTTCCTGCAGGGTTCATGTACGAACCCTTCGGGCAAGAGCAGCAACCCATAGCTTCGGAGATCTTCTAGTGGCGGGAGCAAGACGGGCACATACCAGGTTCTCGCAGCAACAAGTCGAACTTCTCAGCTGTGTGTGTGGGTGTATGGGCGTGTAAGTACTCGATAAGGTTTATGATTCAGCATCGGCCTCTAGTTGAACAGGACGTCGGGCACGTTTTTGTGACTAGGTTGTCAACGTGCTCAGCGAGGGAAGTAGGTTTTTTTCTGCCAGGGGTTTAAAATTCAATAACGTCTAAATAGCTTAACCTTAGATGTGTCTCAGTACCAGACCTATCTAGGGTCCCCGTTTTTGGTTGGTTGAGTCGGGGGTCAATGTCTGTGTGATTGTTTATTACAACCAAAGGGTCCGGTTCCTCCCCTCAAAGCTCCCCTCCCCTCCCCCCAAAATTGCTTTATCCCCATTCCGTCAAGCAGCATCCACAACAATATGATCCAAAATGCGAACCAAGTGCTGTATACCTGCCTAGCTGCCTACCTACTTGTATCGCATGATTCCATGTTCAAGTGTTTCTCTTCTAAACCCGAATAGTCAACCATCGTGATTGGTATGTCAACTATCTCGCACATACGGGTTTTAGGTTCGCATACGTGTACTTGGTAGAAGCCAATGGTTAGACAAGAAGCGTTGGGAATGGGAGGGCAGCAGACTGGTAGCTCTCCACTTATGAGAGGCATCTGGGGAAAGCTAGGACTCCGGCACGGCGATCATCACCGGTAGTCTCCGGTACTATTGTGGGAGATAGATAAGATGACTTTCTTTTTTTTTCTATCTTTTCCCATAACCCAAGAGCGAGAAGTCTAGTAACAAGGTTTCCGATGCCGAAAGTGAACCTACCAGCCTAACCCAAGGAGTGCCAACAGCGCTTCCGCGTGTACAATAGCGGCGGCAGTGATTGTTGTTATAACCTTCCATGAGTAGCACTACCTACCTAGAGGCAAACCCAGAGAAATCCTAACGTCTAGCGTTGCGCGAGTTGTGCCTCTAGGGCCGCCTTTTGCGCCTCCAGATCTTCGATGCGCTTGTGGAGCTCCTCCGTCTGCTCCGAGGCCTCGACAGAGAACTCTTGGATTACTTCAAGCAAGAGAGTTAGCGATTTCCGTACTTGAGGCCGCTTGGGTTGGATTGGGAAGAGGGGGGGTTGTGAGACACGTCTTCCTTCCGGAGTCAAAGCTCCTAAGACGGGGCCCTCCCCCCCAATGGAACAATAAAACGGAACTTCCTGGATTCGAACTCACTCTTGACGAACCGCCAAAGTCGGAACACGACGATCAGCGAGGCGATCTCCTCCACCACGCCGTGTTCGAGCAGATCCACAGCGAAGCTCACCGCGATGACGAAGGCGTCAAAACAGTGGAACCAACTAGTAAAGAATCTATACGCCGCAAGCCAGAACGATGGGGAGAAAACAGAAGAGAATAAGGAATTAGTCATATGATACCCGCTAAAAAGAATAGATATAAAAAAAATTCAACTTTCCACCTCCCCTTCCACCGAAAAAGATAAAGAAGAAGAGACCTCCAAGAAAAAAAAAAACTCACCCAAGCCCCTCGGCGAAGACCTCGACGCCGAGTTCAAGCACGAACACGCAGCTCATGGCGAGGGCGAAGTGGGCGAGGGCAGCCCGCGTGGGGGCGACCCAGGGCTCGCGCTCGCGGCCGAGCTCGCACGTGACGAGGGCGACGAAGATGTCGGCGAGGATGCCGGCGACGTCGAGCACGACGAGGGCGAGCACGAGGCCGTGCTTGGTGCGCGAGGCGAAGAAGCGGCGGGCGGCCGCGCGCGCCCGGCGGCACCGGCACACCCACGGCCCCGGCGGCAGCGACTCGACCGCCGTGAAGGACGACGACGGCGTCTCGCGCTCGTACGCCGTGGTCGTCGTGCCCGTGCCCGTGGTCATGGCGTCATCGTCGTTGTCGTTGTAAGCGCCGCCGCTGTTGATGGTGTGGCCGTTGTGGTCATAGTCTTGGTCGTTGGCGGGTTGGGCTTTTTTTTTTTGCGGTTGAATGGGAAAAAAGGGGGGTTGGTTAGTTTGAGGGGGAGATGGTTCAATGATGATATACTTTTAGATAATACTTATGAGCCTCTATAATGAAAAAAGGAAAGAAAGACAGAAACGAGGAAACCCCTTTTGGAGGTGCTGGGTTCGCAGCTCCATCATGAGAAATGTATATATATGTGTGTGTATGTGTGTGCATGTGATTATTCAACGGGTAGCAACATTCAAGCCGAGCCAGGTAACAACTACCTTAGTAGGTTATAAAGACGACTGATGGGCTTAATTGACTAGTAAATACCACGAGCCTGCCTAGGTAGGTAGGTACTAGGTATGTCTAGTAGGCAGGTATTTGATATATGTAAAAAACCGCAACTCACCGAGTAAAGGTGTATAGTCACTCATGATTTCGATTATTTGATATAACAAAATTTGACACAGGTAAGTGATACCTATATACCAGGTACTTAAATAAATAGTAGCGATGAGATAGTACATGTATGTGCAATCAATACGCTAAAGATGAGAAACAAAAGGGGGTGTGAGTAACGGAAACTAGAATGGTTAATGGTACATCAATTGATATTGGAATTGACAAGCAGAATAATTAGGATGTAAGTATTGAGGTAGATAGTATGTATGTAATGTCGATTTTCTAGGAAGTTTTGATGTACGAAATGGGAAGTAAAGGTTGGTTAGCTTCGACGGCACTACTAAGTAAGTAAGTAGCGGCGTAAAGGCCTAACCTTAGGTATCTATCGGGTATACATCGGAAGACCTTCCAATCATGATCAAGAAGGCGTGCTTTTTATCACTGATAATCCGTGATGGCTTTATCAAGCTGGAACCCCTGAACCCCTGTCTTTTACAGAGATCTTATATAGGTTGATAGACGTGACATAAGATCTTAACGTAGGGGTGGTATATAAGAGTGCTAGGTAATACCTTAGGTTAGTACATATTATCAAAATACTAGCAGCGTCGTTCATTAATACTTGATTACCTACCTACCTACCATTTATATAACAAAATTTCATATAACGAAAAGAATAGTATATACCTATATCCATATATATATATATATATATATATATATATGTGTGTGTGTGTGTGTGTGTGTGTGTGTATAAGTTGGGTAGGCACTACCTACTAGGCTATATACCTGATCAAACCAAATCTTCCCATAAATACCTAGGTTACCTAGGTACATAGCCTCCAGCTATTATCAAGGCCAATATCATTATACCAATCCCAAGCGTCACCTATAAGTCCTCCCATCCAACCCTTCCCCTTATCCCCTATCCCCTTATCCCCTTATCCCCATTCCCCTCCCCTTATCCCCTATCCCCTCCCCTCCTCCCCCCTTTCCCACCCACCCTACCACCTCCCCCCCAGCCCCCTCTCAATCTCCCCAAACACACATACCCCCCTCCTCCCAAGCGCCGAAGCCAGCGCCACCGCCTCCGCGCCCGCCGCCCTCATCCTGCGGTACCCATGGGCGTCCGCCACGCCGCCGACGCCCACGAGCGCGACGCGCGCGGTCTCGGGCCGCGCGTCGAGGCGCGCGCGCAGGGCCGCCACGTTGCCCAGGGCGAGGGGGTGCAGGGGGGGGCCGGCCAGGCCGCCCAGTAGCTTCGCAGTAGAATCATCCGACTCGAGCACCAGGCACGAGCCCAGTGTGTTCGTCGCGGTGACGAAGCTCGCGGGGCACGCGCGCGGTGTCGAGGAGGAGGAGGAGGAGGGGGGGGAGGTGGCAGAGGCAGCAACGAGCGCGTCGACCAGCATGTCGAACTGGCCCGCGTGCGTGTACGGCGGGGTTTTCACGCCCCACGGGATCCGGACCATCCCCCCTCCTCCTGCCTCCGCAGCCACCGCCGCATCCGCCAGGGCCCTCAGGTACGCGCGCAGCGGCTCGGCCTCGTACGCGGGGGGCGGCTTGCCGGGGATATTGGGGCAGCTCAGGTTGAGCTCGAGGGCGAGGGGCGGGCCGTCGCCGATGCGGGCCTGGGTCTGGGCCACGGCGGCGTAGCACCGCGCCACCTCTTCGGGCGACGATCCCGTGACCGAGACTATGATGAGCTTCCGCTTCTTTGCGTCTTCGTCCTCTTTCCCTCCCTGCCGCGACGACGCAATATCCTCGATATACTCCAGGTACTCGCGCAGCGGGATGGGGCTGTACCCTAAGTTATTCAGTGTAGCGCATTCGGATCCCGCGTCGTCCTGGGCTCCGGGCTTCGGGCCGGGCACCGAGAAGGGCCCGCCGGAGGAGGCGTGCGACACGGGGTCGAAGAAGGTGTACTGGTGGACCGATGGGTCGTGGGGGAAGCCGTCCAGCAGGGCGGTCCGCGTCGTGACGGCTCCGGTCGAGGGGCACTCGTAGAGTCTCTTCAGGTCTTCGCGTGTCGTGGCCCACGGGCTAGCCGAGTTGAGGAGAGGGGGCACGATGTGGATGGGCGGCGGCAAGTTACTACCCATTGTGGCCAGTTCTTCCTCTCAATCTAGTATTATGACACGACTAAGGTTACCTGGACATCTATAAAATGAAGTCCGAACGCAAGAGCTCTCTATCTAGAATACATTATTGTAAAAGAGGATGCCAAGCCCTTCTTATCATCATGCCACTCGAGATGACGGGAATGAGCCCGACGGTTGAATCGGCGGGGTTCAAGATAAGATAAGCCCAGCTAGATGCCGTTTCTAGGCGAATCCAAGGTGAAGTATGTATATATATATATATATGCAGTATAGGTACCTATATATCAACTGAAGCTTGGCCATGGCCGACCTCGGTTTACTTACACAGTAAGTAAACAGAGAAACTGTCATTAGACAATGTTTCAGATGGCATTGTATCTATACATTTTCACATGGACTGGTTCGAGAAATCAAAAAACCCATTGATGATAGTATTTCCCCGGAATCACAGCCCAATATCGCCGCATCTAGTTCTTGCATCCATGAACGCCAGTGCCATAACCTGTTTCAACTTCGCTCGTCAACGCTATAGCAACCAAGTGGATACACCAGAGCCCAAAGGCATTCCTGTGATATTTGTTGCGTTAGTTCTTCCCGTCTGTTGCACATCAGGTGCCCCGCCGACCACCAGTGCTCATCAGAGTTATCTTCTGTTTCTTTTTTTTCTTGCCTCCAGAAGCACCCGCGTTGTTTTTCGGTGCCGGACTGGCGCTTTCTATACCGAGAGCTTCCATCTGCATCGCTATTTCAGCATCCCCTAGAAACTCGTCATCTTTCAGCCATCCATCATTAGCCTTACTCTCAAGCACAGGGGGCAAGTTAGGCGAGACGGGAATCGCCGGTGTGCCCCAAACCGTTCTCGACGTCGACGGGCTCGTAGACATTTCTGCCAAGTGCCCAAATCCTGTACGAGGGTTGGGAGGAGTAGTCCCGGCCACTGATCCGAGCGGCTGGAAGTCTTCGGCGTTCATAACCGGAGGCGCCTCAAATTTGTCTTCGTTGATCTGGTCAAAATGTCTCCTAGCACTGCGACCAATAGCTGCAGCTTCCAATCGCTCGGCCTGTAGCCGCTCGCGCTCCTCTTGTGCTGCCTTGTCTCGGTGCGATTTGCGTCGCCGCTCCAAGTCGTTCGCAAACGATTCCAGGATCTCCGGAGGCACGATATCGGTCCAATCGCATTCTAGGAAGCTAACCACGCAACCATGAGGAAGATGTCCTAGATACTTCGCCCGTTTTCTCAGAGCGTCGTCTATCGCATGCCCTGCTGAGATATGTTCGACTCGTGGGAGGAGGGTAGAGGGGAAATTGGAAAAGTCGCCATATTTGGTTTTTAGGATCCGAATATCGAGGGGCGAGAGATATAGGTGTGGCGGCGCTGTGTAGAAGTGGAACTTCTGGCCAGCAGGTTGCTTTCCTTTCAGCAAGCTTGTCTGCTGCGGCTGCGGTTGTTTGGGAGCTTCTGCCTTGTTCTCTGGTCCTTTCGCCTTCTCCTTGGCCGTGTTGATGGCTCGTATAGCTCGCTGTGTCCAATCTCCTTCTTCCACCCCGAACTGGAATTCGTCCTCCTGGGCCTGCCGTCGTAGGTCCTCTATTTCTCGGTCGTATTGCTCGATCACGTAATCCGTTGTGCCCTTCATCACTCTAGCGTAGTCTATGACATTGGCCGCAAAGTGCCACGGTATATCCTCTCCGAGATTGACAACATCTGTTCCCCCCTCGTCCGGTAAAGCTAACGTAGAGCCGGCATCGCGCACCATCAAGCGCAACACAACATCTTGTCCGGGCCTCGGTAACGGGTTCTCCTGGCCGGTATAGAAACGAACCGGTCGGACGTCAGCGAGACGAAACGAGTCCTCGCAAATCGGACACTTTTTCCAGCGGACCTCTCTCCTAGAACTGGGCTCATCGTCATGGGTTGAGTTCATGAATCGTAGCAGGCATGGTAGACAGAAAATGTGGCCGCATCGGGCCATTCGCGGCGCGACGGGATCGGAGAGGCAGATGGGACATGACGTGGATTGCGATTCGGTCGAGGCAAGAACTTGTAGGACGTCGGTCCACTCGAGGTGCTTATCGGCATCGACGGCTTGGGAAGTATAGTCGCCGGTGGGCGAAACTACGAATCGATAGTTGGCATGGACAAACCTATAGCTTGTATCAGCAAACGCTCTATGCGAGAACAGCCAGCCGGTAATCTGCCCGACCTTGCCTTGTCCACCGTGTGATACCCAGAGCCGGGTCCCCAGGTAGGATGCCGACGACTTGACCTTGGGTGGTCGTGGTGATAGTTGCGGGTCGGGAGGGAGTAGTCTAGGAGGTGGGTGATGGAGGTCTGCCCTCGGCGACTCGAGGCATTGCGAACAGCTCTCTGTATTGCAGCAGTTTAGCATCCGCCCAAGACCAAGACCGAGGTGTCAGGTTGGGTCGACTCGCTTACAAGTTCAGCCATATCATCATCCTCGTCCGGGCGGCCAATGTCTCGAAGGGGTCTCCGCTGGTTTCGGTGCTGTTTCCTCGATCCCTGTCCCTTTCTCGGACCCGAGTTTGGGAGGGAAGGACTCGACTGGCCGGAGCGGCGCGAGTTGGACTCGAAGCTGGGCTGGGGAACTGATATGGGCTGGGAAGCTGGAGTATACGACGTCGAAGTAGAAAGGGATTTGCCTCCCGGGTTAGACGGGCCAGAGCTCATGACGACAACGATGATGATGATGATGCTGACGAATATGCCAGACACTACAAAAGTCCTGTTCTTCCTTTCTTTCTCGTAAAGTAAAAAAAAAGGACAAACAGCGAGGAAATGAAAAGAAAAAAAAAGCAAAAGAATACGTCAAAAACAACACGGTCCTTTCGATGATATATGTAGATATGAGAAGTTGGGATTCACTTGAAAAAGGGGAGTCCTGGGAGGGACAAACCCCGAGGGACGTGGTTGATGGAAGTAAGAGGGAGTTCGGAATGAGAAAAGAGTCACAAGCGGAACAGCGGGGCAGAAAAGAGTGAGGTTAGAGGGGGGGACAGAGCGAGCGATCAATTGCTTGATTGCCCGATTCAAGACTCACGCCACTAAATGCAATATGTACAGTACTTACATACATAATGTACTACCTAACACAGGGAGGTACCCCAGACCACCTCAACCTCCCTAACCTAGGTAGGTACCTCAATTGGACTTGGCTGACTAAGCCACCTCACCGATCACTTCACCTGCATACTTGACATAGGTAGGTACCAGAAAGGTATCATCAAGACACAACAACGTTGAACTCACAACATTGAAATAAATCAATAGGCACCTACTGTATGTAGTGCACTGCACATGGTACCATAACTTGCATATCTCAATGCATGTAAGTATATGTGAAGGTAGGTATGCAAAATTAATACCCAACTTGTTACCTGGTATATCATATCGTTTGCAACGAGACTGCGTGTCTATTACTAAAAAGATGCTGTTTCTGACATACCTACACCGACTGACTATACCTCACTTCACTCCATTTCTTCCCTTTCCCCTTCCCCTTCCCACTCTACATTAGCCATCAGAGCTACAGACCGTCGTCTGTCACCCCTCCTTCAGGAGAGACAATATATCAACTTTCCAATATCGTCATTGGCGCAATACCTTGAGGTAATCGATTCCCAGCCTCCCCGTAGATGACACTGTTCCAGGATGCCTTTCCCCTTATCCCAATCGTCCATACTCATAACAATTGTTCAGAACTGGTGCATCTCCCGAAACAATTCGAGAAGAGTTAAAGAAAGAAAGAAAGGAAAGGAAGAAGAAACCAAAAGCCCCCCATTCCCCAGGATACTCGAGGGAGATATTAGGTATGGAGGAGAAAAGAAACAAGAAAAAATAATAGGATGGAGACTCAACAACTACATACATAAAAGAAAGGAAAGGTGACCCCCTTCCTATTGTACCAATCCATTGCAGCATAACCCTTCTCACGCGAGCCGGGAAAGAGATGAATAGATGAGATATGCCGAGTAAGCGGGTATTATGTACATTAAATGCTTGGCACGAACGATGTTCATCCGCCACCGTCACCCGTCACCCGTCACCGCGAGTGAGTAGACGCAACATGGGGAATCGTGAGCTTCGAAAAAGAAAAGAAGTCGAACGGGGAAATCCAATTGGGAAACAGAGAAAGGGCAGAGGAAACGACGTTGGTAATTATTCTGCCACGGCTTATTTGCGAGCGAACTTCTCCTTGACCTTGCCAAAGATGACACTAAGCCGGTTCTTCTTCTTCTTCTCTGTCGCCGTAGGGCTCTCGGCCGGTTTGTCGGTAGTGCTCTGGGGAGGGGTAGCATCCGCCGCCTTGTCTGTCGTAGCCGCAGCTTGGACGCCGTTCGTGGTGGCCGCGGTAGGTTGCGCCTCAGCTGCTGCCGCTGGTGTAGCCTCGACTGCCGCTTCTGGTGCTGCCTTTGGTGCTGCCTCTGGCGTTGCCTCTGACACTACCACTGGTGCTGCCACCGCTACCGGCGCCGCCTCTGGCACGGACTCCTTGGCGGGCTCGCTTGCGGGCTCACCGACTGCCTCGACAGGCTTGACCTCCTTGAGCAGCTCGGCCTCAACTTCCTTCTTCTCCTCAACAGCCTCGGTGTTGGCTGCGGCCTCCGGGCTCTCATTAGCTTCAATGATAGATTCCTTGACCTCGGCTGGCACTTCAGGCGAGACTTCTTCCCGGGTCTCCTCCTTTGATGTGGTTGCAATGGCATTCTGAACACTCTCGGGCAGGTTCTCCTTGACAGACTCAGGCAACTTGGCCGCGGCTTCAGTGGCAGAAGTCTGCGCGGCGGCGGCAGCTTCGGTAGCCTTCTCGACAGCAATATCCTTGGCGTGGACGGCACCCGCGACAGCAGCAGCACCAACGGCGGCCGCAGTGGCGGTAGCAGCGGCGGCAACGGAGGCAGCAGCCTCGCCAGGAGTAACCACGTTCTCTGTCTTTTCAGTACCCTTTCCGGCGGTACCTTCGGAAGTGGACGGCGCTTCCTTCACCTTGTCCAACAACTCGCTCTCAACATTGGCCTTCTCCTTCACTTCCTCGGGGACAGCGCTAGCCTCTGGCTCGGCCTCGGCCTTCTCCTGGCTCTCCTTGACAATGGCGGGCACCTTGGTCTCAATAGGCGCCTCAGCAGCTAGCGCAGCAGTCGTAGACTCGGGGGCGACCGAAGACAAGATAACAGGGGCGCCGCCTAGATTCGGGGTTAGCTTGGATATCCATAAAATTAGAGGATAACGTACCTGGCAGAGCATCGCTCTTCTCGTAGGACTCGGGGTCCAGCTTGACATGGCTATTAGTGTTTTCAGCGGCAATGCCCTCGGGGATCTTCTCGCCAGGAGCGAGCTGGATGGGGTTGACAGCGCCATCAGCAGCAGGCAGCGGGTTCACGCCAAATTCGCCGGCAGCCTTGTCGAGCTCGGCGGCGGGCGTCTCGGGGAATGTGCCCGGAAGGTCGGAGGACTCCTCCTTCTTCTCGAGAGGCGCGTCCGCAGCCAGGGCGGCGGTGGTGGACTCGGGAGCAGCGGAACTCATGATAGCGGTGGCAATGGACTCTCCCTTGACGATACGTTCAGGAGTCAAGACGTTATTTTCGTTGCCGTGGACGTCAGTTTCTCGCGGGGCGGTATGGTCGATAACCCAATTTCCGTCGACAACAAACTATACAACAACAGAAGACTGATTAGCTGGGGGGAGAGGTACTGGGCAGGAAAAAGAGGTGTGTTTTGGTCAATGTTATTATGGTCGCTGAACTTGTACAGAAGGGGAAAAAAAGGCGGGGGGCTGTAGGAAGGGAGAAATTGTCGGCTGGGGTGGTTTGGCAAAGGCAGAGGCGGGCGCTAGAGGAGCTTCGTTACACTTCATCATCGAAGTTGACTAGCAGTAGCAGCAGCTGTAGCAGGGTTTAAGCCCCCGTAATCACCGTCACCGGCCCGTCACCACCAGAGAAAGCATCTAGCTCTACCTAGGGACGGGCACAGGGACGGGGACGGGGACATGACGATCAAAGTGGCTCCCAAAGTTAGGTTTGGCCTTTTGCGCAATCGTCCAGGAAGTGGGAAAGCTTGACACCATCACCACCACCACCACTTTCACCATCATCACCACCGTCAGCACTCGGAACCTGAAGCCATGACCCATGACAGGTCGCTGCACGCACCGCGCCGAGCTTGATTCGAGAGGTTCCAGCCAATTGACCTATCAGCGTCGGCGCCCGCACCGGTTTCCGCAGTGGTTGATCGCGGGTCCAGCGGCACGCGACAGACGGTGGTTCTTACACATATAATATTCGCCCATGGCGTCACGTCTTTGGATGATCGATCGGAAAGGTGTAGGGTAGTAAGGTAGGTAGGCATCTTATTTAAACATTGGACACATTGTGCTTTTCTCTCTCTCTCTCCTTTTTTTTCATTTTTCCCTTTCTTCTTGTTTTCTTTGCTTCTTCCCTTTTTTGAGGTATAGGTATAATTATATCGAGCAGTTGGAAGCACGGTTGGTTCGTTGGTTTGGCTTGGTTTGATCTGGTTGGTGGATTGGTTTGTAATGAATGCGCCCAGTTCTAAAGAGACCAGCCGATATCTCCGAGATTCTCAGGGTGCGCTCACTCACTACACGGCGATGGAGGGGCAATGGCAATGGCAATGGCAATGACAATGGCAACAGTATCGAGTAAAGTGGGAAAGAGAAGGGGAAGAGAGAAACGAAAAAGAAATCAGAAAAAAACAATTAGAGACGTTCACAACGAACCTTGTAGTATATCTTCTCGGACGCATTGGCTAGCTGGACATTCTTCTCGAAATGGTCGCCAACCTTCTTGAGCTTTTCGGATTTGCTCCAATCGTCGAATGTACCGGTCACGAAGACGTCGGTGGCGGGATGGGCCCTAACTCGGGGAGAGAAGAATAGCTTTGGTCAGCGCATTGCCACCAAGATCCCACGATCCGAATTCCATTCCACTCGATTTGACCCAACTCGACCAGACCAAGCTGAACCGAGCATGCAAGCTGGGCGACGTTGATGAAGATAGGAAGGAGTGTATAATATATATATATATATATATGTGTGTGTGTGTGTGTATATCATTCGCGACGAGCTGCTTCGATATGCCACATCCATCATCACTCGCGCCCCTGTCTAGGTAGGTAGTCATGTTTTTTCTTCCTTGCTTGCTGTGCGCATCGCATGTCTCTCCTGCCTGTGCATGTTGTATATGTAGTAGATTCTCACTCACCACCGGAAAACAAAGCTTCCCATGTTAATTGGATAGCAAGTATAATTCGGATATATGTCTAGTCGAAGCGCTTCTAGGCTGGTGGATGACGACGATGCAGGGTGGTGTTGCTGGGTGCGGTAATGCAATACAGAAAAATTATGAAGAACAATTCGTCCTTGTGCCTCTTCGGCGAAGGGTTGGAGGAGAATTTGGAAACTCTGAGAAGGCTGCGGTGGAAGAAGAGAAAAAGAAAAAAAGAAGAAGAAAAAGTCAAAAAGCCTTTTTTTTTTTTTATTCTGGCTCGATTTCGATTACAGGTAGTAATCAAGTCAGACCATCAAAGTAGGTCGCCATATAGCGCTGAAGGTGTGTGTGTGTTGAGAGCATTGTAACACTGCTTAATCACAGCCAACCCCCGAGATACACCCCCCTAGTTCCCCACCAAGCCCACTGTACAAGGAATATACTTTTGTTAGCGTCTCAAGCTGCCTGAATCAGGTAAGTAGGTACCTGGCTGCGAGAGCGCTGATAGGTAGGCGCATAGACAGCGAAGTACCCGACTACAGTAAAGTAAGGTAAGGGATGGGGTAGGTAGGTATCTGCGCATACATAGCAACGACCTCATAGCGGTCGAGGTGTTCATACCTGCATATGTAGCTAATGCTAGGCACCTGTATTGTATAGGTAGGTATTTTATTTCCGTTCTTTTTTTTTCTCCTTGGTCCTTTACGCTCGTTTCTGTTTGACATGTGATAATCTCGTTTTTTTGTCTACGCATATAAAAATAAAATAAAACCCCACCTGTAGAAAACCTCTATGTTAAATACCTACCTACTTACCTACCTGATGTACTAAAGGATGTATCAAATGTATGTATGCTGTGTTACATCCAATGGCACCAACTGAAGTTAAATAGGTATTTTTTAAGGTTAGGTGTGCACATACGGTACCTATTTGTCAAGGACGTTAGCATGTAGTTGCCTATCTCCCTGTCTGCCTTGCCCAGGTACATCTATATGTATATACAGTCACCGGATTACCTCCAGCTACCTCAGAGATAAGCGTGGCTTGATGACTGCGAGAGCCTTGTCGTTGGTGAGATATACATACCTACTTACCTGTAAGTACCCTTAAGGTTACCTTGACTGATAGTTATTAGGTAGTGTATACCGATGTATTCCACTAGATACGCTATCACCGCCATTCTTCTACACTATGTACCATACCATGTAAGCATTCGAATTCGTCAATCCAGTTGATCGAAATAACCCAATTGACAAACCAGCGGACCAATCCAACCCCAGGTTGCTGCTGACGCAAAAGGCAATTAGACTAATACGCAGCTTTTTTTTTCTTTTCTTTTTTTTTCTTATCATCGGACCCGCGTCTCGCATTCTTAGGTTCTCGCATGCGCTCTACAGATTCCTGTGCCCGTTTGCAGCTGGCGCGCCCATCACGCTAAGGCAGGCCCCGTACATGCTGGGTACATACATATTCAAATGACGGGTTCTGCTTGCATGTAATTACTTTAAGTACATGTGTTCTGATCTATTCTAAGGTTAGGTTAGGTTAGTTAGCGATAATTGGTCCGATGCCGCTGGAAATCTTCCGACTTGTCTTCGTAGGTCACTTTACTTGCAGTTACTTATTGCCTACCAATAGTAGAACCAACCACTCTTTTTCTATCAATCTGCCTTGTCTTGTTCGTATTCAGCCGTTGAATCCGAAACTCATTTCACATCCTTCGCTTAACCCTTTAGTGTATTAATCCCCATTAAAGCACGGACGGCAAGAAGAAGAAAAAAGGCATGAACAAGCACCATGTACACTACCTAGGTAAATATAAAAAGCCATAGAAATGATGAATGACAATAGTCAATAATAAATCAAGTTAAACCCATCCGCTATCTTGCTTGTGGCTTATTGTCGCGCATGCATCTATTTGTACATCCATACCATAATATCCAACACTTCATCCCGAAACAAATTTGCCCAGATACAAATACATCGTCAAGCGTTCGTCAGTCGTTGTAGAAATACAATGTGGTTGCGATATACCCAAAGGAACGAAGAGAAGAAAGATAAAAAAAAAAGGGGGGGTCAACAATAAAGGGGGAACTGAAGGAAAGTATTCTCGCAGATGAAATAAGAATAAACGACAACACCAACCAAAAGAAGAGGAAAATAAGAGAGAAAACGCAATGCGTATTGATATAAGAGAAAGGATAAGAATAAGAATCAGCAGAAGCAGAAAAGAAAATAGAAAATAGAAAATGGAGAGACCCTCTCTTTCTTTTTCCCAACGCCCTCGCTTAAGAAAGAATCCCGCCGCACAACGCACGTTCCTTCTGTCTTGGCCCGTTCCCCCCCGTCTCTCTCCGGCTCCCAAATGCGTCTGTCTAGTGGTACATGAGATAGGTAGGTAGGTGATAGATGGAAGCTCGTGCATGCGTGCGTTGCGTTGCGTTGCGTGTGTACCGAACGCCCCCCTCTTTCTTTTTTTTTCTCCTCTGGCTCATGTGTCTATATATATATAAGTGCGTGTGTGTGTATGTGTTTGTAGTGAAAGGTGGAATAAAAAAAAGGGAGAGTAAGAAAGAAGAAAAAGTAAAAAGTAAACACCAACAAAAAAAGGGAAGTCATACGAAAATTGTGGTTGAAACAGAATTCGTAGAAAAAGAAGGGTAAGAAAAATAAGAAAAGAGAGGAAGAAAGCCAGAATAACCATTGGAAGGAAAGAAAAGAAAAGAAAGAAATAGATACTAATACAGAAAAAAAGAAAAGAAAAGAAAAAAGGGGGGGAGAGATTATCTCCAAAAAGAAAAGAAACCGGGGAAAAAAACAACAATAATAATAATAATACAAAGCAAACCGAAACCCCTCTCTCAAAACCATCTCCAACCCGCCCCCTCCTCCAGCTTCCTCAGCACCCCGAGCGCATCAACGAGAAGCATGCTCTTCCCGGCCCCCGCAGCCTCATCCTCGAGCCTCCGCCGCGCCGCGCCGACCACCGCCGCCGCCGCCGCTCCGCGTCCGCGCGCCCGCAGCACCTCCTCGGGCGTCGCCGCGGCCGCCACCGTCGCGAGCCAGGCGCGCGCCTCGCGCTCGGACTTGTCTATCGCAGAAGAGGAAGAGAGGCGGGTGGGGTTGGGGGCTGATGACGATGATGATGGTAAGGAGGCGGAGGCGGAGGCGGAGCTGCGAGTCACGCCGCGGTGGTTGAGCGCCCAGCAGATGAGCGCACACACGTACAGCGCCCAGTAGTCCGACATGTCGGACATGTTCCAGGTGTTGTTGTTGCGCTGCGTCGGGGGGGATGTGTCGGGTTGGTGGCTCTGGGTGGTAGTGGTGGTAGTGGTAGTAGTGCTGTTCCCCCTCCTCCTTCTTCCCCTGGTCGTCTTCTCCTTTTCCTTGTTCTTCTCCGCTTGTGGTGCTGTGGGATACGGGGTAGTGGTGGTGGTAGTGGTAGTATTATCATTATCAAGATTCTCGTTGCTATTGTTGTTGTTATCGTCGAGGAAAGCCAACAGGGCTTTGGCGGCGAAGCCTGCCGCGGCGCCCGCGTGGGGGCTGCCGCTCCAGAGCTTCAGCCGCTTTTGGCGCTGCTGGAATTCCTGCGGGTCGAGCTCCTTCTGTGAGAAGAGCCAGCTGTCGCCGCTGACGGCGAGAAGGTCGTGCAGAGGCGTGTAGTGTAGTGCGAGATAGGTGTTGGCCACAGCGGATCCGGGGAAGAGCCGGCTGATTCGCTCGGTAGAAGCCAAGTTCAGGTCTGCCGAGAGGTCCAGTGTTGCTGGGTTCAGGCGCCGGGGAAGACGGAGTATTTCCGAGGCCAGGAACACGGCGCGGTCTAGGGGAGGTGCTGTGGCGACCCGTTCGGGTGTAAGGTTGACCTCCTCGGACAAAGTCGCGGGTTCCAAATCAGGAGGGGTTGAGGCCATGAGGGCCTCCCATTCTTCAGATGTCTGGGCGTACCAAAGATCCTTGCTCCGTCGGGTTAGGGGGATAGGTGGCGTAGGTATGGTATAGGTATGTATAGGTGGTTGCTCGTGGTATATGGATGTGTGTGTATCTAATACAAAGCAGGCAGCCAGAAGTCTACGGCGAGACTCGGCCTCGATCCATTCGTGCCATCTTTCCTCGCGAGTAGCCGCCGAGGAAGCATAGTTATCCGGGCTTTGGAAATTGGCCACCTGTGAGGAAAGTGAGGTTGAGTACAGGTGCCAACGGTCGATAGGAGAAGACAGTACAAAACTAAAAAGATAATCCTGAAAAAAAGAGCATGTGAGGGAACCAACAGAAAGAGAACTTGGGGGAGAAGGAGAATACTCAGTACTCACTCTAGAATATAATGACTGGAAGGGCTGCGACGGGCGGCACACTGCTTTCCGTCCACGGAACCGGGCATAGAACTCGCAAAGGAGGATCGCTTGCATAACTTGGACGTTCCATTGAGGGAACTGTGTCTTTCAAATTAGTTCTCCTATCTTTTAAAGACGTCAAGGAGCTGTGCGATAACCACCAAGCTGTTGACGAGAAAGGTTTTGGTTTGGGGGTTGAGGGGTTACCGTTTCCCACTTACACGTTTAGCTTCTTGCCAGGCGAACTCATGCAACGTATTACCTCTTATGCGATCCTCCTTGCCTCGGAGGAATTGCGTGCCCACAGCGGCCATGGCACATTGCAACACCTCGTCAGCAGCAGGTTCTAAGCTCCGGCAGTGGACTAGGGGAAAGAGGTTGTCGAAGCGCTTCCAGTAGACGTCGAGATATTCGGGGATGGCACTCCGGATGGGCCGCGATATGGTGATCGCCGTGAGAAAGGCAGCACCCGAATATGGCCCTAGGGTGGCTGCCGACTCCTTCTGGCGACCTAGTATCGACGGCCCGCCCGGTATCGACGGGGCTGCAAGGGTGACTAGATTTTCAGCCGTTTGAGCGGACAGCGATACTGGCGGTGGGGTCGGACTACGAACTGAAGAATAGGGATGAGGGTGCGTGGGGTCGAGGAGAGAGCGCTCGTCTGGGAACGACGTGGGTAGTTCCAGCATCGGATCGTATCGTGGATACGGGTGAGAGGAAGAGAAAGTATTGAAGAACGGTTCCGCGCTCGCCATAGCTTCTATCCCCGGGCTATGGAGGCTCGGTGCGGCGCTGGGCTGGTACATAGGCCAGTCGCTTGTGGCCAATCTTGTTTGGCCATCGGACGGCGTAGAAAAGTTACTATCAGAGGCCGACGATGGCCAGGGAGAGGTTTCGGTGGCGGTGGGGAGTAAACCTGGAACATTGTTGTCAGGTATTGTCAAACTAGGTAAGTGATGCGACAGGCCCTGAGAGCCAATGTAGACAGGAAACGGAGATGACGTGCGTGGTTGGTGGTAATCAATCCTGTATGGAGTACCTGCTATAGGTGAGCCTCCCATGCTTGAGACCGGGTTATTCATCATAGAAAGCTGCTGTTCTGAAGATAGTACATAGTCCAGGTGAGAGGGACCAGTAGACTGAGGCGTGTAGCTACCACGTCGATCAGGATGCTGAGGAGGGGACATTGGGGTCTGTCCACTACCGCTGCCCTGGGTGCCCATTTGCTGGTAAGAGGGCGTGTTCCTTGTGTAGGACGAACCCGACGACATGTCGGGCTGAGTGGGCAACGCCGTATGAGAGCCCGAGCTCTCGCCCATTGACTGATGTGACATATAGCCTATCCCATGAGTTGCATCCTCGAGGGATACTTCAGAGTGCCGGCGGCTCCCGTCAGTTCCCTTGGATGACTTGCCATCTTGGTCACTACAGACCTGTTAGTTTATCTCTTACAGTGAGCTTCAAAAACAAAAACAAAAAAAGACACTTACTGTCGCTGGGAATGGCGCGCAAGAAGGTCTGCCCTATGAAAGGTCTTCTCACAGCCGGGAAATTCACATCGAAACGCAGGGTTTTTATGGCTTAGCTGATGGCGCCTATAAACTCGTCATTAAGTACCCTGATACTGTAAGAAGTGTCACGACGAGACTCCTTACCTAAGGTGCTCCGCTCTAGTGAATGTCTATGGCCTGTGTTAGTAAAGAACTCTTCATAGACGAGAGGGCCAGACCCCGAGGCTTACCTTTGACGGTCGACATATCTCACAGGTGTGGACCGGCATGCCCTTCTTTGCCCTGCTCACACGACCAGTGATCGGGGTCAACTTGATGGGAAGGTTGCCTTCTC
Source organism: Biscogniauxia sp. FL1348 (assembly GCA_022544895.1). Lineage (NCBI taxonomy): Eukaryota > Fungi > Ascomycota > Sordariomycetes > Xylariales > Xylariaceae > Biscogniauxia > Biscogniauxia sp. FL1348. The sequence goes on along the minus strand of JAJNNV010000006.1, from coordinate 232,977 downwards.
CAGGAACGTTTGGCACCGGCCTTGATGGCATATTAGTTCGACCAGACGGTGTCATACTAGAGGATGAGCTCTGGCCAGGGCCTCCATACCGAGTGGGATCCATCGTCGACTCGATAGAATCAGTGCTTCGCCTCCGAGCAGGCGAGGGGCGAGCTGATGGTATTGTTGTGGAAGAAGACGATGCGGTAGCTGTGGGTTTAGTCGAGCGTCCTGAGGGACCGCGTCGTTTTGTTTGAGCTGGTGTTAGTCTATCGTCTAGGACTTGAGGATTCTCATGGCTTGATGTTGGCGGGCGGGAAGGATCGTTACCACCAGAGGCGATGGGTGGGTTAGGTTCTTTAGAGGTTTTTAACACTCCTGGTTTATGCTCATTCACTCGCGGATCATGCTCCTCATCGTCCACGTCCATGATAAATTTAAGACTAGCCATGGCAGCAGAGGACAAAATAAGAACCACACAGCCCTGCTGAAATTACCACTCGATAAATAAAGGACATAAGGTATCATAGGGTAAGACTAGAAACAAGGGTGTGGCTCTGTAAAAGAAGGCTACAGAAATCTCAGCCTTCTAACAGACAAGCAAGTATAGTTGGTTCGGATGAGATGTTTGGATAGTAGTGTCTCCGTCTGCGATGAAACGGGAAAATACCAACAGAGAAGCAAGAAGCGGCAGGCTAAGCGGCATTGCTATATTCAGAATCGGGGCCGAACAAGCGCGGTCAGCACCTTGAAGGATAGCTGGCACATAGAAGAGAGGGTGTGAGCGAGAGAGTGAGGGAGGGAGAGAGGAAATTCTGAAGTCAAGAGCAGACTGTCATGGGCAGGCTGGGACAGGCAAGCCGTCGTCCACTACCATGTACGTACATACATACATACATAACTAGACTATAAGGCACCCCCTGTCAGCTGGGCTGAGATGACAAGGGTCAGGATGAGGTCGCGCGAAAAGAAAAGAGAAAAAAAAACTGCAAGGCACTCCTACCAACGATACCTCATTTTGGGAGCGTGAAAAGTGCCGTACAGGTACACAGCGTCATCGTATGATTTACATAGAGGAACCTGTAGCCTCTACGGAGAGACACCTAGCTTTTCCCTCGTGGGGAGACAAGGGGAAGCAACCCTTTCGTCAAGACATGTCGATGCCGTCGTTGGTGGGTGGTCAGGGACTCCACAATCGTTTCCTAGAACGGCTCTTGGGTAACTTCACAGACACACCAAGGCGAATCGTCCCGCACCCGGTAGACTGGGTCGTGCTAAGAATACCATAATTAGAACCCTAAAACACACCGGGGACCATGTGGACTGGCACGCAGCCACTGCAGAAGGGTGGTAGTAGTGGTGGTCCAGGAAAAGACGGCAATACTTTTCTTGTCAGGAAAATAAGTGCTCATTGCGATGAGCGGTCCGTAGGTAGACGACCTACACACTCTTCTCTGACCTGAGCGAGCAATCTCATCATTGTACAATAGGTAGTGTATTTCATGATCTCTAGATATGCTACAGCTTATGATGTGGTGGACCTCGCCAGGCTTCTCACTGGAGAAGACAGAGAGGGGAGCGAAAGAGACGGAGCAGAGATGAAGATGGATAGAGACAACAACAGGTCGAGCGGGCTGATTAGATCCACTGCCCTGCTAAGTAGCAGCAGCAGGCAAGCGAATTGCCAATCTGACAGGCAGCTGAGGCGCAGCTAGCGTCGAATGCATGCAGCTCGAAAGCCCCCCCTTGTGCAGTGTAGCCATGAAGGAGGGCTAGGTAGGTAATGTACAAGGGCAGCACCGCCAGCTGAGGTTCACCGGCAGGTATGCAGCAGGATCATCTCACACAACAGCCTCCTCGACAGGTCCCACCGGTTTCTGAGCGCCCCGTTGCTTAACTCGGAAGACCAAGACAGCGAGGGCATCTCGCCGGGCGATCCGGCTCGCGGTGATATGCAGTTCCGTAAAACGAAAATACCAGCAAGCCATACGCCATCTCACAGGAAGGATTTCTGATCATAGAAGCAATGGAAGCCTGCACAGAAGCGCCCGGAGACGAACATGGGGAAGAAGGGTACTCTAATACCATGTAGGTAGAAAGCAAGACAGACTCAATGGTTGCCGTCCTCCGCAAACGAAAGGGAGATCTCCTGACGGTTAGGTCAGGCAGAAGAATACCAAGTAGAGTGTCGTATGATACGAAATACCTACCTACCTTAGCATCTCTAGCCTTACAGAGAGAGCACTTGCAACCGATGGGGGTAGAAGTTCCCGGCCCGGTCCCTCTTTGGTAAGTACTGTACCATAGAGGGGGAGGGGGGGGGACGGATAGATAACCTAGCGAGCCCGCAAGTCAGGAACGCTTCATGCCGTCCTGGCTCTTCGCCGGCTCAGTTTGCCAGATGGACTTGGTCCAACTTCTTTCTCCATGTTTCAGAGTAGGTAAACAGCATACGGTCCGCCGTGCGACCCAGGGGTAACATAGGTAGGTACATAGGTTGGGTGGGCTGGCTAGGTAGTTGAGAATCCTTCAGGCCAGAATACGGGGCCTTGCACACAGGTCTGCGCACTATTGGTGTATTTTGGCTCCTGCACGCCCTATGATGGAGGGGGCTGTCTCTTGGCAATGCTGTACCAGGGTCGAGAGATATCGTGAAGGAGTGGCTTAGCACGTTCTTCATTGGTCACAAGTTATCAAACAGTAACCATTTTCCTTGGAGTGATCCTATTTTTATACCAGACGAACGTCATGGTAACGCCTAGGTACGTAGAGCGAGTGAGACACAACTTGGGATCATCTAGATGGCCGATCTTGATTGAATTGCCAAAGTCCATGAGCAGTTCATGTAGAAGAAGGGGAAAAAACCCTCCCCGAACGGAGCGAAAGATCGACAAAGCTTGGTATTTCGTTTCAATCCCATTTCCCCGTTGCTTTTATTTGTGGTTCAAAGCGAAAGAAAGAAAACAATTACCATGTGGCGGCCGTTCTAACGCCCTCGGCAGTCTATCCGAAGAGGGGATAAGGATGGGGAAGACTACCTAGAGGCCACGCTTTGGGGGCCGAAAAGGGGGCATATTTGCCGGCAGGATAATCGTGGGTGGCATGCATGGAATTATTATTTTTTTTTGAAGAAACCTCCTTGGTTCCTTTTCCCCTGGCAGTTCGCTCCAAGTGACTAGGTTAGTTAGATTATCATGTAAGCTAGGTTAGGTACTGGTATCAGGAACTCGATCCTTTAGATTTCCGACCGGTATATTTCCGTACATCAATAGATCGTAGAATCTCCGTCCAAGTCGGGTCTAATCGTAACAGATCACCCTCCCCCCCTCCCCCGTCCCCTGAACTTCCGAGAATTCCTTCATACCTACTACAAGCAGGGTCTTCCCATGTCAGTCATCAGATCGATGAGATAGTATTCGTCATATCGACTTGTCAACCAGGCTTCGCAAGTCTTCTCTAGATATAATAATAGAGCGGTAATGTTCTGAGGTAAGTTTGATGGGAAACTCCCAGACTATGATTAGATATGTATGATCTTGCGCACCTATCCATATTGCTGACCGCAGCATGCTCCTATAGTCAGCGCGTAATTTTTATTTATAGTCTGGGTATTTCTCTTCCCGCGACTTACCCGCAAAACCCGCGCTCTTAGATCGCATCACGCTATACCCTCTCTGTATCGGTCACCTCCCTTCTCTGCCCTCTATTGGGCATCTGTTTTTGGGCACACCCAGAGGACAGCCACGCGGATGGAAACACTAACGACGAAAGTGGCTCACCTCCCCTCCCTGAACGCAACGTGTGGGTGTGACGGTAAGGTGTGTTGGTTACCTTTACCCCCCTCTGTATGTAACCAAAACAACACCTCACCTCACCTCTGGCGCTTAATCTCACACAACCGCGAGGTTCTCTTGTTATTATTCATCACGCGGCTCTTCGGCTGCATCACGAATCACCACGAACCGTAGGTAGATCGATCTTCACTGCGCCGCCTTTCGGTCCCGCCCCCACGGTTCAAGATTCAAGATTCGGGGTTATAGTCCCGGGCCAAGTCGTTTCCGCTCCCGTCTTGCATGTTTCCTCAGACTGCTCCCGCCAGGCTGCGGAGACGATGATGCGCCGAGGTAGGTACATTACTCTGTGTGTTAGCTAGTTCAACTTCTGTACCTCAAATACATTCCATCTCGTCCAAAGTCCATCTATGCAAACTCCGCCTCTCTCTCTGAATAGCGATGCACAGCGCATAACGTGCATATCTGCCTTTCTTATCGACCTTCCTTTTCGGTCCGAACCTCGTCTATGCAAGTTCCTTTTCTAAGATAAGTTACTATAATCGCGGCAGTGTTCCGAAAAAGCTAACCTCGTCAACCGCACAGAGCGCTTGTGTAACCTAAAAGTCCTGCCTCTGATGGGCTGCACCTCACCTCACCTCTCATGAAGCTATTTCTAGTTCATGTGATGTTTATTTTGGCTATGTGGTTTCGTTTCTTTTATGGCGTGGCAATGCTAGATCACGATTTCCAGCTGTTACACACGCCATCGGTCCCGGAGAAGTGAGAGAATATGTGAGAGAAGGACTACGCAAAGGACCGCGCCCGGCTACTCGATTCACTCCGGGGTAAGTCTTCGCAAGGTATTTGCCCTTCTCGAAGACGTTTAAGCGAGGCACACCTCGTGAGAACATACTACAATCCGGGACCCCAATAGCCAAATCTAGGTTTCAGGGGCTTGTACGGGACTAGCTCGCGGTACGGATGCTCCAAGATTAACGCCCGTTATAGCCCCTGTGCCTATTCGTGTGAGACCAGTCGATGAACGGGAAGTTAGTTGACTAAGGGATACCCAGTGGCATATCCCATATAGAATCATACGATGAGGGTGTTGTCGTAGGGGAAAGTCCAGGAATATCACTGAGTAGAGCCTCTTGGTCTTAGGCTTCATGGGGGCGCAAGAAGGCATAAGGCCAAACCGAAGCTTCGTAAGTAGTACTCGTGCTTTCTAAAGTTTCTCATCATCGTTCCTAGCTAATACAGTATAAGTAGGCTTCGAGATGTAACCCTGTATCGTTTACTTGAGAAGCGCCTATGAGGACGGTCGGTTACTACTACCGTAGACACCTTGTGTCTAACTCGGTCCCGTATCTTTATTGTAACACATACATACCTACATGTATAAATATATTCAAGTACCTATATATGGGGCTGATTTGGGTCATATAGCTGATGTTGATGTTTCCAATATAGAGCTTACCATCGATCCAAATATCAGAGAAGATCCGCAGGACTGCTATGATATACTGACCCTAGAGTGTCATGCCCTAGTCACTGCCGTCAGTACTCGGCAGATAGTATACGGGCCCACCCGCAGAAAGGGGGAGTGTGGAGGCCAGACGCCGAGTATCAACAGGCACATCCATCCTCTGGCTGTGTCCATCTGCCCCTTCATCCGCGGAAATCTATGTCTAGCTAGCCGCGTAGTTGGCTGGCACCTGCATATATCAGAAACAAGACAAGCGACGAGCGTCTATCGTGCAACATAAAGGGGTAGCATATATGACGGTGGCAATATGTGACAGCCCCCAAGGCTAACTACCATCACCTCACCTTGTTTCGGGCAGGCTTATGGATAGTCACGGAGTTGGGCACCAAAGTCTGCCTTTACATTCGAGCAGACGCCCGTGTCTAAACACAGAACACGCTCCCCGGCTAGTTCTAGGAAGAAAGCAAAGTAAAGGAGATGAGTTGCTCCTGCAGAAGACAACTATTCTTAGAACCCAAGAGCCAGTATGTGTCTCGAGTGCACTACCAGACTTATCCATCTGAAGGACAACGTACCCTCTTGGCTACCTATGCCATTGTACCTGATCCCAGGGGACCTCCCATATGACTATGCCAGGCTGTCTACTACATTCTTCCTGTTACCTTCGTTCCACAAAGCCAAAGTTCATAAAAAAGACGTAGCACTATAAGGGACACGAATATACGATCTACTACTAGTGTAACCCGTCTACAACTCACTGTTATGCCGGCCTCGATGCCACCAGACTAACGTGCTCGTATCAGACTTATTAGAGTCACGCCCCACCCCGAAAGGATGATATAGCAGCGGCTAAGGGGGAGGAATCAGGAGGCAAACCAAGGCTAAGTAACTGCCAAAAAGTTACCGTCACGGTGGCAATTTAGCCCCTATTGTTCATCGCGAGGGAGGTGCCCGCAATAAAGACATGATAAGCGGTCACTTGGTAGACATATAAGTTCACCTGGGCTAGAGAGAGGGCTGAGATACGACTGTTTCAGATATCTCGACACCCCCCTAACAATTGCCCATACTGCGATCCCTTCTCTCCCCTGCCCTATGTTCTGTAGTGGGATATCCACCATCCATCCATCCACCATCCATCTTCAGCAACCGGCTCCCGCGTAATCAAGTGCAAGAAAGTTATACGCCAGCGCGTCCATACGACGCCCACCACACATCTACCTCGAAAATAGAAAATTTCTCATTACCATTTCCTTCTTACCTTACGAACCCGTTTAACTCCAGCATACTATGCTACCCCAGCCTCGTATCCCCTCCTCCTCCCCTCCCCCCTTTTCTTCAACACAAAAACCAAATCCCGAAGGTTAGGTAAGCAACTGGAACACGGCAGGCTTAGTTCGCCCTACCTACCTACCTACCTACCTACCTACCTACACGCACACGCATGACCACGAAAGCAGGTAGCAGGTAACACGACCTAACCTAGGACCAGACATACCTAACCTAGGTTAAACTCCCCCCATCAACACAGCTCTGAACCCCCCCACCATCCAAAGCCCGCCATGCCAGCGACTCCGATATCATCCCAATTTGCACTATTCGCAGGAACATCGATGTTCACACCTAGAACTAGGGTAGCCTACTCTGTAGGTAGGTAGGTTAGGTAGGGTGGGCAGCAGGTGGACCTGAGTGCTCTGCTACTAAACCTAGAAACAATCAATACGAGTGTCTGGTATATTTGATCAATCATATATAGTCGAGGCAAACCAATTAGCCTCGAGTTTCTTATACACATTATATATCTAAACCCATCCCGCGCAACCCCTCCCCCCTTCCCCCCCCCTTCGCGCGCAGTAAAACAACCCAAGGCTCCCATAAACCCAAGGAGACAGAGGACTAACCTAGGTTAAATAGTTACTTGTTCACCTAGCTTTCTATATAGTGGTACCATCTCGCCACCTACTACATCACACACACTCACACACACATATATATATATAAATATCAAAAGTACCGTATTCATACTACCTATACCCACTTAGGTAGACCGCGGCGTGATGCTAGGTAATGGACCACACACGAGAGAGAGAGAGAGAGAGGACCGTCAAGGTATAGACAAGAAGCTTCATGAGGCAACAACCGCCCAAGCTCCTGACCACTTTTTAAACCGCTAGACGCCCGTAGTTGACAAAGTATGCAGAATTGTTTTATGTAAGGGGCTTGCCGCTCCCTCGCCCCCTTAGCCCCTTCCAACCCATCCCATATTATCTAATAGGTACCTAGCCCCTATTTCGCCTATTTACTTCCCATTCCCTTTACTCAACCACTTTCACTCCCCTCGATTCTAAGTTACCTGTTCCATTGCTACATAACCTGGAGCCAACCTCCCAGGTCTGTATAATGCAGAAAAAAAATAGCCCTCCTCCCCCCCCGTAGATAGGTAATCAGCAAGTTCTACTTAGACATCAAACCTCCCCTTCCCCTTCTATACTTACACACTACGCCTACAACACCGTTAATCACACAACATTCATCACTCAATTCAACTCTCACCCGTCTTTCTCACTTACAGGCTCCCAACCATATTCAAGAGGGAACGCCAACGACACTGGCTGGGTGGGTCAGGATTTCATACAATTGATACAGATACTAATCTCTCTCTCCCGTCTTCATCTTCGATATTCAATCGAAGCACCAAGCCGTAAGGTAATAAAGAAAAATGTAAAAAAGAAAAGAAAAGGTCAGACCTCCTCGTCAGCAGAAAAGGGGAGAGGGAAGGCACAATAAAAAAGAGATTCTACAACAACGCCATTTCCTTGATAGAGCACATTTTTTCTTTCTCTCTTCTTTATGTATGCCTTTTTTTAAACGTGCCAGCCCCCAACCTAAAAAAAAACTTAGTCTTCGTAACCCGATTACTCTGTATCCTCTTCATCTTCAAGGTCTGTGGATAGACTTGTTATATTAGTGTCAGCATTGATTCCTCCCTCGCTGTAGACACTAAGGCGTGTCAACGGTCTCAGGAGCTAACTAGTCGACGCGACTACCCGCCCAGGTTCATTCGTTTTCGTGTCGCTCTCCTCCGAATCATCATCACTTGCTGGCCGGCTATCCTGGACGTTCCGTCGACTCTTGGTCATCTATGCGCTAGTTAGTGACATGTTGAGGGTATTTTACAACCTAAGCAAGAGTGGGTAGCTTACCCAAGACCTTACGCCACCAATCAAACCAAGCGTGTAGCCAGTAATAAAATCGTTAGGAGCCGGGGCTCTCTCGGTGGCCGTAGGCGTTGTGGGTGACTTGGCAGCAGCACTCATGATAGTACTTTCGCGTAGGCTCATCTCACCGTTCGCACCGGGAGAGGTGGGTAGGATAAAGCGGCCTCCCGGAGCGGGGCTCTGCGGGCGGCTCGCAGGCCAGTACTGGCGCAACTCGCGGCTAAGCTCCTGTCCCGTGGTAGTCCAATTCGCCCGGATGTTATCCCGCAGGTCCTGTACATGACGCTTGAGGTCGAGCTCGTTCTTCTTCAGCCAGCTGACATTGAGCTCTTGACGTGAAGTGCCACGTTTAAGCTGGCGTGCGATGTACTTTTCGTAGTCGCGGACGATCCTTGTGTCTGTGTTAGTGGGGTTGCAACTGACTGCACAGGCGAAGAGAAGGAGGAGAGAGAGGGAGGAGGGGAAAGAGGGGCAAGGGGGGAAAGGAGGGGGAAGAGGGGGGGGGAACGTGGTTGCAGTCATGTCAACTTACTTGGTAATAATGCCCGTTGTGCTCACACCTTCGGTCCGCTGGGTGACGAGGAACTTGCCTTCTCTCTTTATCGGGGCGTAGATGTCGTCACCCTCAGCAGCGCCGTAGGGGATGTCGTCGTGGGCGACATAGTCGATCTGGTGCTTGTCGAGGAACTCGGGGGTGACGATCCAAGGACAGTTCTCAACAACCTCGTCGACCCACTTGCAATGTCTCACCGTCTCGGCACGCTCTCTGCCCGACAGCACAGTAAGGCCCTTGCGCTTGTGGGTTTCCTCGTCGCCCGTCACGCCCACCAGCAAGTAGACATTGTCGAACGCCTTCTTTGCCTGCTCCAGCTGGCGCATGTGTCTGTTAGAAAGGGGATTAGCGTCGTGCGTTGTCAAAGAGATGCAGTGCAGTCAGTCGGTCCATGCATACCCGAGGTGGAATAGGTCAAAAACCCCGTCCGCGTAGACTCTTATGGTACGACCGGTGGGGGGCGGGTTCGTCTTGTACCCCACCGGGTGTATGAGGCCCGAAGGCGGCGGCGGCATGGCGGCCTGTCGCTTCTTCTCGTCGTCCAGCTGCATCGAGGCGTCCTTGAAGAGCACGGGTTTCCTGCTCTTCCTGGCCACGCGATCGGCAATATCGATGCTGGCTTCGGTGGTGTCGCTGGGCTCGCCGGGGTCGAGAGTATGGTCTGTGGTCTCGAGGACAGAGGTGCGTTCGGAATTGGCACGCTGGCGCTTGGCAGGGTTCGAACTGGTGGTGGTGGACTCGGACTTGCGATGGGTGAGTTTTCCAGTCTCGGGAGCAGTGGTGTCGCCTTCTTCGCCGGAAGCGTCTCTGGAGGAGGGTTGGAGGAGAGGGTTGTCGTCCATGGCGGCAGAATTTGAAGCAGCGGTGCGTTTCCGCTTACCGGTATGCGAGGAGCTCGAGGGAGAAGACATTGGAGAGGTCAGGTGGTATGGAATTTGGGTGTTTGAGTTGTCGTTCCTGCTGCTGAGGTCTCTTTGGGAGGGGAAGAAGGGGGGGTGCGGTGGTGATGGTGGCCGGTAGTGGTGTTGGTGGTGGTGGTTGTTGCGCAAGGGCGGGCGGGATTCAAACAAGGCAATAGACAGATGATACCGACGACACACAGCAAACGGAGGTAGTGGTTTGTCAAGTTTTGTCAAGTTTATGGATTCTTTCCCTGAATACTAACAGCGCGTTTGACGGAAAGCTGCATTGGAGGATCTCGAAGGTCGAGGGAAGGGATAGAGTGGGGAGGGGAGGAGACAAGAGAGTGTGAAAGTAAGAGAAAGTCTAAGGCCAGTCGTGATGCAGGAGATGGGTAGGTACTTGTCGGTCGGTCAATGACGTTTAACGCGAGAGCTGACCGAGCCAATAGCTTGAAGGCTAGGTACCTAGGTAGGCAAGTGGAAGGTAGGTATGTAGGTAGTAAGGTAAGTTAAGGTAGGTACAGTAGGGTAGTTTGTAAGTTCCAATTGTAAGTAGGTATGTAGCTGGCCAAAGACTTGGAAAGTGTATGTGTCTGGTCTGGTCAGGTGTTGGTTTGTGCTGTGCTGTGCTATGCTGAGCTGAGCTCAGATAAATGGTGAAGTAGGTAACTCCTTGTAACAAATCAATCAAGATGGATTTGCTTTACGATAACTCGAGATATATAAAAAAAATTAGGAAATAAGATCAGTAACAACCCCTCCCCCAAAACATCTAAGGTTAGGTATATTAGTCTATCGAATGACCTGATTATAAAGAATAGGTTCGAGAGGGACACCAGCGGAGAGAGGGGACAGAGATGTATGTGGTTCAATTGAATTGATGAGAAAAGAAGGAATGAAGAAAAAAGGGTTTATTTAATTAACCATCTAGGGAGAGCCCCTTTAGTTTGGTTCCAATGGGATTCTCTCTTAGCCGATCTCTTAAAACGGTATAAAACAGAACTGGACACTTCTATCGTTTATGCGGTGTTTTTTCTCTTCTTTTTCTTCCCGTCTTTTCCTTTAGTTTTACAGTGTACCTACCTATGAAGAGAAAAAAAAAGGGGGCTAAAACAAAAAACGGTTGGGGTAAAAAAAAAAGATCTCCCAAAGGTGGAAGTACCTTCTACTCCTTAGAAGGGAAAACCCACATAGTGCCTATCTGCATAAGAGGTGAGAATGGAAGAGGTGGAAGACCGGAGAAGAAAGTCCAGGAAAAAAAAAGGAAAAGAAAAAAGAGGAGGACTTATGCCAAGTCTTTTTGTTCCATGATGATCCAATTTCCAAAAAATACCACCATGTTCCCAAAAATTAGGAACTAACCATCTAATCCTCCTGCATATTCTCGTTACTCTAGACTTACAGGTCAGGAAAATACTAACCTTAGATTAGTACCTACCTACCTACCTACCTACCTACCAGACATACCTATTTGATGTACATAACACGTAGGCCTTATAGTTATACTAGTACATACCTTATCTACATAGTAAGTAGGCAGTTAGTATGTTGTACCTGGAGAACTAAAGTGAGGTGTACAAGTGGACAAAATAGTGTACATAAATAGTGTAGGCATAGTGGCATCATATCCACATACAAGGCCATCCATCCATGCATAGAGCAAAGTAGTGTAAAAAAGAAAAGAAAAAAAAAGGTGTGGCTTGTTTCCCTACTACTTCTTACATGGATGTAGTATGTAGCACCATTTACCTAAACTAGGTACATAGGGCAGCCTATGATTGTTACCTACTTACCTACAACTGAGTCGTACATCAAATAATAGTTAGAAGTAGTAACATTTTATGATAGACTCCCGTCGGTTTGCTCGATAGATCATAAAGTACCTACCTAGGCTGGTACTATATTAACCAAATTCACAAATCCAGTTCTATAACACGCATAACCTAACCTAGATATTGAGGTGATTAAAGAAAAAAGTATGCTGCCGACTCTAGCACCCGCATCCGCCCCCATCAACTCTTAACGAAAAGCCCGCAGGCTTGTTACCTAACCTAGCTACGTGCTGTCATTACATTACACACCACGCATCGCGTTGTTTGTATCCCAGACTAAGGTTCACAGAGACTCATTCATGTCCCATGTGAGTCGCATAACCAGAATCAAAAGACGGGAAAGAGAAGGCGGAAGAGGGGGAGGTGTGTGTGTTGGGTAATCCTATTTCCCCATATCGCGAAGGCCTCAATGTGCACAAGACCTAGGTTATATAGAATACCTAGGTGTTTAGATAGGTACATAGGTAAGTAGGTAGGTAACCTGGGTTATTACACCCAATTTATGTATGTATATATGTATGTGTGTATACTATCAATATATGTCGGTATACCTTATGTATGTATTCTCCATCCATTCCCAGCCTTTAGGTGAGTAGGTAAGGTAGGTATGTACGTGTAGGGCAAGTAATGAGGTTATGTAGTTCCCTAGATGAGGCAAGAAAAAAAAAGAATCCATACAACTCCATAGGGCCTCTTATCACCAACTTCTACCTGTCTTTAGTGTAGATTTTCTGGGTTTAAATCTCGTCTTGGAACAAGAAAATGGGGGAGGGGGGGAAGGTTAATAGAATTGGTTCTTATGACAAGTAAAGCCATGCTTCCCCTTTCCCTCGGTTCTTCCCCCTACTAAAAAAAAAACCCAAAAAGTATAATTCCCTCATCACCATCATAACCTTACGCCCTTTCCTTTTCACTTTCTTCTTCTTCTTCCTTCCTTCCTTATCTGGGCGTGGTAGAAAGGAGGCGACAAACCCAAATAAGAGGTCCCCGATTCCTCTCGAGTCTTCCCTTCCTCGAAATCAAATACGCCAATCAATCAATTCCAACCAGAAACCTGCCCCGGTAGCGAAGGTGGAAGAGGTGATGAAAAACATTATAAGCACTTCACCTCACTCACTTTCCACGTATGAAAAAAAAAATCAAGCCCGACTTGTAGTGTTGGTACATTGGGGGCAATTTGGGGGGGGGGGGGGGGGGTATCATCTTTTTTTTCTTTTCTTTTTCTCCCTTTTCACATCCTCGTCTCCTTCATCTCCAGCGCTGAGAACTTCCCTCCTAGCCACTCTCTTTCGCTGCGGCGACAACGGTGATCATCCAACCCACCTGCACCTGCAGCAATCCTAGACGAGGCGCACGGCGCGCTGCTGGCGCGTGTGTCGGCCGCAGCGGTGGGGGTGCTTGGGCGAGGAGCGGAAGCAGAAGGCCTTGGCCTGGGGGGGCGCCGCGCGGCCGAACTTCTGCGTCACCTCGCAGTACTCGCGCCCCTCGCCCATCCACTCGCGTATGTGCTTGTGGAGCTCGCAGCGCTGCGTCCGGCACTTGCGGCAGTACACCTGCCCCCGCGGCGACAGCATCGCGAGCGAGTTCTGCTTGCTGTTGCTGCTGTTGCTGCTGTTATCACCGCCGGTCGCCAGGAACGGCCCCGCGTTCCGCCACACCCACTCCATGTCGTTGGGCCCCTCGCGCCGCGCCGCCAGCGACACGGGCTCCCCCGGGTACATCCGCCGGTAGATGGCGTAGAAGTGCTTGCTCGTGAGCGCCAGGCACGTGCCGTCGATCGGGTCCAGGAAGTCGAAGAGGGCGTAGTGGAGCTCCGGCGGGAGCAGCGGGAGCGTGAGCGTCGTCCCGGGCTGGTGCGTCAACGGCACCGGCTCCACGTCCATGAGAGAGTAGGACCTCTTCGGCGAGCCCATCGGCAGCCGCAGGGTCGCGACATGGCCTTTCCACGAAGAATACGGAGATGCGGGAGAGGGATGTCTAGGCGACACCGGGCTCGACGCAATCGCCGCCGCCGCCTGGTGTGGCGCCTGCAAGTACGATTGTGCTGCCGTCGCTGTTGTCGCGGTCTCGGATGCCTCGTTAGGGGTACCACCCGCCGAAGGCGTCACCAGACGCCGTTGCGCCTGCTGCGCAAGTGAGCCGGGAGACGCCGGCAGCTGGTAATCGGTCGAAGTGAAGGCACGTCGGGGTCCACGGGAGGAGCCATTCTTGACGAAATTGCCTTCCTTGGTGGGAGGGGGGGTAGTGGTGGTGGTAGAGGCATAATCCGCCTGCTCCTCCTGAATCGGGCCTATGCCCGTGTTCATGAATCTGCTCGTCATTTCCATCATGTCGGCTGAATTTGGCATGTTCGGCCCCAGTGAAGGGGATCGGAGGACTTCAACCATTTTGACCCGTTGACGATCAGCAGGCCCGCTACTCTTTTTTTTTCGCTCTGCTTTCCTTTTTTCGGTCTTAGTTTAGTCGGTGGAGGCTGGCACACACAGGAGACGTGGGTGTGCGACCGCCTTTTTCGCTTTATTGTGTGGGTAGGTATAGGTTTTTGTAAGAAGCAAGGGGCGTGAATCCGAATTAGTAATGACCCGCGAGCTCCAGAGTCGGGGCCAAATCCCGAATCAGAGAGTGGTTTTAAGAGGAGGCTGCTACTGTCGCAGTGAATACTAGTGGCGGTAGTTCGTGACAGTGGTGTTGGTCACAGCGGTAAAGGCTCGGATCGGTTTTCTACGTTGTACGGCCGAGCGCGAGGTTCGTGATGAGATTGATGAGTTGGCGTGAGTGTTTTTGTTATACTTAAGTCCGATGGACTGGGCGTTTTGGTCTTCGCTGGTTGACGACAGAGGACGTCTTGGGTAGGTCTCTAGACACTTGCCACAGCCTGGGCACGGGCGAGCGCCCGGCAAGTCTTTAAACGGCATCTTTATGTATCTGTTCCGTCAAAGAAGACTCGGCATGGGCCACTTTCACACTAAGCAACGCTACGACATCTGTTCATTGTGGGTACGGTCCACTTCTACCAGCTTAGTCGCAGGCGGGCGAGCTCGTCTGGAGACCTATCGTGACAGTCGGGTGGTGAGAGGTGGAGTATGGTGTGACTAAGGCCAAGTAGCGTCGCTCCCGACCGGGGGGACCTCAGTCGGAGGCAGGCAAGGTCAGAACGGACGCTTCCAGCTATGATTTCATGTCGTGGGGGGACTGGCTCGAATCGACCTAGGGCGTTCCAGAAGGCTGTCTAGAGGCATCAGGAGACTTGGCAAGCTTCACTGCCTCCAAGCAAATCCCTTCTCTCGACCCGGTTATTTTCGTCGATGGCAACGCCGAAGACCCGCTCCTGGGGGTTTGCGCGATAACGGACAGTGCGGAGAGCTGCTGCTGACGAGCTGGCGCCTCGTCGAAACCTGGGGAACAGAGACTTACACTAGGTAGAACTACCTACACACATACCTACACTATACTAGGTAGGTATTCCCACCTTCACAATCTGGGGAAGCATAGGAGCACGGGACATGGGAGCATGGGAAAGCATGACGAGCTACATACGTAGGTATGTCGTCCTTCATCTATACTAGGTACTATTACCTACTCTTCTACTAGGTAGCAGAAGAAGCTATATCCTCGCTTCTCGAACACTAAGGATATAAAGATTAGTTGACGTTAAGGACGTTGATGATGATAATGATGCTATAACACATCATCATCATATAATGTTCTAGCGGATGAATGATGAACCGGCTAATCTAGAGTGGTCTGTCTCTTCTTTCCTGCCTATCCAGTCTGTCTAAGGCCTGTCTATCCATGTCTTGGCGGTGGGCTTGTCCGCGGCCATGATCTAATAATAATAAGAATGTCAAGCAGTAGTACTACATATACGGAAACAACCTTAATCCCCATCATGATACTCGAGCAGCCTAATAGGTATAGAGTTGCCGTTATTTGTCAAGGTAACCGGGATGCCAAAAGTCACGGTGTGTTTCCTAAGGATAACGGTGATCCACCCAAACTAAACCCAATATCGCTAGCAAATTATAGTACTCCACACGAGGTACATACCTCACAGAAATTGATGTACTGAAGTTGTTTAAAGCTACATGTATTGCGTCGCGTAAAGGAAACATACTTACAACGTAAGAAAAAAAAAAGGCCTGGGGGGGGGGGGGGGGGGGGGGGTTATCGGAGGCCGGAGAAGTTATTCCGGGACAGCGCTTAATTAGATGTTTTTTTATCGCGTTTTTTCGCTGAATTAAAGAGATTAAAATCGATTTACTTACTAAACATTATTTGAAGTGATTTGCGATGTGTGGTTTTTACTGACTAGTATGCTGAGACAAAATAGGTACATTTATTTCTATAGGTTATGTACTCGACGCGGAGTACTAAGGCTGGCTAACGATATGGGGTTTAGTTTAGGTGGATCACCGTTATCCTTAGGAAACACACCGTGACTTTTGGCATTCCGAAGGTAACACTCACTAGCTGGATACATATTCACTACTATATACTAGAGTATCTGACGTTAAACCTGGGGGAGGGGAGTGAACATGATGGTTGACGATGTGAAAGCCGGTAGGTAGATGCTTTAACGATCTCCGTGGAATGTGATGAAACCGACACTGTCTCCAACCAGGCCAGCTGATGGTTAAAAAAAAAAGAAGTAAAAGTAAAAGAAAAAGAAAAAAAAAAAGAACAGAAAGGGTTTAAACTGCCAGGCAATACATAATATTAAACCCCAAAACAGAAGTTGACTGACTCTCCGTTCTGTCCAATTAACCTGCCGTCAGCCGTATCTAGCAGAGGGCCATTTGTGACCAGTCGTCAATACTACACTGTCAGATCTCCTCCTCCCCCTTTCCTGAAGACGGAATTCCGAGTCAGCTCTCTCCCGTCAGCCATTCATTCCATGTGCATCCAATCCGGATATCCCACTCCGACCTTTGCTAGTAACGTGAATAAGGGGGTGGTCATGAAATCTTTTTTTTCTTTTCTACCTTCCTCCTCTTTCTTCTTCTTCTTCTCCTTTTTCACTGGAAGCGGGCAAACGGGCTAAGCTGCACGCTCGGCCGCTTTTTTTTCCTTCTTCTTTTCGCTTCTTTTCTTTTCTTTTCTTTTTGAGGTCCCTCCCCCTCCCAGAGAATCAGCCCATGCATTATGAGATTTAGTGCACTAACGGAGAGGTTACAGGCTATCAGACAAAACGGCGGGGACTAGAGTAGTTAGAGTGTATTTAAGTAGTTGTGCTAGCCTGACAAGCAGAGATCCCCCTCCCCCCTCCACCCTCCACCCTCCCCACAAACCTGGAGTTTTCCAGCAGTGACGATGCGAACTCCTGAAAACCAAGGTAGGGGAGGGGGGGGGATATTGAGGGGAGAGGATGAGGGGGAAACGATATCATTGTGGGGTAATTAGGTAGTCTGACGGTGCTTTGTTTTCATAGTGGCGAAATTCAGTACATAGGTAGTTACATAGGTACATACCAAGATGAACTGAGTCGTGTTGGTTTTCCCTGCTGTTGGCAGCCAGCTGAACTGCCTGTCTTTATTAGGTAGGGGGGCCAAAAGACAAGTCAAGTCGGTCTCCCCGCCGATCTAGGTAGGTAGGTAGGAGATCGTCAATTCCGTACATACATACATAGGTAGGCAGGCTTAGGTATTAGGTACACTATAAGCGCCTCGATGATTTACCTAGTTCACCAATAAGGGGGGGAGAGGGGGCAAGCAGGTAAGTCTTAAGGACCCTGAATCAATCCTATCTAAACCTAGATAGATAGATATACATTGCCTGCTGGCATGCTCATCCAACAGCTCCAGGTTACGATAAACAGATCTGGTGGCAGATCATCTAATGTATCAAGGTGGGATTTTGGCATCACCATCTCGTCTGCATCCCCACCCCACCCCCCCTTTCTTCCTGTTTTCAGCAAACGAGCATACTACACACACACACATTCTCTCTCACTCCGTCTCTCCCCGAGCTGACGAGGGGAGGGGTGGTGCTCCTGCTGAGTACCGCCGAGGGGGACCGCGGGCTCTCTTTGTTATGTACACTAGAATGTGACGTAGGATCTATTTGATGTAGGCACCTACACTAGGTAGGCTACTTATTATCGTTACTAGAAGCAAAAAAAAAAAAAAAAGACCGCCAACTGGATTATGCAATGTGACCTACCCACCTAAGTAGGATATGTAGGTAAGGCTGAGCAGACAGACCAGACCAAAGATGGGGGAGAGAGAGAAGGATGTCGGCGTTTAGCATCTTGGTTGGCCGGGGGGACGTAAGTACCTAGGCCAAAACTGGTCGCGTGGCTATACCTACTACCTACCTAGGTACGTATGTGCAACACGTCTCTCGGAGCTGGCCGCACTGCGGAGGGAGGGGAGCTGTCCACCAACATGATGATCGGAGCTATCCCCCAGGTATCTCCCTCCCCCTTCCCCCTCTTCCCCTTCCATTCTTTTTTTATTATGTGCAACGGCCGGGTACGTTAAACGGCATGCGGAGAGTGCGGAGAGACGCGTGTCGGTTATATTTTTTAAGGGATAGGTAAAGACGGGGATCATCGTTGACGTCCCCGGGTCTCGGAGACGGATACGAGCTCGAAAATGTCAAAAGTGGCTACAGTCAGCCGTGATAACTAGATACGGAAACATTGAGCTCGTCTATCAAGCTAACCTTAGGTTAGTAGCTTAGCTAAGTAGGTATATTGGGGTAACATGATTAGGAGGGGAATTAATTCAAGTATACATGGCCGGTTTCGTCGACATATACATTTGATACCACAGCTAGATAAACGGGAGCTCGGTATGGTTAGACATCATACCGATTTGCGATGCATATTCACATGCTTTCGGGGTTACCACGTATAGGTGGTCCTTGTAACAACGATACAGACCCCCGTAACTAACTACACTCAACTCATGGTGTTTCACAAGACCTTTCAATGTCTCTATTGATATTGAACCGTGTCAATCGTCAATCTCTCCCATATCCCAGCCCTGACCAGGTAGGTACTTACAGTGGGGGGACAAAAGTGTCGAAAAAACCCACTTTCACACTAAAACTCACCTACTTTACGGTAATAAATCTCCACATTTTTATATTACATTAAATTAATAAAAATTAAATTAAAATTAAATAATAATAAAAGTATAAAATAATAATTTAAATTATATTTAAACTTAATAAATTAAAATTTAAAAATATTAATTTATAAAAAGTAAATATATTAAATTTAAATAAATAATTTTTAAATTTTATTTAAAATATATAAAAATAAAACTATTATAATTTTAATATATATATTTAAATTAAAACTTAATAAATAAATTAAAAGTTTAAAAATATATTATTAATAATTTTTAAATAATTTTTAAATTTTTTATTATAAAAATATTAAAATTTAAAAAGCTATATATAATTAAATAAAATTAATTTTATATAAATAATTATATAAACATAAAGTTTAAAAGCGGTTAAATATAAATTAAACTTTTAATAATTAAGTTTAATATAAAAATGTGGAGATTTGTTAATGTAAAGTAGGTGAGTTTTGGTGTGAAAGTGGGGACTTTTCGACACTTTTGTCCACCGACTGTAGGTCTACCTAGTGCTCGTAATCATATTACCTACACCAGACGCCCTGTGTTTCCCGCCCTATCTCTAGTCTAAACCGCCCTCTCTACGAGACACAATGCTGCTCTTCACCATTATAACCAACTCCCTAGGTAGTCTATTTCCCATTACCAGTCTCTGAATCATCTAAGGTTAAGTATTTCTCGTCCTCAGCTACTACTATTACTTCTACTCCCCACCCAACAAATAACAACTCAAAGAAGCGAATTATCTCTATAAATACCTTACCTAATCTAACCAAGCAACCAGCAGACAACGACGAAGATCTCAGTAACCACTCTCTCTTTCTCACTTAGATGCAGCGTAACTGGCGGCATATGGGAACAGGCAGGGGACACGAGGCCAAGTATCAGAGTACATATATATATAAGTACCTAGTATATATCACAAAACACTAGAATCTCCAACCCAAGCTTTCTCAGGCATGACACTAGGCTTTTTTTCTCCTTTTTTCACTATTCCTCAACACTAGCTATATCCACTACCTACATCTCCATATTCGACAAAAGAAAAAAAAAACAAAACAAAAGAACATACTTTCTATATACCTTCCTACCTTTTAATATTAGTAGTACAGAGGGCAGACAGACCAGCCAGTAAATTATATTGGGGATTCAGTTTTCCTCCCATCACCACCCTCCCCCCCCCCTTTTTTTTTTGTATTACTCAACTCAAACCAATGCCCGCGGTAGCAAATGGTTTGATAACCTCCAGAGTAGGAAGAAAAGAAAAGAAAAAAAAACCCCCTTCCCCAAGATAAAAAGAAAATAAAGCAAGATTACCTCTTACCATGGAAACTAACGTACTATACATACATACACAGACTCTGCTTGTTGTTGCTGTACTGTACAAACACGATATATTCCATCCATCCAACCCGTGTTTCCCCTCACCTCCCCCTGTCCCTCTCCGTCCCCTTCCCTATCCCCATTCCCATCTCCCCCAATCCAACTTTTTATGTCCCCCCCTACCCATTGAACTTCAAAATTCAGTAGACATTGATATTACAATGCGTCCACGTCTACCTATTCTTGCTTTTTTTTTTGTCTAATTTCTTTTTCTCTCCGTCGGGGTCCTATAGCCAAGCTTATTTCACGGTATCACTCTGCTTATCTCTCTCCAATTGAACCGTCTCGAGTCCTCCTCATGCTGTAATAATTTTTGCTATTAACAATATAGTAGATAGGGGGCAGGTATGTTAGGTAGATTAGGGGTTTGTAATTCTTTCTCTTTTTTTTCCCTTTGTTTTTATATCCCGATCCAGATGACGCTGATGACGACGTCCATGCCCTTGCCCTCGCCACCGTCGTACTTGAAGCTCCACATCCCGTCCGTCTTCTCGTTCCAGAAGGCCTGGGTGGCTGAGTGCATGCCGCGGCGGCCGACGTGGGGCTTGCCGTCGGTGCCGGTCGCGGGGGCGGCGGCGTCGTTGCTCGTGCTGATGCGCGGCTCGTCGGCGCGCGCCTCGGTCCCGCCTTTGGGCTTGTTGAGCGCCGATGTCGGCACCAGGTGCTGCACGATCGTGCTGTTGACCACGTACTTGTGCGCCGGGTTCGGCGAGCCCGACGGCGTCGACTCGGAGATCAGGGCGCGGAGGATCGAGTTCTGGACGATGCAAGGGGGAGTGGGGTTAGCGGGGATTTGCGACGGTGTTGGGTTTTGAGAGAATAGAAAGGAAGACGAGGGGATGGAGGGGGGAAAGAAGGAGGAGAAAAGAGACGTACAATGATGGTGGAGTTCCAACCCTCGACTTTGGAATGTTCGTAGTACTCGGCGCTGCCAATGGCGGAATGACAAGCCTATAGAATATTTCATGAGTTCTTAGCCCATCGACGGTCGCAATGCTCCGTGAGTTGTATGTATAGGTATGTAGGTAAAAAGGCCGCTTCGACGAGTTGAGGTCCGTAGTCGGGACGGGGGACGTACATCCATAGCAATCTGCCTCAATCTCGTTGGATTGATCGGCTATAAAGTTGGCTCGTCAGCGCACAACACACACACAGACACAGACACAGACATAGACAGGTCAGGGAAAGGGAGCCGAGTGGGTGAATTGGAAGGGCGTCTTCGTACAGCGTTGGTTTGTGAGGCCATTTTTCTTTTCTTTTCTTTCTCGAAAGGAGACGGGCGGCAAGAGGGCGCAGAGGTTCTAGAAGCAAAATAAGAGGAAAGTCTAGAATGGAGGTCTAGAATGGACAGCCAGTGTGTTTTTGAGAAGAATAGGTATTGGGCC
Source organism: Biscogniauxia sp. FL1348 (assembly GCA_022544895.1). Lineage (NCBI taxonomy): Eukaryota > Fungi > Ascomycota > Sordariomycetes > Xylariales > Xylariaceae > Biscogniauxia > Biscogniauxia sp. FL1348. The sequence goes on along the minus strand of JAJNNV010000006.1, from coordinate 211,378 downwards.
GATAAGGTGCTTAGGCGCTTAGGTATGGTGTTATTGCACAGCGTTGATCTTGATACTTTGGTAGCCTTGCTTGTGTGAAGATTGGGTTCAGGTTCAGCCTTCTTCATCTCCAGCTCCTGTCTGACTAATCTCCCTGATCTCTCTAATCTCTCTAATCTCTCCATTGCAGGTGTCGGGTATGTAGTATGTATCAAATCCGGGGGGGCTTTGCTCCTACCGGGGGTTGGAAACATCCGCGGGGCAAAGCGGGCATTTGCAAGTGCCTTCTGGCCATTGAGAGCCCAGAACCTTCCCACGTGGGGCCGCTTGATCTCCTGTAATGTACCTGTGCACTCTCAAGTCTAGGTACCTACATAGGCAGGTAGGTCGGTACATAGGTAGTGGGCTGTAGCGTTTAAATCTCCATTGCTAGGTAGGTAAGTAGGTTGTGTAGGTAAATAAACTGGGCTGGAGGCTACACTACCTAGGTACATAATTCTCTCTACTACCGTCATCGTGACTTTTTTATATAGTAAGAGGTAAAATTCTCTTTTTATCTCATACCTATTCTTAAGCCTAGGTATTGGTCTACTAGCTTGTTTTTTTCTTCTTTTTTTTTTTTTTTTTCCCTCCTCCGACATCGTTATCACTCACTCAACTGCCAAATTCTTCCCATCCGTCAAATATACCCCCGGAGAAAAGAGAACTGTTTCATTATTATTTGTTATTGCTTACCTCCTCCCCTCCGTAAACATCACACCCGCAATCGTTTACGGCGCCCGCCCGAACGCCTGCGTATAATTGATTGGCCGCATACCTTAGCTTGGCAGGTCGAACTAGTCCAATCATCTCGACTCTTCGCGTTTATTGTTCTCGTCTCCCGTTTGCTTTTGGTTTGCTTGTCAGGTCTCAATTGCTTAGAATGTCGAGCCAGCCACTTCTCCAAACCGCCCCTGGTACGTAAACAAAAGAAAAAGGGGACAAGCAATTGATCTTCCCGTCTCTACGCTTGGCAATGGCACATCCTCCTCCTCTTCTTCCTCTACTACCACCACCACCACCAGAGACATCAAAGATAACTAACGCGCTGGTGCTTCCTTTCTATATACAGGTAAGCGGATAGCCCTGCCGACCCGCGTTGAGCCCAAGGTCTTCTTCGCCAACGAGCGAACCTTCCTGTCATGGCTCAACTTCACCGTCATCCTCGGCGCTTTGGCCATCGGCATGCTCAACTTCGGTGACCGCCCGGCCTTTATTTCAGCCTTTTTGTTTACCGGCGTCGCCATGCTCACCATGATATATGCCCTGGTTACCTATCATTGGCGAGCGAAGTCAATACGCGTGAGGGGCCAGGCCGGTTTCGACGATCGCTTCGGGCCTACCCTACTGGCCATCATACTCCTGTTGGCCGTCATTGTCAACTTCGTCCTGCGCATATCGTACTCCGGCTCCGAGGGCGGAAAGAAGCACTAGGAATGAAAATAAGAGGAGCTAGGACATGCTGAATTGTCGACGAAGTCATCTTGGCTTTTACGGAAATACGAGGCGGACCCTCGCCAAGATTGGAATACGTGCGGGATTGCTACCTGGTCCAACAACGGGAATAAAGAGAGGAGACAGCCGAGGGCGAAATGGAAAACTGTACGAAGATTGTGCTTACTAGTTTGACAGAAAGAAGAAGAAGAGGAGGAGGAAGAAGACGAAGACGAAGGGAAAGGATATGGAAAGCCTTGTATATATAGCATTGCATCATACTTGGAACAGCGTCGCTTGCTCGGTAGGCTCCCTTTTTTACGGTATCGGTAATGGATAGCATTGTATTATTCTGGGAAGCACCGCTACACCATGCATCTCGGCGTTGTTCATTATGCACGGTGTTATTCTGATATCATTCGTGTCCCTTCTGAACCTGGAGTCCCCAAACCTTTCTGCGCATGTTGCAGACAGACATTAACTAGTGGGACACCTCAATCCACAATCCGTAAGAGTCGGTTGTATTAAAACATTAATATCGCGTGTGCCCTGCTCTGGCAGCCGATTTTGTATGCTCTGTTATGTTGTGTTTGCTTTCGTATCCCGTTATTTTGACTTCGGATTAGACGTCGGAGGAGCATTCGTCTGTTCCCCGTATCTTCTCTTCAACTCCTCCACCGACACCCGAGAGAGGAATAGATTCAAGACCGGCACTGCCCTTATTAGAGGCTGGCCTTCGATCGCTCTTTCAAGCGGTGTTTTCATGACTTCGAAATCGTCCTCGTCCTCGTTCTCGTCCCCGTTCCCCCCATCTTCTGCAAGCGTGCTGTTGTTGCTGTTGTTGGGGTCTCGCGCGTTCGGGCCGCCCAGCACAGTCTCCTCGATGACAGTCCGCCCCTCGTCGCGAGGCCTCTCCCTCTTCTCTTCGCCCAGCGCCATGTACTGATACCAGCGCCCTCGACATCCCTCTCCGCCCGGCGCGCCGCTCTTCTCCAGCTCGCGCTTCGCGATCTCGGCTATCGAGATCAGCTTGCCGGCATCGGGCGCTCGCGCGCGCAGGATCGAGAGCCTCGTCTTCGGCTTGCCGTCCGCGGCGGCGGCTATCGGTATGGGGACGGGGTCGTCCGGCGACGTCGAGGGCGAGAGGTGCCGCAGCAGAGTGGTGACCCGCTGGTGGATCTTGGAGGACGAGATGACGGACTGGAGTTGGATGTCGTATTTTGATTCAATAGCGCCTAGCGCTTTGGCGTCGTCTTTGGATGAGAGATGGAGACTGAGCTCGAGACATGGCTTCTTATTACTCGGGATTATAGGCTCGGTGTCGCTCTCGATGTCCAGACGCTTTCGCTTCGCCGCTGTCGAGTCGAGATTTTGGCTCTGCTTGCCGCTTTGCGATCGTTTTACTTGCGCCGGCATGATAGTCGCTGGTAGTTTTTCGCTGGCCTACATTCCTTGCTATGGATACCAGTATTCGGGATGTCAATCGAGTAGGAGGTCCATTGGTCACGAACTTGTTTAATGGCGAGAGGAGGTTTAGGTAGGTTGGTTGATATTAGTAGTAGGAATGATTTTAGGTAGCTGTTACTTTACCTAACCTTAGATGATGGAGGGAAAATTACCTATGGTATCGCATATCTTATCGATAGCGCACTATCAATATCTACCAATCACCTACCTCAAAAAGAGCGCTGCAAAGATACATATACCCCTACATACAATAGTACTGTACATAGGCTGCCAGGGTAGGTACCTAAGTACCTTAGCTTAAGAACCGGGGATTTAGTACATAACATATGTCGTCACTCGAGTCGGGTCGGTGTCATCCCTCAACACATTTGAATTTCCTAGTTGTTTAGTCCTATGTACCCGACTCCTATGTGCCCAAGCAGGTGGTAAGTTAGACGGGTAGACTGGGTAAGTTTCCACGTAATGTGCGCCATTCACATTAAGAACACGGAAGAATAACTTAATTATACATTAATTGATATATCTAATACTTCCGAGGTGGTCATGCAGGAGGTTTCCGCGTTTGAAGCTCCGATTTCACTCTAGTGGTTGCAAGTTCGGGTGTTTAAATAAAGACGAGTCATAGTAAAACCCTAGGTAGGTAGGTATACTGAAGATAATGCGTGACATACATATGTAGTTAAAGGGACCAGAGTACCGTATCTGGTTGACAGGTTATATAGGCGGTATCATTTATTATTGGAGAACAAGAGAACGAGCCGGATTAACCGCGAATTCCTCGTATAAGTCGCGCACTCACCTTTTTTTCTCTCTCTTTAAGAACAAAAAAGAGGGAGACATTACCTATGGAAAATCATACGCCCTATTCTGGTAGGTTACGTCAACTGTTCATGCAGTCAAGTTTCATCTCCAAAAGGTCTCTCTGATTTATCACACTTCGAAGCCCGTCCGAGTTCCAAGGTTTCAAGTTTCAACCCTCCAGAGAGAACCGAGCTTCAGGATCAGATGGTCAGTGCGTGCGGGAGCTTCTTAGGCTGGACGAATCCGAAGCACGATTGGCTGATCGTCGCATGCAGGCCCTTGTCATGATATGCACAATATGCAGCCACCTTTCGCCGGGGCTTCTGCCAAGATTCTTGAGTGGGTAGCCTTGGTGACTTCTCTTCTCTCTTTCTCGTCATTTTGGCTGAGATCTACTTACCTACCCATTGCGATATGGCCCTTCGTGATAAGCATAAATCCTAACCTAGGTTAAAAGGAGTTCTTGCTTGGAGGAAAAGGAGGTGATAATCAGCCAGTCTATGAATGATGTGAGTCATGCCTTGACATTACTCATTGGCCACTATCTGCCTAGGTACCTAGGTACTTACTATGTATCTCTCATACTTTCCTAGGTACTAGGTAGGTATCTCAAGCTACATCTAAGGATACGCGCCTTATCGATTTCACCTGTCGCATCACCTCTTGTGTTCCTCGAATGAAACAATAATATTGGGGCACACTATATTGATTTGACCAGGCTTCATTTTTGAGACTTGTTTGCAGCAGGAAGTTTCCGGTTCGTTATCTAGTACCTACGACTACTAAGACGCCTTATTGGAAAAGTCCTTCCTGTAGATTGAACTTTTATGTCTTTATTTCTTGGGTTGCATCCGTTGGGTTACACCTTGTCCTAATATTACCTACTTCTACACTATAATACCGTCACGTATTTGCGGATTATATGCATGTGCCTTGCCTACATATGTAAGTGCCTACCTGTAAGTAGGTCAATATGTAAGGAGGCTGCTTGATACTACATTTACCGGACTCAGCCTGGATGTCGTCGTTCACTCCTACGCCCTGGATCTACCTACCTAGGTGTGATAGGTATTGCGTGGATATGTCGGCAGTCTCTGTAACATGTAGGTATAGGCGCGCAACTTATATGGTTACCTATGCTTGCTGACGTTTTTGTACGCCTAGCGCCAACCTCCCGGGGAATACGAAATTGCACACATATAAATACCTACCTATACTCAAATGTATGTGTCCTGGTATGTGTGTGTGTAGATGACAGTACAGTAAGCATGAGAATCTACCTATCCCGACAAATTCTCTATAAATTAGCATGCACAAGTCGAGTCAGTTACCTACCTAGTACCTATATACTTGACATTAGTAGACAGACTTGCATAGCTCAAATGATGTACCTATGTCGTCTGCCTAGTAGGGGCGAAAACGGTGCTTGGGTGCATTGATAGGACATGTGGATGCGTACACATGCCGCCCCTCTCTGATAGTGTGGATGCTAATGGTGGTTGATTGTATCTGACTGGTATGGTACTCTGTAAAAGATTTGTATATTGTAGGTAGAGGAGTTAAAAAGGCACTTCGGATATATCAAATTGGACATTTGAATATGTCCGGTACATTCTGAATACATACCTACCTATTATATATGTAGATAGTGCAACTTCTACCTACCTACCCGGTTCCTATAGGTACAGGTTATACCTCTTAGCGTTTTATTAGTCTCATGCCGTGATCCTGATCCTCCTTTGCCTGCTTCTACCTATCTATATAGTATACCTAGGTATATACTTACTTTACCCAAGGCACGCGTATTGGTGAAAAGTAGCGATATGAAGAGAACAGGTAACCTAGCTACCTATATTCAAGTTGTCTGCCTCAAAGCCATTTGAAAACCATAGTATTGGGGGGGGACTGGAGTATTGCAAGCGGCTTAACCTTAACCTCTCAGGCTACGGTGATAAGTACCTACCTAGTGGTGGCTATCCAATACGAAACATTTGACGACGGTCGGACTAGACAGGTTTTATTGGACCCACTTATATAGCCTATCACTCATCGGCGCATCATCTCCTTTTCTTATTACACGAGCCACCACCACACGCTAGGTAGCCAAGTAGCACTTGAGGTACCTACCTAAGTTACCTGGCAAGTTTACCAACACCCTTTTTACTTATTAGTGTACATTTTTGGACATAGGCTGTGTCAAATCGCCGCCCCCCCTCCTCTTCCCTCCACAGGATCAAACCCCCGAGGGATCCAAGGTAGGTACCTGGGTACCTACCTAATGGTGGTGGCCCAGGCCGCCTCCCAAACTTGGAACATTCTTTGATTCTCTTTTTCCTCTCCCGCAGGTGTCTCTGGCCTTTGGTAGTGTCTCCACATTTATTTCCCATCCAAGGAGACAACCAGCATCCCTTCCTTCGCCCCTGTCTGTCGCATTCATTCATTCAATCACTCTTATCCATTCACCCATTCAACAAACCCCCCGACTATCGAGCAGTTAGTACACTAACCTAAGGTCAGACACATCTCTTTGCAGCATTAACAGAAGGAAATACAGGAAGATAATCACTTTACCACCTTACCACACATACATTCGCAAACTATCCCCCCCCTTGGGTTTAGCTAACTTTCCACCCAACTTACACCACACACCCACCACACCACACCACACCTACCTACCAGGCCACCCATCATCCATCTATCTATCCAGTTTTCTCTCCCTCTCTCTACCTTAACCTTAACACTACCTAGTACCTACCTATCTGCCCACCCTACCTATTTACCTTATCCTAGCCAAATATATCTATCTATACTAGGTATCTTCCTAACCTAGGTACCTAGTATCTACCTATTTACCTATCTGCCTAGGTAGGTATTATATCTACGTCGCAACGATATTACCGAACAAGCAAAAAAAGAGACGAATCATTTGCTACATTGCCATACTCTTTTTTTTTTAATTAAAACACTTCCATTTTGACGCATTCCTTTTGCGATTTGCGCATTTCCACCCCCTTCTTTTTTTTCTCGAAACTCCTTTCTCTACCCTCCCTTTTCTTGCGCCCACTCTTCTTCTTCTCTCCCCCCCTTCCAACTTTTGCGCATCCACTTTGCAACCAACTCCTGCACCTTTTGCTTTAGGGGAATCTTCTACCGCATCGCTCCTTTTTTTGTTCCCCGGTCGCAAAAAAGGGAAGAAGAAGAAAAAGAACCTCTGAACAGAGAGAGAAGACACTATACGATACAAGAAAGAAAAAAGAAAAAGAGAAAAAAAAGATTACGTGCACATTTCTTCTTATCATTATCATTATTATTATTTTAATTACGGTACCTTTGATGGCATGTTTTGTTATTTTTCCTTTTCGCCTGTAGCTCTCTCTCACTCTCTCCCATACACAGGCAACCTGTTTGTTGATTCGCGCTCCCAAAGGACGGACATCATCATTTGTCGCCGGTCGCAACCATCCAGTACGCTACTGAATTGAAGAACGAATATACCCAGAAACCTATTTTTATTTAATTTACGCGCAAGCAATACCGGCTTTCAATATTAGCACTGCCTCAGTTTGATTGTCCGGCTTTGTCTGTTTTCTTTTCTTTTTTTTGCCTCTCACTCTCACTCTCACTCTCTGTCTTACACACATTGCGCACTCTTGTCGCGCATACACAACCGACTCCCGCTCCTGATCTCTTAACGGAGTACCAGACACCACCATTTACTTTTACCGTTTTGCGCGCGCTGTGCACGTTTGCGCATTCTTATTACTCTCCTGAGCCAGGGAAACAGAAGAAAGAAAGGAAAGAAAAAAAGGGAGATTGATTTGGCCTGACTCAGCCTGAAGTTTAGCTTGGCTCTATTGACAAATTGACGGTGGCCACATCACACCTGCGACTCTGGTGTTCGTGGATCTCGCCCCAACCACGTACGAAGCTGCCACCGCCATCTGGATTGACGGATTGACCGTATTGCTGCTTCCGAGCGGGTCTAAGGCACGTAGGACTTTGATCGCATTCGTTGGAACTGACCCGATCCCCCCGATCGTACACTCACCACCTGCAGCTCAGCGAGTCCACCCAGTTTAGTTACGTCAGCCTTGTCCTGGTTGTCTCCAGATCCTCCCTCTGGTGTTGTTGCACGTCCATCAGTCACGCCAGTTGACCAGTCCAGTCCAACCTTGCCCCCTCTCTCACCTTGCTGTACAGTACATACCGTACCGTACCTCTACGGGCCTATCAGCTTGAGGTTGAGGTTGAAGTTGAGGTCGAGCCTGAGCTTGAGCCTGGTCCCTGCGCGACCGCGTTGTGTGCCCAACCCGGCTCAACCCTGTTGGTGCTGAGCTGAAGAAGGAAAGGGAAGCAAGCCAGCAAGTAAGCCAGCAAGCCAGCAAACAAGCCAGCAACTTGTCGACCACTTACATATTATTCCTCTCCTCTCCTTAACGGCGATAACGACAACGACGAGACGAGACGACGACGACAACGACGACGATACTCGCCGCCGACACGTCGCTGTCGCCATATAAACCATTTGCAGTGCCCACCCCGGCCGGGTATGCTAATGTTCCGATTCTGGAGCTCAGATCCCAGGGGAAGTGACAAGACAGTGCCAGTCGATCAACCCATGCTTGATTTCGCCAAACCCGTGCAGCCTTGGATATCGTCAACTACGCAGCTCGCCACTTCGCCACCTCGGCCTCCCAAGAGACGGAGGCAGAGCAACGCTGCGATAGCATCGCAACACGCTGCTGCTGCTGCCCCCTCCACCGCTGCTGCTCCCGCAGCTAAGCGGCCGAGGACAGATAGTGCTGAGCATGGGCATAGTCATGGTCCGAAGCCTCCCAAGAGGGCGGCACTGTCGCAGGTGAAGGAAGGGGATGTGTCGCTGCCAACGCCGACGCCGGTGTTGACGTCAACGTCGGTGCAGCCCGACTTGGAGCGTGCAAAGGAAGCTATTGAGGAGCAGTTTAGTCTCGAGATCTTACTCAAACACGATGAACTGCGTTTAATCAATCAGGAACTTGCAAAGTGCCAGGTCGCCTTGGAGCAGCTGCGCCGGTGTCACCTGATACCATATCCCGTTAATGTCCCAACCCCCGAGCAGATGTTGAACATCACCAACGGCGCTGGCCCGGCCTTGCAACCGAAAGCAGGCGAGAAGCTGCCTCAGTGGGCGCCTCCGTTTGGTGTTGTCGATGGCCCCTATGCGCGACACTACGCCAAGTGGCTCATACCAGACCCCAAGTTTGATGGTATTCCCTACGAGCCTCTAGCACAGTCTGACTCCTCGCGGCTGCGAGCATCGGTAGATGGCAGGTCGACAAGGAATAGCTTCGCCGAGTTGGGTGCACCACAGGGCAAGGGTAGGCCTGTCCGGGGCACCGCCGGACAGAAGCTGCAGGCCCTCTCGAGCGGTTATCCCCCGCCCAAGGACAAGAACGGGCCTTGCGTCCTGAAGCGATCTGACGGGAAGACCGTGAAATTAGTCTGTATAGATTGCCATCGTGAGAATTTCTCAAGCACCCAGGGCTTTATCAATCATTGCCGCATAGCGCATAAGAGGGACTTCAAGAGTCACGAGGAAGCCGCTGTGCACTGTGGCCACCCCATCGAAGTCGCCGAGAGTGGCAGTACTGTAGGAGAGGAGAAGCCCCCTGTTTATAGTGCTCCTCCCTCTGGCCTCGTCCATCCACTGGCGCGTGAGAACGCTTTGTCCGAATCCGAGGCTTGCTTCTCAGTCGTGCGTCGCATACAGGAATCATTAGATCTCTATCGCCAGGGACGACTACCTGGCGTCACCTCTATCCCCACCGCCCCTGAATCCTCAACTAAACCTCCCCCGGCCACCAAGCCGAAATCTACGTTTGCTCCGTCGGCTGAGTCTCCCCATCTCTCACGTTTACTTCAGAGTCGAGGGTTCAACTGCAACCTTGGCGCGCTAGTTAGCGAAGTGAAGACGAAGATAGACTTGGACGACCTCTCTTCTCCTGAAGATGAAGAGCCCGAGGAAGCTGACACAATGGGAGCGCGGAACATGAACAGTGCTAGCGGCCAAGCTGGTCGGGTACGCATTCCTGCGAGAACTACCATGTCGCCAGCCGTTGCTGCCACCCGCCCAACTAGCAGTAAGGGCACATACCCTTTTGTTCCATATGCTACCCCTGTGCCAACTCCCACTCCGAAGGTTGCTTCCGGTCCCGAGCCAGAAGTCGCAATGGATGAGGATGTCTTGGACGGCGCAGAATTGAGCCCCAATACCGCTGTTAGCAACAACGCACCCTCGCTTGTTAGTGATGATGGCGAGTACGACGACTCGGTAGCCGATTCCGACTCGGACTCGGAGGTGGACGATAGTATCGGTGCCCAGTCCATCTCTGACGTTGACGAGATCGACATTGATGACGACCACTCGGGTGCTCGTGGCATCCGGCACCATCGCGGATCTACCGGCGCTGGAGCCGGAACTACAGTACGGCTCGGCAAAGATGACAGTAAGCATGTCACCTTCGTGAGCCCCGTTAAGGACAAGGGGAACGGAAAGCACAAACGTGGCCAAGGCATCAAATCCGATGCGACCCGATAATGTATTTGGTGGATTGGGGTGCCGCTGGAAGGCGAGACGACTACCCAGCCGCTACGACTGCATTTAATGAGGGGAAACCAAAGACCAGAGTCGAGACTAAACCTCCTATTCGTTGGATCATACTGGATTCTTGGAACAATTACTTTTTACCATACAACTATTTATTATACGACTCTCAGATATTACGGTCTCCAACATTGGCCCTTCCCCTTAAAGAGCTGGTCCCTTTTTCCCCTCGTCCTCTTCTACGCTATTGATCTAGTGGAGGATCGAATCATTGATTTGGCGACGAAGACTTGGAGGGAGGGGCGAATTGCTTTTTACTCATTTTTGGTGGCTTTTTTTTTTTACTCCCATATTCTTCATTGAGCATATGAAACGCGGTAAACAATTATTATTATTAAAGACATGGGGGTTTTGTTTCGGCGAAGGGGAAGGGGGGGGGGGGGGGTAAAGGCGTCGTATTGAGACCAAACTAAACTTCAATTTGAAGCTTTATGAACATGCCCCGTTATTTGCCTATTTGCGTTGTCTACATAACCTCTTTGATTGTTCTTTTTTTATTATCTTTCAATGCTCCTCGGAATACTTAGAAGGGAGAAAGAAAGCAAGAAAGGAAAGAAAATCATTTGCCGATTCCAATCAGCAGTGGAGAGGAGAATGGAATGGAATGGATGGAAAGGAAAGGCAAGGGGGGAGGGGATAGGGGGGGGGGGTTGATATTAACTATCGATTGGAACTGGAACTGGAACCTGGGACTGGACTGAATGAGCTCAAGAAAGAGGAAATCCCTGTTTATTTCACACACACGAATGCATATACATATCTACCTATTTGCACATTGAAAATAGAAAAAAAAAACAGACACAATTATGTTCTGCAACTTTTGTTTTTTTAACTTTGTCTAACCTTAGGTACCTACCTACCTATATGTATAGTTGACCACTCGTGACCTTGCTGGCTTGCTCTTTCTTTTTCTCTATAACCCCCCCCCCCCCCCCTTTTTTTCCCCTTTTCTCTTCTTTGAGGCTGGGAGAGTCTCTCTCACAGGGTAGACTCGTATCTCGCTCGTATTTTAGTAACCATCACCACTGGTACGGGTGTAGTAGCAACATATATACTAACCTAGGTATATTTTCTCACATACCTACCTTACCTACATTGATTATAATATCCCAGACGTCATAGATCCATATTTATAAGTGACCTATCTAGGTACTTACCTTATGCCCCCACCAATATACTAGTAGGTAGGTAGTTATATCAAATATCTTGGAAAAGTCCAGTAAGTCGGGAAGAACTATTGTGGGGGGGTTCAGGAGGAGGAAACATCCATGGGACCTTATAACGATGAAATTGTCTTTTTTATATGTCAAGGCCTAGATAGGTAGGTAAACCAAAACTGTATGAAGGTTAGGAAGTTATAGTAAACAGCCTCTTTGCTGTCTCTTGCAGACTTATACATACGGCTAAGGTTAGGGATTTGGTCTCGTTCTGGGCCTTGTCCCTAAGGTTAGAACAGTACTTACTTATCTGCTACGTAAAACCCCTTTTTCAATCATAAGTCTAGTTCCAAACCTGGATTTACCCGTATCAAGGGGAAAAAAATCCAAAACCACTCCCTACTAGTATTAGTTACCGGTAGGCATAGAGTAAATTTACGGTAAGCTACTCATTCAAGTTCAGGTTCAAGTATATATATTTAACCCACGCTCCTCCCTTCCCCTCTCTTAAGAAAAAATAAATTACTCCCTTCACTACCCCTAACCTGACGTAACTTTACTTACTTAGGTACAACACCCATAATCCAGACCTCTAGCAAGCCTGCACAAGACCTCAGCTTTACAAACAACACAAACACACACACGCGCGCGCGAGAGAGAGAGTAGAGACAGAGAGAGACAAGACACGGGGGTTTAGGATGAGGGAGGTGAGGGAGGAAACGAAAACGGCAGCCGCCCAATAGATCTAATAAGAATATAGAGTGAGAGAGAGAAAAATCCAGAATATGTTGTAGTTAAATTCCCGCCCTTTAGGCCCCCCTCCCCCTCCCCTTTCCTTCATCCTTCTTTCCTCCCTTTCTCTCCTCGCTCATCCAGGTTTATAAATTCCCTTCTCCTTCCCCTTTCTTTTCCGTAAAAGAAAAATACTACTATTTCCCGAGAGACTCGTGTGATGATGATGATGAATTGAGGAGCGTTTTTCGTTCAATTCGTCTATATACAGCAGAAGCAGCAGCAGCGGCAACAGCTGAAGGTCGCAGTAGTAGTAGGAGTAGAAGTAGCAGTGGCAAGTCATATGTTACTAGTAGTAAGGTTTTCCCGCTCCCCAAGCAGTCCGAAACAACACGACCAAGACCCAAGGAGGGGGATTGGGTTGAGAAAAGGAAACCCGGAGCCAAGAACCGAAACAACCAAGAGACAGAAAAAAACAAGGACACCATAATAGATAGCGCTTCTACTCCTGGCCAAAGCCCATTGTCTCCTCAACCGCTATGGTTAGTTTGTTTTGTAGCTGCTCTAGCGACTTGTACGGCGGAAGATCTAGACGGTTGAAACTGTAGAAGGGGAAAAAAAAACAGAGTATGTTAGCTTCAAAAATCACGGCAATAGTTGATTAGAATCGTGTATGCAGTTGTAAAACGTACCAAGTGTGAGCCTTGGGCAAGTTGCCAAGTTCTCCAGCCTTCTCGATCGTGAACCTTCTGGGACCATCACTACCCTGCAGATCCTTGAAACCATTGACCGGAATTCGAGAGGTACCAGTCGTGAACTGCAACAATCTGCTCTTCTGTTCCCCGTCCCAGCTTCGCACGGTTTGCCAAAAGAACTGAACGACTTCATCGCTCTCGGTGTATCCGCGGTAGTCGGTGTGCTTCTTCCAATCATCGACATCAATCTCGGCAATACCTCCAATTAACAATTCCAATTCGCGCTCATCAAAAACATTGATGAGATCCTGAGGGATCAGCTCTTGGAATCCATCCTTAAAGGCCTGGAACTGCTCGGCAATGCGCTTCTCGATGCGCCACTTGACCATGAGATCAACATACTCCTTCTTGTTCTCGTTGGTAACATCGATATTACGCCCATTAGGTATAAGGTCTTCCACCGTCATAACGCCAAATCTCTCGTCCTCGGTAGAGAACGTCTGCTCAAGAATGCCACCCGAAATGTCATTGTCCAACATCCACTGCAGACTTCGGTGGAAGTCGGCATCCACACCTTCCATATCAGCTAGGTTCACGGCCTTGCCTAGGATCATCTTGTACAGAGCGCCAATGAAGAACGCGTCAAGGAATCGCCGGTGGAAGATAGCCAGGCCCACCACCCTACCAATGAACTTGAAGTAGTTAAGATGCTCCGGGTTGATACCCGAGTGCGGGTTGATCTGAAGGGTATAATTATCGTGTGCGGAGTACTCGAAAAGACAGTAGAAAGGATTGAACATCTCGTGTGATAACAAGAAAAAGAACTCTCGCGAAAGACCACCATAGTCTAGACCATCCTCTCCGTCGAACTTGATCATCAGTCGCTTCTTGAGATCCGTGGCGGATTGCCTCGAAATTTCGGCAAACGAGTCTTCGAAGATATGCGATCTGCGCACCTTGATATGACATTGGCCGGAGAGGATGCGCATGGCGGGCTGGGACCGGAAGTAAATCAGCTTCCTTCGGAAATCACGCTTATACTGAGGCACGTTCTGATCTAGAGACGAGGGCAGCCGAGGATCATCCCAGGTCGTAGTCTTGGTATTGTGGTCCACGAAGTATACACGAGCCGTGTTTGTGAGGCGCATTTCCCAACCACTTGGCAGAGGACCCAGCTGTGACACTGGCTGCTGCTGGATAGTTCCGTTGGTATTGTTCTGGCCACCGTACATCCTAATGTACTGCTGACGCCGAGGGTCGACCCAGGTGGTAGTCCGGGTGTTGTGATCAACGAAGTACGGTCGGTTTTCAGGGGTCCATCTCTGCTCCCAGCCGGGAGGAAGCTCACCAGAGCCGGGACTAGTAGCGCCGGTATGCATCATTGTGCTGTGGTTCGCACTTGGCGACGAGCCTCCCTGCTGCTGTTGGAGAGTCGGAGAATTGGCGCCGGTTCGGTCCTCGGGCAGCGTTCGGTTCTGATGTCGCTGTCGTTCGACTTGAGTAGCCGCCTCGCGCTCGACGCGGTTGTCTCCTGGGCTGGAGAGGAGTGGACGGTTCCAGCTTGTGGTACGAGTGTTATGATCTACATAGTAAGTTCTGCCTAGGTTGTCCTCGCGCCGTTCCCAACCGGCAGGCAGGCGCCCTTGTGCATCTTCAAAGGGGCTCATCTGGGCGGTGGCCCGCGGTTGAGACGAAGTGCCGTTAACCGAGGGCGGGTTTGTTCCGTTCGGGCGGTTGGGAATGGTGACTTGAGCACCCGGGGCGAGGCCGTTTGCCCCCGAGGTCGAGGAAGTCGGTCGTTCCGATGGTCGGTCGGCGCTGAGGGTGGACCCCTGAGGGGCCAGCGAGGGCCGACTCGAGTTCGCAGAGGGGGGCTGCTGAGTGCGCGGTGGGGTGGTCAGGTTAGTAGACAGGTTTATGATTAGTTTTCCATGGACTACAAGGTTGTCCGTGGATTTCTTAAGATCTCGCGTGAGCATCTGGTCTAGACAACAGGGTGGACATTAGCGAAGAGAGAAGAGACAAGCTTGGCAAGAGATAGATAGATCACGATAGCGAGCGTTCGGCACGGTCTCGCAAGGTAAAACGGCTCATGGACATACCGTCTGCACCGTCAGCCAACTCTATGACGTCGCCAATGCGGACATTGATGACGCCAAGGAAGCCTTGATCCTTCTTCTTGAACTTCTTCTGGTCAAAGACCTGGACAGCTAGAATGGCATCTTCGCTTGCACGGCTATAGCTTGGTGGTGAGTATGGGTGTAGGTGTGTATACGGCACGAGAGAGAGAGGGGGGTGTGTGCGTACAAGTCAAAGCTCTCGTTCCAGTAGGGATTGAGGGTGCGTTTCGAGACCTGGGTGGTCTTGGTCTGCTCGCCATTGAGGGTTGCTACAGCAAAAGGATCGGGGAGTCCTACGCCAGGTGGTTAATGGCTGACAAAGGGCGGTGCCTGGACAACGAGGCGCAACATACGGAATACATCCCGCTTGTAGAGACCGTCGGCAGCGATAACTAGGAGAAAGGGTCAACTTGGATCAAAGACCTGGCTCGGGAGAGGGGGGGAAACATACTCGTCACTCGAAGGTTTGGCTGGCTGAAAGGATATCGGGAGAAAGGCCCTCAAGGTCAGCGCGATGTTCTTCTTTTCGACGATTGATAGGCAAGTATATAGACAGATAGATAGACAGATAGATAGACAGATGGAGAGGTGGATAGACAGAGGGATGGATGGATGGATGAATGGATAGGTGTCTTCGTAGAACTCACGCCATGGACCCAGATTCGGAACGGTTTGCAGCCATGTTGGTGATAGGTTTAGCATTCGAAATGAGGTTCAGACCTCGCAGCCCGTCTCCTGTCTCACGCGCCCTCTCTCTCTCTCTCTCTGTTCCTCACTCAGTCTCTTTCTTCTGGCTCTATTCCCTTTTCTTTTTTTTCCCTTCCTCCTTTTTTCCTACCCTTCTACTCTTCGGATCGATCGAGAGGACGATTGTTAAAAAATGAGCGTTTTAATGGATACTTCAATTCCTAGGCATAGACGATCCCCTCTCCTCTTGTATATGTGTACGTGTGCGTGTGTGGTCTCCTTCTTTCTCCCTATGGATTAGGGATAGGGCGATATGAATGTGGTCAGGTCGCCAGCGACAAGAGCGATCACCTAAGGAAAATCATGCAATGAACAAAAAGATGTTTAAGGTTAGGTTGGTGGGAGGTAGGTTGGCTGGTAGGGGGGGCAGAGGAGGGGGGGGATTTAGGCAAGATAGGCGGTAGGTATAGGCATGTCCATAGGCATGTAGGTATGTAGGTAACACGCTAGGTATTGTACCTTTCAATCAAGTCAAGGGTAAAGTGGGTTGGGCGGTGGGTGGCAGCAGTGGTGAAGGGGAAAAAAAAGAAGAGATGGGAACATTCCAAGGCACAAGAAATGAAAAGTAAAAGAGAGAAAAGAGTAAGTACCTTTTTTCCAATGTTTAGAGTTATGAGGCTGTGCAAATGTCAGAGGGGAGGGGGGGGGGGGAAGAAAAAAGAGATACAAAAATAAAAATCTATTACCATGTAATCCATTGTCTGGATAGTACTTAGGTAGGTAGTGTACATGCATTTAATACTACATACATACATACATACTTAAGGTACATACCAGCAATAGGTAGGTACTCTTAGCGCTGTACAGTCGCTAACATACGCCCCTTGTATGTACATATATATATCGACATATGGGAGTTTAGGGGAGTTAGGGGTGGGGAACCGAGGGAAGAGGGGGGGAAAACTTCAGCAGCTCAGGTGGGGTTTGATGTACCTCCTTAGTTGATTCAGGTGTCACTCGGATAACTGATGACTAATAATTACTTCCCTTTATTACCACCTATTGAAGTAAGTACTGTACATACGTAACTATGTACGCTACAGTCCACTCCACCATGTATGATGCGACCACCGGCAGGGAGCCACCAGGACAAGACAACCGCCACCATCACCACCATCACCACTATCACCACCTAATGGATATACATAAGCACCTACGTAATGTAGCTAAGTAATCTCTAAGCCAGTGCTCCACGGACTATAAACAGGGCAGTACTTAGTACGAAACAAACATAAAATTCCTATTTTAAAACCCCCTTCTGACAAGAAATATAGGAAGTCTTATAAGTTGAGGTTTTGAAATAATGGAATGTACCTAGACAAGTAATTAACCTAGGTTAGTAGAATAGTATTACATAGACCTCCTACCTACAATGTACCTAGTAGGTAGGTTGGTAATGGTTAGCCCCTGGCCTCTTCTAACACCCACCTGCATCCATCGATTCGATTCGATTCAAAATCAACCCACCCACTACCTACATAGGTATGTACATTGATACGACTGTCAATCAATGTACGTAGCTGCGTAGTTGCGTAACCACTTACTTTAGCTACAACTAAATGGACTACTAAAACTACTACTTACCTACCTCATGGACAGACAGACATGGTGAGGTTTAAGATGGGAAACCCACTAATTACATCAATACATCAATATCCATAGTAGAGCTCCAGCTTCCTACTTACTTACCTATGTATATAGGTAGCCCCTGGCCCCCCTTCCTCTTAAGTACATAAAGTAGTAGGTATGTACCTACTGATTGACGTGTACCGTCTATCTATGTAATACGAATGTGCGCGTAGCCAAGTGCATAATCGATCGCGAATGACGCCTTTTTTTCTCCTCTCACCACCTGCTGCTCCCGCTGACCCCTACCTAGCTGAGCACGGCTTTTCAACGAGATGCACGTTCATACCTACCTGGTAAGGTAAGGTAAGGGTAGGATAGATTGAGGCACAGTACCTTATGTTAGTTAAGTACATCAATCTATATAGTTACCTAGAGTGTTGGAAGAGTTGAATTAGAAATACCTTACTTACTTACTACATACTTACCTACCTAGTATCAATGGTGTATCTAACCCCCTTTTCTAAAGTCTGATATTGGCTATAAAAACAATACATAGGTAGGTAGGTACTTATCAATGGACATAAGCATAATGAACCATAAAAATAGCATACCTACCTACCTACTTACATGACCCCAGACCGAACACCATAGGTAGTTTAATCAAACAAAAAGAAAATAACTCTCTTGAGAAGACGAGATCGAGATACATCTCTTGAACATGGTTCGTTCGGTTCGTGCGTTGCAGAAAGAAAGACGCAGACGCAGACGCGTCGTCAACCAAAGAGGCTGTGAAAGGCGCTGGCTGGTCGAGTCGAGTCAAGGACATGCAGGGGGGGGGGTAAACCTCAGAGAGAGGAGAGGGGGGCCTCCCACGAACTAGGTAGCAGAGCTAGAGAACGAATAAATGAATACAACAAACCAAGAACATTAGTAGTATTGTCCCATACGTAGATTGCTACAATGTATATAGGTAGGTACACCAGACATACATGTGTGACCTATGAATATGGCCGACTAAATACCTACCTACCTACCTGCCTATGTACATAAGTAAATATGTATCAATGTAGGTAGGTATGGGGGATTACATATTATACAGTACCCAGGTGAGAAGTTTCTTTCAAATTCTCAGTTACCTTACCTTACCTGTCTGGTGTCAATATTGATGTAGTAAGATCCATCAATTGCCTTGACCCTCCTTTATCTGTCCTAGGAACCGGTTTTGTGCCGTTACCCGCCCATTATTTGTTGGTTTTCCCATTAACCTTAGTGGGTAGTTTATCTAGTTAGCGTTGATTAGAGAAGGAGACAACCTAGAGACAGAGACAAGAAAGAGGGAGGAAGGGAGAGAGAGAGAGAGAACATTGGTTGGCCCCTTTTCTGCAACCAAACAAGCTACCTAACCTAACCTAGCTGGTACCTCGAGAGTACGATACCTTCTGGAGTACTTACCATCAATATACATATCATGTATACTTTTTATTTTATTTTTTTCAACTTTTATATCTCTTTCCTGTCTCATTGCAGAAGAGCAACAAATGATAGAGAAGAAGGCAAACTACCTATGTAGGTAGGGAGTGACCAATTTACCTAGGAAGCAAAACACCGCGAATCAACTTTGACAAGTAGGTAAGCCCCCCTCTCTTTCTCCTAACGAAGAGGCCTCCTGAAGAATGGGTAGGACATACTGTAGGTAGTAAGTAACCTATTGGCCATACCCTAATCTCCCATGTACTCAGGCAGTAGTCATCAGTGCTTCTTCTTCCTTCTCATTCTAGACAGAGCCCTGTTATGTGAACTCAAAGCTCTTTTACCTTGGACCAACCTATATCAATCGATGGGCTTGGAAGATTCATTCACTGACTGGCCTGACCAAAAAGCCGTCTTTGCCTATTATATAAGTGATATTTCTCTTCTCTTGGGGTGTTCTTTTTTTGAGGCGCTTCTTTGCTTTCTCTTCTGCTTTTTCTTTTTTGGTCAATCATCATTTCCGTCTATCTGATTATTATTTCCCAATGCCCCGAGACACACCACACGCAACACACGCCTTGTAGGACCCCAAGCCACAGCCCTATGGCCTGTGGTAGTAGTATCCGAAGTGCACCAGTAGAATCGTCGAGGAACGTCGATAGTGTCGTAAAGATTGACCGAGAGAGAATGTCCAGGGAGGACGTCCGAACACCAGCTTCAACAAAACCACGCGCAGAGGTGGCAGTATCGCAGAGTCCTCCGCCATTTCCCATATTAACTGAGCATCACGGCAATTTACGCAGTCCCGAGGGCCGAAAGCCTCGCTCCACCACTCTGATATGATATGATATAACCCCCTCATCCTACCAAACGACCATGCCTCCTCCTTAAGTCTATTACCGTACCAGCCCTCCTCAAGCGGCATAATGAGAAAGGATACGTAAATAGTCGAGATGTAGGGAAACCATATCATAATTCCATGAGCCTATTTGCCGGCCCCGTATAGTACTGCGTGCCGGAGGACCGTGAATGCGCCAACGAGAGCTGTCATGCGTGTGGCTCAGTTCTGATGTGATGCTGGGCACCTCGAGCAACATGTTGTGCCACTTGGCAAAGCACTGCCCGAGGCCCGCAACCGTCCATAAAGATGCTTTGTTTTTTAGTACATATCCTGACAGTATAGGAACAACTTGGCGTAGAGAACGTGGGAAGGTAGGCCGGCGAGGCGTTAGTAGGGCGTATATCCACCGCGACCCCTTCCGCGATATCCACCACGGTAACCGCCCCTGGGCACAAATCCTCCTCTTCCACCATAGAAGCCTCGGCCGCCGGCGAACCCTCCACGGCCTCGACCTCCCCGACCACGACTCATGCCTGGGATGTTGGTACGCTTGGGCGTGACCTTGATGTTCCGCCCCTTGAGGACGCTGTCGTTCAGGACAAGGGCTTGTGCGACAAGGCTCGGCTCGGTAAACTCGACGTAGGCATAGCTGTATTATTGGTAGACACGGGCGTAAGCAAGGGATACATACCCTGACGCGAGCAAGGGGCGGAGGAGGGAGGGAAGAGGGAAGGGGTCGGAGCAAGGTGTTGATGGGTTGATCTAGTTACACGACTTACCCCTTGGGTTGACCTGTAAACTTGTCAAGCAGGATGGTGACGCGGTTAATGGAGCCGCAGCTCTGAAAATGCGCCTGGATCTCCTCGGGGGAGACTGAGTAATCAACATTGCCGACGAAGATGCTACGACTGTCGACGTCGGTGCGATCATCAGACGCCTCCTGGTTTCTCTCCTCCAAGGCAGCGTGCATCTCGCGAAGCTTGGCGGCTTCTTGTTCCATCTCGGCGACCCGTCGTTTCATGGCCGAGATCTCTTCCTGTAGTTTGAGGTAGTACGTGTTAGTGGCCAGGAGGCTGTTAACTTGTTTGGTGGAGAGTGGCCTCCATGGTATATAGTAGTACCAGCATGGCGTGCGCACCTCGTCATGGCCCTCCTCCGCTACGAGGGGATCGTCCCCTGGAACCTCGTGGTCGAGTTTCGTGTCGGACATGGCGGTCTATGTGTCGGGTCTGTTCCGGGCGTGTTAGCCAATTGAGCGTCTTCCGGAAAGACGGAGTAGAAGACGGGCGCCTCTTGCAGTAATGTGATGCGAAGAGATGGGATGGGATGGGTTGGGATGGAGGGGAGCAGAGGTGCGAGGGCCGCGATATTGGGCGAATAAATACACGAAGGGATTTCGGGTCATCAAAGAAGATGGCCCAAGCAGCAGTCGCATTATCAGCAGGTGGAGAAAATGCGCTGAAATTTGACTTACAGGTGAGAAGCAAGCTCTGAGAAGAGAGGGAGAGGGGAGGAGGGGAGAGCTGGAGAGAGAGAGGGAGAGAGATAAAAAATGAGGAGAGTTGTTTGCACCTCTTGACGTGAAGCTTAAGAGCTTGAATGAGGTTAAAGGTCCGTAGTAGGAAACAGTTGCAGTAGGTAGGTTAGGTAGGTTAGGTATGTAGGTACCTACATAGGTAACAGCAGCAGCAGCAGTTGGTGCTAGAGGTACCTACTAGAAGGTTTAGGTTAGGCGGGCTGCTTGGAATGGGTCCTTGACGGGTCCCAGGCTCCAGTCAGATCTTGTCAAATGCTAACCAATTTTCGGCTGAGAGATGATCCGTATTTGGTTGTCCGACATGTAGTTATCGGGGTTCTATCTGAGTACTAGGTAGTACTTACTTCTTATTCTTATGGTGGTGGATTGTGCTGTACTGTTTATTGTATGCTAAACTGTAGATAGTCGGATGTAAGTGCCTCTGTTAGGCTGGACATTGAAGTTGATAGTATTTTTAAGGCCTTTTAAGTTGAAGTATGCATGCATCACTGTGACCATAGTAGGTGTTGATATTTGATATATCAATACCTATATATATCGATATTAAAAACCACCTAGGTATGGACGTTCATAGGTAGATAGTGCATGCTGATGCCCTGAATGTAAGTTCGAGGCTGACCGCAGATTCTAGTATCAGGTCAGGAGATATGCAATGAAAGACTTCAGCAAATCATACTACAGATACTCACCGAGTGCCAGTGGACAACAGGTAGGTACATAATTAAGAAAAAGGCAACCCGAACCTGACTCAGAGGTACCTATGCTTAGTGCATCCGGCAGCAGACAGATGGTGGCGGGAGTACCTACCCTACACCAATATAACCTGGAAGGTACCTGCTACCTATGTAACCTACATTACTTAAGTACATATGTAGGTACCACCTGCAATGGAATTGTCTGTGCATGGTTCGCGCCACTATTCACCTAACCAGATCTAGTTTATTGATGTGGCTTGCCTTCTCTGACCTGTAGGTAGTGTAGGTACCCGGGACTCGAGATATAGAAAGAAAAGGAAGATTAGCAAAGGCTGCTACCACAAGGAACCCAGGTTGTTCTGGTGTTTTCTAATGTCAATGCACTAGTAACTACCATAACATTAATTAGACATATATATTTATAAACTCCTTGTATTGTCACGACCCTTTCAAGAGCGCTTCAGCATGTCGTATAAGCCAAAGAATGCTGGAGATGACAAAATCTTATCAAATGGTAATAAACTGCCAACATGAGTTCTAGCATATATTAGCGTTATAGGTCTCCACTGGGAACGATTAGACATAATTTGATATTTATGATAGTTGTAACATATCACTGGTAGTAGGGTAACACCTAATCTACACTTCTTACAGACACTTGACGAGAATTTACATGTCTACATGCCGAAGAAGAGTGTAATCCAGTGATGTTGCGGCACAACACAGTTCAATATCAAAAATTTCATGAGAGGGTTCATCTTGGGTGGATCGTAGGAAGGTAACGACGTTATTGGAATGATCAAATGTGTAATACTAGGGGGAAAGGGGGGAACTAGAAACGAGCCTATATTTAAGACATATAGAATACGAGTTAATTATATTGGTTGATATGACTTAGTTTAAGATACCATATTGTAGCCAAGTACTGTATATCAGCATCTCTTAACCCTTATCGACAGATTTGGGTGGGGTTTCCTATAGAAGGAACTGAATATGACGAGGAAAGGGATAGACAACGAATAATGTGTTGTCCATCCTAGTCTCCACGCGACTATGGCAAGAACATCGTGGTGTGGACAACCCGAAGTGACATGGGACGATGGCAGTACCTAGTAGCGATATTTCCCTCGTGATGACATCACAATATAAGGCAGCTTTGGATTATATTTCGATGAAATCACGTACCTGCGTCCCCTTGGCCTAACTAACCTAACGCCATTCGGACATCTATAACATTGTTATGATACGCCGACAGGGACTGAAATGGAGCATCGATCGGGCACTAGAGGAAGACAATCTTCTCAATGTCTGCTCCCTGGCCTCACTGTTGACGACGAGCTTACGACGCCCGGAAACATGAGGTTGCTAAAAGGCGGCTCGAGGCGGGGCCCCTACTCTCGTGAAAATGCCAAGAACCCCGTTCTCTGCAAAGCCGAGCCTCTTCATGTACTTCAAGCTAGTTGAGCTAGGATCCGTCGGGTACCATGATGGAGGAAAGGGGAACTGAAACCTCATGGACTCCCCCGAAATGACCATTCATACGGAAGCAGCGAAGTTCTTCGGCTCAGCTTAGCGTACTGACTCCAAGGCTAGGTAGAGGCATTTGGCTGAAAAAATTCCAAGTGAAAGCTTCCCTCCTGATATTGACCGGCTGTCTCAATGAATACCTACTGCGTTGACATCAGTCTAGTTGCTCTCATTAATAGAACAATACTAGCCGGGATAATCGCTTGCCCTAAGGGGATGGTTTTCCCGGATCATGATAAAATACCTGCCTCTAGCTAGCTTCATATATTGTAGTATTAGGGGCCAGTCGACGCAACATGAACAAAAAGGGAACCCATCCTATAATGGCTTCCTTTATCTCCGGAGTATTTCTAGCCAAGATGAATAGACTGATTTCTAGCTGGGATGAACAGTTCCCAAGACTTTCCGTTGTACTGGCCCCCATGGCATACATATGAGTCTCGGCGCAGCATGAGACATTAGCGGCGAAGTAGTAGTCGACCCGGCGCTGCCATCACTTCGAGTTTTGGGGACCAATGAAAGCCCAGTATCTTCGCGTAGTCTTCCTGATATGTCGGATTGCCACAACGGTGATGTGACCTCAACCTGGAGTTTCAGCTCTCGAGACGGCTGTCTATTAGCGAGCCAACAGGTTCATGCTGATGAGGAGGTCCGAACTACACTAAATCCCCGAACTGAACCCCCGGGCTTAATCTACTTGATACAGCTGGTGGAAACCCCCACGAACGATGGAGGCTCGATGGTGTTTTATAGACAGCGGCACAGTCTCTTGGGAGAGTCCCTTCGACCTAGGTAGGTTCCGAATAAGCATCATGGAGAGTATTATCGTACGGAAAGAAAACCTCGCTAAGTGAACCGAGCTTTAGGTTGGTGATGAGATGGGATGGCTGATACATCGTTCCAAGCACTGACTTACTCTATTGCGTATCTCAATTTGTTTGATGTGTTCCGTTTATAAACAATGAGACGAACGAGACATATATGGGCGGCCTCTATAGCCATTTAGTCCCTGTCCAGGCCTCATATCTGTCGACTCGACCCTATTGGAGGTCACCTAGCGAGAGGAGCCAATCGTAAGATGGAAAACCGCAGACCCCGCGGTCAAGGGAAGCTCCTGGAGGTGAAAGGCATCCCACATTACGTGCAGGCTGGACAGGCTAGCTAGAGCTGCGACAAGTCGCAAGTTAATTTAGATCCCGGTTGCAGATCTTCTAACACTCGGGGGTGCACAGGGTTCAAAATCTTCGAGAAAAGATCATTGAGATCGTAAGTGTGACCAGGTTGACTCGGACGATCCTGACGCTGCGGGCGAAGGTTAGGCGTTTCAGGTGACAGGGACGTCGAATCCCTCGTAACCCACGACTCCAAGGCATAGATAACTCGGGTAGCGTACTGGGAGTGTCGATAGGTAGTCGGTTTTCGTGTCGTTTGGCTTCTTAAACATGAGGGATGTCATAGTTATTTGAGCTAGCTAGCCGGACGAGGTGAAGGGATTCGGATCGCGACTTGGTTCAGGGGCACAGATAATTATGTGCATTGACTTGGCGGGCTAATATATCGAAGACGATGAGGATTGGTTTCAGATCAACTCTGGGTCCCCCTTGCGAGACTCCTCTGCCTCACCTTGCCAGATCGAGACTACACCCAAGGGAGAGGAACTGCAACAGCTCATTTCTATATAAAGAAAGCTGGAGGATCTTCGCTGGTCGCAGATCTGATCATCAACCACGCATCTCGTCTCCATCACCCAGGAGACCGTCTTCATTGACCCTTTTTAAACCATTCATCCCCCCAGTCGAATCGTTCGTGCGGTGCCAGTGCTCGTTCGCTCGCTCGCTCGAATCGTCTCCGCCAAGAAATCCCAGAAGTCATCCAACATCATGAGGTATCCTATTTTCTCTCACCTCGCCTTCGCCTGCGCCATTGGTGCTTCGATCGCCGCCGCAATAACACCGAATACCGGGAGAGACGTGAGCGGAACAGTAGAAACACGCCAGAACGTTGAATGCAGCAAGAGCGCTGTCGACAGCTGTGTTGCCGCCACGGGAGCCGATGGCACTGCTTGCTTCGAACAGATATGCGTGGGCACGCAATCCTCTAGAAAGATGAAGCGCGATGACCAGTGCAGCGAAGACAACTTGTTTCAGTGTGCGGCAACGCGAGATCCCTCGGATTGTTTCCAAGAGTTTTGCCTTTAGCGAGTCAACGGATAGACATCCTATCATGGAAGAATTCTGAGAAAGGGGAAGAAACTTCAGTGTATTCTCCTACTAGATGTTATAACGGCTTTTGAGGCCTGTTGATGTCAAACAGGGAACCATATACCGGAAGGGAGTCGATGGTTGGATTTTGTTTTGCGGTTTCTTTACTAGGGATGGAACTGGGTGATGGTAGGATTGATAAGCGTACGGAGTTCGAGCTTCACATTTGGTTCATCTGAGCATGTCTGGATATAAAGCTCTGATCGGACCGCGTATGTTGGTTTGGATCGAACCCATGAGTTGTGGAATCCAGTAGTGTTTTGAAAAGAAAACGGGACAGGAATGGATGTATATTATGAGCCAGTTTTAGATACCCCTTAACTCCATCGCCTGGGGATATAGACGAGCCCCGAGCATGTGTGGAAATACAAGAAAACTTGGTTTGGTATATTTAGCTCGATATGTTATATATCGAAGACACCTTATGGTCATGCGTTTAAACATAGTGTTGAAGTGTCTTATATGTGCTAGGACAAGGGCGCTTGCCAATCCTATAGGACTGTGTTATTAGAGATAATGTAGAAAATATACCGTGCAATACTAACATTATAATAGCATAGCATTTGTAAGGTCCAGAACTATAAAGTCCAGAGAGAGAATGATTGCAGGTGAGCAGCAAATACTCCAAAAAAGCATCTTACATTCAATATCGAGTCGTATCAAGAGCTTGACAAGTATATATCCCAAGTATTTTGACTTAGGGTCGGCAACTTATACAGTTCCATTTGAAAATTTATGGGTGAGACTCCACCAGGAATGAGTAAACATAATTAAATAATTTTATTTAGAAAGCAAGAGATAGTGTATATGTATTGATTAGTAAGTGAATTCGACATCAACCTCAATAATTAGTTCTCACGTAGAATAGCCACTTCTTGGTTAAAGAGTCCTAGTTTAAGCGTAGAGAAATGCCTTAGGAATAAAGTGTGACAAGAGCTAATGGATTTAGAATAAAGGTTCATAATTCATCTAATAATTCTTTTAGGATCCTAAGGAGACATAAAAGGTCTAAGTTCTCCCTTGATCCCTCCTGGGAATTATACTCCTATTTATACACTGATATTCCAGCTTGAGGCATCCTTTAGATATGTCTGTTGGTCATGCTTGCATATGCATCCCTATCTCTGACCATTCATCCTATTCGTCTAAAGTAACAATATCTTGGCACGTATTCCCGTGTGACATAAAACATTACATTAGGAGGGATAAACTAGTAGTTGATGATAAAGCTATAAACATTGATTCTCAGTAGACATTGTGGAGTTGAGATGGTGAGCTTATATACCATGATGACTGCTCAAGACTTGGGAAATATATGATATAAAGCACCTGGAAATTTAACGTATAGCTGGGTGTTCCCAGCCCAGAGATCATCAAACATAGATATGAAATATACCTAGTTAAGTTGTTATGGCCGTGTGAGCCACGTGTGTCTTCCTTTGCTCTTGTAGGGTTAGAACAATGCTCTAGTGTGACCATAATTGTTGTGGTATGGCAACCGATCAAGCAGAGGGATGCGTTCTCAACATTCACTTCACCATATTTTCCACCTATTACCAAGGACTGATGTTTTTATTTTCTTATCTTACTTCAACCTCTTGCTTCTCGGGTCATCTAAGACCATCTAGTAAGCATATATCACCGAATCAAGGATGATATCTACTTCTCGAACTGTAGAGCTGCATACTATGTCGACTTATGTGACCTATTTGACAAATTGTAAGACACGCAGAAGGGCTCTGCATGTTTCTGCGAGGCAGATGCAAGTTATAACGTCGCCCTATTCCATAAAGAGCATTCTTGTTATCGATGATACTCAGGAAATAATGATCTATACCTGTCGACTTGAGTAATCTACCACCCAGGCCCATCCCATGAGACTGGCTAGACCGGGTTATCCCTCCACTGCTCTTCCTTTTACGATAAACACCGAGTAGCAAGTTCCTCGAATGATGAAAGATACGACCTACCACGGAGACGTAACCACATACTAGGTAGCTAGAGAAGTCTCGAGCGCTGATACATCCTGGAGGCTCCTCTTCATGTGGAACCTCGCATATGTGTCGATTTCTCCGGGGTCGACCGCTTGGACCAAAAACCCTGAATGATGACATGCTTAGATAGGGAATATACCTAATCTAGGCGATAGTCTCGTTGGTCGTTCACGATGAATCCCCATGCTGAGTGGCACAATCTGTCAACTAGAGGTGACGCTGTATCTCTGACATATGCTGGTTACGTGCATGCTTTGCAGCTCCTATGAACCATGGTACTCACATGTCTAACTTGAACTTAGTTATATGTTTGCGTAACAAGATACGTTTTCGTATACCTAGTATGTTACGAGAAGTTGATGGTTACGAGGCTGTCACATATAATTAATACCATACAAGTTCGTGTTATGGTTTGATGGATTCTGTTGATCACCGTGCCCTAACGCAAGGATACACCCAACTTGGACGGCCCGACTACAGCTTGTTCTTTGAGGATACCGGTAGACTACCTATCTAGTCTCATGGACTTGCTTAATCAGATGCGGAAGCTCGGTTCGATTTATTGTTTACATAGTGTTGCTTGCAATCGGGCGTATGGCTGTCGAAGAAAGCACTTTCCCATACGACACTTCCATGGAAAGAAAATATTTATTAGCCATAATATGGGCATATACGAAAATTAGTGTACATTATCGAATTTCCCTTGCAGATGTGATGATTGTCAGGTTACCTAATTTGGGCGATATCCATGTGAAAGGATTGTCAGATTGACGCACTCGGACTACCTATTGAGCATGCTCCGTTGCAAGTACTTGGCTCAACTTGGCCAGCATGGGCCAGCAAGAGTGGTCCTTGATGCATGTAGATAGTAGCAGTCTGGGATGCCATAATCTCATAGTCTCATCACGCTCGCAGGCATTCTCCCGGGACACATGATGTTGAGCAGCATTGGGAGCGATATTCATATGAATATCGATGTTTCATGACTCGAATTCAACCGGGTAGTACTCTGTAGGCTAATAAGTTACCGGATACTGATTGCCAAGGAGACTCGTAGTCACACAGCTCGATGATGATTGATGGAGAATCTATGATGGGTTTATCCAGAAATGGGGACAGGGCGGCTGATCTTGGCGCCGAACTCCCTTGTCGCAGGACCCTGCCAACCTGCCCGGCCTCATGAACTTCCCCAACATGAACTTCTTTAGTTATATACTAATCCCCACAGTCTGGTGTCCCGCGGTTCCAGGGCCAGCCTTGTCCGGCCGTGCTTCTCCAGTTTCCTCCATACCCCTCATCTCCATACTGCTGCTGCTGTTCTGTACGGTGTGGTTAAGTGCTTGCACTGAAGTTCTATGGCCTATAAGTTGTGGCACTATACCACGATGATATCAGTATCAGTAGGTGGGTATGGCCTCTAGTCTAGGTAGGTCAGTTTTCGATCCTTTGTTGATCGACCGCCGTGGCGGCACGGCCTTCCGACTTGAGATAGATCTTCCTGGGCGCTTTTAGTTATTAGCATGTGCCCATCTAGGTTTCCCACATAGTGCTCCAAAGATCTGTGTCGATTCCAACTGACAAGTAAGAAAGAAAGAAAGAGACGATCACAAACCATCGGGAACCTTTTTTTTCTTTGGAATAGTCATGGCTATGAGGCGAATGTAGGGCTTATTCCGTCTACGAAACCTGTTATCGTCTGTTAACGTGATGTAGACCAATGCGGGCGGCCTGTGCTTGGAAGATCGTCTAGAGTAGTAGTGGAGTGTAGAAGAGACGGCGTTGATGGATTAGATAGGTACGTATGAGCTGCGGGTTTCGAGTAAACATCGCCTAGTTGGTCTATTCGTTTCGTTTCGCCGGAGAATACTAGGTAGCTAGGCCCGAGATCATTGGCGGAATCGACGATGAACGGTTAACAAGCCTTTTATAGATGGGGACGAGGTGCTTAGTGGGATGTCCTCAGGTACGTAAGGGGTTGTTAGCTACCAAACCTGAGCATCCGACGTGTTTTGGCGCTCATTCGCCTACAAGATTGAGGATCCCCGGCTCGAGCTATCAATGCTCATAGGATCCCTACCTATAGTACTTCTAACGCCTACCTACTTGGGGGTACAAAATGTCTGATCTGATGAGCTTGATGGGCTTGATGGGCTTCATGAAAGTTGGATATTAGTTACTTGGTTTCTTGAACCTGATAAGGAAGCCCGGCTCAGACACAGCAAATCTGAGTTGCCCATTGTAACGACTGTGACCAGCCTGCTGCATGACGGATCCTTCTCTAGACAGGGATACTAGGCATGATCGCCTTCGTTAAGTGGGCGAGCCTACTGGCCGTTGCAGTGAATGGGCATCTAAACCGGGGTCACAGCTCTCATGGCGAAGAAAACCCCCGAATCCAGCACGGTTGACACCCCCATACAACTCACATATGAGGCCCTCTACCCCGGCGAAATATTTCGGCTGAGCCTCTGATAGGTACAGCAGCCCATCCGAAGCTTAGCTCTTCGAGTTCCCGTATCTTGAGACCCGCAACTCGTCACGCCAATCTTCATCTATCTTCCACTTCTCGCTGTCTACACCCGGGACATTTACGCGCAGTGTCTAGATGTCTGACCTTGTCGTATGTAACCAGCACGATAATTAAGTCCTGACCCTGGAACGCGCCCCTGGTCCGCTGTTGCAAGCACGAGTATATCTTATATGCAAGGTCTCTCGTCGCTCCCAGCAGGTCGGTTACCAGACGACATCTTTCGCCGAATTTTGCTCTAGAGAATCCTGCAACCTAGTGGCTGGAAGAATTATTGTCACCGTCAGAGAGAAACGCCACGCCACCTCTACGATGAACCACTAGGGAATTTCTCCTTGGCTTATCTCGATAACCACCACATAGTCCTGGCTGTACTAGACTCCTGGTTGACTCTACTCTGCCCATTGTCGGTCCCACCACCGATCCGACGCCTCAAGAAGACGACCCCCCACGATTGCAGGAGACCACCGATCTAGGTCTCAACAGCCGATATTCTCAATAATAGCCATCGCGTGCCGGCGGTTGTTTATCTATCATCTGGCCTGCCTTGGTTACTTTTGTGCTTCACCCATCACAGTTATATTCTTACTCTGGCGCTACCGGGCTTTTGTCTCTGTATTGCCATATATTTCATGTTGTATGCGAATGTTAGCTTCTGCATGTTTAACTACCTAATCTTTAGCTAGCCATAGCGCCGACTAATCTTCCTCTCAGAGAGGAGAAAGACGGAACGTCACTTGCGCTTCCGGCATAATAGCGCAAGTAGTTGGACAAGCTACCGGTTCAGCGTGCCTGTATTGATCAAGGATCGGACGTCATTTGCAGGACAATATGACGTCGGTTCAGCAGCTACCCAGGGCGCCCACTCCTGTCCACCCGCTCAGTATGAACGGAGCTATTGCAGGAGAGATGGAAATGGACTTGGACCGTCGGTCACGGTCACCGATTGCGCCTGGGATCAAGACTAGCAGTGGGCTGCAAAGAGGAGACACCCGAACTGCTGTTATCATATACGGGCCTGGTCAAGAGAAGATCGTGTCAGTATTCGCCGATGTGTTGGGGAAGCCGTCGCGACTCGCCGACAGCTTCCAGGGCGTAACCTCGGGGGCGCAAGATTTGGTTCTTGGGATATCTGCTGAAAGTGCCAAGTTTGACATCGCTTCTCGAAACCGAGAAGCCGTGGTCGCTATAAATGCTCACTGCGTTAATCTAGGAATGCCTCCAGACACGTATCTCTCTGCGCAATGCGACTATGAGTTCTTATATACCGAGGCGCCATTCTTCCGTCGAGACTTATCCCGCTTTATTTCCTTCACGCTGGGGCAGCTCGATCACCATGAGACACTAATGTCCAAACCTCGCACGTATTTCATTTCCACAACATTTCCGGATGTCCGGGCTGCCTTGCCTAACATAGATATCCTCACAGTTGGTGCCGATGCCGTAGAGCTGAGGGTTGACCTGCTTCAGGAGCCTTTGAGTGATGGCACATATGCTAAGATACCAAGTCTGAGCTACGTCGGGGAACAGGTAATGCTACTTCGCCAGAGGACGGAACTGCCGATTATATTTACCACCAGGTGTACGAGAGAAAACGGGAGATTTCCTATGGACAACCCTAATGTGTACTATGAGTACCTTTATCGGGCGATTCAATGGGGCGTCGAATATATCGATGTTGAGCTCTGGCTTCCAGAACACATACGCCAGGAGCTCTATAAACAACGAGGTAGCAGCCATATTATGTCTGCTTTTCACGACTTCTCTGGCACTTTCAAGTGGCCCTCGGTCCAAGCTCAATCGATATTTCTTGAGTCGCGCAAGTATGCTGATATTGTCAAGATGATAGCTATCATCAATGATCACAATGAGAACTTTGAGCTAGAATATTTCCGATCCAAGATTCAAAGTGAGTATCCAGACTCACCACCGCTTTCGGCAGTCAATATGGGTGAAACGGGACAGTTCTCGCGAACTCTCAATAAGGTCTTCACACCTGTTACCCATCCGCTTCTTCCGATCATCGCAGCACCGGGTCAGATGAGCACCGCCGAAATCAATGCCGCCTTGTCGCTCCTTGGACAGCTTCCTAAAAAGAATATCTATGGAATCAGTTCTCCGTCATCTCGGATCGGGACACCGTATGCACCATTTTATGAGAAATGTTTCAATGAACTTGGCTTACCGCATCAATTCGCCGTAGTCGAAAGGCAATCAAAGGGGCCGATGGCCGTGGAGGCTTGGTGCAATCAGAAGTCTTTCGGAGGAGCATATCTGAGCCCTCCAGTATCTTTTTCGAGCCTGATGCATAATAGCACATTCTTCGCTAGGCTCAACAACGGTGCCGGCCCTTTTCTTACCGATGCTGCTCGTATGATTGGTATGGTTGATACCATCGTGGTGCATCCTGGACCGACATCTACGCCCACATCTGCGCCTTCGTCAACAACCTCTAGCCCGCAGCGAAATACAGAGTCTTCTTACGGTGCACCGTCACACTCTCCTCATGGGTTGCCACCAAATGCGTCACTTGTATTTGACAATGCGAGTTGGCGTGGGATTCTGAGCACTCTAACCCGTGATCTTGCTCCTTCGGCCTACTCTGGTCGTACGGCTGTTGTCTTAGCCGCCAATTCTGACGATGCGGCATCTACGATCTATGCACTGAAGGCCCTTCGCATAGGGAAGATATATACGGTCGGATTCAAGACTCCTCTCGTATTAGCCCGGGGTCTTGAGGTGGAGCCCTTCAACAGTCTGGAAAACCTCCAAAGAGCGAGAATGGTGGGAGATGAGGCAAGCCCCTTTGTGATTATCTCTGCCCTTGGACCAGAGAAATCGAATATTGTCGGAATGCTCGTGCGTATTTTCGGTGGTACGCGGGGGTCGTCTACGCAAATCCGGAAGGTTTTCCTTGACCTCACGGATGGTCCTAGAAAAGGAGATCTGAGCACTGTCGCGGAGCAGAATGGATTCACTGCATATGGTGTTGCCGATACAACAGCATTCACAACCGTCGAAACGTTGAGATTACTCGTCGGGCAGAACGTGCCCTACAGTTTTGTCCGCTTAGCAAATGGGCCAAGCATGTTTTGAGAATAGGCTTGAGTCCAGATGACGAGGTTCATTCTTGAAAGGAATGCCGTATTAATTTAGGTCAAGACCGGCGCAAAACCAACAACTGGTAATCTATACCCATCCCTTTACTCCGAGCTAAAGCTTCCTGACACTATAAAAGGAGCACAACCTATCATGCCAAGCCCTAAAGACCCAGACTTACGATATGATTGAATGGGGACAGACGGTCGATATCGTGGATAGAGTACAACTAGGGAATGCATCTAGTATACATGAGGTATAAGTTATACTTATCGGATGGTTGGAATACTTTTGAATTTCTATGATTCCCCTTTCTGGTCTAAGCTATTTAAAAAACCAATACGTACAAAGAGATGAAGTGAAGTCACGACAACGATAGGCACAGTATCATATGGATATTATCAATGCTGATGGCTGGTCTCTCAAGGATGTAACGGAATGGATGGTAATTTTCTAAGAGAAGTTCGCATGTCTTCGGGACTGAGAACTTTATGTGGAATGGTATCTTAAAGAAACGATAGCTTGGAGCGCTGTTGGCACCGATGGGTGTCCAACATATCTCAGCATATTCGCGACCATTACGTTGAATCACACATATATATTACTGAATAAAGCATGAAATGTTCCGTTTATATGAGAGCATGACAGTTGATTAATATTGACTTTACTTCTTCTACCTTTACCTCTGTAATTTAGTCCTCTCATGCACAGGCAGACCTTTTTTCTCGCTTCATTTAATATTGATAGACTAGACCGAAGAGGCACCTTAGTCGTTATTTCTGGTGAGAAATAAGCCATTACAGGCTAATACGCTTCACATATTTCCCTATTCAGCTCATCTATTTCTCCACATCGTAGTGATATTGAGACTTCCAGTCTTCATGCTTACACACACACACGCACATATATATATATATATATATATGTACCTACCTAGGTATATACTATATATCTCGATATCATTGCCAACCTATTGTCGTTATACAAAGACTTGAAAAATTGAAACTAAAGCCCCTTATCTCTATGGAATACTATGGCTTTTCGCTTGTAATTCCGTAAAGGTTATGGGCTACAGCGGTAATATTTACTTAAGTAGAAGTAAAGAGACTAGAATTGTCTCTAGGGGGAAACGGTATCTAATTCAATTATGTTATTCATCTGAACGATAATTACAGAGGTATGCTGTATTTGGAAGTTGTCATTCCGAATATGTTTCTAGGAAGGATTAGGATCTGGCTTACACCTCATACTCCTCTTTTTCGATGATAATGAGTTATTTCAGATATGTGAGCTGGTTATGTAATCTAGTCTTCATTACGATTGATCCTCCGATTCTAGGATCTTAGGTATTATAGCTTATAGCCAGCATGCTTTCTTAGACATACATGGGATCTTTTTATTTTGAATTTATCATGTTATGGACTTTATCATTTCAAAAATTTATTGATAGGATTCATTGACGTGCCTAGGTGTTATGCTAGATTGACAACTT
Source organism: Biscogniauxia sp. FL1348 (assembly GCA_022544895.1). Taxonomy (NCBI): domain Eukaryota; kingdom Fungi; phylum Ascomycota; class Sordariomycetes; order Xylariales; family Xylariaceae; genus Biscogniauxia; species Biscogniauxia sp. FL1348. The sequence goes on along the minus strand of JAJNNV010000006.1, from coordinate 176,552 downwards.
GAGACCTTAGCTATGTCGATATTCTAGGACCTACCCCTTATCCCTTATTGAGCTACTTCGCTACTCACTCCCCCCTTTTCTCCAACTAAGAAGGGAAGTTTCAACTTATTCTCCAATATTTACCTAAGTTCAAACGTCACATTCAATGAATTGAATCATACGTTGATTAGGAACATGGTTACTTGGGGATGTTCTTTTCATAATATCCACTTACACGCATTGGAATGATGTTCACATTACGAATTTATGAGAACGTCCTTCACGTTCCCTTCACTGACCTCGTCATAGCCGAGGACTTCCTGTATGTAACTCTGTAAGAACACCTGTTTGGTGGATAATTATCCTGCGGCTATTTAAGAGTCGCGGTTGAAGTCTAGTATCTCGAGGCTTGGACTTGGTACTCATTCCCTATCATATCTAAAGTATGCTTAGGTTTCTAATTCCTAATTCCCTAGTCACTAGGATCGTACTTTGGTACATGTTCTTTGTTACCGTCAATATAACACTAATATGTACGGTATATATCAACTTAGGAGGCAAGAGAGAATCTATGTTTATCAGGAGGCAAATTCATTCATTGAGAACCCGCAAAATACTCTCCGATGAGTCAGGAAAACTAGGTACTGGATTGATAACACCAAGATTCATACATTGGGTTTAAACCAAACTATATAATAGTCCCCTCTGGGGTGAAAGCAAGTGGGGAATATGAAAAGAAGCGGCTGTATTTTGTTGAAAGGAGTGGAAACACACTTCTCAACATGTATCAATGTATCTCAAGTGCCTAATCGATCTTGAGATAGATTACATTTTCAAAACATATCTAGGCTCTGCTGAGCTAATCATGACGAGATAATTGAGCGCTTCAGGGACCAATTGGACCTCCTTGATACGGCTACGTAAGTAATGATTATCATGTCAGGTTCTTTTGGGAGGGTTGACGTAGCGTTTGTGGTGGCCACCCACCTTGGTTTCCATACTGAACCAATACATTCAAGTTGTTGCAACCCTGAAGTTCTTTAGAGGCGTCACAGAAAGGTGATATGAACGCATCGATCCTTTTCAGGAATCTGATATGGTAAGTGATGTATCAACATAAATAACCAGAGCCTTGTCTGCTGATGTAGTGTGAATCATCCCGAGTGAGTAGCATTGCGTAGGGACAGTAAACACATGCTTTAACCAGATTCTATCAAATACATGGCACTGTGATGTAGTATCTCATGATGGATAATCCCAGAAACGATTTCGAAGAGCACCTAAATTATGATATATGACACTTCATCTAGCTATATTCTATCCAAGACATGAAGCTGACCTACGGGACGGCCCGGCACTTGAGAGTGAGAACTATATCCAGACCACGTGAAGTTTCTGGTAGGGTTGCAGTTGATTTATGCACATATATAGAGTGAGCTTTCATTAGATGATAATCCTAGTACAGGCCTTTACAACGCACACCTTTCAAGGTCACAGGACTTAATTGGTTGTTGCACAGAGAAAGAAGAAAATGGTGTGAAGGAGAATCGTTTACATTGCCTAAAAAACAGTACAATCTACGATCCTCCCATACCACAGAACATTTCTTTAATGTTCCACTGTTAAGGAAATAAGGTGGCACTGTAACTATGCTAACACTGAAGAATGGTATACAATCTTTAACCTGCGCCCTGTCTAATATTAGATTAAATCGATAAGCTTCAAGATTGGGATGAAGATGGTCTCCTAAAGAAAATTTAAGTCTATATATAAGTTTACATTAGCTTCCACGAAAGTCTCCTACTGTAGATATTCTTTTTACAAAATGACTAGTCAGCTTTCGTACTCTGGAGACGTGATAAGAGAATCCTTGACGATTTAAAGGGGTGAAAGTTACCAGGGCACAGTCTTGTTGGCCCTAGATTAATCTCGGTCAGATTATAGAGAGGAAACAGAAACAAGGGCACGTAACAAAACCTGGGCGGCCGTAAGCTGGTCACATGAAAAATACCATACACCATAGGGTCCGAAGATCCCTATGTGCGATGGAGTAAGGATATCCTTAGTATGACGCAGTCATATTGCATTTTTGATTCTTGACAAGTCTTGACCGACGATGCATTGGCGCCGTCTTTTGTTTATCTATGGGAATCCTTCCTCCGAGTCGGTGAGAGAAATTGCTCTCCGTCTTATAATAATCATCTTTTACCGCCCTGAGTTTAAGGGACCAGAGTTGGAGAAGAGGAACATAAAGGATGGTTGTAGGGCCAGTCTGGCTTATTGTGACACAATGCCTACATACCGAGTAACATCTCATCGAGCATGAGTTATGTAACACGATATACATAGATGTTGGGTTACTTTATTAAAAATAAGTGGAAGGACGCGTCTTGGGAACATAAATGTTACCCTACGCCAATATTCTAAAACTTGAGGCTGGGCCTAAGTATTTGCGTACATTCGGTCTTTCTCGGACATTGAACATCAATAAGCACATAGGTACATTAGGGGCTCAAAATTTATTCGCCTTTCGACTACCTTTATCCTAATAGCCTGAACATAATCTTTTCTGTGCAGAGTTATACTCGAGTGCTTGCAATACGGGAGAGTTATTGTAGAATAAGCAAGAAAGACTACACAATCTTTAGGAAAATAATATGTCGGATTCTCGGAGCATAGCTATACATGGGCATTCTTCTTAACCAGGAACCCCTATTTTCACCGGCATGTAAGTATCGCACCATAAAACTCAAATATCTGGTTGGACTGTATATATCCCCTTGGACCTGTAATCTTTTTATATTTAAGGACTCCCCTAGCACGGGGCGGCCACTTAACTAGCACGATCACTGAGGATATACGAGATAGTAAACGCGATAGCCCCCCCTGATTAGGTCACTCTAGACCTTTGAGCGACCAGGCTAGATGAAATGCGAGCCGAGGTGGTGAAAGGGGGTGAGTTTTGTTTCTTATTCGCCGGACGTCACACCCCCGTCACCAAATGACAATTGGGTCCTGCGGAGATGGGTGCCGTTAACGAGGGACGGTCAAGCCTTGAGGTCACATACACCCCCTCGATTGGTGTGTTGTCGGGCCGGCTATGCACCCTTCTTGCTGCAGCCTGCTCATGCGAAGGGACCTCCGAATAGTAGTGAACGGCGATCGTACCAAGTGACGTTCCGCTTCAAGGTGGGAAAGCCGGAACTAGAAGGTACTGGCGAATGACTAAGAGTGGAAAGGTGATCGAATAGACAATGATGTTTTTTCTTTCTCGAGGTATTGTATTGCTATCGCACCCTCACTATGTGAAATCTTGAGCATGTTCCATAGTATACACCCTATTAACCTAGGCAGGTTAATACTCTGCTAAGTTCGAGGTCCTTAGCAAGTCGAGACCCTTGTTGGGGCCATTAAAAAGACCCTAGATGATAGTTGATCCCGTAGCTGTGGTAGTCCATGTCTAGGATTGTTCAGTTTAGGATCTCCTACTTACCAGAACCTTGAATATTATGATATGGGCCAAGACATAATCGAGAACTAGGGATTGTTGGTGATACAAATGCTGCGCATAGCTAATCATAAAGAGCCTAGTCTGATGCCCAGCTGTTTATGCGATATAATTCGTGTTGTGGCTATCTATATCTTGCAGAAAAGAGTCGTCTTGAGGGTGGCACCGGCGCCACGAAGGCTTTATGATGTGATTATGTGATTTAAATAATGTATGCCGGTAGTCAAGCCTTGACCTGACCGAAGGGAAATTGCAGGACATCTGCTATCTAGCTGGTCTGTTAGCTCCACGTCAGGCTTACGACGAAGTATGCTCGCAGTTTTGTGTGAAAAGATTCTTCTGATGTTGGGGGTCGTCACAGGGTCCCCTGCTCACCTTCTCCACATCCACCAACTGGGCTTGTTACAGTCAAGGTATCTAGGTACGGAGTATATTGACTGGATCGATATCGATGATTGATGACAATGGGATACGTGGGTTGGCCGCTGGCCGACATTCTAAATAATCGACATGTCAGGACTTTCCTGTGTGATGTTACTTGAAAATTTTGGTCAACCTGGATACAGAGCAGCATTATCTAGTAATGGTGGTTGTATTGCTGTGGGAGAATGGGATGTGATAGTCGTCAATGTTACCTTCCTGCAAGATTCTCTGCCAAATAGCGAGCGGTTTCCTAACAAAGCAGGCACATCCTCTTCCGGACTGAAGTCAACAACAATAGATCCTCCAATTCGATGCCGGGGAGGAAAGAATGGTGTTGCAATAAAGCAGAGGGTCCGTATGAGGGGGTTAGATACTCACTAGTTGGACCATGTCTCAGCCACTCAAGCTCCGGTCAGCGGTATATACAGAGGCACTGATAAAGATGCTTCACAATATTTGTTGGTGGTTAGGAAAGGGTTGCGCCATAAGTTGTGTATAAAGAGCTGATGTGACTTTGGAGGGGAGCAATGCAGTATAACAATAGGAGACGTGATAACTGCAACGGAAATGTATCCTGCGACTCGGAATTTCCAGGTTTTCAAGGAGGTAGCCAAGATACCAACCACGTGAAGAAAGAGTAACGTCAAGTTGTGCTGGGCCACGAAAAAACCTAGCCACAGAGCCAGGGATTCTTGCTGGCAACTATTTAGGTCCTCATTAAGGTCATGAAGTTAGTTCTTCGGCTGCCCACCGACTTGACTGGCGTGCTGCTGTGGCACAGAGTGCAAGTGCCGACGTAAGTTAATACCCTTTATTTTACATTACTTTCACGTATGCGCGCGGCGTAAAAGTCGGTAAGCCCCGACGACGATAGTCTTTCCCCTGTGTTGTTCGGATCTGTCACTAACCTGATGCGAAAGCATGTAGGTAGGTAGCAACACTTGTAAGAAGCACAGCACCAGACATACCTAGGTAGTGAAGTGGCATACAAACTCAAGCAAGTCGACTCGAGCGCACAACATGGTGTCTCGCTCCAGAATAAGACAGGTTTTGGGTGGGCACCGTCACTTGGCGCGATGTCGCGTAGACACGCAGACACTGGGTAGGTATGGTATGTATGTACCTACCTAGGTAGGTCCTCGAAGTAACCGCCGCATAATACCCCTGTTATGAGTCGCGCACCATGGGGAAATCCACGGCTACAACATGCCATTCTCAGCCCAAGATGCATATGTGCTTGCAATTAAGGAAGTACTACAACGGCCGCCTCCCTTTATCCTAGCTCCCCTGGTTTTCCGACCGCCCCCTCGACTGAATCATGGCTCCGGACTGTCAGCCAAGCATACCTACACCGGGCCGCAAAACGGAGGGCCACTTGATGCTATTTGAGTGAAGATCTACCCTCAACCTTAGTCGAGACCGGTCTCAGTCCACCCTAGTCGAGCCTAGAATCTCTGGTGTGGGTTCATGTTTGTCTGGGACCAAGAACTGCAGCGCGTGTTTTTCCTTCTGCACTACCTAGGTAGACAGACATCTTTGATATGATTATCAGATCATATATGAGATCTTGCGATGGGGAGGCAATCGGCTTCCACTGCCATCATCACTTAAGGTTTCGTAATTAAGATCAAGGATCAGTTAATGGAGCCCGGTTCCAGGGATTTTGGTACCCTGGTTCAGAGAACCACTTGTGCCTCTGATCCGTCGACGAGCTACAACTAGCGTAGAACTTGCGAGGAGAAAGTTACATACTTACCCGTATTATCCACATGACAACTGGGTCCCGGGTCGATTCGAGAGGCTCCCGGTAGGCCGTATCAAAGTCCGTGTCTTCGATCTCCCACTCCCGGAGTGAGCCTTTGAACTGCCATAAATGGTACGGCCCTCAAGATGTAATACGATAAAATCTGAACCAACAACCTGCTATCTACCTATCTATCTACCTACTTACCTACCTACCTACACTACCTACACTGCCTACACTACCTACACTACCTACCTACACCACACTACACCACACCACACCACACCTACTTACGCACCGGTCTGTTTAGCTTTACCCCTCGTGATCGCGGTGAGGGACCGAGCCCCTGGGCGTACCTACCTATAGGCACCGCCTATGCCTTCGTCTTCATGAATAGGGGGGACTGCACGGCTTTCTCGTTATTTTCATCCTGCTTATTAAAAAAACGACAGGTCTCTGGCTTTGTGATTCAAAAACCTGGCAACTATACTGCGCCGCTGTGTCAAACCGAGGTGAAAACGGAGTCCCGCATGGGTGACACTGACTAGTGCCGTTCCCCATACTTCTTGTCTCCGCCCCTGTCTTGGTGGCTCTCGTGAAAAAGCCTTGACCTCATCCGTGTTCTAATTAGGAAACGCTTACGAATTTTGTTTGGAAGTTAGTTGGGTTTTTTTTCGTCCCAAGAGCCGCTGGTCCGACGAATCGCGAAGACTCCGATATTCCCACCTTGCACTATTTTTATGGCGGAGTTGTCTAACCTAGCTCACTAACCTAACCTTAGGTTAGGCACGTCTGGTAGTTGCTTAAGCTGAGGGGATGAGTTCATTATACTAACTATGTGGTTTCCTGCATAGTTGAATAGCTTGATTGATGGGTTTAGAGACTCTATCTTGTTATGTCAATGTAATTCTGCAGTTCTGCAGTTGCATGTAAGTGTCTATGCTTTAATATCTTGTTCAGTGTTCAACCAATCAATATACCTTGGTGTTATCAAATACCGTTCTGCTTTGTTTAATGTGGGTATGTGATATATCTACCTAGGTATCTACATAGATCTACGTTGATCGGGTAGCCTCTGTCTATCTTTAGCAACTCTCTGTTTTGCATTTCGTTACGGTATAAGCTACCCACGTAACCCGTCTTATGGTCACGCTACGGTACGATCGTTGTGCTCGATTCTACACCTAGTTAACCCGGGAATGTGACATGATAGGACATATATGAGATGATTGCGTCATGATAGACTCCCACCTAGTTAGAACAACGGTTATAGACACGAGCTTATGCGTGGTTATCTAGGGTTCTGCATATTGAGACTCTGTTTAGGTGAATAGTGTCAAGCATCAAATGATTAAATGGTAACGCGACTTTATACGGTGCTACGATGCTATCTGCATATATATTGTGCTTGATAGGAATATTTTGTGAGTTGTATTTATCATTGGTAAGTAACACAGAGAGTAACTCAAGCAAGCCATGCACAATTATGTAGGTCTAGACAATGTTTTGTTGGTGGCGAAGACCTTTTCAACCTTGCGCCGGCCATAGACGGTAGCGGTCATAAGGGGGGGATGGTTGGAGTCGTTTCTAATACCAATCGGTTTCAAATTGATTTTTCAAAATAGTGAACGACAGTGTATTCGTATATTGACATCAACTCATCCAGTCACCAACACTCTGAGCACCTTGGACTAGACCTGTGCACGCAATCAATCACATAGTCCTCAGGTTCCCCTTTAAGCTGATGTGGATACTCGTCCGAACTCAAGTATATGAATGGTGTATATAGATGGCAGACATACGACAGGGGGGAGGCCTGTACCGTGGCTTGTTGGCGCGCCCGCTCATTCTGTCTCTATCGGAGAGGTCCCGATTACATAGGTTAGGTACATACATATATACATACACATATACATACACATATACATACATAGGCGGGCATCTACACTATAGAATGATGTGAACCAAGGTCTATCCAGCAACCGGAGAAGCAAGTACACTTATTGCTAACCCTAGGTACTTTCTGGTGCAGCTAAATACTCTAAACTGACATTGTTGACGGATGGTCCGAAGTGTTAACCCCCTTCGGACTGGGCTTGACCGAGTACCTACTCTCATCGTGAAATCGTTTCTGGTATGCCGTATAACCTTGGGAGTACCTACCTACATCTTATGTGAGCTCAATCGACTACCTACCTACCACTTGTCCCTCGTCGCCCGCATTTTGCAGAAGGCCATGCCACAGCAGGGGTTGCAGATAGGTTAGCGAATTCTGGAAGGTCGCTGCGACTGTCTACCCAACCTCATCGTGGTGTACTGTAGGGATGTTCGGGACGTTGGGGTCGGCGCTTGAAATGCTAGACGAGCCTCCAAGAAGGGGGTATTGCCAGCTTTAGCTAGTTCGTCTGAGCTTCTATTCGTGCGCAAGTTGCCTTCCCCATCCCAAATGCCGCCGACAATGCTATCCTTCCAAGGTGTGATCTTCTGATCATGGAATCCTCCTAGACTAAGGTAGTGAAGCCCATGAACCCACGGCAATCGGGCCCATTTAGCGTTGGCCCCGGTCTGAAATCTGCAAATCTCCATTCTTTTCTCGATTCTGGCTTGGTTCACTGTTGAGAGCCAATCCAGAACCCCTGCTCTTGGAGAAGACCTCTGAAACTCTTCACCATACTCAGTACTTTCCCCTATCCCCTGTCACCTGCCCCCCGCCGGCCCCGCGATGTATGTACCATTCGAATCTGATGTCTACTCGTAAGCCGAAGTAGTGTATGAGCAGGTCTGCTGGAAGCATATGTGGGATATAGTATCCTGGCAGGGGACTTTGCTCGATCCTGGTGACCCTGGCTGCTCACAAGCCACCCCTCCGCACGCATGCATTCACCTTGCAAGCTGGTAGGTATCTGAAGAGGAACCACAATTTCCTTCCCAGGGCTTGATTCACACTTATTACTTCATCTCCGCCAAATCTCTCCCATCTGAAAGCGTGTATCAGCAAGACGGATCCATTGCGAATACTCGGATGTAAATAGCAGTATTAGTCACGCCTCGGTCGACTATACAGAGATACGAGCGTACTCCGGCAACACTTAATGATGAAAGGGTCGCAGGCAATACAACAGACTCCCCTATCCAATTAAAAAAAGATCGAGAGCTAGAGAAAGAAGGAAGAGAAAAAGACGAGCGAGAGACTGTTCACTTGATAAAACCGACGACGACGCCTTTTTTCTTTTTTAGTCCGCTACTTGAGGACAACGCCAGAACAACTTAGATGACCAATTCGAGGACGCTCAGTTGGCATAACTATCTTGGCTAACGAATCGATGAGCATGAGTGTGATCCCTCTTCCCGGAGTTCATCCCATCACCATGTCACGGCCACAGGTTGGCATAGAGCGGTTGCCGACTCGTCGAATGAGCAACGAACCACGAGAATCGATGAATTGTAAATCATGTCGAAAGCGTAAGGTTGGTTACCCGAGCGCCTGGAGACTCAATGAGTTAAACTTAATCACCTCTCCCGAATCTTCTCGTCGAGCTAACGGACTGTGATTTATAGATCAAGTGCAATCGCCTGCGTCCAGCCTGCGAAGCCTGTCAGGTTTTTCAATGCCCGTGTATATATGGTGTGTACCTTTATTTTTTTTATCTCCTATTTCAATTTCGTGGGTAGGTGCTGATGAACCCTCCCCTGGTTTGTAGATGCTGTACCAAAAAAGCGAGGGCCGAAGACAGATGTGCTTGAAGCGCTGCTTAAGAGGGTAGATGGCTTGGAGGCCCAACTTAAAGATAAGAAGAGACTGGAGGGTTCGCCAACTGCTGAAGAGCCGCCGCCAACTTCGACCGATGATACAGATTCCATCATCGTATCGACAGCCACGGACTCAACAACGCCCGCCGCTAGATCGTCACCGGAGCCAAACGCGAAACGTGCAGCTCTAGAAACCACTAGGTCAACGGAAATAAAGGCAGAATCTGCTGTTTACTCCCCCGTGACTAGTGAACCCTCCCCTGGTGTTCAGACAGATGCTCTCCTTGACACTTACTTTAACCGTTTTCATGCAAAACCCTATCATATACTCGACGAATCCTCGGTACGACAACGTTTACAAGTTAACCAATTACCCGCTTTCTTGGTACATGCTATATACGCTGTAGCGGCTCGGTATGTTCCTGCTGGCCTTTTTATATGTGGTAGTACTAACACCTTTTAGATATACACCTCATCCAGCAGGCTATCAGTCTGCGGTAAAGCTGAGCGAAGACTATGCGTCTAGGTCTAGAAGTGAGATTGACACGGATGAGCCATCTGTAGATGCTCTGCAAACTTTACTTTTGCTTGTCATAGCATTTACTGCAGCTGGCAAGGGGAAGAAAGCCTACATGCTTATGAGTAAGTATTATTACAGAGATCTCTTTATTTTTTAAAAATAAAACTAACAATTTGGTAGCTAATGCTGTCGGTATGGCTATGGCCCTCGAAATGCACCGTGAAGTTGATCCACACGCCCGTATCACCGCTGTCGAGCGCGAAATGAGAAGACGATTATTTTGGACATGCTACCTGCTAGATAGGTTCATGGCTTGTGGATCGAAGCGTCCCTGTATGGTGGCCGACAAGACGGTCTTTTTACGTCTCCCGTGCTGGTCACCAAATCCAGCGGGCCTACCGGTCGAAGGCGAATTCTTCCAGAGTGGTTCGAATCTTCAGTATTTACAAGGGAACGGAAAGAAATCTCAGGGCAGCAGTGGCATGCTTATTGACATAAGCCGTATCCTGGGGATAACCAACAGATATCTCGCAGCCGGCGGTGTCAAAGGCGACTCCCATTTCCCTTGGCACACCCTTTCGAATCTATCCAAGATCAGACAAGATCTGGATATCTGGGCGTCAGGGACGGAAGACGTATTTTCAAGTCTAAACTCGTTATTTGGACATCCTGACTCGAGCGTTCTCGTGCTCAGCAAGCTTATTTATCACTTGATCCATTGTCTAATATATAGGCCTTTCCTCCCGATTGATCTTGCGGAACTTGCTGGGACTGGACAACACCAGTCATGGCAAATCGAGGCCACGAACATGTGTTTTCTGCATGCGAACGCGATAACCGAACTCGTGGACCTCGGGAAACAGACCGCATCGATAGAATGGCCTGCTTTTGTAGGCTACTGCATTTGCACTGCGGGCACCGTCCATATACACGGGGCACATTACAATCGAGCCGGAGCAGGTGGCGATTTGGGCGCAATCACTCATTCAGCAGATTTTCTATCTCGAGAGATGCAGCAGCTAAGCGAACTGCGATATGCCTGGGCGAGCGTCCAGCACCAACGGGAGACCCTACAAAATATTTACAACGCTCATACCGATCTAGTCAAGAGTCTTTCTAACAACTCAATGCGCTATTCACCGGTCTTCAACTTGGAGGATTTCTTTGATCGGTATGCTAACATAGGTGGACAAGGGGGCCAGAGCTTCACTTTCGATGCAGCCAACTTGAGCCTATCGGACGTTATTGTCGACTTCGCCACGGATACATACACCGGCCACGATCTCTACGCTCCTCGTGTTAACGGGATAACAGAGCGGCCTAATCTGAAACGAAAAAGCACAACAAATCTTGGACGGAAACGTCCGGAAGTCAGAAACCTGGCTCCATGCAGTGCTGCAAACAATGGAACCATGTCGTCTGGTCTACCTACCCCGGGAGGTCCGCCTCGGCATTTCTCTTTCTCTGCAGTTTCTCACCCAGCCCCTATACTTCATACCCAAACCTCACTCCCTTCTCATGCGGAGCGTTTGGGCAGCCAAGCTGGTCAGGCTGTAAACCATATACGGGAACAGATGGATGACCCCGCGGCCAATGCAGCGGCAGCAGCGGCGGCGGCAGCCGGGTTTTCACTGCCGCCCCCACAGCAGAATCAGCAAATATCAGGGCTTACGTCGTCGCCCTTCTCACCACCTTACAACTATGCGACGCCAGGACCCAACTCGGATATCAGTAACGGGATCGGCGTTACCGGCTTTGATCCGATGTTCGGAACAGTACCGACAAATGCCTTCTCATCTCCCGCCCCCTGGCATGGAGACGAAGATCGCAAACCACAGACCCACGTGGCCCTGAGCCCTGGGGCAGGGAGCCACAATGGCAGTACCGGGACAGGTCCCGAGGAAAAGGACCCTTTCTTGAGCCTACTCGAGCAACTGGCAGAGAACGAGCAGGCCACAGGGCAGGGTAATGAGCTCGATTTCTTCCTTGCTGGGGCACATAATTGAGAAATATTGAATGAGTGACGATATCTTGGGTTTTTTCTTGTTTTTTTTTCTTCTTTTTCTTTCGGCATGGCATTTCTCTTTATTTCCCCCTGTCGGGTGGGTAATAGTGTATAACAACAGCTACGGTTCATAGAGCACAGGCGTACACGGGACAGCATGGACACATTTCTAGGAACTTGGCCGCTCGATCTTTATGTTTGGATCTTAGCGACTTCGCTATTTCATCCATATGGGGGGCTATGGGGGGAACTATTAGGTAGTTCGAGGAGGTACGATCTAGGTAGGTATTCCGGTCCCCCCATGGGCCACGCCCACTGGGACGAGAGGGAGGAACATTTTGCGATACATATCGGGTTTCAGAGCGAATAAGAAAAGAAAGCGAGATAAAATATGACGCTAGAGCAGGGTCAATGGCGATCACGGCTCGGAGGACATTTGGGAATCCATGTTGGTTGTGGATCAAGGCGAGGGTAATCTTGAAATGTCCCTCTGTACGTGGATGCGTATCCGAGCATGTGGTGTGGATGATATTTAATGGCATATAGGGAGTAACATGTTGCCAATACCATACCAATGACACGGAGCAAGCATCCCATCACAATCATTAATATATATTTACTGAAGGACCTCGCATGAATTGTCGGTCCCGGCCGCTCGGCTGATGGACGTGTTTTCATGTATCAAACATGCCTAGATGCCATAGTAAGCAGTTCTACGCGCTACTCCCCTCCTTCCCCCTTTTTCTTCTTCCTCTTTGTAACAACGGTGTCTTCATCAAACATGGTGGCACACTCTGCTTTTAGTGCTCGTTTGTTGTTATCTTACTCCTCACGCGAGCAAGACTTACGATGAGATCTCCAAAACTTATCGATGACCTGCCCGTTATACACGATTTAGCGAAAGACTGTTTGGCAGATACATACGATCTTCCCTACGGATTCCCTTGTTTGATCGTCCTTGGCATACAACGTCGCTTGTGAGATGGGGTCCACCGACCAGGTGCCATCTGCTTCTCCCCACAGTCACGCCCTATTGAGCATAAGCAGTCGGAACCATCGCTTTTCCGCCTTGCAGAGGTGATCACCTAGGAAAGAAAAGCTTCTAGGCAGTTTCCTGCTGCACTGCAGGCCAAGAAAGCCGGGGTTTAGAGAAGCGATGGGAGTGCCTCGGTAGTAGGTACTTGTTTTGCCGTTGGGATCTGGCTACAGCACCCTTTCATTTAACGCCACAGCTTCTCATTCGCTACCAACGTCGTGTGCTTCTTAATCACTTGCATGGAGGCGTCTCTGCCTATTTTCATCCTCCGGGCACGGCCCTCTTAGATGGAAATAGAAAACATCATTAGCTGCGGCTACGTCTACGGGTTGTCCATGTGGTCCGTCGGAGCTCGTGATGTAATGCGAGACCGACCCCGATAGGTGCCCTCGCGGTCCAAGTGTAGCGGGCAGCTGTGGCCATTTTTCTTTTTACTTATAAGAGAAATATCGCCGCTGGGCTGATGCAAGGGGAGGGGAGTGGTCCCAAAGTCTCAGCTAAGTTGGTACTTGTACCCCAATCTCTTGGCCCATCCCCCTTTCTACCGACAGATACGACGTGTCTTGCTTCTCGAAGGCATCTAGCGTTGTACTTCCGCGTCGAGTTGACGTAGTAAATACGTTTTTCCCGCCAGGTCAACAGAGTGCCGGCCGCCCAACTCTGCAGCCTGTCTCGTGTAGGCCAGCTGACTTGCGGAAATGCAGTCGACAAACGGCCCTTCGACCTCCCTAAGGTTAGAGTCAACATACACGTCCCAAGAACGGGGTTGCGAACGGGGCAGGCCAAGCAAGGCTAAGCTGCACACGGGATGGCGGGCCGCTCGCAAAAAGCACGTTCGGCTACGCTTGAATATTTTTTGGTAGAAAGAATAGGAAAACTTCCTGAAAGTCCGGGGTCAACAGTTTTCGGAAGCAGGAACCGTAAAAGTCACACCACCAATCTGAGCCTGTCCATGTCCCATGTCGCTATCCCGTGCAGATCATCGTCCCAGTTAGAGGGCGACAGCCGTAGATCGTTTGGGGCTGGAATCTAGCCCTGCGCGATTTTCAACTCTGGGATGATCATTGTCCCCTGTCAACTCGTGTGAAGCCTCTCGAGCACCTGTCATAGGATCCACTGAGTTATAAGATCATGAATGAATTTCCGTTTTCGTTTCAGCATGGCCATTGAATGTTAAATCATTGAAATAGGGAGTATTGGCATTGTATCACAGCAGAGAGCGCTGACGTTGATGTGGCATCGCTGAACGAGCATTTAGCTACATTGTTCGCTGAAATGAGTGCGAATGAACCACAGACTGAAGCAGCGGGATCAACGCTAAGGGGGTTATCGCCTTTTAGAATTCAGTCGACTGCTACTTGATTCACTAGGTAGGTAGGCAGTGTCTACGATGGGAATTGGCCTACCTATAAGTAACAGTCCCACGCCGAATACTACACGGATGCACAACATATGTTGTTTAACGATAGTGACTGACGGTTACAGTCTTAGGCATATATGCCAACCGGGCCGTATACGGACCGAACACATTTGATTATCGCCCACTGTCTAGGTACTGCTACGCATTAGATGTTGGTATTCCGGCATTAAAATGGCAAGAAACTAGGTCTCGAGAGACTTAGTTTGAGATTCTTCATCCTAATGACAACGATGTTCCATCTCAACAATAGGAGTCTATCCCTAGACTGATATTCAACAGTATAGGAATATATCAGCTTAACCTAAGCTCTGAAGGCCATGTTATCTTGATGCTGTTGTAACTCTGCTACATCAGTACGTCAGTAGGTTTTTTTTTTTAGCTAGGTAGGTATTTAGGGGTAGTAACTAAAGACTCGTATATTCTGACTGTTTTTCTAGCACTAGTCTGCGGTTGTTGCTAGCCCCTATTTACAAAATGGTCCTTGAGGCCAAGAAGAGCCTTGGTCTTAAGCATAGGAACCCCAGAGCTTAAGGTCTTAAATGAAAAAAAAAATATGTCTATTCAACATCGATGTCTACAACTCGCAAGCGAAGATACAATTCGGGCATATAAGTCTATTTACACACCCCTTACATCACGTATACTACCATTATAACCCATATCCCACGACTACCGGAAACTCTAATAAAAGAGCAGGATAGAAATACTGACGGTACATATCATATTATTCTGCGTAAAGCCGAATGGTCACATGCCCGCGCGTCAATGCGGATGCTTTCGCCATGTTGCGTACATAGAAAGTCAAGTCGTCTTATGCAACAACACCAAATTCTATCACATATGACCGTGGGATCCGGAAAATGCACGGTGCTATTTGCTCCCCCATTCATCAAACCAATTACCAGACTATTGTTTATGAGAGAACAGCCCTATGGTGGCCTGGCTGGAGGAGCACGTACAGAGCTGAACCTACAGTACGGAATGTCAACGGTGCTGTGCCGCTTCTCAGCCCCTAATTCAACCGTTTTTCTCAATCTCGGTACCGGGCTGTGTAGGACGGTAAATAGCTTAATGTGCCTCGTTCTCCTTCCCTCTTCCTAGGTTCGCGCTTCCTCTGTTCCTGTATGTGTATATACGAAACTTGTCATTATTACAATTAGGTGAGTTCTCTCCTGGGCGGTTGCGCGTTACTATATTGATTTCTCAACAACCCCCCCCTTTATGTGCGAGGTAGGGAGTCGCTGCCCCTATTTGTAGCTGGTAATTCGTCATCGGTATATATAATATTGCTCAACGGATTGTAATATCCAAGCTCTACCATTACTCGCTCACGAGGTTCCTTGCGACCCTCCCTTTGCAGCTAACCGTCCACTTCTTCTTTCCCCCTAAAACTCTCCGTCTGTCTGTCTCATAAATAGCCTTCGCCGCTGATGACTTCTTGATTTTTTTTTTTGCACGCAACAGAGTTTCAGTTGAAAGGGACTAAGGCTCTTTAGAACTATTGCAGGCTGCTTTAGACGACGTTCTAGATTTTGAGACATGGCGAGTACAATGAGTGGAAAGTAACATAAAATAGGGACTACTTACTCCCTAGTCGGCAATTACAGATAATATTTTATGCCATCGATTGAAAATATGGGCCAAATTGACTTACTATGTTGCGGTATGGTATACAGTTCCCAACGGCTGGTACTGACAATGATCCTTTGAAGCTATTACCAAATATATGGATATCGATTTTTAAATGCTCTGATTGCTTTAGCGCAAGGGAAGCTTGTAAACTGCCGGCCGGCGACCTAAACGTTTTCTTCCCTCTCGCTCTAAAATCATTCAATCTTCGTGCGTTACCATACTGCCCCTTAGGCTAGAGGAGTACGTACCGACATGCAGGATTTAGTTTGCTAAGATATATCTGGTATCTAGAAGACCCCGTGTGTAGTGGCTACAATAACTAGAGGGTCTGACGCGGGAGCAGAGTTCCCCTTGATACTGGTCAAGCTGCGAAGGGGCAGTACTTTCATGGCGCAGATAGGCTACGTGGGTAAAGTATATTTTCAAATTTGATCGCACTACCACGCGGACATTCTGCAAAAATATGTAACGTTCTGGGCGCGGCCGCTGGGCTGAAGATCGGTGACGTCTTTGAGACTTCTGAGGTCCCTGAGCTCATAGATAAAGAGAGTTCGTGTAGAGATAACCAAGGAAATTCCATACAGTTGGTAGATGATATCCTTCAGCTTCATCTCGTTGGGATAGCGGGGGAGCCTGAGCTGCTGGTAGACTTTTGTGTACTAAGTTGGAGGACGTTGTTGATTATACGATATATATCGTCCCCTTACATCCTGCTTAGTGTTTCTGTTTCCGTCGACGGTTATTGGATGGCGTGTACTGTAATGGATCGTTCTATGTAGGGTTTGTTTCTGCATTAGGTGCCATCTTTGTTTGCGGACGATGGTGCGCGTGCACTTTTGCCATAATACAGGATCTACCGCGGAAGCTACGCACTGTCTTATGTGGCATATATTCCAGTGCACTTGGATGCCAATGGGGTTGACATTTCACATAGTACACCATCATGAACCACACCAACGACCCCTACCCCTTCTCTCCGTTTCCCAAGTGCCTCATACTTTCTGTTTCTTTAAACAGGGGGTAGATCAATGATTCCCGCCGTCACCTGTGAAGGCTTTATGGTTATCTTCCTGTTTCTATTAGCTTTCCTCTCCTCTCCCACTTTGGATTTTGACATGTATTGTGAGTGATACCAGCAGTTTGATCTCGAACGCGTCTCAGACCTAGATTGGATTTTCATAAGCTGGGTCATCTCCTTTCGCTTCGCTAGACTGTAGAAGCTTCACTAGTTTCTTCCTCTTTCTTGCATGAGAAGTCCGAGACTCACGTTCCACATCTAAACTCATCCCGGTTCCCTGAGGATATCAAGGGATTTCCTTCTGCCATTTTATCATGGCTATATGTCCCAGCACAAGAATCTATCAATAACGCCGAGTCTGGGACTAAAAGGGTGACCGAAAGCCTGAGAATCTGATAATCACCTGGGGACCGTGGTCGCATCAAGAACGAGTTTTAGATAGACTTGTCCTTCTTGCAAATCCATACTGGCCTTGTCTACCTAAGCATGGAATATAAGTAGTTTAAGGGGCCTACATCTGAAATTGGTTCACCTCTATTCATGTCATTTTCTTTGCTTTAGCCTTCTTAGTTTATCGCGGACTACACGAGAGTTGTGCCTTGTATGCGAGCTAAGCAAGTTGAAGTCCAAGGTAGTTAGATATAATATAGATTGGAAAGGATATCGTGGGTTCCTAAACCTGGAATTTAGGAACCCAGATTCCTTGAAAGGGGATATTTGAAGTGCGATACCTATATTCTATCCTGAACTGGTCGGGAATTTAAAGGGTGCGTATTAGTTTCCCTCATCCGATTGCCAACGTTATAAGTTCTTCTAGAATATGGTAACTACTGATACTATTGCTATCATTAGTTGATCATAACCCATTTTATGTAAGTTCAACAACAGCATTTTGTTCCAGATGTCTTAATTAATGACCACGTTTCAGTGTTCATTCTTGAGTTAATACCCCTGAACAAGATTATGATCTACCCCCCTAATAAGGCCGGCTATATTGTCAATCACTGATTGATCTTTCTTCCTTGCTCAACTATAAGTTGGCAGCATGACATCCACGACGATTTCTCTGGAGGATAAGCAGCATTATTGACTAAGCTGAATGAAGTGAAGTCAAACTATCAGCTATGAATTTTACAACTGGGGTGCTGTGTCAGGGCTATGAGCCAGAAACTCGTGTAAATTCGGACTCCTCAACGAGGAACATCGTCTCGTGAACCACGTTTTTTTGGTATAGAGGTCGTGAATGGTTGTTGTACAACTAGCCAAAATGGCATCTTCTTACACCAACTACGTAGCGAGCAGCATGGTACTCATTATGTGTCTACAGATCCTCTCAATGTACCAACTCTTGGCGGCTAAGCGCCCCACGTTGGGACTCTAATAATGCTAACAACTTTGTCAATACCTAACCTCAATTTGAATACTTATTTGACGCCTCTACCACCATCGGCAGTAGGCTGTACGTACATCGAGTCTCATATCTCCGAATCACAGGGGTGTGAGTTTACCAGCGTGTTATTCTCTCTGGGGACCCTCTTTGAGATACCGTAGCTAGCAGTCACCACTGCCAAGAGGTCTTGATGCTTCTGAGTAGCTAACCACGAGCTAGACAGGAAACAAACAGCTGAAAAGGTGACTTTTGAAGCAACTTTAAAGCTTTCATTGAAAATATCTCATCTCTGGGTCGCTAATAAATTTGACAGTTGTTGGTCGCATACCTCAACCCACATTTAAAGAAAAGAAAAATACATAGTGGCACGGGAGATTCCGTCCCAACGCTAGAGAAAAGTCTTTGCATGCCAAGTCGAGCGTCATTTGCGAGCCAACTGGTTTTCGTCGTTTGCGGATCTGGCCCATGCGTGGAATAGGTAGTACCTAGGCCTCTGCCGGCTAGCAAGGACCCAAGCTTTCGGAAGAATCTCGTGCGAGGATTATCCTCGTGAAAACAAAAGAACCTGAGAGCCCCAAAACGTTGCCGGCGGTGTAATAAGGGTCAATATCGGATTCCGACAACGAAGTTGTTATCAAGTGGACTTTCAGTCAGCTATTTGGCAGGTATGTCAAGTGAACCTTTGACACAAGCCGGCCTCTATAGAAACCTGTCTGATGACAGCAACCTCATTCACCATCTAAAAGAGCCTGCCTGAGAACAAACGGCTCGAAAGTCATTGTGACATGGAAATCTTGGTTTGTTCTATTGCAAGTCTTTGGCTCATTAAGAGGACATTGTCATCAGTATACCCGCCAAACAAGCCCATATACCACGTTCATTGGCATGGATCTAGGTATTTGAGATAAACGGCAGTGCATCCTGGTCGTCGGGACCCCTCCGATGTGTCGTCTTCTGCGTCGATTCATAATACACATACGTACACCGGACCCATTGTTACGTAAACATTGTCCTGGAAGAGATCAAAAACTCGTAGACAGACGCTGGAAAAAATTTTCTTTTTGATTTTCATATTCCATATTTGTGTAGTTTAGTGCATTAGCAGTTCGTCACTCGTACATGTACCTAGGGGAGGGAGGCATCTAGACTGCCTAGTCCCCGAACATCATGGACTGAATCCCCACAGTCACCCCCCCTTTTCTTTCCATACATAATCTGATAATCTGATAATCTAATCAAGTGGACCTATCCAACACGAAGATTCTCTAGTCTCTGAAGGTCGTGTCCAGGATAGCATGTCTAAGAAGCGCAGTTGATCCATATAAAAAAAGCACCCCAAAACCCGTAGTGCCCGTTGTAGTATAGCAAGAGGACAGGCCCCTTTCCTCCTCATCACCAACCAAACTGCTCGCAGTGAAGTTCGACAGCGGGCCCGTCCACCCGGATACAGCTCGCCGTGGTATTTCGAACCACTTTGAGCAAGCCCGCGGGCCCGCAGGCGGCAATGAGAATCCTCTGGTCCTTGCCGACTGAGCTAATCGCTTCCTTGATCAGCATCTCGGTGTCAGGCCGGCCGTGGATGATGGGTAGGTCTGAACAGCTCGTCATGGCGGAGGGCAGGTCCATCTGGCCCAGCTCCTCCTTCTCGGAGCCTTCTCGGAGACCACCTGGAGACGTCGGCGAGCTAACTTGAGGCGACCGCATGCCCTTCTCTAACGGAGAGGCTGGTGGGTTGGGCACAGACTCGTCAGAGGTGACAGATGCGGGGCGACCGCTAGTAGTATTCATCGCCGATTCTGCTGGTAACCTGGTGAGATGTAGCTTTAGGGCGAACTTGGGGGCGTGGACATGGGTCCGCAGGTTGTTCAGATGCTGGGTGAACCAGGCCAGGTTATCTGTGATGCAAATCAGTACAAATAATTCCTGGGTATTCTCAATTTTCTCGGTAGGACGAGCGTTACATACCATGTCCTCTGACAGCCCATATGAAATCGATTTGCTGTTTTGAGTCCTGGGTCATCCGTCCGAGAATATCCGCGGTCACGCCGAAGGTAAAGGTTGCCCCAGATCCACCGGCCACCAATACTACTTTATCGTAGTCCATGGGGTCAGGGTTCGTGCCATAAGGCCCTTCGACGGAGACCCTCAGGCTTGCCCCTGGGTTCCTGGCTGCATAGTTGTGGAGATCCCTGGTAAAACCGCTGTAGGTGTTGATGATCAACTCCATCGGCTCACTAGCTGCTATGGTGAAAGGGTGAGTTTCGAAGGCACGGATTTGCGGAAGCCAGACATAGCAGTGCTTTCCAGGCCGCGCTCGCGCAATGGGCTTTTTGAGGACGATTCGAGTACCGCCATCCGGCAAAGGATAGATGTTAGCCTCGTTGTTGATGCTATTATAAGCCAAGCGTCCCAACCGGAGGACTCGATCCGAGAACCACATGGCGGCAATCAAAACGGTAGCAATGAAAATCTTTTCAGGACGATGAAGCCCCAAAGTGATAATGACAACGACTGAGAG
Organism: Biscogniauxia sp. FL1348; assembly: GCA_022544895.1. NCBI lineage: Eukaryota > Fungi > Ascomycota > Sordariomycetes > Xylariales > Xylariaceae > Biscogniauxia > Biscogniauxia sp. FL1348. Next base: position 155,609 of record JAJNNV010000006.1, on the reverse strand, counting down.
CACTAGGTGAATGACGTAGAATAGCTCGTAGTTGCGTCTCCTGAGGAATAATGCGGCTAGTACCGAAGTCAGCAAGACAAACCCGAGTAGAATACCGGTGATGCCCAATTGTTCATGGAAAACGTGTAGCTTTCCGTTCGTCAAGAAATATGTCGAGTACATAACACCATGTATGATGGCCTGTATAAGCGTCGTGTATCCAGCAATTTGGTGAAGGCCGTTGAGCCGTTCGTAAGAGTAGGCAGTCAGAAACGCGAGTGGCGTATTCTTTAAGGCGAGAAAAATCACAAAGGTCATATTTCCGGTGGCCACCCTGGATTAAACTTGTTAATACGGCGCTCTATATGCAATGGGAAATGCGCGACATACCATCCTAAACGCGATCCTAGATTGGAATATTTCGAATAATCAAGATTGTAGAAGCAAAAGGTACCGTTCAGAGCGACGTATACGGCCACCAGAATCGCATGCCCAACTGATGTAAACCCTGGGAGTTCCCGTATGAATATTCGCCTCACAGCTCTATACCATAATATTGGTTAGTATTTTCTCTTGCTCGTTGAGGTTTGGTTGGGACTTTACCTCGACAACGCGGTAAAGGGGTATAATAATATCCACCGCTTCTGTGGTAGGTGAAGGCGAATAGCAATGAATCTTAGCCAGTGGGCCAAGATGAATATTCCGATGAGACTGCTAAGGGCCGCTGCGTATTGGATCATCACCTTTTCATTGCTCTCGTCACGAGCTGCTGCTGCTGCTGAACCCGATTGCTTAGCCGTCCTAAGGGAAAGGCCTCTGGGCACTGCAGACAAAAAGTCCGGGGAAAGTGCCATGATTTCCCCTATTAAATATGATAGGTTATGTGATAGGTGCTTCCAGTGATGCCTCAGGATGGTAACGATCCTAAATTCAGAAGTGTGGGTGTCGTGAAGCTAGTCGACTGTGTGGATAGCTTAATATATCCTTGATCTAGAGATTTTGAGGCAATGGTTTTCAGTGTGTTCGCAGAGCAGGACAGAAGTAGTTCTATTTATGAGGAAGGTTATAGGCGATATATGGAATCAAGGTCTCATTATGTGAACAACCTACAGGTTTTATCCACCGGCCAAGTGGGGACCTCAGTGGTTGCTTTGAGACGTATAATGAGTGCTATATGTTGATGCCTCTCACTATCACGGGCTTTTCACACCTGCATGGATCTCGCTAGAAACCTAGCCTCATCAGTGAAGATTTGTAAAAGCCACACTTAGATAAGTTCCCATCTAGTTGGGACCAAGTCTTGGAAGCATCGTGGGGCCAGGTCCCGGCAGATTTCCTCATAGGCTGGTGATCATGACAACTCCTGCATGGATGTCAAGTATAGACTAGGTGCATGCTCTAGGGTACCCGAGAAGCAGGTCGCTAGATTAATCGATCCACCATACCTGCCAGGGAGCTCCTACATGCCTGAAGGCATAACACTAGTTTAGACGGCACGGTATGACAAGCTCGGAGGCAAACCAAGTTTCCCATAAGACAAGGTTGCAGAACTATATTGAGAAGGTATCCTACATGTATCCTGGGGATCGTGTTCGCCAAGGCTGCCTTGGGCACGCAAGCCGTGACTGAGGGGAACGGGCTTGTGGAGAAGGGTAGAATCGGAGACATGTATCTTGGCGGGAAGGAGGACTATCTCTATGGGACGTCATGTTATCACGCCGGCGTTATAGTGTGCTTAATAATCTTGTTGTTCGATGTCGACATAGCTCGAGTCTGGAAGGTGACTATACCTCGTGAATGAATAATCCGTGGTGGCATCGTTAGATGTTATATCTCCGAGTATAATATCTTGATAAATGGGACCAACATGGCCTTTCGTAGTCCATGTACCTCGGTAGGTAGATAGATAGATGCCCTCATACCCTCATATTCCCAGTCATGAAAGCTCTTCGTTGTTTCTAATACCTTGAGCTTCTTTTCCTACCTACCCCAATAACCTTGCCTTACTACGTATTAAGATGATGTCAAGGGTGTTTAGTCATGCCAATATGGATAAAGCCGATGATTTATCCTTGTCGAATGTGATCGACCCCTGGCTCGTTCTACCGACTCCACCTGACTATCTTCACACTACCTACCACCAGCCTTTTTGTCCCAATCGGGAAAATGAATTATAAGTCTTCCTCGGTGGGCTCTCTGTTTCTCTCCGTTGGTCTAAGTTGAGCGGGTTATCTACGTTTCGCACGCTATGTTCGTGACCAATGAAGATAGCAAGGTATAATAGAGAAGATACCTACTATAGAAGTTGGAGGCACGGAGCATTACATCTTTAACCCCCCCCCCCCACACTTCGGCGCGAAGACTATTAGGTATGTTCGCGGGTGACCACACTCTCCCCACTCAGATTTGACTTGTCTCTGTGATATGTGATATTAGATACTACTGAGAATTCTGCACAAATGACAAAGACGGGGGTGATTTTGTTTTAATTTAAAGGAGGGGTATGGAAATTTTTTCTTCCTCTTTTCATAAAAAAGATAGAGAAGCAAGATGTGAGTACTGCTTGCTTCTCTTCTCCACCCCATTGTAAACTGGCGTTTCTCCTATTTGGCCGTTAGGAAACTTGAAGTTGTTCTATCCCTTGTGTACATCTTCATAGAAGACGCCGTCACTGTCATCGTACTTATCGCAGCTAATCTAATTATCTAGGCATTGAATCACAACTTGATACTCAACCAGGTACCCGGACTTCCGATATATTATGCTTACCTAGGTAGGTAGTTTTGTCGGGAGTGTTCTGGCCAGCCTGCTTGCCTCGGCGTACATCAACGGGTTTTCATTCTTGTTATCATTGTCGACCTTCAACGTTGGTCAGCAACATGTAAGCAGATTCGAGTCCTTGACTGCCATACTGACAGTATCTTCAAACCAGGGCTGAAACATATGTATCTGCGAGCCTGCGCTGGCCAAGGCCACGGGATAGATAGCGTACATAACGCCTCCTCGTCAAGCTAGCGAATTGCCCGAATCGTCGAGACCAGGGGTCGCACAGATCTTGGGTGGTGCAAGGGAGGGGAGCTCGACATGACTTGGCTACGACCGTGCCGTTTGCACATGCCAGAACAACAAAGACATGACATCTTCAGATGGGACGAAGGGACCATGTAACCTTATAGGATTCGCCATATCCCCTGTCGTCCATAGGCACATTGGGCACATTTAAGCTTTCCAGCGATGGAGGTGGTATTCCTGCCCCTGGGCGCTTCTCCACAGAGTGCACGGATCTGATAACAATAATATCCGTCAGCCCAGTTTAGGCAGTTCATAGGCAATACCCATGATCCTTGTTGCACATCTGAGATTTGCCTCTCTGTCAGACTCGATTCTGGCCTTTTGGCCTGGCCCTTAACGCCCAGGTGATAATACACTACCTAGGTAGGTAGGTAGGTAGGTAGGTAACCTAGGTAGATACCTACCTACCTACTCTCTGCTGAGTCGAACTCCACCACCGTCACATAGCGTAGAGAAGCATATAGAAGAATGTAACTATGTATTAGCTACCCGCTTACCTCTTAACGCTCGTATTGCTTCCACATATAATCGGAGATCACAGACTTAGCCCACCTAGATGAGCCTCTTCCAAGGATATGGCATACCATAGGTTGTTACATAACCTGTCGAGTAGACGTCGCTTAATTTAGCACCGGCAAGCCAGTATCTAGAAGCCTTCTTTTACAATATACCGTAATAGCCAAGGCCAATATGTAAGCTTATTTGGATTTTCAAAGTCTAGGCATGATGGATTTCCAACTATGAACTCCCGCTTCTGTCTTCCCTTGTTTGATCCTCATCCTGATATAATCAGCCCCTGGTGGAGCAGCGCGTCTGGGCGTGCAGGGCAAGCTAGGGAGCGTACTGCAGAATTACTAGGCTCTCATCGTCATTCAGCATTGCTTAGAGAAAGTAGCGCTGACTTTACTATAGATGATACCATTTGAGCTGGTCTTGGATAATTGTCCAAATCGCTCGGCCTCAGCGAGTCTAGATAAATTACTACCTCAATCACCTGCCAAAGCGAGCGTGTTCATATCATAGGGCCAGACTATCTTTACGAGATTGTTCGCCGGGATGAGAGTGGAGCCGGTCTCATGGCTTTGGCAACTCGCCTTGACTGAGCGTATGGCCATTCGGCCTGAGCTCGATTTGCATCTCGGTCAGTTGATACGGCCTCCAAGTCTTATGCGACTCCAGCAGCCAATCAGTATTTAAGTGTGGCATCAAATGATAAGCCTCGGGAAAATAAGTCACTGGAAAACCGGTGGGCACTCGGCTAACTTGATTTCATAAAACGGAGAGGTCATTTCCTTAAGGGGAACACAATTGATACAAATTCGGATTATGGAGCTTGATCCGCCGATCAGTCATCCTCCAACATCATGATTTAGCCCAAATTAGTCTTACTATGTGTGTCCAAGATTTCTGGGTGATTCCGTGAGGTCGTAAGTTTCTTCTTTTTTATTACTAAAAACCACTATAGCCGAGAGGGGTTCTATCACTTAGGTTAGTCCCGTATACAAGAGTGAAGAAGGAGAGTCAGGTCTCAGGACGTGGGTCGAAGTATAGGTAGAGACCGAAGCAGTTCTTTCTGCAGTCCCTTTCCGGGACGGAACTGAAGTACCAGCGGACGGCCTAGTTATTCCAAATCACATCCAGTGAGACACTGCAGAGATGATCATTGCTGAGCTACATATGGGTGATACAACTTGCAAGACACTCATTTCCAAACAAATGCACTCTGTAATATAAATCTGCCGGGTAGGATTCTGGGGAAACCATGTCTATTGTGCCAATCGGCTTCATTGAACTAGATATCTACATACTCTTGCTGCGCCGTCTCCAGCATTTCCCCGAACGTCCATCACAACATCCGAATTTCGCGGCTGGCTGGCCTCTGTTAATGCGTGTGCAGCTCGCCGTTTTGCCGCGTCGCACCGCGCCCCTGGAACATATTAAACAAGGAAGATGAGAAGGGGAATTTTATGAAGGAAAAAAGAAACATGGGTACATATTGAATCTGTAAATTAATTGAACTGGGAGAAACAAGATACACAGGGGAAGGGGGGGGGAAGAAGAATATGCGGCTAAACGCCGTCCAATGTAGAATAATTATCCGCGGTCCACCGTGGGAGCCGGCGGCATGGGGAGACTCATGGGGTCCAGGTACCGAGCTCGCACTTGGTTGATGAGCTCCCTGGTCCCGCCGTGGGGCGTGTTTGTTGCGATCTGGGCGAGCTCGCCATCGGCGGAGAAGAAGTTCTCGAGGTAGGCCCGACGGTGAAGCCGGTATACCTGCGTCTGGGCGGACACGCGACGCTGCATCTCGGCCTCGTTGTAGACGCCCAGATCCATCTTGATCTCCGCTTCTGTCTTGCGCGGGGGCGCGTTGGCCAGCTGCTCGCGAAGCTGGTATACTTTGACCTCCAAGGTCCTGGCCGCAAGCTTGCTGGTGACGAGCTGCATCGCCGGGCTAGCCCCCGTTGGCATGGTTGATGCCTTGATCATCTGGTTCAATGCGTCTTTCGCGTCGGAATACGGGGCGTTCATGCCGAGATTCTGGAAGAGGGTCTCTGCGAGCTGTTGAATCTCTCCCATAGCCGCTCGTGTATCCTCGACAAGGTGCCAGAAACTCGTGAGGTGTCGGGCATGCTCGGTCTCGGTAAATTTCGCCATAAAGTCGTTGCGGAGCTTGTCTCGAGCCGTGGAGACCACTGCTATGTCGTTCCTAAGCTTGTCGATGACCGCAACGTAGTCTACCTTCTTAGCATCGGCTGGAGATAAAGCCTTTGTTGCAGTACTCAACTTGGCCTGAAGGTCGCCGACTTGGCCTCGGAGAGCAGATATTTCTTTCTTGAGTTTCTTCCGTTCTTGACTAACACTGTCCGGCGTAGATGTTTGTGCCTTTGTCAGTTTGACAGAAAGCTCCTTGTTCTGCTTCTCACTTTTCTCGAACCTCTTCTTGGTACTGACCAGTTCCTTTTTGAGTTCCTCGTGGATTTTGGCATTGACATCTGAGGCGGTACCATGACCCTCCTCTGCTGGCTTCTTTTCGCTCAGAATACCATCAAGAGTGCTTTGGAGATCGTCTTGCACTTGTTTAAGCTGCTCTTTAAGCTCGCCGATTTCCTTTTTCATCTTTGCCTTTTCGGTCTGACATTCCGCTTCTAGCTGTTCGTGAGTCTTCTTGCCATTGGTTGCCCCCTCTGTACTCGCGGCCCCTTTCCCCTTAGACGTATTAGCGAGGTTCAACTTTTGCTTAAGCTCAGATATTTCAGCTTTGCAGGCACTGTGGATATCTCCCGGTCCATCTTCTTTTGAAGCTTTCTTCGCATCGGCCTTAAGCTTCCCGATTTCAGCCTCAAGTTGGGAGAACTTTAGCTCACGTTGATCCAACTTCTCCTGCAGGTCCGTTGCCAAATCATCTGACTTCTGAGTGTCTTTTTTCAGTGCTTCGTTAATGCCCTTCAAGTTGTTAATTTCTGTCTTCAGCTTCGTCAGTTCTTGACTAGTGTTCGAGGTTGAACCACCAGCAGACACTTTATCGTTTAGCTTCTTCCGAAGGTCTTCGATTTCCTTATCCTTCCCGTCAACCTGCTTACTCGCATCCGTCATGTATCTCATAGTTGAAAGAATAGTAGCTTCGTGCTGCTCGGCGAGGCGATTGAAAAACTCAATAGGCACATGAGTTTGCCCGACGAGTGTTGGCTTGAGACTTTCAAGCCAGGCGCCACCACGAATCTTTCGAATTTTGTCACCCATGCGTTTACGTTGCTCTGGTGTAGCTTTTTGCTGAGATACTGCTTCCCAGTCGGCAATAGCTTTCTTGATTTCATCTTCAACGCTGTCTTCAAACTGGTTCTCCTTGGGAAGAACGCTCTTCTGCTTCTTTTCCTTGTAATGGTTTAGAATACTGTCCTTATCATCAGGATTGAACCCGGGAGGGACGATTGAGAACCCTCCTAGAGTTGATTTTGGACTACCTTTAGATGTGTCAGCCTTCGTTGCTTGAGAGTTGTCCTTAGGAGCGCTGGATGAACTGGAGGTCTGGCCGTTGGGCTTACTTGTCTTCGAAGTGTTTGAAGACTGGCTCCCTGAGCCGCCTGCGGTCGAACCGCCAGATCCACTATCCATCTTAGGAAGAATGATTTGATTTCGCTAGAGGATTAAACGATAAAGATGGGCACCTCAAGGTTTAGACTGGATAGTATGTCTTAGGTCAGGGCAGTAATGGTTGTCCTCTTAGTCCTGTATTGATTGCATTACAGTAAGTCGAATCAGTGGTGAATATTCCAAGTATTTATATTTAACTCGTTGTCGTGATGTAGGAAACAGCTAGAAAACAACTTATCTAGGAGATAAAGGCATGTCTCAAACAAGTGTATTGTAGTTTAAACATTTCAATTTACCAGCCTGAAAGAATAAACCCCTTTGTCACAATATTCAAGATAAGAAATCGGGATAAAGAACAAACACATGTACCTCATCGATGTTTTGAAAAACCATTATCGAATCGGGCAAGTTAGTCCTTCACCGTGTTCGCTATTTTCAACTTGCTAGTGTTCCCACCAGCCTCGCGAATTACAGGTATATAAGCGTTCTATAGGAGGTTTAAGGGTCAGTCAGTCAGTATCATTATATGTTACATTTTGTTCTGATACTGATCACTCGGCTCGAGACAAAAGCGAACTCTAATTGCCTATTGGCAATTAGCTCTTATATGGTATACGCGACACGGCTCTGATTGTTTTTTGCGTTAGCTACGAAGGATTGGATGGATAAGCTGCATTGACATGGCACGTTTAAGCCATATTTGACACCCCATTTAGATTTTATCTCTGGGAATAAAACTACTAGGGTAGGAGGGTGAGCTCCTAAACTATCATATAGGAGCTACATAGTATCTAAGTATGTGGTGTCCTGGTTATTGTAGCGAATCTGATTTGTTTTCGCGTTTGCTCCCCCTATCTCTTAAGGCGACTCGAGACTTGGTCTTTCTTATTTTGAAGGTGCTGATTTTGCTCTCGAAAATGAGCCTGGCGTGTGCAAGAGGCATGAGCGAAGATAGCGAGGTACGTATGTATCCTAGTTCATCCTGGCAGGTTGACTGACGACCTCTTCTTGTATCCTGACGAGTGGCCATCTGAACCCAGTGTACTCATCGTGTGTTAATTCCACGTGTAGTGTCTGCTTATTCCGTATTGCTAGGCTGCACCTCACTTTCCCATTCCATACTGTCTTCATTGTCTGAATCGCTTTCCTGTTCGTCGCTCTCATAGCCATCTTGGCCATCTTTACTATTATCATCGGTGTCATCGTCTTCAGTATCATCGTTCCCCCGTCTCTTCCTCAGAACTCTCTTCGTCTTTTTCGCCAGCGATTCGCTATGCTCAACTATCTTTGATGCCAGTCTAGCGTGCTTCTTCTGTTTTCTCTCCAGCACTTTAGCCTCGGTGCGCAGTGACTTCACAGCATCGAAAACTTCGCGCAGGTCTGCAAGCTCGCATACTCTACTACAGTACTTGACTGGAGATAATCGGATGCATTCGCCGCGTTGGTTGAGATGCTCGCAGTTCCGCGGTTTGACGCCTCTAGGAAGTTTGTTGCAGCGTCTATATCTTACGATTCGTGCCTTTCCGACGGGCTTGTCGCAGTCTTGTTGGGCGCAGCGATCTTGCTCCCAAAGTGGGACGCACATTATGTTAAGGATCGAATAGGCTTTGTGTCAGGGGGAATACCAGGCATCATATAGCTGTTCTTGTGGGGGTAAACGAGACGAATACATCAAAATCCATGTAATGTATGAACCTAAGGAGTAACTTGGTGGAATTATGACGTTTTGAGGTGGGAAATATTCTATTCTTACAACACGAGAATGCGTCTTTGGCATTCCTGAGAAACAAAGCCGAAAACCCAACAGGCTCTAACAAAGAACTGAGTACCGCGTACGGCGTTTCGGAGTTTATAACATGTTCCAAGTTTAATGACCAACAGGTAGATAGGAATAAATAATTAGAGAAGTGAAGTTATTTCGAATTTTAATTGTTACATGTGCCAGTAGAAGGGCGTGAGAAGCGATGGTTTGGGTCTTGGGTATCTATCTACCAACTCCTTCAACGGCGCCCTCTAAACTTCAAAAGTGACAGTTACAACGCTGATAACTTCGTAAATATGCCTACATCAATATTTCATAGAGTTTAAACGTGCGTTGAAATCATGTAGTCCCGCGGCAACTCTACAGATCTCCATCGTAGCGTGGTTGGCCGAGACATCGGACAGATGGCACCTTGCTCGCGCCTAGCTATGCATGCACGAATAGCTCGGTGCTGATACCGCCCCTATTGGCTGATACTTGACATAGCTATTTACTGTCATTGCTACATTTTGAGCTTACGGCGGTCTCAAAATCGAAACAGAGAAATCCGTAAGAAATCCGTAACAAGTTAACGAGGAGTGCATACACCTAAATATATTGTCGAATAGTCTATAGGTAAGAGCTCATTGCACGTATATAGATAGGAATTCAAGATATAGCGATGTTTTATTTCCCGGCTTCTCGCCTCTGGCATCTCCTATCTCCCTTTCTCTCTTCCCGGCTTAAAGAGACAGGTATCGAGGTACTACTGGAAATACTGCACTAGCTAAGAAAATAATATGGCGGGCTACATTCCGGTTCTGGTTAGACCCCCGTATGGTTATGTCCCTCTCTACGGAAAATATTATTATATTTTCATTCGTCCGAATCTGCAGAATATAGGGTCCAAGACCCTTTTGCTCCAAAGCCTGAGCTTCCGAGGTTCCTCACCGTCCAGACTCTTTTCTCCTCCGCCGAACCTAACATCTAACATACGTAACTGCCTACCTAATCCGCGGCCTGCTAGAAAGCCTATATACGTGCGAGTGGACACCGTGATACTCCGAAGTCTCGATCGCTACAGCTACCGAAAGCCAAATCTAGCTGCTTGCTCCATAGAGTAGCTTCTGAAGTACACTCGAAAGCTGGACCGAGGAGTTGATGCCCAATAGTCACAGAATAAAATAATCCATCTTACACCTTCCATCAACAATCACAAGTAGCACACAACAACATGGCGCCGTCTATCGACCAGGATATTCAGCGCAAGCTCTACGATCTACTCTCCATTGCCTCGCCGCAGGACCATGAGGCCTTCCGGCAGTTCTTCACGTGTGGCGTGGTGGGGGCCAACGTGCTTGTCTTCCTGGGTTGGTATCACGCAGACCGGCAGGTGAATCAGAAGAAGCACCGGCTCGGATCGTCACAGCGAGGGCAGTCGAAATGGAACCTGCCGCCGCAGCTGAACAAGTACCTCGACAAGCTCCCCCCGGGCGAGAAGATGGAGAAGATCATGAGCGACAACTTCACCCTGACCGAGCACAACGTGCGCCGCGGCCGCTGGTGGACCGTCCTCACCTCCGCCTTCAGCCACCGCCAAGCGGTCCACCTAGCCACGAACATGGTCTCCTTCGTGACGTGCGCGGACCTGGCGCTGGGGCCGTCCGTCGGCATCGACCCGCTCTCGATGGCGATCCTGGCCCTGGGGTCCGCGCTCGCCGGGTCGGGCGCCCAGCTGCTGCAGTGGCAGTGGCAGCGCGAGCAGCGCAAGAAGGGCCGCGACAGCGGGTCCTCCGTCGTCCTCCAGCAGGTGGGGCTCGGCGCCAGCGGCATGATCAACGGGATGAACGTCGCGCTGACGCTGCTGCGCCCGATGCTGCCCGTGAACGTGATGATGCTCCCCCGCGCGGTGCCCATGTGGCTGGCCACGGTCGCGTTCGCCGCCTGGGACTACTTCAACCTCGATAACGCGGCGTCGTCCGGCGTCGGCCACGCGGCGCATCTCGGTGGCGCGGCGTTCGGCGCGCTGTTCTACCTGGTGCGGCTGAGGACTCTGGACAGGATGCGGGTGTCGGGGGGTTGGCCCTGGTATTAAGAGGCCATAGATGAAAGCGGGTGCAGGGATCAGACTGATATGAGGACAACGTTTGGGCATGGAAAGGTACATAGGTAGATATAGGGGCGCATATATGACGAAATGGAAATAGGTATGAACGAAATGACAGGAAGAATATACTTTTTTTTAGCGACATATTCTTAAATTCATGCACATAGGTCAAACAATTTGTTTAGTATACCTACTGATGCTGTATTGGAAGGACTCTATTTTGGTGTTCACGTGGGCATTAAGCTGTGTATTTTTCTTGTATGCCTAGGTCGCTATTATCAGTTACTAACTCCTTTTTGGTGTTGAGACTCGGTAGCAAGTCTTGTTACTCTCTGAGTTTAGTACTGGTACAAGGACATGATTATGGATCATGCTGTTGGACCACCGAGGCTAAAGTATTTATCTAAGTGACTGTTTGCTATTCGGAGCTCTTGTATGTAGGGAGCGTTACAGGATGCTACCTTCAACTCCTCGTCAAGCTTTCTTTCTACTTAGGAAGCGTAGCAGAAAGACCTCTGTGTGTCTCAAACCTTCTTCACATGAAAAAAAATGTTCAAGCAGTTAGTGGATGGACCAAGTTCTTCATCTGTGAACCAGGAGATCGTATGGGCAGTGGCCACGAACCATGGTGTCGGTATGTGACGAACAGATACGACAACACGCCAGCGGCTCATCGTTCTCTCTCGATCGTCGGTTAGTACCGGGCTTGTGTCCTCGTACCTAGAGAACGAGAGCAGTGATATTAAGTCTCTGATTGGAGAAGAAACGTATATGCAGGGCCAAGCAAACAGCCACCGTAGTCCAAATGACCTGAATACACCTGTGCCACCTAGGACATCGATGCCATATGCCGTCAAAACCTTGGTACTGTGTGAAACGCCCATTTTCTCGTGTTCTTGCCTCTGAGTGGACGGTCATCACTCACACACTCTCAAGGAAATAAGACCATAGCCAGGGGCCGGGGTAAGTAGGGGGAGGGAGGGCAGTCAACTGTTAGTTGTGATTGTCCTACGATCATCTGCCCTACATAATCGTGTGGGACAGAGAAGTACAAGACGTGGGGGGTGGTAGATTGTCCAGCTTTCTTACGTCCCCCCTAGTCCTAGTGGTTTAACCTACGTAGGTAACCTAGCAGATATACAACATCAATAGTGACTCATCGGGGTATTATCACAACTTAACTAGATATTAGTCGGGTATTCTTATATATACATTGACAACTAATCGTGGATATATAAAACAACTATCATAGCCTTTAGAATAACTGCTTGTCTGCCAGTCGGACGCGTGGTGTGGCATACCCTGGTTGGGCTCAACGAGGGGGGGGGGGGGGGGGGGAACAAGATCAAATATCGAGGTACGAGCGCCTACCTATGGGACTGGAACTCATGTAAATTATGCCTTGATTTTGCTATTTTTATGCATGTTATACACTTGAGTTTACCTAGTATAGCCTGTATTTATTTATCTGTTGTTCATCAAATTTCGTACCTTGAAAGGTTTCCTAGTCACAAACTGAATTTCCCGGGATATCAACGTCCTGGGATTGACTTTTATTATACCAAGCCAGATTTTTAATATATCACACTCTTTTATTATTATTATTATTAATTAGCCAGGAGACATTAGACTTCCGGGGAAGTAGAACCATACAGTTGGTAGGCGAATCCTATTTCGCTTGTCAAAAATGACTTCTTTCATTTCAAGAATCCTAGAAATTGAGCATGCGTATTTATTTCCTACCAGACATGTATTTAAAACTATAATTTGGCAGAGCTAACCATTTTTACTTTGTAGGCAAGGTTATGCTAAGATGCGTAGGAAGATATTGCTGAAAGGAGGGGGGGGGGGGGGGTTCGAAGCAAGCACACTCGAGCCATATCAATAGTAGCAAAATATATACCAGATATATAATTTAGCTAGGTAGAGACATTTGTATATCTCGGTTGAGACCTGAAGAGCTTTAAGATAAAAACTTTCAATATTTAACAACGAACGAATGGTGAAGCAGATGAACACCAGGTAGCCTAAAACCTTGAAGAGCAAATAATCCGGAACCCCTATCATTCCAATTTCCCAATCCTCCCATATAGCGTCGATAGTCTTTCCTATACGTGAGCAAACATAAAGCCAAACCCCTATATCCAGTTTTTAAAAGAGAAAAGAAAGTGTGTAGAGAGAAGGTAACAGTGGTAGCCAGAGAGGCGGTCGTTCTACGCATCCAGTCTGAACGCCATTTCAAACGCACGCTTGCCAATTAATTATGCATAGATACAAAACATCTTCACGCTCGGACAATTCATCAACGCCACCTAGCTGTGATGCATTTTGTCACCAAAGAGCATCGCTATCGACCATGTTCTTCGGCTGGGCTAGTGGAGACTGGTGTTGGGACTTGCGCGGCGAGCTGCTTGTCACATTTGACTTCATACTCATCCGGTTGTAAGTAGGGCTTGGACGGGCTGAACTTGGTACGTATGCGGGCGCCGGCCGCAGCGGTTCGGGCTGGACTTGAGATAGCCTGCGTGTTGACGTTTGCGACCAGGACTGACCGAAGGCACGCGCCGGGAAAAATGCCAACAGGAGCACGGTGGCGATCAAAACCATAGTCCCGTCGAGAACAAGGAAGAGCGTTTCATCCTGTGCTATTGAGCTTTCGAATCCTTCCGCCACTTCCACGATTCGGTACGCCGTGCGAAGGATAAGTAGGATAGTTGCGACACTGAACACTGAACACGCATTTGTATTAGAAAAGGGGAAGATGACTTTCACATTGAAGGAGCTACTTACCAACCATGAATGTCTTAAAGAAGACATTTTTGTATACATAAGAGTACTTCGGGTCCAAAACATGGCGTCTGGTGCGTAGAGCGATCGCGAACATGACTGCATGGGCAACAAAGATTCCAAGGGCAACGATTTGGACTGCTAGCCCAACCACAAGGATTCGGATTCCCGTGTTAACCTTATCCCCAAGTTAGCGCTGTAACATTTATAAGGAAGATATCAACTTACTAGGTCATCATCGTCCTGGACAGTCGAAACGATTGCCCCAGTCAACTCCAGCACGAGGGAGATGATGGTCAGAGCATAGAAGAGAAACAGATACCATACTGGTCTCCAGGAGCGAAACTCTTCCCCATAAACCGCCACAATCCGAGGCATAATCAAGAACATGGCTCCGCAGATACATGTTGGGCCCAGCGTCGTTCCGAGGAGGAAGACGATGAAGTCGCCTCTGCTGTTCGGGTTGCTGTGTAACAAAACTCGGCCAATATAACCCATAGTCTCCAGTGCGAGGCCCGTAGCTACGGCCGTGGCGAATACGGAACTCCTATATTTAATGCCCAGGAATAAGGAGATCGGGATGAGAACGACGAAGAGGGCCAGGAGCACAGCATTTCCGGCAAGTGAGGGCTCGTAGGTGAGGAACATACGTGAGCAGTCCCTCGTGGTGCAATCCGAGGAGCTAGCCATGTTGTTTAATGATCATTCTCGTGCGTATCTCGGGTCAACTTCTGCGACAAGATTCTCGGGGCAAAGAGAAGAAAGCAACAGCCAAGCCCAGCGGCGGAAGGCCGGTGCTTTGTAGTTCTACCGCAGATGGGCGAAAAAAAAACACATGGTGACCCGGCAGCCTGGTGAACCACACTCCCAGGGCGCTTCATCGATGAGGAGAAGATGTCGGCTGTGATTGCTGAGCACCGGTCCGACATTGCTACCTAGGACTTCCCGACTCTGTCTGCTGGTGAAGCGTAGGTGTATGGAGGATAGTACAGGTTAGGTCCCCCTGCAGGCGAAGGTAGGGTATAGATGCCGTGTTACGCTTGTTGGCACTCCCGTACAGGACAAGGGTTTGATCAAGTAACGATCAACTTCACGAAGAGGAGGAACACTCCAACCACGATTCCTCCTTTGAGCATCACACTAGGAACCCTACAGACACACCAGCCTGTTCCCGCCCTCCTCTACGGAGCCCACAAGACTGGTCATATTATATATTTCAAGCCGAGCTCGCTATAGGGCCAAGTGACTCTCCACTTAACTCCCCCTTCAATGCGTTTATTGTCGTGACGAACGAATTCTCATGGCAAAGGCAGAAAGAAGACCTAGGATGTTGGGGGCCGACCCGAGGCTCTGGGACAACGGATGCCACCTTGTCGATGGCGACCAATCACAATAGGATGTATATATGGCTAGGGCGCTTAGAGCATCGATTCTATGGCTTGTAGGGATCAAGCCTTGCTGCCACACTGCATGAACGCGGCAGCCATTATGGAAGTTGGTTCTTTCGGCCGTGGCCTTGTCAAATACGCCGAGATAGGTAGTCGTCCTCCGCCCACCCAGTTCGACCATGTCGCCCCCATCGCGGGAGACTAAGAATCTGCACCGTTTCAACGTTCGTTCTAGTCTAAAATGTCGGGCATACGAGATCGATAACTCAGGTTAACGCGTAATCTGTAAGTGACAGTGGCGCTGGATGCCGGACATGTGTAGAATATATAGTTGTTGGCTGTAACCCAATATAAACAAAAGGGGGGTTGGTGGTCTGGGGGATGACGACCGACTCGGTAAAGACAGGAAGGTAGGTGAACACGCCTAGGTACTCATAAACACAAGATCAACAACGACAGTCCACCTAGCACTAGATGAGTCAGAACTCAGATGCCATGGCCTTTGTAACCAGCTTGATGGCCATAGGGCCACAAGCGAAGTGACGCGTTGGCCCTGTGCGATCCGACCTGTGATTGAGGGCTTGGGTAACAATACATACGTGACCTTTCGACTTGCAGACTCGACAGAACCGCGCGACTCTCATCGGCTACATACGACACGAGCAAATACGGCGACATGGGAATGTGAACTAAAGAGACAGGTCACATTCGTACGAAATGAGAATATATGCCTAGGTTAGGTAAACAGGTACCTAACTAACTTAGCTGAGATGAAAACCCGGTGGAGTGAGGATTTTCCACCGCGGCAATGTAGACTAGGTTAGGTAGCTGTCTGTTGTATTATCCCGTAGACATTACTTACTACTACAAGACTTCCTCTACTCGCGGCTATGCGAATGCGATCGCCATATTCTCATTAGTATAGGGTAGGGTAGGGTCGCTCTTAACCCCTCCCCCTCCCCTGTGATCACTCACCGGGGAACCCGGGCCTCTACATTACCCGCTGTCTAAGGCATTGCTTAAACCCGGGAACACAGATAACCTTCCAGCTTAGGCCAGATGGGTTCTTGGTCCCTGGAGTAATGTGATGAGATCGGCGGTTCATTATCTCCCCATCAATGTGGATAAACCTCACCTTCGCGGCTAGCCAGCCTATTTAGGAAGCTTTATAAAAGAGTGGGCGAGTTGAAGGGAGGACATGAGATCCATCTCGATAACTCAGTTTCCAAAAGGAGGTAAATTGATTAAAAAAAGTGAGAGAGAAAGAGAGAGAAGAAGAAAGAAAGAAAAGAAAAGAAAAAGAAAAGCGCATAAGAAGAGAATATCTACCTATATCATAAGATGATGGAAAAGTTGGTTGATATACGCTTCTAAAGGTAGGTAGGTTATATGTAATGCTTACGGGCTGTAACCAAGTAACACCCTTCCCGTAGAATGTTACTGGGATATCATCCTACATACCTACATACCTACATACATAAGTACAATATGCACTGCAGGTGTCGGCACTAAAATCAGATAGAGCTTAGCGTATGCGATGTCGAAGACCGATTTACACTAGGCCCAGCGTCTGTTGATGCCCGTCATCGAGCCGTCCTTCACACACAACCAACTCCCGTCTTTGATTAGGAACATTAAGATTGAAACCAACAAGCTTGGGAGTAAATATCACACAGCCTCTCAGCAGCATATTGTGCCACTACCTTGTTAAGCCAACAGAAATAACACACATCCTCGGTCACTTATAAATATAAAGCCGATCTTTTCTTTTTCTTTTGTCCCCCCTCCCCCCTTCCCCCCCCTTTTCGCGACGGTTATGGGCCAGGTATATAGATATGCGTCGTGCTATTTCCGCAGACCACATCCCGGCCTCGTCCACTGCTGCTACTACTCTACCCCCAGGGGCCTATCCCCGGCCTCGTCGCTTAAGCTCGGCTGTGTAAGACACCATTCCGGCCATCGCGAAGGCGATCCCAGGTTAAAGGATCTGGGAAGACAGATCCACGACGACTATGCCTCGATCAAAACGAATTACGGTAAGCATCTCTCCCTCTCTCTCTCCTTTCCTGGGCAGTCCCCCATATAGCCCCCTGGCAACAAATAAGACTGAACTGACATTGACGCACCCCAGCGACGCCTAAGCACCCAATTGTTCTAGCCCACGGCCTGCTGGGGTTTGCCGAGCTTCAGGTCGCGGGCGGCTGGCTCCCGGCCATCCACTACTGGAGGGGGATCAGCGACGCGCTGGCGGCGAACGGGGTGCAGGTGATCCGGTCGGCCGTGCCGCCATCGAGCCGCATCGAGCAGCGGGCCGAGAAGCTGGCGCAGGACATCGGGGCCGCGGCCGCGGGCCGGGAGGTCAGCATCGTGGCGCACAGCATGGGCGGGCTCGACGCGCGGTACATGATATCGCGGCTGCGGCCGCGGGACGTCCGGGTGCGGTCGCTGGTCACGATCGCCTCGCCGCACCGGGGGTGCTCGTTCGCCGACTACCTCTTCGACGAGATCGGCGCGGACAACGTGCCCAAGGTGTTCAAGTTCGTCGAGGGCGCCGGCATCGACACGGGCGCCTTCGGCCAGCTGACGCGCAGGTACATGACCGAGACCTTCAACCCGGAAACGCCGGATGACCCGGACGTTCGATGGTGAGTATTGAAAAAACTCGCTCGCTCGCCCCCTAGGTATACCATGATACTCTTACTAACATGTTTTCCAGTAAGTAGGGCTGGCTGGCCCGTTCCCTGACATTTGGCACGTCCATCACTAGGTACCGGACTGCATCATTATCATTCGATATGAAGCTGTCTCGCCTGAACTTAGAGAGACATTGACCCTTGCATACAGACTTCTCCTACGGAGCCATGATGGATCCCCCATCCCTCCTCAACCCCTTTCGCCAGTCGTACCGCGTGGTCTCCCAGGCCGAGGGGCCCAACGACGGTCTTGTCAGCGTCGAGAGTTCCAAGTGGGGCTCATACAAGGGCACGCTCGTCAATGTTAGCCACCTCGATCTCATCAACTGGACAAACCGCCTGAAGTGGATGTTTTCAAGTGTTGCCGGTCAGGGGCCGAAGTAAGCTTTGACCCTTTTTTTTTGCCCCTTTCTTCCCTTGGTTCCCTTGTTTTTAGGGTCTGTCACGGCCTGTCTTCTGCCATGCACTCGCTAAGATGTTGGACCGGGTTAGATTCAATGCTATCGCCTTCTACCTTGACATTGTCGACATGCTCGCAAAGGAGGATCTTTAGTGTACCGGAGATCCCGTCCCAGGGCGGATTTTACCTTCAACAAGTTGATCGAATACGTATCCACCCGGCATTCGGGCCTCGTTATGAGATCGACACTGAGTGCCGGGACTTCCGGATGGTCTGCAGTACCGTTTCCGGCGAATGGGTCCTGAGGGCAGCATAGGTACCCACGGCGAAATTCTACGGACTCTACGGCAGTCTTCAAAGCATACGCTATTGCACGACACACGGTGCTATTGAGATTTCTCCCTGTATGATCTAAGTGTATACTTGATCGGTGTCCACAGCATACTCCACTCATACCATATATATGTAGGTAGTCTCCCTTTTCCACCTATCCAATATTATCCATTGCGTCTTTCTGCAGTCTACGGGTATTCTCCAGTTGTATCAAGAACGACCCTCATAATTGGTCCAGGGATCCGGCCTTCGGACTTCTCAAGGTTAATAGAGCCCGCCGTTGTTTGAACGGCCCCAAGCAAAACCTACAAGTCTACCGACACGTGTTTAAGGGGGGGGCGAGTGCATTAATGGTAGGAGGCAAATCAGCGGTTACATGTGCTGCGGCGTATTGGTAGTGCTGCTGATGGACTTTGTCATCGCGTCCTGAGGGACGCTCTTCTAGGGGGCATCCATTAGCAGCGAGGGGCGAGTCATAAAGAGGGCATGATTCACGAGCAGTATAAAGGCAAACGACGGATCAACTAGGGCCATGTAAATAGTCCTACAAAATCACCTCTCGCTAACAACAGGAGGAGGCTAGTTAGTCACACGATATCTGAGTGAAAGTTATTCAACCGCATCTCCCAGATCATCAATCGACAGGAACTCAAGAATAACGGGAACCATTGAAGGCGATATCTACAAAGCAGCCGGATGGCCTTGTCGTACAGCTATATCGATACCTACCTACCTACTCGCTTTACCATGCAGTACGGTACAGATTATAGCCTTACACCTTGACGTAACATACCCTCTCTACTCTACCTTTGCCTATTTTCCCGACTTCCCATGATGGTTTCATGCACACAATGAAACTAGCACTTGACACTGCCCCTTACCCCGTAGAGAGCAAGGCGCCGGTCTCGTTCCGAGCTTAAGTAGTGTACCACCAACCCAAACCAGGGGCCGAGACAGAAAGAAGGGAGGCCCAACTTTCTTTCCCGCGCATCGCAATACTCAAAAGCCTCGTGTCGAATTCAAAGCGTTGTGTCTTTCCCCAGCTCGGTGCCGAGACTAAAAAGAAAAGGGGGAAACGTTCATGAGAGGAAGATGCTGGTTGGGAGGCGATCACAGGTCGAGAAGCATCGTTTCCGTGTCTGTCCCGATCTGTTGCTCATCAAGATCCTATATATATATGTATGTGTGTGGAGCTCTGCCTTTCGATTTCCAATAAACAAGGAGAAGATAATAGGGAAGAACACATATACTGTCAGCTCTCTCCCTCTCTCTTAATTATATGCCAACCGACCTCGTCTTTCCGCGTGCTAGTCCCTCCGTGAGATGAGGTCCAACCCGGGTAATTCGAAGATATGCTTCCGAGAAACCGCTTGGTGAGAGAGAGGCGGTACATAGGTATTTGGAGTGCTTCCTCAGTTAGTCTCTGGCCGCCAGCGCACCCACCAGTTGAGCCGGACGAGGCAACCCGCCCCCCACTGCCAGGGAAGGCTAGGTTGGGACCATAGCAATATTCCTTCTTCACACCTACCCGGCAGAAGGGAAGCGGCGTGATACTCGACAGCAAGCGAATATTGACCTAGATAGAAATTATTGCTCTTCACTACTCTCCGTCACGATGCGAGAGAGAGGGGATGTATGGGGTGTGTATGAGTGGTTATTTGCTCTCCGACGAGTTTTGTGGTGACTCTATTCCTTGTTGGCGGAACCAATGAGCGGGATATTGTTTGGGTGTGCTTTTATTTCATTCTTTTTTTTTTTTCATGCCCCTTCCCAACTCACGATCTTGGTCTCATGCCGTCGGTACCGGAAAGCAACGTAGACGTGAATAAGTAAGTCAGGGAAATGGCGGCGGCGGCTCCGGGAAGTAGGGAAGAGGAAAAGTGGCGATGTAGGCGGAAGAACATGAAAATAAGATATCACGAGATTGCTGAATTCAGAACTCAAGTTGTGGCTCGATGTCGTGGTATTCTAATGAGCATCGCGTAGTGTTGTGTCAATGATCGGTCTATCTTCCTAAACGCCTGCCAGTTTCTCCCCCTTTTTATCTTCCAGCTTGACTAAGAGATCGGGTGTTTGCTAGACTTAGCTGGGACGAGAGTGAGGGTCCTCATACGGATGCCTAAATCGGCTCAGAAAGAAAGCACATAAGAACGTACAGAGGCTCTCGGCTCTTGCATTATCATGTAGCTCACTGGTTGTGCTGTTGTTGCTCTGATGATAAGGGGTTTTAGGGATTCGTTGGGAAGAGAGTTGGAATCTTATTACACGCACCTGATCTACTCTTACGGTAGGAAACAGGGTGCCAGCAGGTGTTGACGAATCTACCCCTTGTTTTCAGACGAAGTGCAGGCGACTGGGCAGCTAAGGATATAAGCCCCGCTAGGGACGCATTGGGTCGAAAGAGCTTACTGTGGACTGCTGTCTTTATTGATTGCTGAGCTAAGTTCCCATCCCAGGCTGCTCATAAAATAACCGTTGACAGATAGGCTGTACAATATATATGGGCGTGTGGCTGGCTAGGGTTGCGGTATCTAGCATCAAGATGTATACCCACCAACCAACCCATTGGCCGTGAAGCTACTGCACAAAGACCAAAGTGATGGCACGTTTCCCAATGAGGCAACGTGTTAGTCACAAGTTCGATGCAATGGCGACTAAACCAGGATGATGCTAGATCTAGCCATTGTTCTATCGATGCCCCTCGGGAATATTAGGGTGCATTGGGGCTTTGGATCTCGGGAGGCCTTTACCGAACGCTCATACACTCGTCCTTCGAGGGGGGCCTAGCAGGGACCGCCTATTACAGGACCTGCTTATGGACCAAAGATGAAATTTCTGACCCTACGGTAGCATGTTTGGGTTGGAGAATCGGTCGTAGGAGCATGACAACATGTTACTAAATATGTGCTAGGTAGTAGGCCTCATTCTAGACGAAACGGCCGCCATCCAGCACGAAGGATGTGCTGCGTAGTCCCCACGCTAATCAAGGATATATGATATCTCGCCCTCACACATACGAAGTCTGCCTCAACCATGTCCTATATTGTGGCGTTTCTGTGATAACGGCCAGAGTTCGAGAGACACATGATTTGAAAGACGGTTTGCAGGTGACCGGCGATGGCTTGAGGACTGAAATATGTACTCCCAAGGCAAGGCAGGAGCATATAAATGATAGGTCAGATTGCAATACGCGTAGGCCGATGCTTCCCCAGCACGAGGGACGCACAATAAGGATCTCGGACTCATAGCTGATCAGGGATTCCAAGCTATGTATGTATCTCTTGGCAGTGTTGATCTTGTCGTCTAGGGCCTAAAGCATGGCAAGATCGCCGATGGTCTGGCACACGGATGCTGGTCCGTTTCGCCATGCCAATCATCGAGGCAACTACCTAGCGACCCATATCAATGTATAATCGTGAAGTTAATCCACAGACATGTAAAAGAAGCCTCATTTGCATGTTGGAGAACGCTGATGAGGTGCAGATGCTCTTATGAAATAAAAGTGTCTCGAAAGATTCAACGAACCGAAACAGCCGGAGCCGCGTCCTCGTATTGTCAGCCACCCAATCTCAAAACCACGGCCTCACGCAACGAGTATGTGAGACTAAGAGCCGCGCTTGGTTTCTATTTGGACAAGACCATATAGGTAGTATGAGACTGTCACTGTCAGCATTCTAGCAAGGCAGAACCATGCCGTGATGTGGTGGTGGTGTGGCAGTATTCTCCGACCAAAATCCTCCCAGAGCAGTCGTATGGATTACCTTGGAGTTCAGCCGGCGGTCGATCGGCCAGTTGCAGTACCTAGTGTGTAATCCTGTGGGTGATCGTTAATTGACACCCGATGGCCCTGATGCAGACGGAGCCTGGGTAGACGGTACTGTAGGTGGTGTGTGATGGAGTGGGAGAGGTGGACAAATAGAGGAGCGTAGAGTGCCGGCACGGGCTTGTGCAATACGCATCGATACCTACACGGCCTCCCGTTTCTTCCAGCGTAGGGTATCTTTTTGACTCGTACATACATGCCACCCTTAGTAGAGTTAGCTAACGTATGCTCGGTATATCAGATCGGGTTGTATACCTACCTCCCAGCTACTACCTACCTACCTACTTAGCTAGCCACCTAACTACCTACCTAACCTAGGTAGTTAAACCCTCGTCTTCCCTTTCCTAGTGTAGAACGACGACCCTGGGAGGGAAGCATGCTCAGGAGACAAGAATACAGAACCCAGCTAGCGCCTACCGTTCGTCGTCCGGGCTGGGATTGTCGTTGTACCCTCCCCTACAGAAATAGGCAATCGACCACCAAACCGCTGCCCGGGTCTAGAACGCTCCGTGGGGTTGAGGTATGCATAATCCTGCAGCCGTTTCTGACCCATCCATGCATGGTTGTCTACAAGAGACAACCGAGCCATATTCTACCCCATGTCACATTTCCTTTCTTCAGGGAAGGCTACCGGTAGACCTTCGCGCAGTGCAGAGTGAAAATTACTGGGTTTGTGGATTTTAGAGGCACTAAGCGCAGCGCAGAGTAAGAGGAAATGAATATTGGCCATGCATGAAGTCCTGATTATGGGAGACGACTTGCAGATCGGAGAATAGCTGATGTACCCATGGTGTGATTTCTCTTTCGCCCTCGGGGATTGCGAGGTCGGCCCTGGGGCGTTGTATGTAAATATTGTGTTAGGGGAGTTACTTGTTAGTCGCCCCAAGCTGCTGCTTTGTGTCCAGGGCGAACCTCTAGCCGGGTTCGTTCGGACGTTCGCACACCCTCGCACCCACACATATACATACATATGTGTGATAATCCTACTCCATTCTTTAAGAACACATCAAGATTCAACTAACCTAGAACAAAGAACCGGCCCCACCATCTGTTTTAACAATCCGAGGGCCTGAGAACAAAGGTATGTGCTTTATTGACCTTTGTTGCATAACGAAACATGGCGAGTGGCAGGAGGAGAGGGAGATAAAGCTGTCGACCTTATTGAGCCTGCAAAATGGAGCTTGCTGCTAGCCATCGAAGGCTAAGGAAGTCTATCTCTACGGAGCTTTTGGCCAGTACATGCGCAGCTGACGCCCTAGCCTACGCAGAAGTCCATGGTCAGATGGGGATCGCTCCGAGCACGGGGGGCCGCGGGGACATGAACGGCGGCAGCGATGGGCTGCCCACTCGGCCTTCGGACGGCCAGGCCGCCACGGAGAAGAAGGAGTACTCTCAAACGCTCTGGATCTTGATCTTCTCCGGCCAGCCCCGCGACATCCAGAGTGCCCGAATCACTGAGTTGTGCATCGTCTTCAACGAAAACGAGAGCACAAACCTCACCATCCAGATCCAGGGCCAACACCCGAGCTTCAAGGTGAAAGAGGTGTGGAACAGGCCTCCTCCCCGATCAAGGCCCCGTTTCCTACGACGACTGGCCGTCTCGACATTGTCCACAAATTCGGAATTCGACACGCGGCTCCGAGACTCCATAGTGCGAACACGTGTAGACAACGTCGAGCCTGACTGGACATGCCAGAGTTGGGTCGGGGACGTCTTGACTGAACTGCAAAATGCCAACCTCATCACGGTCGATGAGGGCGACAGCGCCTTGAATGGGATGGTCAACTGCATTTCACAGGCTCCTTGGAAATAAGCATTCACGACTCGTCGTGCTGATTGCGGATGGTTTCGCCTGAGAACATAGCACTGTACGCTGATCGCTCGATACTGTCATACACATTTCATAAACGAACACACGACAAGGCGGTTTTTAATCGAAGAACACGAAAATTGGCGTTTGGAATCTCTGAGGTACCGTTCTGGTTTTAACTCTCTTTGAGATAACCTGAGCTGACGCTGTCCTTAGTTGGGACACACGAAAGCTCAGCTCTAGTCGTCAAGATAGGGACGTATGTCGAGAAAACAAAAGGAGGCACAAAATTTGATCACGGTTCTCGACTTTGCCCATCGATTTATGTGTCGCTCACCATAGAGAGGGCCGGTACGGTAGATAGGGGCGGCTTGGAGGCTTGATTCCACGAATGCTTCCCTGTCACGATCTTTGCAATAAACCAGCGACGTTATCCGAGGCTGATGGGAGGAATTTGTCTATGAACCTTCAGACTGGTTGATTTCAGCGAACCAACAACCCGACCGAGTTCATTTAGACTAGGAACACCGACAAGTCGCTGGCGCAAATGGCTCCCGAATTGAGTTAGGAAATATTATTAGCGGGAGAGGAAGATATGGCCTTACCGTCGGGGTTGGAAGATGTTCCAAGCAATGGAAGACATTTATGCCTCATTCTCATTGGGCGTGATCGCAGATGTGGTTTATCAGATGGGGGAAATGGATACACACGAAGCATCGCAGGTTAGCAAGAGACTGAACAACAATACACATACATTTAACCGGCGCGTACGGCATAACATGATACCTAGCCTATTGTATTCTTAATGGCGAGTGACGCTGTGGCAGTCAGTGACGGTGGTGGTAATGGTGATGGTGATGGTGGTGTTATTGTTCTTGCTGCCATGTGCGGCGACGACTTAATATCAGGAAGCACTGCAAGTATTAATCACCCGGAAATTTAGGTGTAGGATTCAGGCACACGCTGATCCGAAGATGTTCTTGGCAGGTGAGAGATCAGGAGAGTTGGACATCTTCAGTACCTACCTACATAGGTATTGATATTCGTTGCAGGCGGGTGGTGTAGGTAGGTAAGTACATAGTAGGTAGGTAAGTAGGTAGGTAAATAGGTAGGTTAACTAGGTGGTGGTGAGTTTGGGTTCGAATCCGTATCCGCAGCCGACCGGCACCGATAGCCGACCATGTGCTAACTAAGGCTAAGTAATTTTTGATGATGGTTCATGTTGTTATGTAAGTAGGTAGGTAAGTACTTAAGAAACCTACATAGGTAATTAGAGAAAAAGGACTCAGTAGTACTTACATACATAGGTACTAATTAGCACCTACCCAACTCAACAAGAGTTTTTACTTTTTTTTTCTTGTCTTTATTTCTTTATTTCTATCCTTCTTTTTTTGAGTACATGGTAGTAGGTACCTAAGTATACTGTAAGTAGGTATGTAAGTATTTAACATGAAGATCCCAGGTCGTAGGAGCTTGCAGGTACGCCGTGGGAGAAGGTGCTATACACTGTGAGGGGTACATAAAAGGTTCAGATCTGAGGTCAATAGCTTAGCTCCCCATCATTCTTACAACCTTCACACTCGTTTTCTGGTGCGGTGAGTGCGGATTCTCAACGATCGCCTACGCCTCCAGGTATATACATTATCATTTCCTTTGTTTTCACAGCATAACAGTCAATTCGGATACCTTAGGCCTTAATTCTCAGCTCTTGGCCTTTAGCCTTACATACCCTTACGGTCGCCAAAAAACCTCAACCCTCAACTACACCCCCTGACCTTAACACCAGGCCTCAGACCTCAGCGACAGGCCCAATACCATACCTTAACCTTTCAGACCTTAGAAGTACCAAACCCCAGAAATTACATTTCCGAGAAGTACCTCACGTTTGTTGTTGTTTGATCGAATACCACACCTTAAAGTATTAGCCATGTTACTTGCACCTTGTTGCCCGGAGTTGGCTGGTGCGAGTACTGGAGACACCCAGAAAAGATCTGGCGGCCCATGGCCTTATTGTCCGATTTGGACGAGGAAGTGTATTCGACTTGAAATTGAGAGAATTGAGGGTACATACGAGGGATGAGATAAATGGGATTTGATACCTTGAATGGATGAAATGGAATTGAAGGCAGATGTACTGGAAATGGTGATGACCTCATTGAAGGCCTGGGGGCCTAACCTGTGTGTATGGGAGTAGCTTGCAGGTACGCCGTGGGAGAAGGTGCTATACACTGTGAGGGGTACATAAAAGGTTCAGATCTGAGGTCAATAGCTTAGCTCCCCATCATTCTTACAACTCTCACACTCGTTTTCTGTAGGTGGTTACGTATGCGCGACAGACAGCGTAATTGTTAAAGTTAACTAGGGTTTCTAGTGCGTCGATTATCTGGAAAGCCCCTCTACCGCTTGCGGGGGACAAGACACGGTGCGTAAGCTCCCACTGCGAACACCAACGAGCTAGGCCTGTAAGGGTAACTCATGACAAGCGCCTTGTCATCAGCAGGGTCCCGGAATTCTCCCTGACCACTCACATCTCACTTTTCCATTTGGACACCTCCTGGACAAGGCCCTGACAGTGAGGGCCCTGACAGTGAAGGTCCCTGACAGAGGCCACCTTCGCAGCTTCGTCAACCTTAAAATATTCGAATTCGAATTCGATCCCGGAACTTCCCTCCCCTATCCCATCTCCATTCCCATCTCCAACTCCCCATCCCTGGGTTTCCGCATCCATCCGTCTCTCTCCAACCTCTCCAAGGTCAAGTTAACAGATTGTCCAACACTTCAGCCGACAACAACCTAACTTAACCTACATGGAGACAATACCAACTCTCCCACCACTGCTGCCGACCGCATAGTTCGAAAACACCGACACACCCCAATCCGCATCCTCCTTCAACCCCCTCCCCCCGCCCCTCGTGGTTCGAACGAGCCATGGCTCCCGCCTCGCTCTGGAGCCCGGCGCGTGTCGCTGCTGGCGTGCTCTGCGCTCTGGCTACATGGTCGCCGCTAGCCCGTGCAGACCTCAGTGCCGGAGACTACTATGTTCATTCTCTCCCCGGTGCCCCCGAGGGCGATCTGGTGAAGATGCATGCTGGGTAAGCGACTGCTTCTGTTTGCTTTTTTTCAGCCTTGTATCGCCAATTCTAACCTGTGATTCTCCCCTCCGTCCAGACACATCGAGGTCACGCCCGAGCATCACGGTAACCTGTTCTTCTGGCACTTCCAAAACCAACACATCGCGAATCGCCAGCGCACCGTTATCTGGCTGAACGGAGGGCCCGGGTGTAGTTCTGAAGATGGCGCTATGATGGAAATTGGCCCCTATCGGCTTAAAGACGAAAACACCCTCGAATACAACAATGGTAGCTGGCATGAGTTCGCAAACCTGCTCTTTGTCGACAACCCCGTTGGTACTGGCTACAGCTATGTTGACACCAATAATTACGTCCACGAACTAGACGAGATGGCTAGCCAATTCATCATCTTCCTTGAGAAATGGTTCAACCTCTTCCCCGAGTATGAGCACGATGATGTAGGAATCTATGAACCCCTCCTCCCCCTCTAATGCGCCCCATATCGCGGAACTAACCCCTTCCCAGATATACATTGCCGGCGAATCCTATGCCGGCCAGCACATTCCTTACGTAGCCAAGGCGATCCTTGATCGCAATAAGCAACCCCAGACTAAAGTTCCTTGGAGCCTCAAGGGCTTGATGATCGGCAATGGATGGGTCGCCCCGAATGAACAGTACGAGGCTTACCTGACATTTGCCTACGAAAAGGGTATCGTCCAAAAAGGCTCGGATATTGCTGGCCGACTAGAGTCACAGTACCGAGAATGCCGGAAGGAATTGGCGACCCTCGCTGCTAACAAGGTCGATGATGTTGCCTGTGAAGCCGTGCTCCAGGACATGCTCCGTTTGACTCAGACAAAGAACTCCAAGGGCGAGTCTGAATGTGTCAACATGTATGATGTTCGGCTGAAGGATACCTACCCCAGCTGTGGCATGAACTGGCCACCTGACCTGGCATACGTCACACCTTATTTACGCAAGAAGGAAGTCACCGAAGCATTGCACGTTAGTCCCAATAAGAACACTGGATGGACTGAATGCAACGGTGCTGTTGGCAACGCTTTTTCTGTTAAAAATTCCATGCCCTCCGTTGAACTTCTGCCGGATCTCCTGAAGGAAACTAACGTCCTACTCTTCTCGGGTGCCGAAGACATGATTTGCAACCATCTGGGCACCGAAGCATTTATTGGAAATATGCAGTGGAACGGCGGCAAGGGTTTTGAGATCTCCCCGGGCAACTGGGCTCCGCGACGCGATTGGACATTCGAGGGTGAAGCCGCCGGTTTCTGGCAAGAAGCTCGCAATCTGACTTACGTCCTGTTTTACAATGCTTCTCATATGGTGCCCTTTGACTATCCGCGCCGCTCCCGGGATATGCTAGACCGGTTCATGGGTGTTGATATCGGCAGCATTGGCGGTACTCCATCTGAGAGTCTTCTCGACGGCGAGAAGCTTCCCGATACGTCAGTAGGTGGTGTTAGCAACACTACCGAGACAGAACAGGCGGCGAAGGATCAAGAACTAAAAGAAGCGAAATGGGCTGCATATCGAAAATCGGGCGAGGTGGTCCTGGCTATTGTCGCAGTTGGCGCTGCTATATGGGGCGTTTATATCTGGCGTCTCCGCAGGCGGTCGGCCGGATACACGGGCCTGCCGATCATAGCCGAGCGCACCCGCGGAACTGGGCTGGAGAACTTCCGCAACAAGCGCACAAACCGTGATGTCGAAGCCGGCGACTTCGACGAGAGCGAACTCGATGACCTACATGTCGCCTCTCCTACCAATAACATAAATAGAGACCATTACAGTGTGGGTGATGACAGCGACAGCGACAACGACAGCGATGATGCGCCCACTAAGAAGCCGGCGCGGCGGACCGGGCAGTCGAGCGGTGGAAGATGATGCGCCTCCTCAATTCCTGTAAAAGTGGGGCAAAGAAATGAAGCATGGCCGGTGTTTTTTTTCTTTTCTTTCTAGGTTACCTACCTTCGTACTGTAGTATTTCCTACTCATTTCGGTGTTTGTTCATCTGTTGTAACACCATCAAAATATTGGAGCAAGGCGTCCTGTTTATTTATCCCCCCTCTGCTTTCACTTGTCGGGATATATGCACAACAAATTCAGTGGGGCTAGCAGTCCATTTCCTCCCAATGACGAACTAGAGAAGGGAGTGATGATGGCTAGGTGAATGGCTGGCTATGGGTTAGTTGCTAGCCTTACCACCCTATTATATCTCCTTAAAAGTATTGCAGGCGATTGGTATAGTAAAGAACTTTCGGGACATGACTTTGAGAATATCTTGGGGGGCTAGGGATCATCATCATCATCAGCATCATCATCATTATTAGAAATTTGTGATGGTTGAAAACGTAACGAAATTCAGAAAACATAAATGTTGTATTTATAGAAGAAAATCCATTTTTAAGTCCGTTAAGGGGAGTTGCATTGGAAGAAAGGATATGAGGATTTTTGTAGTTGGGTTGGTAGTATATACAATACATGTCTATATGAATGGAGATTTTCTAGTATCGAACCCAGTCCTAAGTCTCCGGTTAGGGATCTAGATTTTGGGGGAGCTAAGTTAGAAGGAAGGGCCCCATGGAGGGGAAATGATCCTATACATAGATGCCAACAAGCAAGCACTAGGAAACAAAAACAAACAAAAGAAGCCGATTCCTGGTTCTTTTCGTCCACTTACCTACTAAAGCAGCTGTCCTTTACAAATATGAAGTCTAGCACAAATAATAACAAGAAACAAAAAGACAGAGATTAAAAAAAAAGTTAGGAAGAAGCTAATGAATCAAGCAAAGCAGATAGGCAGGCAGGCAGGGCATAGCAAATAGGTTTGAACGGAAACGCTTAAATTGTATATAATCACCATGGTGAAGTTGAGAAAGCATGCAACTTTCCTTATCTCGTCTCGTCTCGTCTCGCCTCATCTCATCTTATCTCGTGTGCTGTCCTTATTTTCATTCCTATATTTCTCCTCTCCTCTCCTCTCTCGTCACAAGAACATCTTTCATTCATGTCGAAGGCGTTGAGAGGGAAGAACAGAGGGTGATGCAGGATGTGAACTCCAGTGCTACATAACGCCTAAGTTCCAAAAAAGAATGCATTTCGCTGATGGGGTATAATTTTTAATCCTCCTTTCCGCCCATAATGGAGCCATGAATGACAAGGACCAATTTTTAAGGAAAAGAAAACACTTGTCGCAATTCACCAACGCTTTGAACTGTAAAAAGGGAAAAAAAAAAAGAAGCTAGAAAACATGGCAGCCTTAACTCCACTATCGTACCGTTGTTTCTAATTAGTATATAGCACGCCTGTGCAGTATGTCCAACCATGCGGAAAAGTAAGAATTACGGATGCGGAGACTCGAAGAAGCCGCACACGAAAGTGCAGGAAGCAGAACAAGCGTGCGATTAAGGCAATATCGCAACTGTGGCATATCCGGTGTGATGCCAATATTGAGGGCTAGGATCGACTTCCACAGCAGGAGCAAGCTAGAGTGAAACAGAATAGACAAGCTTCTTGCTTCTCAAAATGACTTCAAATAAGATATGTCTGGTTATTAGACTAGTCATCTTCTATCTCAATGATTTCGCGTTGCTGAAAAGGAACTGTGGATAGCTTTGGGGTTGTCTTGATCGCTGGGGTCTTGTCCTCGTCGCTGTCTGTATCACTGTCATTGTCACCAGGCCTCATCTTCGGCTTCCACGATCCATCAGAAGAGACAATAATGGATTTGACGTGCAATGCGCCTTCCCTTTCCAGCTGTGCACGAACTTGGACCAGAAATCCATCGACACGGAGGCTATAGGGGCGAGCATCACCGTTACAGAGGGGACACTTCCACTTGTCTACGAATGATGGCTCTTTGGGACACCTATTGCAATTCGAGCCATTTCCACAAGAGCATGATGACCTTTTCCCAAGGCGAGTATTGAGCCAATTCTCTAGATCAAAACATTCGAGATGAGTGCAGGCCTTGCCCCGGACAGGTGTATTGAACATGACAGCGGTGAACGGGTCAGCTAGGTCGATGGAGACCCCGTCAGTAGCCATTGCGACATCGTCATCTTCACACGATGACCTGGATAGGCGACTTTTGATGATGTCCCTGGTGACATCCGATGGTTGTGTTCCATGTGTGCGAACCATATTCAAGATGGTGCTATGACTGAGTACCTCAATTATCTCAACCATGAGGTAAGGCTGCTGCCCACTAGGGGACTTCGTCTGTCCGTCAAGTACTGAAACGGCAACGGTGTTTTCACCAGAAACAACAAAAGATGAAATTTCGGTGGGAAGGTCTTTGGAATGATGGGCCTTACGTTTGATTTCCAAGGCGTTCCGCTCGTTTATCTCCATAAAGATATGCTCAGGCCAAGCTGTTTCAGCCATTGTCCAGATGTTGTCGAGCATAGGAGAAGTATTCTGTTCTTTATAGACACATCGGATGCGGATTCGTAAAGAGCCATTTGAGAATCGATTAACTGGCAAGCTCTCTCCGCGTATTGTCTCGTTAAGCGAAATTTTCCCATAATCAGATTCTGAGACATGGAATTTGAATTTGTACAAGTAAGGCTGGGGTGGAATAGGAGTCGGACCGAGAGCAAAAGACTTGACAGCCTGATAATACCGCTCTGACAACGTCGAGGCGTTTAATTTCCGGGGATAACGTTTCGGACTGCGGAGATGCACTTGATGTAGAGAAATCTCGATGGACCTCTTGTCGTAAGGAGTATGCGGATAGTCCTGATTGCTGATGCGCAAACCTGGTGGTGGTATCAACCGGTCTTGGGGGTGGACCGTATGATATTGCTGGCGCACTACACCATGCTGTGGACGGACACTACTGGGTAAGACGTAACCCATATTCTGTGGCGACTGTACAGGTGATTGCGTATTCACGCGAAGATGGCCTACGTTGGCTGAAGCTGGATTCGGTGAATTGGAACCAGGGGCAGGCATTGACCCGCGGCGTACGTTGCTAGATAATACAGGCTGTCCCGCAAAAGCCGGCACCTGAGGTGAATGCTGTCCTGAGGACACTCGGGGTTCTGGTAGTGTGGTTTGGACAGGAGATGGCCGGGGCCTTGGGGCTGGCGTAGAAGACTGTTGGGAGGCCCGTCTTGCTATACCCGGCTGCTGCTGTGGTTGCTGTTGTTGCTGTTGTTGCTGTTGTTGTGGTAGTTGTTGAAAGTACTGCTGGGATATCTGGGGAGCTAGAAAGCTAGCACTGCCGACCTGTGTCTCGTTCCCAAAATTGGGCGATTGATAGGGAGGTGTATATACCATTGGCTGTGCCGTTGTCGAATTGCTGGGTAGAACATGTTGACTAGGTACCATAAATTGATTATGGACGGAAGGTTGCGAATAGATAGCACTCAGGTTTGCAAGTGAAGTGTTGACACCCGGATGCGAATACATATATTGATTCCCGGTTGCCTGCGTTGGTAGCGTCGTTGATGGGACCCTACTAGGCTGCACATTATTATGCTGAATGTGACTATTCATATAACCATTACTAGTCTGAAATGTCTGCTGCGGTGAGGTTGTCGGTGGAATAGATGGGCCAGACAGGCTAGACGGCCTGGGGCTTTGAGATGTTTGGCTGCGTGCCGATTGACTTCGTGCAATTATACCTTTATATCCTCGGATCAAAGAATTGTTGTAGTCGTGATACTCTTGAGATGGAGGCCTCGGTACGAATGTGCCATCGATATGACGGTGTTCCTTTTGGTCTGCTCTGAATAGGTCCTCCATTTGCTGGCCAAAGAGACCATCCTCAACTCCAAGTATCCTCCTCGAAGCCCGAAACAATATGGCCTGAAGAATCGGAGAATAGAGCCGAAATACATCGAGGAGTTCACTCATCAGGAGAGGATAGCCGTTTGCTTTATGGTTATGGGTTACGACCATCCACCTGTGAGAAACACTAACCAGGAAATTGAGCACCTGGACAATGGCATTGGCGTAGAACGGTTCGGCGACCAAGAACGGTAGCGGAGCTGGAAAGCTAGTGAACCACCGCAGAAGATGGGTGCGAAGTTTCGAGTTGCTCTTGAGAATTGTACCCATGATTCCAAAAGCGTTGTCCACCAGGGATGGATCGTGGACACCCTCGACGCACATCCGGTGGACTTCAGCCTGGTTGGTTGCCCATGTGCAAAACAGCTGGTGCAATGCAATAAAAAACACGTCGCCTTCATCGCAGGCATCTTTTAAAAGTTGGTATCGCGGGCGTTCAACAGTCGCCTCTAGTGTGGCTTCGCCGCCTAGTTCTTGGAGATAGATCTTGAGCTTCTCGAGAGCGTGCTGGGATTCGAGGAATTCGAGCGAGCGATTCCTGGAGAACCACAGGTAAGCAATCTGGCTATACAGCATAACAACGCGGACACAACGGAAGGGGAAAAACACAAATAAAAGCCCAATCTGCTACTCATGCGGTTGGAACACGTACCCGATTCGCCGTCTCTTGGCCGGGTGATTCGGCGGTAGTTCTCGTGGCGGCAGCTCCCGGGGGGCTACTGGTTGATTGAAAACGGTCGCATTCGGAGTTGGGGGCGTGTTGAGAACCATGTTAGCGGGCGTGGATGCCCTCGGAACGGCCAAAACCTCGCTATTCTGTCGCGAAGTGCCCGGCTCTGGCTGATTCGTTGTTGACACTAGATCTTGTGCTTGGTGCTCACTCGGACCATCCAAACCCTCTGCAGCTGTCGAATTCGGTTCAGTAGCGGGAGGGTTGCTTCGATGCTCTATGGACGAGCTTGAACTGGTAGCCTTGGGACTTTCATCAGTGCTAGGTAGACGCGGACTGGGTTCGTCGCTTGGGGCTGGCGAAGGAAGGACAGCATCGGGTATTGGGTTGCTACGGGGCCCAAGACACTGTCAGCAACCAGGTATTGATAATAATCAGGTACAACTGCTGCGTGGAATTCCGACGTGATGACTCGGGGGAGGGAATGGTAGCTTACGAGGTATGTGTTGGCACTGGTGGGCGCGGAGGAGGATGGGAGGAAGGAGATGGAACAGAAACTGAGGCCGAGGCTGAAGCTGAGGCTGAGGCTGAGGGTGGCCTTGGCGCTGGGACGGTTGACGTCGAAGGTGATGCTACTGACTGGGATGATGTCGCGTGAGGGTCAGGGTGGGTGTGAGGTTGAGGTTGATGCTGTGGTCGAGGTTGAGGATGCGTATTCTGCGGTGGCTGGCGCAGGATCTGGGCGGGAGGTCGCGGCGAAGGTTTGACGGGCTTCGCATTTGTGAGCCACGAGGGTTGGCGACCCCCAAACCAAGTGTTGAGAGTGGAATTGGTGGCCGCAACTTGCCACGCCGGGGCCGAATTCGCCCCAGAGTTCGCGTTGGATGTCGCAGACAGGTTTCGACCTCCAGCCGGCGCCATGCGGTCTGGCTGTCCGCTGTTCTACTTGGGTACTATCTCAGGTGTGTCTTTGGCAACTAACTTCTCGTCCTAACCGCTTTGGCTCGAGATCGAAGCTGGTTTCCCAAGACTGTCAGGCATTTGTTAGACAACTTAGCGTGGTGCTGAGCAAAAAGCACGGACATCTTGGAGGTCGACTGATCAAATATGTCAAGAGAAAAAAAAAAGAAAAATCATTTTGCGAGAACGCACCATATGTAATCTACGGAGGGATGTTTCTGGCTTCGCTGACTGAGATGGTGATGCCAGAGTCTCTCCGATAGTCCACTTGATGTGTCAGCGAGGCAACGGGATCCCTTTTCTTTTGGGTTTGGGTTTGGGTTTCTTATTTCCTTTTTTGCCTTTGGGCTGTAGGTTGTGTTGTTTAGGGAGAGGAGACGGTTGATCGGGTGCAACAAGCCTCTTGGAAACTGGACGATGATGAGTGAATAATAAGGCTTATGCAGCTATCAAGTGCGCGCTTTTACCCTATATTAGGATTATGCATCTTCTTACAAACACCGGCTGGATGGTTCTCTGGTTCTCTTTTGCTTTCCTTCCTCTTTTATTTCCTTTTTACCTTTTTTTCTCTTGCTTGTTTAGCGTGCCTGCCTAGAATTTATATAGATCGAATAACGGAAGTGCACTTGAAGTTTTTCGAGGTCGCCTCCCTGACCTTACTGATTGCTAGTGTATGAGTTAGGTACCTAGTTTTTGCTGGGTAAGACACTGGAACAGGATGTAGTGGTACATGCCTGGCTTCCGTAAGGCAAACATCTTACTAAGTTACATGTAACTCTAGGACCAGTGGTATGCCGGCGCTAATGTATTGGCTAAGAGGATGTCCCAGTCCTAGTATGTACGTCTGGTGCTAAGAAAGCCAGGGTCTTGTTCGACCAAATGGTCCAACTGGTAAACGGCCACCTGTCAGCTGTACCTGACATGTACCTTCAGGTATGCAGCCTGGTCCATTGATACTTAGACAGCACACCAGATAAACCCACTTAACGTGCTTCTTACATGTGGTTTATAGCCTGAACGGGAACCTCTAACCTAGAGATATCAATGTACATTTCGATAAGCTTACAGACTGCCAACCTACAACCCAGTGACCTTATTGGGAGTTTCTCATATGCCTGAATATATCATATATCACCATAAATATCAAATGTAGGTATATATTTAAAAAGGACTGAAGACATGAAAAATGCAGTACTAATGGTCGATTTACATACATTGATATTTGAAGTACATATAATGGGTATACATGTTTAATGTTACTTACTACATACCTTAGTACCTACAATGTTAAACCATCACCGATGGGTTGTACCAGACAGATATTAATGCGTAGGACTACGAGGTTGCTAATAACATACTTAAGTAGGTTAAGTATGTTGTAGCTAAGTACGTATAGTCTTCTAGTAAACACAAACTCTCATGCAATACGAACTTGACGTATCTCAAGAGGTAATACTACATAGGTAGGTAGTAGGTTATCTGCCTACGTGGTCCGTGTCAAATCCTCACATGCTTCGCGAACCCTGCCTTTAAAAGTCCAGCTAGCTACGGTTGACCATAGCTTAAAGTTGGAAAAAACTATTTTTCAATGACTAGGCCTACACCAATGCACTGATTATGCTAACCTTTATCTGCACTTCCAGCTGTTTCCAGCTGTCAGCAATAGAGCACAGTATGCACTTATTGTCAGCGATGAAATTCAGTATACAGCCATGTCGGCAATGATGTTCAGTATGTAGCCATGTCGGCAATAAAATTCAGTATACAGCCATGTCGGCAATGAAATTCAGTATGCAGCCTCTGTTAGCGATGAAATCTGGTGTTGCGGCCATGTCGACGATGAAATTCAGTGTGCAGCCCCTGTCAGCGATAGAATCTGGTGTTGCAGCCAGACTGGTGGTTAGCGACGAAAGCGTCGGCAAGCCTGCTGTTAAGCAATGCTTTTATTAAAAAAAGCTAATTTAGTATAAATGCAGACTAGTAGTTAGCAAAGCCCTGCTAGTCTGCTAGTATTGCTAACTTACTAGTTTGCTAGTATTGCTGACAGTAGCGTACTAAATTTCATCGCTGACAATTAAATGGATGCATACTGAATTTCATCGCCAACAGTGGCTGCAACACTAGATTTTATCGCTAATGGGCATGGCCACAACACCAGATTTCATCGCTGACAATTGGATGGGTGCATACTGAATTTCATCGCCGACATGACTGCAACACCAGATTCCATCGCCAACAGTGGCATACTGAATTTCATTGCCGACATGGCCGGAACACCAGATTTCATTGCCAACAGGGGCTGCATACTGAATTTCATCGCTGACAATGAGTGCATACTGTGTTCTATTGCTGACAGTTGGCAATAACTAGTAGTTACTGGGGTTAAACTAGTAGTTTTGGTGTAGCCCTAGTAAAAAAATAGTTTTTTCCAACTTTAAGCTATGGTCAACCGTAGCTAGCCTCATGATAAGAAGACAAGGTGCTTGGCAGATTCGTAACCACTACACACATAAGCGGTAGGGAGGCGAACAAGCAAGCAAGCGAGCAAGCAGGCAGTATTGAGGCACGTCAAGAGCAGGCTCACCATTTACCGGTGGGCTGGTTTGTTTTAGATGATCAAATCTATGCATCTACAATGCTACGTCCACACCGCCGGCAACTAGAAAAGCTCGTGCCATTGCGGCTGTTGCTACACGAGCAGGTAGAGATCGGCGGGAGGGAGCTGGCGTGTGGAATATCTACCTACCTACCTACCTAGGTAGGTGTCAAGGCCTTACCTATAAACATACCTACTGCTGGTGAGGCTGACCAGCCCACCAGTACGGCAGGTTGTCCACCTCCCGCTCTGACGGCAACAAACATACATGTATAACCCCTGGTCCCTGGACCTTGGCGGGATCTAGCATCATGTACGTAATTGGTGTTCCCACCTTGCGTTGTGCAAGAAATACTTAGGTACATTGATCGTATGTAATGTAAGATTGATTGATGTAGGTTCGGTTTGTGAGGTCTATATGTTTGTTGAAGGCTTGGCGTGTAGATGGTAGGAAGTCTGGTATGTCAAGTATCAGAAGAAAATGATGTTAATATCAATGTAAAAAAGAAACTCTGTAGAGAGTTATGTCTGGTATGTACCTACTGTACATCAAATATGTATGTAGTAAGATACCTATGGTACCTAATCTGCGTAGTCCGTATCTTAAACAATGGGCTGGTGTTATCTGTAACTTCATTCAAATCTGTCTTGGCGATATCTACCAGTACCGATGTACAGGGTAGTAAGGTACTTAGGTACATCAAATGAATATGTCAGATCCAATAGCTGGAGGCTGACGCACTCCCTTTTCTTCTTCTTTTCTCTCTCTTTTGAGATTGCGTTGTTGCTACATACATTCTCCCTACCTCACTTTGTCTTACGAGACATTTAATACCATAATCATAAGAATAACAACAACAATAATAAAACTAAATATTAAGGACTTGGGATACGTAGAGAGTGATAACAGCTGGGCCACCCAGATGATCCCACAACGCTATGTATGTATGGTCCGGTGCCTAGCTGCATGTTTATATAGCCAGGTACATTGATACGTATGTAGGTATCACCCCCTTATAGGCACATAATTACCTATTGGGTACTTAGCTCCTATATCAATGTAACATTAAAGCTCCGTATACCTACCTACATCAATAATCCTCGGGTGATGTTCAAGTTTGACCTTGTGTAAATCCATGTTAACTACTTACCTAGTAGGTATCTGGTATCAATAGTAGGTTAAGTAGGTATATAACTTAGGTTTAGTACACATTGATGTTATGTAAGGTACTAGGTATGTAGGTAGTATGTATTACCTACATAGAGGACAGACAAACCCAGACAGACAAGCAAGTGGTGTAGGTATGCATCCACCAAATGTAGAGGTCCCGATAAATAAACAGAAGGAGGACCGACCTGCCCAAAAAGCTAAGATCGCTCGCACCTCCCTCTCTAACCTAGAGTGCAGGTAGGTAGCAAGTAATACCTAAACTTAGGTAGGTAACCTTCCCCCCTCCCTCCCTCCCTCTTTCCCCCGAAAGGCATATGCCTGCATGACCCCTCCCCTAAGCCTCCTGGCTCATGCCCGTGATCCGTCCGTAGCTAATCCTCAATCAGCTGTAAATTGTAACCTGTAGGTCAAAGTTCTCGGCCCAGGCCAATATATATTTTTTTTTTCTATCATTTATCGCATTCCCTACTTACTCGCCCCATTTCACGTAATAACCTGAACCAAAAACCAAAACTTCCATTTCCCTATTCACTTCAAGTTCTAACCCACTGGCAGCCCTCTCGCCTCCTATGAGTCCCTATCCGCCGGCGTAGGCGCGTTTATCGTGTCCTGTACTGTCGTGTCATTGCCATATTAACCAGTTACACTAGTGTGCATTGCTGTGTTTCTGGGGGGAGAATCTCTATCTTCTTTTTTTTTCTTCTTTTTTCTTCTTCTTCGTTCTCCCTCTTTATTTTCTTTTCTTTCTCTACGTGTGACTCGATCGGGAGGCAAAAAAAAAGAGAAAAAGAGAGAATCAAAAATTGATAGATTGATTAGTTGATTGGATGTCAGAGAAGGCCGACCCTAAAACCGCTGGAAACGGCTGGCTTTAGAACCCTTCCATCTTCGAATCCTCCAAGTTGGTCTCGAACCGGAGTCTCCAACGAACAGAACAACACGACTTCGGCGACAAAATACAACGACGACGACAATAACAATTACACCAAAAACGACCACATCAATTACCACGACGAGGACAAGGACAAGGATAACATTCACCTCACCGCTTCGACATTCACGTTCCCTTCGTTATTTCTTATATATAATATCACATTCACTGCGCATCGATATTTCCTTCAATAGAACCATAGTCCATTCAATGCATTTCGTCACTATTAAGACATCATCGGTCGAATCAGGTCTCCTGTAGACTCCGCAGCCCTTCTACCACACCCCCGACAAGTACCGAACAAGGCAACGCATCCTTTCTATTTCGGTTTCGTTTTTTTTCTTTTCTTTTTCCGGCCGTTCCCTCGCGACTGTCGACCTAACTTCTCTTGGATCCAATCCCATCTTCTTCTACTACACCACGCACCTCTTCCACCACAGGGAATTCCCACCATGGCGTCCAAGCTTGCGACGGGCGCAAAGCCTGATGTTGGTGATATCCTGCTAGTTATTCGTAAGTCTCTATCCTTGGCGGCGGCGGCGGCGGCTGCGCTCGTCTCTCGTCTACTCTCATGTCTATAGTTTGCGCTTTGCTGTGCCACTTTGGCTGCTTGCTCGCTCCTCATGTCCTTTCTACCTGCACTACTGTTTCTTGATTGCGTCTATTGGTGTCTGTGAGGCGAAATCCGATTGACCGGCGAAACCTACAGATGACTTCCAGGCCCGTAGTTCCGACGAATTGAGCCTCGCGAAAGGCGACCGCGTTGAGTTGATTGAGCGCGATGACGAGTTTGGGGATGGATGGTTCCTAGGTCGCCATATGGTGAATGGCAATAGTGGCTTATTCCCTGAAGGTAATTTAATTCTCGCAACCCACCTACCTTGACCGTCCATATAATTGACTCGGTTAGTCTATACGCGCCCAGCGCCTAGGCCCTCAACAGCGTCCGCCGCTATCTCCAAGCCTGTCTCGAGCCCGATAACTCCCTCACTCAACGGAAAGTCAGGGGGACCGAGTCAGCCATCGAGTGCGGCATCGTCGCGCAATACTTCTCAGTCCTTTACTCCTGCCGAGCTCCCCGCCGAGACAACTCCGATTACTCTACCCCTGAATTCGATGAAGCAAGATTCCCGGCCAAGCACTGCCTCGTCCGCGAGTAATATCTTCAACTACAGTGGAGGCCTCGACGCA
Organism: Biscogniauxia sp. FL1348; assembly: GCA_022544895.1. Taxonomy (NCBI): domain Eukaryota; kingdom Fungi; phylum Ascomycota; class Sordariomycetes; order Xylariales; family Xylariaceae; genus Biscogniauxia; species Biscogniauxia sp. FL1348. The sequence continues at coordinate 114,977 of JAJNNV010000006.1, read as the reverse complement.
ATAGCTCGTCTCAATACGCCGAGCCAGGACAATTCGGTTCTCCATGAGACTCTAACCGTGATCGATGAGCATATCACCGATTTGCACTCAACTCCACGGAATGGTAGCTTGCATAACGCGACTGATTCCGGTAGCGAATACAGCTCTCACATGCAAGATCGACTTTCCTACATTCAGGGAGAGGAAACAGACGAAGAAGAGGAAGGACCGCATACCAGGGCCGAGGTTATGTCGTGGGGCGTCGACGACGTGGCTGAGCATTTATTCACGGCAGGTGTAGAAAAGCAACACTGCGAAGTTTTCAGGGACCAGGAAATAACGGGCGAAATACTCCTGGGTATGGACCAATCCTCACTTTTTCTAAAGGCCCTCGACCTCGGGTCGGTAGGACGCAGGTTGAAAACGTGGCAGAAAATCAAGGCTATACAAGATGAGGCCAATGGTCTCGGGATAGGGACAAGAAGACAGACGTATGGTAGCGACGCGACTTCGGAAGACTCGAGAACCACCGGAAAGATGAGAAGTAGGACAAACACTTTAACAAACTCGCAGAAGCTTCCGCCCATAGACGACCGCCCCGGTTCGAACCAAGCAAGGCGTCTGTCGCAAACACCAAAAATGGAGCCCATGTCGTCCATGGGCTCTGTTTCTCCCAAAGCACTTTACGATAGCCCTACCAGAGCATCGCATCAGAAGAGGCCCTCTGCAGCCTCCGTTCGAGATCTCCATCATTCGCGACGTCATTCCTCGACCGATTACCGAATTTCCGGCACGCCGCCCATAAATGCAGGGACCCCTAAGCTCATACCATCTGGAACATTTCCGCAATCCGAAGCCTCGCGCCACAAGAAACAGCCCTCATTTGACCGCAACTGGACCATGGGTAGCGCTGCTCCACAACCCCCGCGTCCTCTGTCCTCCACTGGATTTCAAGATATCCTTAGCAACTCCGGACTTGATGTGGCCGACGACCCGGCTGACGTTGAGCGCGGCTACTTTTCTGGCACTGATGTAGACGGTCGGCGACGTAACGTGCTTAAGAAGCGGGATAGTGTTGCCTCGCAGTCCCATTCGCACAAGTCAAGCTATACAGAACAGCAGCGGGTGAGGAGCGCCACTGCATTATCGCGACGCTCGCGCTACGGCAGTGTGGATTCTGTGAGGGACTCGATCCCGCCAAGCGCTGCTCAGATTTATTACGGCATGTCAGGTGATCACCGTAGGACGGCTTCAACGAACACCACAGAGTCGTATAGACCACCGCCTCCCGCAAAAGACGGGCCATCGCCGACTGTTACCAAGCTAGACGACGGCGTCCCGACTACCTCGGCTGCCAACCCAGGTACCAAGATGAGCGCTTTTGGCGGTCTGCGAGCCATTTCCGATGCCGTCATCGGTACCGACCGGGCCAAGTTTGGATCCCCAGCTGACTCGCTCAAAGATTCTCCCATGCAGTCTCCCACTAGAACTGGCTCGAGCACAACCTCCGCAGGACCGAGCTTCGAGCTAGACTCTCCCGACACCGGAAAGAGTCTGCTCTCGAATACCACCGCCGGTAGTCGTAAGGCACCAAAGAAGACAAAGAAGGAAACGAGTGCCTATCTGCGTGGACTACTGAAGATCAGCCCGAAGGAAGCAATGAAAGATGCCGATTATAGCGGATGGATGAAGAAGAAGAACTCGCATCTCATGACAACTTGGAAGCCACGGCTCTTTGTTCTAAAAGGCCGACGCTTGTCATACTATTATTCTGAGGATGACACAGAGGAGAAGGGCCTCATCGATATCTCATTCCATCGCGTGTTGCCCGCCGACAATGAACGGCTTACCGGCCTCCATGCCACCTTGACAGGTGCTAGCAACACCCCGATCATGCCAGCAGAGAGTAGTTTGCAGACCCTTGCAGACAGCCAGAGTACGGTCTTGGCCGAGAAGGGAACCGACTCGATGTTTATCTTCAAGCTCATGCCTCCGCGAGCTGGTCTTTCCAAGGCTGTTAACTTCACCAAGCCCATGGTGCATTACTTTGCCGTACCGAACCTCCAGCAAGGACGAGCTTGGATGGCTGCACTTATGAAAGCAACAATCGATCGTGACGAGAACCAGCCCATGACATCGACTTATCAGCAGAAGACTATTTCTCTGGCCAAGGCGCGAGCGATGCATCACCGCCCTCCTGCCCTTATGAACGCGGAAGAGCAAGCCAAGGAGAGAAGCAAGGCTGAGGGGAAGAACGGGCTGGGTATCTCTTTTGCGGAGGTTGATAGTGCAATCTCTGGCTTAGAGAAGCTCGGGCTTCCCAAGGTGGAGAGCGCAAAGAAGTCAACGTTTGAGAGTGAAAAGAGCAATAGTCTCGGTGCCAACTTTGTCACGTCACCACAAAGTGCCTAGTCTATTTTCTCGATCTGTACCAGAACTCACGAGGATCTACGCATCGACTACCTTGTCTCATATACCAATTTCATTGTGTCACTCCCATGAGCTGCCAACAAGTGATATGTCGGCAGATGTGGGCATTCTGATTTCACATCTAGAAAATGGTGTTTCTACTTGTTTTCACCTTTTCTTGACAAGGGTCGGCGGAGCCGCCCCACAACCATGTTTTTTTCCCTTTGCATGTTTTCTAATCAAGATCTTGATACCTCATGGGTGGCTGTGAAGGACGGTGTTAGGGGTGGTGTGGAGTAGGAGGAGTATGGGGAGTGGGAGGTGGGAGGTGGGATAAGGAGAAGTAGGAGGTATTGTTGGGAAAAGGGGGGAGGCTAGGTCACAAAGTGCGTGAGTGTGTGTGAAAGCAGAAGAAACCCCCTTTTGAAAAGACCAAAAAAGAAAACAAAAAGAAAAACACAGGCGGTGGGGATTATGACGAACGAACCCCTTTGTGCATGATCAGAAGGCCTCTTCCCCCTCCCAGGCCCAACTGGCGAGATGACAGAAACCATGCTTTCGACCTTTTATATCTGTCTTGTCCTATCCTATCCTATTCTACTCTACATACCCTCTCTCGCGTCTTGTCCTATATCTAAGTATACCAATTTCCCTTTTTTTCTTTTTCCTACTGCATCGCATCTGAAGGGGGCCAAAGGCAAGGAGGGAACAACAGTGAGTCTCGAAACGAAACCAACCCAAGGTTACTACTACAAAGTCCCTATACCATAGATAAACCTTAATATATGTACTACTATTGCTACTGCTATTGCTACTGCTATTGCTACTACTACTGTCACTGCCATCACTGTTGGTGCTGCTTACATTTGATGTGTCAAGGTATGGTGTGCGAGTTTGTGTAGTTCCAAATGTGGGAATTTGAAGTATTTCTAGGTGAGGGTTAGTAGTACTGCTTACATACTTAGTATATACATAGGTAGGAAAGTAGGAAGGTAGAAAGGTAAGTACTACAAGAAGGAACTCAGGTAGGTTAGACCATTAAAGACTGATGACCTTCATTCAATGCGGCAAGTACATACTTAGTACCTACTTATCTGGTATACTCACACCACACTTTCTGTGCCCCTTCCCTGGAAATCGGTTTTACTGGGAGAAGGTGCAAAGCAGGAAGGAGGAACCATTCATCTCTAGCTCTTTACTCTCGCTCGTTAAATTGGGTCTTGACTTCAGCCTCCTCACCCCCCTCCTTTTCTCTCACTCTCTCTCTCTCTCTTTCTAGGTTATCTTTCCATTATTCAATTTGATATTCCACTAGCCCACAGTTACTACACAATCCAAAACCTACCGACAATTCACCGTCTCGAGTGTCATCTAATCATGGGAAAAGGCAAAAAATCTAAGAACGTGGCTAGAAATAGCCGGGATCCTGGTGCGCAAGGACAGCAGCAGACTGGAGGCACCGCTGCCAAGAATCCACAAACGCCAAATAGCCAAAAGAAGCGTGCCAGTGATGGTGAGGCAGAGGGTGGCATGGCGTCGAAGTACGTCAAGACCAACGCCCAGCCGCAGGAACGAGTACCTGCTCCCAAGCCGGCCCTCAATCAAACTGTTAAGTGCTTCCCCTTCCCCTATCCACTATTGTATATTCACCGTTAAGGAAGCATGTGACTAATACCCTCGATATATACCAGGATCATACTGAACTCGATACTCCGGCCATGGAACAGGATAGCAAGAGTGGTAGCGAGAAAGAAAACGTGATTCCAGAGATGCCGGAGATCAAGGAGATAGAGGACAAGCTCTCCATTTTTATTTCTGATCTAGATAATGTCGAGGCCGCGGTCCGTAAACTGCAGAAGAAGGTTAAGAACTTCAAGAATAAGGTTAAGAACCTCAAGAAGAAGCTTGAGATCTTCAACGAAGATCGTGAATATTAGACCTGGGCATAGGGCTTATAGTATGGTTATGTCATGGCTATGGAGGAGAATCAAGGATCTCTGATCGACGGGGCCTCTTTGGTGGAAGATGTATATTCCTAAGGTTAGTCATCCATTGTAATTTCAGATTGCACATAACCTGATTTGCCATGTACACATACAAAACCCCCAAAAGAATCGATGGGATTAGGCTCCCCTATCCATAATGTCCTAGTCATCAACAAATATGCAGACAAGCTCATGGGTGATATGCGTATTTAGGTATACATCAACCCGAGAGTTGACCAACTAGGTGAGGTATATACGAGGTTGTTTCATTAATAGACCGATCCCATACACAATACATCCTATGCTAAGGGAGTCTTTTTTCCACTGGGGATGTACTGTTCCTATCCAAATCATTTGTTTGCTCGAAGATCGACCACCTTCTTCTCAGGTCCGGTTGCTAGGCAATAGGTATTAAGCACTTTTCCCTACAAACACGACGGTTTCCTCATCTACGTTTATATGTATTCTTTGCATAGAGAACCCAGGCTGTCTTCTCTTCTGCCCGCCACTCTATCATTATTCCTCCCCTCAACCATCAATTTACTTTCCCGGAAACTCGCTCGGGTAGAATGCGATCAATCTTGGGCATGTTAAACCGGAGCAAGCACTATTCTCAGGACAAAACTGTCCGGGCGAATTCCGAGACAGCCATGCCCTCTGCTCCTGCGAATGATGGCGGTTCACCGGTACGTCACACCACAACGCGTTTACCCCCCCAAGCTCCTTATTTCCATGGACACACACACATGGTCCATGTATTCTCCCTCGCGGCTGACATCCATAACTTATTTTTTTTTTCTTTTTCTTTACCAAGGCCCAAGAACAACAACCACAACAACGAGATCGTCAAAACACCGTCTCCACTGCCCCTGCCACCACAAACCCCATCCCCAGAACCCCAGAACCAGCAAATCCCACCACCACCACCACCTCCCTCCCCGCCATCCACGCCAAAATCGCCCACCTAGCTGCCCGGCTCGCCGCCCTGGAGGCCCAGGGCCGCGGGCTCACGCAGCTCGTCGACCAGGGCAGGGAAGTGAGCCACGAGCTGCGCCACCGCGTCCTGGAACCCATCTCCCACTCCCACTCCCACTCCCGCTTTCAACCCTTCGATGTGGCAGCAGAGGAGACGCTAAGCGCGGGCGCCGCCTTCCTGGACGCGTATGAGGTGCTCTGCGGCACGGAGGCGGAGTTCCGCGACGGGCTGGGGGCGGCAAGGAGGGAGGTGGCGAGGGTGGGGGGGTTGGTTGGTTGGGGTTTTGGGGAGGGGGAAGAAGGGGAGGAAGAAAAGGGGGATGGGGATGGAGGGGATGGAGGAGAGGGGGAAGAAAAGGGGGATGGGGAAGGGGATGGGATTGTGGTTCCTGCGTGGGTGGATGGGTATTTGGATGAGTTGGGGAGAGTGTGTGAGCTTCTGAGAGGGGATTTGGAGGGGGTTGGGTGGGAGTAGAGGATGAAGAAGGGAAGAGGGAGGAGGGAGAGATGGGGGTTGGTTTGGGTAGGTAGGTAGGTAGTTGGTTGACTGTATGGTCTGGTTTACCTTGGGTTAAGGGGTTGGGGGGGAGAGGGGAGAAAGGCATAGGGAGGGGAGAATGTACGGTATGACCTTTCGGGGGGAAGAGGTGTAGGTACTGAGGCGCTGTACGCACTTGGATTGTGTTTGAGAACATACGTTTGATGCAGAAGCAGTTCTGTCACCCCTATTCGTGACCAATTCTATCTTTTTGATGTTTATTCATATATGTTGCATATATTGGTCTACTCAGAAATATTACAGCGTTGTCACGGCCCCAGGAAAGCCGTTGGCTACGATCCTATCCAAAAGAAAAGGAAATAAAAACCCCTAACCTCGACAAGGCCTTCGATTTTGGGTTTATCCAAATAACAGCAATCTAAATACGAGAAGATTATTCACAAATAGGAGTAAGTGAACCAGAGCCAGTTCAGTGTAGCAGAGTGACCTCAGACGTAAATACAGCTATTTAGACTTGGTGCTGTAGAAAGGTAGACGGAGGATGTCACCATGAAAACCATTTGATCAGTCCAGTAAGTAACGAAAAACTACGGATGATTGGGATTAGGAATAGTGTGATGCTGATAATAAATGGGTATTGGTCTTGAATCTTGGATCTCAGAATGATTAACCCTGTGGCAGTTCTAAACCCGCAGTTCATATCAGTATTTCTGGTCTCTAAATGATATTCGATATGATTTGTGATGCAAGCTCGTGAAATAGACGGACTTATATCCTGGCATACCTCCTTGGTATGTGAAGTTGAAATGGAAGTTGTAGACAGGTACGTACCTAGTATTCTGCCTCGTATCACCCCTTTCATCCTATCATCAAGTACACGAGTATCTATCTACCTACATGTGTGCTTCTGTTTCCAGGGCAACTTGAAATCATCGATGGGCTCCATAGCTTCCTGCTATGTTGATAGAATTCTTCCACGAACCTAAGAGGAAGATGCACCAAAAACTCTTCAATATAACAACACCTTAGTTTACTTCGCCACATACAGCTTTCTAAGTACACCCTATCCTATTAACCTATAAAGCACGATAATTTCGGATTTGCAGAGAGAGAGAGAGAGAAAGAAGAGAGCAGAATATTCTACACTCCCTTGTCCTACCGGTGAGTACACAGGATTTCAATATCATTTCTCTTTATGATTACTCCCTTCGCCATATACAGGACATAACCTTACATTGTCCTTCGTTCACCAAGCCTATCTATGTAATTTACGCCTTGCTGTCACCCCCCTTTTTCTTCTTTTTCTTTCCCTGTCTTGCAGCCTATGGTGACTTATCTAGGTAGAATCTAATTATTCACCCTTCTCGTTGCCAGACAGGCAGAGGGCGTAACTTCCTTGACAACTGGGAACAGGTAAGTACATTGTCACTTGTTCTTGGTCGTTGTCCGGGAAAAACAAACACTTGCACCACCCACCACCATAGCAACGGCGACAATAATACAATCATAAAAATTCACCCCAACCCGCCATGAAAACACTCCCCTCTTCTCTATTGTTCCCCTCCAATAAAATAAAATCTCATTCACCTCTCACTCTTGTTTATATTTATTTCCGCACTCTTTTTCTGTCTCCATTTCTTGTGCACCTACTCATCATCTCTTCTCTACTAGGAATCCCACCGACACCTAGCAGTTTATTCTCCCACCGACCCATAATCACTCTTCTTTACCATAATTGCTACCATAAACATCCTCTACACTATCTTCCTTGCTACTTGCAACCAATATTCTACCTATTTGTTACTATTGTTGTCGCTGGCAGCCCCCAACCTGTCAGTACCTGGATATATACTCCTTTGTCTTGGTCACATCTTGTGCAGGCAAAACGACCGGATCACCTACCTGCCCTCCCTTGCTATGACAAGATTCGCCGACAAACAACCAGATAAAGCTGTTACCATGGATTCTTTCCTAAGGGACAACGACGTCTTTGGATCCTCTAGCGGATCCTCTAATAACGATGTAAGTCAAGCTACAGCACTCCAGGAGTCTTGGTTATTTCTCCTCCTCTCATTGTGCTTTCATATCTCATATAGAGACATAAAATAAACTAACACATCCTTCTTATCGCTACCTACTTAGACGACTGCCAGATTGCACCGCAAGCGCACCATAAGATTTGTGGATGAGCCTAAGTGGACCGACCGCCTTGACGGGATGATGGCCGAGCACCGGATGCACCAGATGAAGAATGAGGAATTAAAAGCTGAGATCCAGACCCTCCGCGAGGCACTCGACGAGGCCACGAATAAAGGGCCCGGAAGCAGCCTAGAAACCTCCATTGATGATGCTGATGTCTCCAAGCTGCTCACAGTAAGCAACATGAACCCATTTGCCCCTCAACCCTTTAACAACGTCTCGTGACCCGGGACATTCATCCCATGACCCCCCACAGAGCAGGTAAAGCTAACACTACCGTGCTCCATCCAAGGCCTGCACGCAGCACGCGAAGCTCGAGCTGTCCGATATCGACCCTGCCTACGTGGGCGCCCAGCGCGTCATGCACCTCATCAAGGCCGCGATCGCCAAGCTCGAGAGCCGCGTCGCCGACATGGCCGGGGAGGTGGTGCAGGCCCGCAAGACCGAGGGTGCTTTCCACGGTCTGACCTGGGCCCAGCTGCGCCTGGCCGCGCGGTGCGAGTCGCTGGAAGAGAAGTGCGGCCGCCTCGAGCGCGCCAAGCAAGATCTCGAGCGCGAGGTGGCATTCCTAACAGAGAAACTAAAATACGACGGCGGGGGCGGTGGTCGTGGTGCGGAGGTAAGTGGTCACCTCTCTTCCTCTATTTACCCTTTTGTTTCTTTTTCATTTTCATCTTTTCTCCCCCCCTTCCTTCCTCCCTATACCCAAACAGCAACCCCCCAACCTCACCCCACAACTAACTAACCTAACTCTTTCTCTCCCCTTAAAACCCACAGACCACCTCCACCTCTACCTCCAACAACTTCACCACCGCCGCCGCTGCGGCCGGCACCTCCAACATTGATGACGAGGACCGCGGCCCGCCACCATCCCCCGCCTTCCCGCCGCCGCGGTGGAGCTACGGGCCGCCGCGCGCGTGCCGCTGCCGCGCGGCCGCCGTCTACCGCCGCGACGCCGAGGCCCTGTGCGCGGCCAACATGGGCCTGCTGCACGTCAACGGCGAGCTGTGGGAGCGGCTGCGGCGGATCCGCGCTGCCGCCGAGGACGAGTGCGCGGAGGAGGAGGACCTGCGCGAGATGATTTTCGGGTTGGTGGTTGAGGATGAGGAGGATGGAGAAGATCAACAGCAGCAGGAGAGATAGGGGGGAGTGCTGTGGGGTATTGTATGATTATGGGGGGGGGGGTGTTTCTTTTGTGATATTGCTTTGGTGATATTGCTTTGGTGTATGTTGGGGGAAGTTAGGGGGTGAATTTTTTTTTTTGGGGGGGGGGGGGGGGGGGGGGATATTCGGCGATTTCGTTTCTGTAAATAAAAACTACCTAAACAAAAAAAAAAAAAGAGTAAAAACCCCTAAATCAGAGCATCACTGAATACAGGTATGAGTAGTCTGTCGGTAAGGAGGGAGATTTGTATAGTATGCACACTCCCTAGGTGAGGCTGGTATACTAAATACCTACCCTTTGTGACTGTGTTGCCGAGAGACGTTGCTTTTTCGCATCCCTGGTTATGTGTGATCGGAGAGGAAGGTTGTGCGAGTGGTTGAAAGAGAGGAGAGACAGAGAGACAGAGGAATCGGAGGTGCGAAAAGCAGATTACCTGGTACATATACATCTGAAGACTGTTGGATCCCCGAAGCTATAGAGAACCCCATGCGAGACTGGCCGAAATCAATACTGGGTTGGGTTCAACTCCCTTTTGGACCTCTCTACAAAACCTGCTTCTATCTATCTACTCTCAGCCTGCAGTAGTAAACCACAAGCACCTTTCCTTTCTCCACCCATTTTGGTATTGATACTACCGCGAGAAGCTAAGAGCCCGCCCCTCGTAGGAACACAGCATCGAGGTTCCTACATGGCGCCGTTGATCAATCCACCCCTAACCCATGGACACTGAATTAGTCTTTCCGTATGGTAAACGAACATTGGAGGTAGGGAGGGCGTTACAGTGGATTGGGTTAAGTCAGGCAAGGCAGACGAGCACCTGTCCCGAACATCCTACCTCGGAAGTCCATATCAGGATGACCCCTATTACCTCAATCCACCCCAGCCCATTTTTCCTTTCTTCCCTCTTTGTGCTTAACCCCCCTCCCCTACCTACCTACCTAATCCCCATCCCATCCCCATCTCGTCCCGTCCCGTTCCGCCCCGAAGCGGCTCTGCCCCATCATGTATGTACCTATATGCCTGGGGGGAGGCCAAGTCCGATCATACGATTGCAGATCGGGGGGATCAGATCAGAGATCTCCCATCCCTCCCCCCCCCCCCCCCCCCCCAAAAAAAAAAAAATTAAAATAAAATTAGGAAACCCCACTGAAAGCACCTATCTACCTAGCTACCCTTACCTACCATCAGCTCATACCTACCATGAGCTTGGTGGGGGATAAGCAGGAATAAATGCATGGATCCCGCCGCGTCTACCTAAAGAGAGAAAAAAAAAACCCCCTCCCCACCTTTTCCTTTTTCCCATGATCGTTATTACCCAGGGTGTTCTTTTTATTACCCAGCACCCCAACTAGGTATGAATACCTTACCTTATTACTTACCAAACTTAGCTCTTATTCCCAGCCTGTGCTTCTTTGGGGGGTGGCGAAGGTCCCTTCCTCCTCGTTTGTTTTTTTATAGGTAAGATGGTAGGTAAGAAGTTGTTGAGTAGAGCCCTATGTAGGTTAGGTATCATTTAGTGTGGTGTGGTAATAGTTCCTTCACATCACTAATAAGATGCTACAATATATAATACAGAGCTACTATATTGTTACTGTTATTAAAAAGGAAAACAGAAAAAAAGGGGGGGCAGCAACATGTACCTGCCAAGAGACGAGTAGGTAGGCAGGGGAGGTAGGGAGGGTAACGTTTACGGACATATCTAGTATGCATAATATTAGGTAGGTACTTAGTTAGATCTTGCTTGGGGGCTCCCTCTCCCAAAGACAGATCTACTTTTTAGACTCTTAAACTTATAAGTAGAGTACATATATTGATGTGGGTGGGATCGTGAATATCTGCGTATCCATCCTTCAATTTTGCCCAGCCTCGCATACCTGATCATCGGGATTATTTATGCTTGTGCATGCTACACACGTTTACTTTTCTTTTCTCTTCTCTTGTAACATAGCAGTACTATTCAATCCATTTAAGACACGAACACCTAACCTAGGGAAATGGATTCCCTTTTTTTTCTATCCTTAAAAGATACTACTAACATAAACCATTTATTTATTCTTGTGGGGGTATTCATTCGCCTTTCCTTGCCATGAGCCGGTTTATTGTGCCATTGCTATCTTAAAGCTGTATATCGTTGTTCAATAGTCTGACCTCCTCGCCTGGTTTGAACGCTGGCAGGCCGATGTATGGGCAACCATCGCATCGGAATGCATCGCCTAGGGAGCACTGCATATTTCTCTGTTAGTGAACTTCCTCGAATGATGAGTATTATGTGGAGCTAAATAATTAGGTATGCTTCCCGAAATGAAGAATATGAAAGAGTATCACGTACGTTACCACATGAGCCCACTTTGCCTTGAACAGTGAAATCAACCTCGTTCAAGTCATCAGCACCGAGCTTTAGTGCCTGAAGCTTCGTGTCAGCCTCTTTTCGCTTCGCTGCGTCTTCGGCAGCTATGCGCTCAGCAAGACCACAGGTACAGTCCTTGCAAGCCCGCCGCCTTTTGCCCACTTTGGGCACACATTCAGCAGCTACGAGAACAGGTTAGTCAAGTGGAAATGTGGTGGTTCGGGAAAGGGAGGTTCTACATACGAATGGCGAGGGGCTTGTTCAAATCATCCTCTGTCAAAAGGGTATCCTCGTCTATAAGCTCGTCGTCATCATCCTCTGGAATACCGAAGTCGTCGCTGAAGTCCACGAAGCCCACACCAGCTGGCTTGGCAGCAGGTGGCACCATGCTGAAATTCGCGTCTTTGCCGTTGGCCTGGTGGACCGTTACGCTAGAGACAGCAGGGCCAGCCGTGCTTCTCTTCTTATTCTTGTTCAGTCCCAGCTTGAGAGGCACTACGGACTCTTCTCCGTCGTCGGCCTTCGTGTAACCGTCTGCGCCTGGTATTAAGCCGGCTAGGAGAGCCTCCCGGGCATCGGCTGATTCATGTCCCTGTGCTAGCGATCCATCCTGTGCCTGGATCTTGCCTCCAACCTTTAGGGTCGGAACAATCTTGCTGAAGACATCTCGGTTCAACAGGAGGGTCGACTCGGACCGGGTACCGTCGGCATCTGTCAAAACCAAGATGAGGTCGTATGTGGCCTCGGGAAGATTGACAAGCCCGGCAGATAGGCGGTCAAGCATTTGCAAGTCGGTCACTGATCGGTCGTGAGTGGCTAAGGCATCTCGCAATCTTTCCTCGTGGCTGGCGATGGATGGCGGCGCGAGGAGCAGGGTTCGGGCGTCCGAGGTGCCCTTTCGAACAGTCTTTGCGACAGGGAAGGAAAAGTCGGAGGAGGTGTCGATAGAAACGACCGAGGGCGACATCGTGGCGGGTTCGGGAGCAAGGGAGGCAACCGACTCGATGGCACGATACCAACAAAGTTGGGGATGTCAGGCGGTGGTTGGTGGGCTGGGGCAGGGCAAGGCAGAGCAAATTGATTTGTGGTGAACGATGACGATGGCGTGGTGAGGGTGCTGAGGATGAGGGGCAAATCAAATCGGATCCTAATAAAACGGGTGCTGCGCGTGACCAGTTGAGAATTCCCCAACCAGAACAAAACAGAACTTTTTGCAACGGGTGATGTCTAATAATAAAAAAACTGGAAGTTGATGTCAGGGAAGAAATCAGAGGTGTAGATAGGTAGGCAGTTTGTAAACGGGATTACAAATACCAGACTCTGAAAGAAGGACGAAGTGGTAGTTGTAGAATGGAGGTATGGACACTAACCTAAGAATTTGCACAACACCGGAGACGGGAGACAGGGCAAACTGGATTAGTCAGGGCTGTACCTACACTAGGTCATGGTTGATAAGGCAAGTTGTAAGAGGGAAAAAGTTATCAACTGTGACGAAATGCATCTCCGCGCAAGGGACCACTTGGGCTGGAAAGCTTATCAGATCCGATTACGGCAGCCAATCGAAGGATGGGCGTTTGCATGCCGAACTAGGTAGGTAGGACAGTGAATGCAGACAGTTCAGAAACTGTATTCTGGCCAGCATACTTACTTATGTAAGTAGCGGGTGGCAAGACCCGGCAGTGGATATGTACCTTTGGGAATTGACCGTTGCCAACTGCCAAAGCTAGATACCTCTAATGTATGTAGGGAAGGGAGGAGAGGGGAAGGGGAGGAGAGTCGAAGTGGGACCCGTAAATCTAGACCCTTAATTTTTCTTTGCTCAAATGGAGGGGTCTGAACATCATGTACACTACACTACGTACATACCTAATACTACACGAAGACTGGAGGTGTGGATATATTCTACAAGGCATAACTGTCTATGTATGTGAGGACAGGAATTTTGTTGACCTTCTCCAAAAGAACGTGGGGCTTATGATTTAGGGTGGGATTAGGTACCTACTAGAACCCGATTCTATAATATCGGTAGGTAGTTATCAATCGAATGTAAAGATCAATTAATGCGATCTTGATGTATCTAGTTGGGGAAGTTAAAAAAAGAATGAAGAGGAGAAAGGACAATCCCTAGAGAGATAGGTAAACAGGAAAAGGGAAAAATAAAACAAAGGGGCAAAAAGGGGGGTTTGAGGATATTTTTGACTCAAGTCCTGGCTTGGAGTGTACTACAACTACTAGTAGTAGTGCAAAGGAGAGACAATCGAGAGGGGAGAGGGGATCTGTCAATGGATGGAATGGACAGGACAGGCGAGTCAGTCAATGTGTCGGTGAACTTGACTGGTCATCGGGGAGAGTTGCCAGAGAGTGGTTTCCGTCCCCGTTTGAAGATCGCCGTGGAAATCGAGCAAGTAGTCAGCCGCTATTTGTGGATATTTCCCCGCAATCGTCTGCCGGTGCAGTCATCCATCGCCTGGGCACAGCATATGTTTGACCAAGGAGGTGCCCGCTATGTACCTGGGGTAAGTGGGCCCGCGTCTTAACCGGTAACTGTGAGGCACTGATTGATCTTAGTGTAGTAGGTATAGGTACTAACCACAACCTAGGTACTACGACCTACTATATACCCCTTTTCCTTAGCTACATCAATAGTATGATTACGACATCTGCGTTCTCTTTCTGTTTAAAACTTTTAAAACTTAATAGGAAGGCCATCTTGGTTTTTAATTTGTCTGATGCGTATTCCGGTGGTGCCTTGCGTGCCTACGTATGCAGGTTATGCACATCAGCATATCTAGGGGGGTATTAGAAAGTAAAGGAAACTACCTTAGTAGCTACTAGAGTACGAAAACAGATGCAATGCTATGATGCAATTGAGCAGATGGGGTTACAGCAGGGGGAGGGAGAGCTGCCCTGGTTACATGAATGTCTGGTGCATGTAAGTCAGGTTATACCCATCGGCTTGAACGGGTAAATTACTTAAGTGAACCTGTAATTCAGACTGCATTTTCGTTACCTGCTGAGCTAGAATTCGATCAATATCGTGACTTGCCCATTTCGTATCCGATACTACATAATCTGTTGTACACATCAAATGTATACTCAACTCAGGTACGATCGAAAAGGATGGACTGTTGGACCAACACCTGACTGTTCAGAACTGGGTGGAACCATTGAAAGTATGAATCACATCGTCGCGTGCCCAAAATATGATGTGTTAGTATAGTGTAAAATACAAAGAAATGGAATGGAAAGAACGGAATACCGAAAATACATAGGTGCTAGAAAGAGGACAACTAAACAGTAACAGTGACGACGTAATAGCTCTACATTGCATAATACCTACTTAGTATATACTTCTAGTAGTGTACCTAGGTTATGTAGTGTATCCATGTATGTACTATGTAGGTAGGCACCCACTAACCTGACACATCAACCTAATTGGAAGAGGTTGCTCCTCGTGGTCGGACATTCCTGAACCTTCTAAGGTCACCTAGAAGGAGGGAGTGTGTAGTTGTATGTATTTGATGTATGTAGTGCACAGTACATACAGCTACATACTTAGTACCCGCTAGGCAGCCATAGCGGCGGGGGCCGTCGTCTTGCGTTGCCTTTTGGTTTTGAGCTCCACTTCTAACTAAAACCATGCCATCATCTCGATCCACCCTGTTTAACAACAACGACTAAAATGACAAACAATTGATCACCACAACATCAGCAACAATAACGACATACTTGTGTTGTATCAGCTTCCTATTGCAACATGTAGGTGCTGTAGTAAAATAAAGACCGTATGTTGATACGGAAATGGTTGCGTCCATGTGTGGTGTGGACAATGAATGAATGAGCAATTAATTACCAGGTAGGTATTGTGGTACATTTGATAGGTAGTTGCAGAAATCGGGAAACAATCTGCAGCATAGACTAGGTACATACTAGCTTGCAATTGGGTCTTCTGATTGGATCTCGAACCATCTGGAAAGTTGGGAGGAGCTGGGTGGTGAGAAGACGGTCACGCGATTGAGCAACTGGATCTGACCAATAGGAAGCCTTGACGATCAGCTCACCCCCAGCCCGTTCTCGTCCCAGAACATCATGCGACTTACACAGCTACAGCCGGGCATATTGAGATACAAGTTACGTATAAGTACCCCAACTGAACTTGAGCTGTTCTATGATCTCAGTTGCTGCCAGCCGACCTGCACTAGAATATCCAATTAACTAACGTCCTAGGTTAGTTGTCTTAGAAAACGCCCAAGCTTTCTTCCACTTGTTGTTGTTCCTCCACCCTCCTCTTTCATTCCCCCCCTTACCCGGCTTCAGTCCTTGTCTTGGGGAAAGAGTATTTCTTCCTTGCCATCCCACCTCTCATCTACATAAGAATCTAAAGCATCAGTTTTACATCGTCTCTGACCAAGGTCGTTGCAACCCATCACGTACAAGTACCGTAGACAACCAGCTCTCAACCCCACCTCCCACCTCCTATCTCTATCTCCTGATATTGATCATCTAATTACATATCAAAACCTCCCTTGACTCTTCTTCTTCTTCTCCGTCCTCCACACATACACTGTCCATCAACCAAATTCCAAATCCCATTTGAATCAACGGAATACCAACGAAACTATATCTACCCTCGTCCTTCCCATCGTAAACCAAACCTATCCATCTATCTTTGTCTTCTCCTCTTACACATCAAATCCCTACCACCAATAGTAAGTCTTGACTCTCCTCTGATCCCAATGCCCAATGCCAATATTGGTACCCCGCATTATGAACAAGAAACCATAGTTCTCGTGTGATGTTTGGTCTATTCATCTATACGTGTCCCATCTCTTTCCCCCTTCCCACTTGTCCAACAAGAAACAATAATTATGCTGGCACTGCTCCCTTCTTCCCAAGCTTCATCGACTCTGCTGTCATCACATCTTGATATTAGTTATTTACATCGTTTCCCCTGTGTAATGAATGTATACTGACTCCAGCTGTCTGTAGTGACTCGATCACACAAGTACAACGAGAAGGACCACGCTGCCATTGCCGAGGGCATTGCCCTCCCGCACGACAACCTACCCAAGTTCTTTGCCAAACACGGCTTCGAAGGTGTTGACCCCAAGAAGACCAAGAAGAATGGTGGTGGCAAGGCCAACTGGTAAGTGTCACACTATACAATAGTAAAATAACGTAGTACTGACCGGATATTCCCCAGGGGCAACGCCGGTGAGGAGGTCGTCGATGAGAACTTCAACTTCACCAATGCCCGTCGTCGGTCCAACAGTAGTGGCTACTCCAACCACCTGAAGGACTTCAAGACTAAGTTCGAATTCAACGAGCCTGAGCCCGTCTTTGAGGAGAGCGTCCATGGCCCCGAAATCGATGAGGACGACTTGGCAAAGGCTGATACCACCTCGAGCTCAGGCAGCTCGGTGGACGAGAAGGAGCACAAGTAATCCGTAGCTCGTCCCATGATCTGCCTGATGTTCCCCTCCTACCTTCCAACTCGAACCTCAACTCACTACCACCAACCTCGTTATGTGTGATATAAAAAAAACAAACCCATATTCGTGAGATAGTCAAGTCTACACGGAAACAACCAAGCTAAATCTCTGCTTTGATTGCTTGGCTGGCATAGGGAGCTATTATTACTGCCTACCCATCTTCATTCTTAGATGGCACGGTTTTTTACCCGCTCGTATCATCGAGGGATATGAATTACGTCTCCTTTTATTACTACTTTCTCTTTTTTCTTCAGCAAGGTTGAGTTATTATGCAAGATCAGATAAGACGGGGGGCTTGGATCGGCGAATGTCTATTGACTCACGGGCGGTGATCTTTGACGGCATGTCATAATCACCATATGTACCATCACCATACTACTACGACTATTATTTTAAGTAATGACTTGGGCTATGACACTAAAGCCCAATTATTCCTGTACCATCCACTCCGCTCATTCTGTATTATCACAAGACGTTGTGTGAATTAGAATGTGACGTAGACTGTACTATGCATGTTCAATAGAATTTGCTCTCCACCATGATTTGTCTACATGTCTCTAGATTGTCCCGACATTAGGATATCTTGAAGCGTCATAACCAATCAGTCGTGTTAGCGTACGTAGATAGTTGTGTGTCTTTTGATCTTACGTGGCACGAAGAATACTGATGCACCAATACCTTTATAAACCATGATATCAACCACCAAGGCCGAACCAATTGTTCGGAATTCCTTCCCCTCTGTACCACTCCTTTTCTCGCCCCTAGCCCCCCCCCCCCCCCCCCCCTTCCTTTTAATCCTTATCTAATATTTCCATGCACATCTATCCATTCATTGAATCCACCCACCCAACTCACTTTTCAAATTCCTTTCAACTGAACCCCCCCCCCTTTTCTCCCATCCTGGCCCTTTAGCTCACCTCCCCAACGACAAAGTTCCGCAGCGCCTGCCGCGCCGGCCGCGCCTTGTCCCCCTCCACCTTGAGCTGTTCGACCCGGAAGTCCCGCCCGAGGTACACGCACCCGTGCTCGTCCTCGCTCTTGCCCGGGGGCGCGGGGCCCGCCGCGAGCGAGAGGTAGACCGTCTTCTGGCTGTGGCTGTCGTCAGGGTCGGGGTTGGGGTTGGGGTTGGGATCGGGGTCGTCGACGAAGCGGATTATTATCCGCGAAGCGGGTGGGGGTCGGGAGTGGGAAGGAGAAGGGGAAGGAGAAGGGGAAGGAGAAGGGGAAGGGGAAGGTACGGAGGAGAGGATTTGCGGGGTGCGTGAGGATGCCGGGGGTTCGGGTTCGGGTGGTAGGGGGTCAAGGGGAGAAGGGTCCGAGGCCGCCACGATGATGATGCGCTTGCGCTGGTTGTCGCGCCGGTCGAGGGCGTAGAACCACAGGGGGCCTATGACGCGCTGGCGGAGGGACACGTCGCTCTCCACCTCGGCGTCTGTGTCTGTGTCCGCGTCTGACGCCTCCCGACAGGGGGAGGGGGAGTAGAGCATGGATAACCGCACCTGCCGGTCCGCCGTCGTGATCTTGGGCGCGTGCACGAGCGAGCACGTCTCCTCACCGTCGCCGTTGGCCCGCAGCCCCACGTCCCCGCCCAGGCCGCGCAGCACGCGCGCGCGCGCCCGCCGCCGCTGCTCCCCCTCGGGGTAGCATCCGAGGCGCGCCTCCCACCCCGCGTCCACGAGCGGCGGCACGTGCAGGCCCGCGCGCAGGCCGCGCACCAGCATGTCGGCGGCGGGCTGCAGCAGGCGGGCGAGCAGCTGCGGGACCGTGGCACCACCCACGCGGATGCAGCCCGGGTCGGCGGGGTCGGCGGGCGTCTGGGCGAGGACGACGCCCTGGTCGAAGAGCGTCGGGTGCAGCGTCTGCAGGGTCAGGCCGGCGAGGGCCCGGCGCCGCAGCAGCGCGTGGTGCAGCGGCGCGGGGCCCCGCAGGTCCGGGAGCAGCGACGGGTGCAGGTTGAGGCCCCCGTACTTGGAGCCGCGGAGGAGACGCGCGGGGACACGCAGCCCGAAGGATACGGCGATTATGAGGTTGGTGGAGGGGGGCATCTGGGAGCATGGGGTTAGGTTAGGTTAGGTTGAGTAGGGAGGGAAGTGGGGTAAGGGATAGGGGGGAGGGGGGTGACGTACGTCCCATCCGGTGAAGGTATCCCGTGTGTGAATGGGGAGGCCTAGGTTTTCTGCGAGGCTTCTGACTGGTGCTGTATAGTGGCGGAGGTGGAGAAGTGCGTGTTAGTATTGCTTGCTAATATGATGATGGAGGATGTAGTGTGATAGGAGCTTGGTGTTTGTAGAATCAAATGAATAAAACTGAAAAGATATCAACTGAGTCCTTATGTCCCTTTCTGATAGCCGTCTTCCAAGTCACTAGGAAGTAGAAGCTAGGGAGGCCATGACCATGTTGTAGAATAAGGGAGAAAGAAATGAAAACGAAAAGAGAGAACTCACGCTCATGGATCACCTTCAACCCGCGCCCGGTGCGCTTGCCCGGCCGCACCACAACCTCGATCGACCGGATGAGCTCCGGGTTGTGCATGTGCTCCGCGTGCAGCGCCTCCAGCAGCGCACAGCTGAACCTGTCCGAGCCGCAGAACAGGATGTTCAGGGGCTCCGACTTCTTGACCCCCTTTCCCTGCTCCGCCGGTAGCGGCCGGGTCTCCGTCCCCGTCCCCGTTCCCGCCGGGGGATCTTCTTGCTCGAGCGCCCCCCGCGCGGTGGTGCTGAAGCCCCTCCGGAAGGAAGCACACGACAGCAGCGATATGACAGTGAAACGCGTAGGCACCGCTTGGAGATCCCGCGTCCGGTGGAATGCTCGCTGGCCGCGCGACAGCGAGCGCCATAGTGCTCCGGGCGGCCTCCATGGGATCACCCGTAGGGCCGGGGTGACGGCGCGGGTTGCCATGTTTCTCCTAAGCTCGGTTTTATCAAGCAGGCCTGCCCCTTCCCCCCTATGTAGTTCTTCAAGCCCGGAAGGGGAGCCCGACTCGATGTCTCAAGCGATGGTAATAACGTGTTGATGGTTCCACCCCCTGTGAGTTTCCCTACATCATCGCACTGAGTCAAGCTTGGCTCTTTTGTAGGCTGAAGGGGAGGTTTTTTTTTTCAAGCCATTAGTGGTATGGAAAAACTAGGTAGGAGGTATGTTTTGGAAATTGATTTGGTACCTCGTGCTGGAACTGGGAAACTTAGGTTTATACTGAGGTACTCTTCCTCGAGGGTGAAGGATGTTGTTGTTTGGTTTGAAGATTTTAAAGACTCAAGTGAAATCTCATTGGCCGAGGAGACAGGTTTACGTACAGGGGGGTGTTCAATCGTACCTATCTATTGGGTGGTCTGTGCGTCACCCCCTTTTTGATTTTGATTGATCAATGCTAAAAGGAATAGGTATTACTAGACTCCACAACTAACACGATGTTATACAGTATTCTTAAGATGCAAGTGTTTAGTAAATGGCATTGAATTTCTTAATCGCTGCATCGAGTTATGCTTACAAGCCCAAACTGATCATCCTTCTTGGTGAATGCAGGGGAATTATCTTGAAGGTGGTTGCTTGACAAGATCTAAGTCTGTAATGCTGGGCTACCTAGGTAGGTACTGAGCATCGTTACTCATACCTATCATTGTACAGGTTGCTGAAGTCTTGGATAACAACACAACAATTCAGTTGATGCCTAAGTCCCTTTTACGGGATGATTGTGGCACATTTCCATCTCCATTAACGCAGTAGTTCTTATAAGCAATCCCAGCGATCACTTGAAAGCTCTTTAACAAAGGGTAAGTACAAGTTAAAGTAAATCAATACGTCGCAACTTAAATTAGAAAAATATAACATTCTCGCAAATAACTATATATCAATATACCTAGGTTAGTATGTTAATGTTATTTCTTGATTGAGTACAACAGAACTATCAGTGTGTAGAATATGACTTTTGCTGGAAGATCGCAACTAGCGCCGTAGTTGGATTTCTTCTTTGGGCGACATACGTGGGAACTTTTGATTCTGATTGGCTGGATTGGCCTGGCCATTGCGAGGACACCATCAACCATATCCAGGTAAACACCCACCTACCAGACACAATCAAGTATTCCGTTCACAGAGTATCCTACGGCGACAGCGTAAAGTAACTAATACCTATAACTCCTCAGTAATACATCGGAGTCCGATCGGTAAGCAACAATGTCCAACTTACGTCCTGTCAAAAGGCTAGGTAATCGCAAAGTGGGCAAGGCAAGAAAGTCGGTGATATAGACACGACCAGTAGGAGAACGTCCTCGTGATATATTCAAAATGCATGTTATGTTGATATATGGGACCAACATTTCTCAGGACGTACTGGAATGAGATCTGTAATAGTTCCTTAATAATTATTAGCTCTGGATGCACATGCAGCGGTGATCTATTGTTGTGGACCGACCTTTCTCGGTGAGTACGATGATATGGTTGAACAGATGGTGTCACTGCCAACCTATCTACCTACCAATTACTTTATGTGGATAAAGAGTGAAAATAATGCAACGGCTAGGCGAATCGTTCATGACAAGCATTTAATATATATAGCCTGCTTAGAACTTGATGTCTATTCTTTAAGCTTTGGTAGTGCCATCTTCTGAGTATTGAGGGTTCTCATCAAAATCTTAACCTATTCACTTATTCCGTCTCTGTAGCCCACCATGGCCCGCCTGATCCCGGGCCGACAGAGATCTCACCTTTGATCGACGATACCCTGGGGCTATGAGACTATCGAGTGTGTTTTCTACCATATCAGCATAGCCTACCTATTCAGCTGCAACAACATTAAATATATCCGATGCCTAGGTTTCTCTTTCGGCGCCCGGAATGCTTCGATAGCGCCTAGAGATCATCCGCTCTGCCCCCCCTCCCCCGCGATGGTGCTCTGGTCTTGGACCAACCTGTTCCTCTTCAACCTCCACAATCAACGCCGGCCAGCTGCCATTGCCGAAGATGCTCTGAATAAGCTCTGGAGGCCACTCCCCGCCGGACATCTGGCCCCGCGCCAAACCACCCGGGTCATGTACTACATGGACTCCGTCATGCTAGCCATCTCGTGGATGACGGGCGGGCTTGTACCTTCTCTCGTGGGCCGCAGGACGGTACCACTTGTCATGAGTGACACAGGTGCTCGCGCGGGGGCCGCATTCGGAGTGGTGGATTGGACATATATAGCATGCCACTTCTGGGAAACAAGTTGGACTGTGGGCGCCTGCCCGTGGCTGGCGGGTATGATGGTGGCGGGGAACCTGTTCAGGGGTAGGAGTATAAAGGGAGATACACTTACGTGGAAGATGTTTCCTCTTGGGGTGGTAGGAATCTTTATATTGCCTTTCGGGACGAGGCCAGTTTTGAACTCATGAAGGGACGGAGGCCTTCAGGACGTGTTATTCTATCTGCAACAGCGTTGAGAGTAAGTATCCAAATCTAATGATCTGACTATCCTTTGGCTGCATTTAGATCAGATAACCGGACATAGGCCCATCATGTTGCCACCGGTGATATCATCTGCCAAAGGAAGAAGTGGTAAAAAGGGAGATGGACGAGGCGTTGGTAAATGATTGGGCATATCCCTGTTACAAAGCACGTAAAATGTGTAGTGACAAGGTATTCACTAACACGTTACCTATTCACACTAGGTAGAGGGTATTTTAGGTGAGTTTGAACTGGGGAAAACAAAAACATGCATGTATATCAAAAGCGATTTCCTACCAGCTATTCAAGAATACAAAATGTTCATATCATGCAATCCATGGCCGGTAATGACTATGTCCTCGGTCTTTATACCGCCTCAGCCTGTGCCCAGTTGCCACTCCTCATACTGTCCGGTGTCTGCAGTCTAGTTTCAGGGCGACCACTACTGATTTCCCATCCCCTAGTAACGGTAATAGTATCTTCTTTCTTGAAACCCCTAGACTCGTTATTATCAACGTAAATCTTAAGGGGGTGGGATATTTGAGTATTTAAACGTACGAGTTGATTATTATAAGAGCTGACCGGTCCGGATTCTTGTGTTTGCCCGCTATTATTCGAATTTCTAGAATCCTTTGTTCCACCTATTCGATTCCGGGACCAGGTGGAACCATGGGTCCCGGAAAGCCTTTTGAGAACAGGTCTTATAGTTGGTAGACAGGCATTTATTACCCCCAGGGTTGGTTCCAAGATGGAATAAATAGCCACTGACGTAACTGTATAGGTCATATCATCCAAGTGCCAGTTGTGCAACCATATAACTCTCAATAATGATAATACACAAATGCTTCGATAGACAAGTTAGCCATTAAGTGATGCATTTTGGCCATAAGTTTAGGTCGACAAGTACTTACACAGCCCCGAGACTAAACATCCCCGCAATGCTAAGCTTTTTAGACAACGACATCTGCAAGCCAAAGAACATAGGCATCGGTAGTCCTACAATAAAAGCATCAATAACTAAGTTAGTGATACCGGCGGCGAGGTAAGACGTATTTATTTCATGGCAGTGACCTCCTGGGATACTTTTATCCCAACTGTATTGCACTGGTTTGCAAAGTACGAAAGTCTGTAGCAATACGCTGATAAAATAGGCCAGTGATAGCGCCATGGTCCCGTAGCAGAGATAGCCAAACTTCTTGCTCGGAAATATGGTCGTGTATAAAGATAGGATCGAAAATTTGACACTTGTATTTGCCCCAGCCCAGAGTAGTTGCGCGGGGATGAACAACTGCAGCGCATCACCGTCAGAAGAGCCCACGTAGAGTTTTGGTGAAGACAGGTGGTCACAGACCTTTAGATAAAGTACAACGAGTTGAGGATTCGTGGCGAGGATTTCCTGTAGGTGTACGCCTACACCTGCAGTAAAACTGGCTGTGTAGGTATTTACGTTAAAAATGTTTTCGACATGCATTAAACCAGTAAGCTCCCTACCTATGAGAAACACCAGGACAGTGCCGAGGGCAAATATCGTTGCAGCAATTGCCATGTAGTCATTGAAGGCTAGCGGGAGCTTTAACATGCGCCTCGACCATATGCGGCACCCGAGTGCTACGAACGAAAGAATAATGGTAATGAATCCAGTCACAATGACCTTGATTGCTCCCAAGGGAAGTGCCATGGCGTGTATATTGTACAACTAAGATCGCGGCTTGTGAAACTAGGTAGTAAAGTAGTCCGAGAGTTGATATAGACGAAGCACAGAGATAACGAAGAGCGGTTACCAGATGTATGAGGTCGTACGCGGACAACGAGAGAACTAAATATCTGTATTACCGCCGGCACCAATCTCTTTGACCTCAAGTGCTACGAGTGAATACTAGGTTGGCATACGCAAATACTGTAGGTTACTGGATGCGGTGATTCCAGACCCCTGGTATGAAGTTCATTCCAGTGTTCATGTGAGGCATAGTAACCCCTGCAGTCCCATGCTGCCTTTCATGTCACTGGAAGCCTGGCATGTGAGTTACACAGCGGTAGAGCCGACATATAGATCTTTTACGAAACCATTGGCGATGTTAAGGGAGAACATCTAAATCACCTGCGACTAATGGAGGCAAGGCAGTGTAGGCATGCTTTAATCCTAGTTATAGCGATGTGATGTCTTTTGAATAACTGCAGATAATATAGACCGGCCAATGGTTGCGTAATCTGCACATGCATGTTGCTGAAGTTTGCTTGCCTTCACCCCTTGGCCGACCCATTCCTAAGAAGCTGAACCCTACCGTCTACCCTCGTTATTCGTATTCTTGATCTATGTTGTAGTTTTCCATGTGAATCACTTGTTGTCCTAAATGAGAATATTTCTAGATGCTCTTTATACCTATATCAACATATATTACGCACAGGCCAGACCGCGTGGCTTGGAAACAACCCCCCCTGAATTACTAGAGCTTGTATACTTACCTTGCGTTTGCCCTGTAAATACCGTCACACTATATACAAAAGTAAATGTCACCGGAATTATATGATTTCGTTATTGTTGGTGGAGGTCTAGCTGGTCTTGTTTTGGAAGCCGGATCTGACCATAGTCAAGATCCGCGGGTCAACACCCCTAGATTCTATCTGATAATGGCCCGTTCGGTGCTTGATTGGAGCTTTCAAAGCGTACCTCAAGTATGTATATCTAGCTGTAAGGGATGATTGGTACCAACGTGGGAGTATCGGCCCTTAACGGAAGATCGATTGACCTGCCTCAGGGCAGAGCTCTCGGTGGCTCAACTGCGATCAAATGAACGCTTATGTCTTCGTCCTACCCGCAAAGTCTCTAGTCGACCCCCGGGCGACATTGGGAAACGATGGATGAAGTCTGGCATAGAATGCAGAAGTATTTCGCCAAGTCTTGCACCTCTTTAGTTGATAGTGTCTCAAACAAGCAACTGGGGATAGATGGCGTGGACGTCCCAGAACACAACAGAAGACCCAATTCAGGCATTGTTTTCAGCTAACCGATCCCATCCCATTCGTGAGGCTTGAGCCGATACCCTTTAAATCCAGTAGTCAATATACGGCAAATGATCCTTTTTTGATCGATCCATCGGATCGTTCATCTGCCTTGCGAGCATCCGCCCCTCTAAGTAGGATAGAAGCCATGCAGCCTCAGGACACTCCGAAGCTGCTAAGCACCGGGCGAATCTTCGCGTGGTAACGAACGCATCCGCGGAGAAGATCATATCCGACCAGACACCATCCGGCGGAGGCGGCAAACCGGCTGTCACCACGAGAGTCCAGTACACACGCACGACGGCGTAAGCAAGGCTGTGGCATGTAGCAAGGAGGTGATAACTCTCGCAGCAGGCGCACTACAACCGCTAAAGATACTTGCGCTATCACGGATTGGTGATGCCGAGCTAGGTACTTCATGGCCATGGAATGGTATACGGGAACGAAGTATTTATACAAAAGCTGACTTGATATTTTTACGAAAGGGTTAAGCTGTCGTCTTGGTTTCCTACACCTCGCTGCCAGCGCTCGCAGCAATAGTGCCGTATGGCTACGGCACGGTCGACATGATAATAAACTATGTTTATCCCAACATGATCACCACCGTGGTCTCTATGTTGGAGTTAAGGAATGCCAGGCATAAAGAATATAAGTTGTATAAAGTGAGCCATAGTGTATCGCAACTTACTTATAGATAACTGGTGTGTAATAAATGAAACTTACCTATTAAGAACATTAAACTATGTAACGCCATTTGCCCTTCTTTAAAGTGATTAAGAGGCTTGTCTATAAAACAAGGGTAGAGACACCGGGAACACGACTAGTCTTATTTCTTAGTGGTGGTATTGTATACTTTTCTATCTACCAAGTCCCAGATTTCTGTACAACTACCTACCCTGTTTCCTTTCCCTTTGTTCTCTCCTTCTCAGATCGGGA
Source organism: Biscogniauxia sp. FL1348 (assembly GCA_022544895.1). Taxonomy (NCBI): domain Eukaryota; kingdom Fungi; phylum Ascomycota; class Sordariomycetes; order Xylariales; family Xylariaceae; genus Biscogniauxia; species Biscogniauxia sp. FL1348. Next base: position 88,570 of record JAJNNV010000006.1, on the reverse strand, counting down.
AGACGCCTCCTGCTGTTTCGCCAGAGGGGTTTTTTCAAGGTCTATCTTGATGAACGTGCTGGAGCCAGACTTAAGCGATAGAAAGATAGTCCCCCTTCGCACCGCCATCTTATAGCATGGCACGTAGTACGCCTTAGGAAGCCACAGCAGTCTCTCGCGTCCTTGATACACCCAGTCTTCATCGATATAGAGGCAATCCAGATGTCTAGTGGACCAAGTAAGTGGTAAGCGACCGCAGCGGGCATCTAAATACTGGCCATCGTCCGAAAATGATGGTTTATATAAAAAGGAACAAGGATATGGGTCGGAAACTTCATCTGTGACGGGGTCCCACACGTAGAGTCCAACGGATGTACCGAAGGCGACCTTGCCATCTAGTGATATCGCATCAACCCAGTTTATCTGCAAACCCGCTGATAATCTATCTGTGGATAGAGTGTGCATCATATTCCCTGTAGCCGTATCCCACAATGTGATCGTTTCAGATGTCGACGTGACGACGCGAGCGCTATCTGGCGAAAATAACACATCATACATTCCGGCCCGCTCCTCGTGTAGCACTTTCTTTCGTCTTATCTCTAGTGCTTCTAGCCATACCAGATTTAGGTAGAGAGCATCGCCACTCGACCGTGTCGAGAAGGCCACTAATGTGCCGTCGGGTGACAACCTATAATTTATCGGAAAATTACTACATACTGCATCGTGGCTCAGTATGCTGCTGTTGCCTGTTTCCAGATGACTTAGATATAAAGCTGAACGCTGATCGCTGCTGTTGGCGGTGTTCCAGAGGAAAACCTTGTTGTCTTTTGAGAACTGGATTCTAAACCCCAAGTCATCTTCGATTTCGAACCTAGCCCGCTCTCTCCAGGTGGCGCCTTCAAGAACTTGCATTGCATTTTTTGAAAGGAGCACCAGAAATTTACCATCTGGCGAGAAACGAGAGGTGTGGGCGTCTTTGAAATCCGCAAGCTGTTCTTTTGTAGTGATATCCCATATCTGGATGGAGTCGCCTTTAGAGATGACAATCTTGCCATCACATGAACTTCCCACACAAAAAGAAGGGGTTTCAAATGTGAGTTTGAGCTTGTTCAAATCCCAAACTCTAGTCACATTGCCAGAATCGTCTATAGCAAAGTCACCACTAGAGGTGGTTTGAGTTCTTATATGCCCAATACTCTCACGTCCCCTGGCGCAGTCATAGGCATTGTGACTGGATGTAATATCCCATAGCCCGATGGTATTATCGTTCAGCGGGCCCACAATGAATTTACCATCGTTAGAGATAGCAATATCACAGAATGAAGACAGCTCGAAAGTCAGTTTTGTGGGAATTCTGACTCCCGACTTTCCAAACCAAAGATTCATAGTTCCGTTTCCGCAGACCATCATGAGAACCCCTCCATCAGGCGATAATGCAATTTTCCGAAGGTATATGGGGGCGTCTAAACTGGCAAGTACAGCGCCTGATTCGATATTCCGTATCTCAACTGGCCCATGAGCGAGTGCGAATGCCATAGTAGTCCCGTCGTGAGAGGATGCCATCGAGACAATAGCAACAGATGTGTTGAACTGCTCTGCCATATTCCCTGTTTTAATATCCCATACATACACCTTTGCGTAGCCTGGTGCACAGTCTGCAACCACTAATTTACCATGAGGTGTAAACGCGATTTTGGGTGAGCCGTCGTCTAGGGTCTTATACATGCCGATTTGCTGCTTTCTCCGGATATCCTGCACGTTAATTGTGCAGCGGTCCCTATCTAGCCAGGCCAACAGTTTGCTACCAGCACAAGGAGAAAAACGTACGCTGTAAGCTTTAGACGTATAACCTGGTAGATCAGAGAGCCTGTCCGTCCTTATGTCATATAAAAGAATGCCGGGTGTGTCTTTGCCCAAAGCAATAGTCTGTCCATCTGATGAAACTGTAAGTGAGTTGACCCTGAGGCCCCGTATCGAAACTCGGGCGATTTCAAGGCCTGTAGCGGCCTCCCAAAGTCGAGCCGTCCCGTCATACGACGCCGAGACTATTAATTTGCTGTCTGGGGATATTGCAGTTGCCATAATCCTGCTTCCATGCCCTTGAAGAGTTACCAGTTCGGCACCCCAGCTGTTGTTTACAATTGGGGGGTTAACGACCCATTCTGCCAGTGGCTTCCAAAACAGAGATCGCATGATGCTTGTACTAGGACTGAACAAGATGGCAGAATAATACAATTGAAGGGGAGATTTTCTGATAATATATGCATTAAAACGAATAAAGCGGGTTGCATCGTAGAGAAATGCAGATAATCCTGGACTCTCTCGTTTCTGTTGTAGTTGGTACGAAGTCCGGAGTAGACGTTGCCGCGGGGGGGGGGTTTGACTTATTTACTCACATTGGTTAAAGTCTCTAGAGAGGTAATCATGGGAATGACACTTCTAAGCTCTCCAATCAATATGAGCGCCTCAACCCAACTCAAGAATTGTTTATGGAAGAGTTCGTGAACCTTCCCGTCGTCGGCTAATGCGTTGCGGCCCTGTTGGGTTGCCCTGATTTGCATGAGATGATCAACCCAGTATCTGCAAGCGTATTGCAAATGTGGTGGAATGCATTTCTGTATCAAATCTGATGGCACCTCATCAGAAAAGGTGCCTGGTTTCTGAAGGCCACACATATCCATGTGGAGACAATCCGACATGATATCAAGACACCTGTCGAATAACGAAGCATGGGCTGTGGATGGCTCGACCAGAAATCCCGTTTCCTCGCACCGCTGCTTGTCTAGTAGAAATTCGTAGAATGAGAGGTGTATTAGGCCAACCGGGAGTTTGGGATCCTCCGGAAGATCGATAACGGACCGTATCCCTTCGAGGGATTGCTCTACCTCTTTGGGTGCCGTCGGTTGTGATTCAGTAAACATGGCCAGAGAGCAGACTGGCAAAGGCTTGAACAATACCACGATTACCCTCAGGATTTCCTTGAGCAAGTGTTCACCTTGCTTTTCATCCTCCTCCATGTCCCGGGTATAAAAGTCAAGGACTGTGCTATATATTTGGTTCAAGGCGGATTCCGGGGATCTGTCGCTAGTTCTTCCTTCTAAAAGCCTATCCAATCGTCTTTCTGCCAAGTCTGGGCGGCAACCAGTAAGGAACTTGGAAGCAGTTGCTGCGTATATGAATAAACCGCCAGCCTTCTCGACCAACCTGTGGAAGTCATCTGCACTGGGCCGCTCGGAGTTGGCTTTGATCCTGATTTTGGATAGTTCCCTCTCGAGGAAAATTGTGATGTCATCTTTCTTCGTACTCTGTTGGTCACAGGGTGCAATCTTCCGAAGTTCCAGTTTGTCGTAGGATGTTTCCCTTAGGTTCCTAAAGGCTTCTCCAATGTGATCTTCATGCCTAGAAGTTATGAGGACCCGGACTTGAACTTCGGACAACCCTTCAAGCTCCTGCAACAAGTGGATGATCTGCTGAGTGTCCGTTTTCATGACCATTGTTTCCTTATCATGACACTCATCAAAAGCATCAATGATAAAGATGAGACGTTTGGGCTGGAGTGTCTCCTGTCGAAGGGTTTGAAGAGGTTTCAAGATTAACTCGTCCCACTACATCATAGGGATTATTAGTAGTCGCTATATTGAGTAACTTCATGTATCGAGAGTAAATATTTATATGCCTAGCCAGGACAGACAGTTTTCATTCCCGGGACGAGCCAAAGGAGAGCAAGAAATGACTGCAAAATCACTCACTTGGGATTTTAGGCTTTGCTTTCCTATGCTTGGACTAGCACGTTTGATAGCATCGGCTATCTTCCATTCGAGGCCGAGTGATCTGTGGGCTAGTTGGTGTGCGAGGGTTGTAAATAGCACTCCAGCATGGCTTCTCTCGACATCATCTCGCTTGAAGAAGAAAGTAGCACCGAGAAAAATATTATCAGGTAGCCGAGTATCATCTGCGAAGTGTGTTTTCCTACTCAATGCCGTAGCAACCGTTTGGGCAATGGTAGACTTGCCCGTACCGGCCATGCCATGAAGCCATAAAATTAGTTTTCCTTCGTCGTTCTTCACCCAATCCTGTAGGCGCTGCAGTATCTCCATCTGAGTGCCCGGCGTGCAGAGACGTTCTCGTCCTCTGTCTAAAGAGTTGAACGCTGCAGAGTGAGCAACAGGAAGGCTACTGAGAAGTGAGATGACTTGAGTATCCTGACGTTTGCGAGTTAATATACAACTCCAAGACATAATCGCACGTCCATTCTTACCTTTATGCTTTCCGTGGCCATCCTGTATAACTCCTTGGCCTCAGACCAGAAACCTTGAAGTTTCTTATCGATATCAATGGTTGTATGGCTTGATAGACTCTGGAGATCGTGATTGATCGCAGCCTCAGTGTCCTTCAAGCTTTGAACCATTCCTTTCCAGTCATCACTGACTAGAAGGTCAGTCAGATATCTACTAAAGGTAGAGCGGTCAAAATGTAGGATGACTCTGATTTGGTATCTGTAGATGTTCGAATAAAGCTCTATAGTCTTTGACTGGAGAGAAAGGAGAAGCTGGTAGACAGTAGAGAGCCTGAAACATGGGCATCAGAAGTGATTTCGTTAGCTAATGTGAGTGGGGGCATTATTACATGGAATCCTTTTTTGTAGGTTGCAGGAAGTCGTTTTCCATAACTTTACAACGGATCAAAAGGTTCAAGATATACCCAAACCCTTGTATGGCGTCATCGTCCTGCTCTAACATTGTATTCAACAACTAAGTGACGTAGTTTAGCATAGAGCAACGTGAAATACTTAGTTCATAGATTGTCCTCCTTACCGGGAAAACGAACATGACACCGGCCCATGCTAGTGCAGCATGAGGTTCTGATGAAATTGCGGCCGCCACGAGATCCTTAGTTGTGACGATGAAGTTCATGGCCGTCTGAAGTTGGTCACGAACTACAACTTCCTTCTCGCCTACCCGGAAGCTGAGCCTTTCTTCTTGGTTCGCCTTTAGCCTAGCTTTGGCCAACTCTTGGATTCGTGCTTGCCAGTTCCCGTCTTCAGGCTGGGATTTGTCCCCTAACATAAAGGTTAGCATAATCTGTACACGTCCACATCCACAAGAGCTGGAAAGCTTGTCCAGAAAGACCTTTGCCTAGTAAGAACTGCTTATAAGCCCCTAGAACCCTTGGATCATCACAACTAAGCTTGTTGTATGCAGCCACCCAAAGCTGGTTTGGACCTAGAAGCTCCTTGAAATCGTTTGCGCCCTCACTCCTACTAGCTGCTTCTTTCCCTGCTGCTTTATTATCTGTGTATGTAGGAATATCAGACTGTGATACATGCGAGAGCACGTCGTCGGCATTTCTTGTCTGGTTCGCTGTGTTCTGAGACGGCCCGCTCTGCGTTACCTGCTCATGGGCTGCATGGTCGGACGAAATGCATGGTGGGCTTCTTGGAATATCCTCCAAATATCCAACGGCTTCGTTAGGCGGGGTTGGATTGTCTATTGATGGGTTTATCTCTGCGGCGGGATGCGATACAGGGTCATTCTTGGGAACTGGGCTTTCTGCTCGAGATTGTCCCTTCATGGCCATTCCAGTCAGAAATCAATAGTCAAATGCGTATGTTCATGTAACCCACCTGAGAAGACCCATGTTTTCCATGTCTCCTGAACAAGTTCTTGATTTCTCCATATTTGCGTTTGAACCTATTCCGCTGGTTGTTTTTTGATCCCATTGCGAGACATGAGTAACTATTGAGACCGTTGCGTATGAAGCTATACGACGAGCGAAGTGAGAGAATATCGTAGGGTTATGGTTGCTCGCAAGCACAAATGACTAGATCACGTATAATGCGGACACGGCCACAGTAGGCACCATGGTTGCATCCAACATGTCGCAGCCTTATTGGGCCGCGGATCTATACCTAGGTATCTATGCAGGTAAGGTCGTATCATTGAAGCTGTTCCGTAGTTTCAGCTGTCTAGCCGACTGCTGCTTATCGCCTAATGTACATATTGGGCCGCAATCCGGGGTTTTTCATTGACTCAACGAGGCAGATTATTGGCTTTATGAGCAGTGCTCACAGTAAAACTTCATAGTAAAACTTCACAGTAAAACTTCACAGTAACAATGCGATGCTAATGAGAGAAGACTTAAACCGGTTTATGTTTCCGTTTCAGTGAAGTTCACCAAGAGGTAAAAGTCCGCTCCAAGTAGTCCATTTTTAAGAATAATTGGAATTTATAATCATGTTCTTCAATCTACTCTTTTTATGTATGAGGTACTACGCGCGCCACTAACCTTCACGATATTTTTAATAGGGCAGGGGCCGTATAGAGGCAGCTCGAACCCCTGAGATAAACCGTGACATCTCGTTAACACTAACTGGCCAGGTAGTGGTCTGGTGTACTGTGGCCCACTATAAATTAGGGTGCGAGTGCTGGTTGTATCAATGGCAGCTCTGCATCATTCTTACAACCACCACAATATGCCCTACAATATGCCCTGCTAATCCTTGCCCTTTTCTTTTCTTACCGAATTAGTACCCAATCCCATACTTACACTTAATTGGACTAGCCATTAAGTATGCCTAGGTATATACAGTGGAACCATATTGTTGTTGAGCAAAACCATTGTTCTAAAGGTGCCTAATTTGTTATATAGAAGCTTACTGAATATGCCACGCCAGCTACTTCATTTCAACATTGCCTAAAGCCAGCTGGCGAGGTCTCCCGCTCAAGCCGTTGAACCCCGCATTCGGCGTCGGGCCCCGAGTGCTACCTAATCTCCTCTCGTGGCCCGCCCGAACAATGGATGCGAATCACATAGGATTGAGTGGGACGTAGGTATTCTAAATATACGAAAACAAGGTAGGTGAGAGGCCTCTTGAACAATTAGTTAAATTATAGGGGGGTCCCATAAAAGCAGCCTAGCATTACGACTACCTAGGCTGTCAGCTCACGCCGGAAGACCAAAGATAATCCGCTCTGAAACGGAACTAGGTACTACCATCAGATATGCTAAAAGGAATCACGATGGCCAAGTTAAAAAATACCGTTGACATACCTAACACCAGTTCTATCGCAAAAAGCGATACCGCTAACCTTACTTCCCATGCTAACATAAACATGATACCTACCAGACCTATACATTACTCCGCAACAAGTTCAAAGCAGTAGGCAAAGGCTCAGCACGGCATAAAATCCCTAATCCCACTTCCCCGCCTACCGGGGAGGGGATATAGGGGCCAGTTTTCAACCCATCAACTACCACCGAGCCATAGTACGCATTACAATCCCCGTAGTCACAATGCCGAAATGGAAAACAAAGCACTCCAATTTCACTGATGCTCCGTATTAAACTAGGTAAACATTCTCCCAGCATACAAAAACCTCTCCGCTCCCCCGGTACCAGATCTATCTATCTATCCGGCTTAGAGAGGGGGGAGGGGGGGAGGTGTTCCCGACATTATCTAACCTAGTACCAAGTCATCCGGATCCGGATCCGGATCCGGAGCAAACGCAGTCGGAGCTAAGTAAGAAGTATTTGAAATAGGTATCCACTCACCGGAGATGAAAAAAAAGGGGGGGTGGGGTGGGGGCCGAGTCCGAGAGAGAAAAAGAGAGGGTCATCATAAAACTCATCGAAAAATTCATTCATATTCTACACAAATACGTCTAATGATATACTATATAAGTTCGTATAAAGGCATACGAAAAAAAGTCTAGCGAGTCTAATCCAACCCTGACCAACTAGTCAGTCAAATCGCCTTACCCCCCTTATCCTCTACCCTGAGGTTTATCATACACACATAAAATACATCAACATCGCATCGTTATAGCGTCAGTACCTTATGTCTTTTCTTTAGTTATCATACAACGGCTGAACGAACGGTACATGCTGCCCCCCTCACAAGCAACGGCACGAATAGGACAACCCTCGATACGATGAATAGGACATGATCACGTTGGTTGGACCTCTCCCGCCGCGACAACCGCACTGAGCTTTATCGGTCCTCCTAGCTCCTCTTCGGCAATCTGGGCCCAAGTCTCTTGTGATTTGGCTATTTTCTCGAAGCAGGCCGTCAGGGACAAGCCGGACGGCTGTGACGGCCGCAAGGCTGGCTGCCAGGCCGGCCTCTTCGTGTACTTGTCGAGCAGGCTCGCGCGTGCGGACCACCTTATCAGGGCCTCGGCAGCGCTCCAAGAAACTCCGGGGTGGTCTGGATCGGTGGAGCGTTGGCGGGATGCCTCTAGCAGACTGACAGCGTAGTTTCTCGTGTCTGCTGGCAACGTTTGGAAGGCTTGGATGGTACGGTCGTTGGGCTGGAAACCAGCCTCTTCCAAGCATTGCATCGCCCTGACAGCGCCCTGCGCGTCGCCCCTGCGGGCGAACGCTTTAATGAGGGCATTCCACGTGACAAGATTCGGTTCTATGCCGCCTTTCTTGGTCATCATCTCGATCACCTTCATAGAACCACGGGTGTCTTTATGGTTCTTGAACCCGTTGAGAAGTATTGTCCAAGTGAAAACCGATGGTGGTGGGCAGTCTGTGTTTTTACCAAACTCCTTCGCCTCCTGCGTTGCCCTGACCAACATTCTTTCGACGATTGCTAGAGCATACGGGATGGTATTCGCAAACTGCATGAAAGCCCTTACAAATATGTCGTATATGAGGGTACCGTGGTTCTTGACTAGTTTGACTGCTATTGGGTCCTTATTATTGATAAGCTCCATGAAGTATCGGTGATAAACGCGCAGGTATTTCGGACCAGCTATAGACCGCATGTGTGCTGCTATCATGATGATTAGGGTATCTGAATCCGGATGCATAAGCAAAGCATCTGGCTGTGGTATCAATGCGTCGATGAGCCTGGTAACAGGCGTCGAATACCTCAGAATCTTCGGGACTAGAGCATTCTCCAGCGGGAAAAAGGTGAGATGCTGTAACGGAGCTAGGTCGTAGAATTTGGCATAGCAATGTAACATAGGCCGCCAAGAGCTAGTAACCTTTTTTCGTTGCCTTCGTCTCTGCTCTGGCTGGGACTCGTACTCTTGAAAGATAAAGTCGAGACAGTCGTTCACGAGAAATGCAGACCATGCATTCCGGGTTTTTATAATGTGTATCATACGTTGCACAGTGGGAAAATGCTGGTGCCGTTTCGCACCATTGAGCATGATCGAAAAGACATGATCATCCGGCTCGAACCCATGTTCCAGTATGATTTCAAAAATGGTCCACGCTGTGTCGAGGTGTCCCCGAACACAAAAGTTCCTCATCAGTGCGGACAAGCCGAGGAGATTGGGACGGAACCCACGGTCGAGAAGTAATTTGAAAAGGTTGTCAGGCGCCGCATCGTCTTCTGGGAATGGCGCATCTTCATCCAGGGTGAGCAAGGAGGTGCAAACGCTAGCGGTGGCCGGTGAATTCATGTCGAACTCGGGTATCTCTGCGAGGGAACATAATATTTGGGCCGCGTGGGTTTTGTGAGCCGAGGATTTGGCAAGCCGGCTCGCAAAATGAAGCTCTGTATTTGGGTGGAGGGGATGTTCGATATATTTGAGGCGTCGATAGAATTCAACAAGGTCCGACAGGGACATGTAAGATGCTATTTTGGGCAGCAGCATTTGTCCTAGGCCTAGATATCTCGGCGGACAGCTGCTGATTACACCTAAGGCAAGCTCTGCAACCTCTCTTTGTCTTTTGTCACGCTCCTGAAGTGTATCTGCTAAACGGAAGAGAAAATAAAACGTGTCTTCAACGACATAACTTGGACACCGTGAAGGATCAAATGTCGCGCGGATGAAAGCTAGCAAGCTGCCTGGATTCGTGGCCAGCAACGACAAGATCATCTGCGGCCAGGCATGCAGACGTGCATCTTCATCTAGTCTTTGCCATGCGGTGACTAACATCGTGGGGTCCTGCTTCTGAAGAGAGGGCCACTTGCTAGTTGTACTCCCTTTCTCTTTCCCTTTCCCTTTCCCTCCCTTTTCCTCTTCAGCAGGGGCTTGTAGTTGGTCTATTGACTGTAGTACCCCCGCGAAGGCCACTTTCCAGGCATGATACGCGTTCATATGCATGGCTTGCTGTTGCTGGCTCCGGCCTCGAAGCAGCTTTTCCAACTGGCCAACGGCATGGCGTGCTTCCTCATGGGTCAACCCGTACAGATACATAAGATCTGGGTGCATGTACCTGAAATGTCCCAGGGACTGGAAAATCTTCTTTTCGAGGGCTTCTATGGTCGTGGCCAGTGGCAGCCCAGCAAGCCTCTCAACATCGGGCCGGTCCTGGGGATTAAACTTCCACAGACTTCCACTCTGATCATCTAAAATGTCGTCGAGTGAACTCCAATGTTCCGTTTCGGGCGCTTCGAATGGCTGTGTCTCTCCCCATTCCTGCTGAGTCTCCTGTCCCCGTCCCGGTTTTAGTCGTAAAAGCTGTGATAGGGGTGTATCCGGGATCGGCACAACTCGAGTGTGTAACTGGGAGGATCTGGGCTTCAGAAATGCGGGGGAGGATTTTGAAAGGCGCGATATGCATCGGCGACATATGAAAGGCGTCAAGATCATATGGAAGATCTGGTGTCGCAAGCAAAGCTCGAGCGAAACGATCGGACAGCCGACCGTGAACGAAGAGTCATAAGGTGAGACTGAGGCCGCAGTGTAGAAAAAGAGAGGCAATCGACTAAGCACGGATCTGTATGGCGGTGGTTTGCGAGAGAATCGACTAATAAATAATAAGGGAAAGGAAGTATATACATATAGACGAAGACGAAGAAGTTCTCTCAAAGTTGAAGTTGTAATCCTCTCGCAGTCCCGTCGCAAAGCGCTCAAGCTCAATTATTAGTGTAGACTAGACCCAAGCAGCGAAGCTAATAATTTCTTATCAGCTTATCGTCTTATCGGCCATCCTATCGATAGTGGGTGCTAGCCGGGCATTTTCTGCAGGGATCAGCAGCAATCAATCAATCAATGCTACTACCTAGGTACCTAGACATTTACCTACCTACAATACCTAAAGATTTAGGTGCTCTGCCGCGTTTTCGTTTTCGACCTCCACCACCTACCGACAGCTTTCTTTACCAAAACCTCACCTCGAAGTGCCTACAGGTACCCAGGCCATTCAAGAAACGAGCAATACAGACAACTCAAACCCCCCCAACACCACATCCCACCCACCATGTCGAGCTCCCACGCCGCCCTCGCCGCGGCCTCCGACGACCGCAAGGCGCGCCTCGCCAAGCTCAAAACCCTCAAGCGCAAGCAACCCGCGGACGAGGTCGTCGCGCCGGAGTCCACCCGGTCGGCCTCGCCTCCCGCGGTCACAACCAGTAGCGACGCGGTGGTGGACACGGCCTCGCACGACGTGGCGCGGCTGCACCTGTCGGGGCGGAACTACGACGCGGAGGCGCGGGGGGCGAAGCTGGGGTTCTCGGCGCCGCCGACGCTGGGCCTGGCGGGCCCGACGCTGGAGGAGCAGGCGGCGGCGGTGGCGCGCGAGGCCGAGGCGCGCGCCGCCGCCGACGACGCCCGCATCGACCTGTTCAAGCTGCAGCCGCGCAAGCCCAACTGGGACCTCAAGCGCGACCTCGACCGCAAGCTCGACGTGCTCAACGTGCGCACCGATAACGCCATCGCGCGCCTCGTGCGCGAGCGCATCGCCGGCGCGCAGGCGGTCGCCCAGAAGAAGAAGAAGGGGGCGAGCGGGAATGGGAATGGGAATGGGGATAAGGAGGGAACGGAACAGGGACAGGAACAGGGACAGGGAGATGGAGATGGAGAGGCTGCGGGTATGGACGGGGTTGCGCTGGTGGAGGGACTGCGCGTGCGGGAGAGGGAAGAGGAAGAGGAGGAGCGGAAGGAACGCGAAGAACAAGAGGCAGACGACGACGTCTGATGAAATTGCAAAGGGACATTAAAAAAGGCGTCTATCTGTTTTTTTCCCTCTTCTCTTTAAACACTGCATGGCACGGCGTTTTGGGACATAGCATTCACGAGAATATTGGTCAAACAAAAAGATTACATGTATTAGCCTAGGTAGGTAGTTACTACAGATCTGATAAGGCTTGTACTTTTTTCTTCTTCTTCTTCTCCCCCTCTTATTCGTAACCCTATAAAATTGAAACTGATGATACCCAAAACCCCTAACTATCGACCCATGTTCATGGCTTGCGTAAGAGCTAATCTCTTGGAAAAGGGGCTGAGACTGCGTTCCCGCTCGTCCTGCCGCGGCGGTCCTCCTCTTGGTCCTTCCCTCGGTCCCCGGTCGTTGCCACCTCGGGGTGGCCTCGCCGGCCGCCCTGCCCGGCTGTCATCGTGCCGCGGCGGACTTCTACCCCGTCTCCTATGTTGTTGAGGTGACCTGGAGCGGAATCGTCGCCGCGTTTCCGGCGGAGGCGATTGACTTGGCGAGTGTCTCCCACGGCGACTATAGGCAGACCTGCGATCTGGGGATCGGTCTCGGGCGTCATAACCGCTGCTATGTGCGGGGCTCATATCCCGTGGTAGTGGTGGTGGTGATGGTGATGCTGTTCTCCGACTTGGCCCTTCGCGAGACGTATCCCTGCCGCCGCGTCTTGGGGGGCTAAGGGAGTCGCGACGCCCGTAGCCGTCGCTTGCGGAGTCGGATGATCGCCTTCGTGGAGCCCGACCAACAGGAGACGGGCTCTGATAGGATCTGCTTGTCCCCGCCGGGGGAGACCTGGAGGGTGCTTCTTGGGGACGAGGCGGTGAACGAGATCTTCCTGTGGAAACCGTGGAAACGGATTCGAAAGAAGCTGATCTCCTACGTTTCGGGAGCTCCTCGTCCCGATCGTCCTCGTCGCGCTCCAGGTCACGTTTCTTGGCCCGCTCGGCCTCTCTTTTGGCCAGAAGCTCATCCGCTACGCCTTTCCTATAAGACATGTTGATGAATATATGCACGTAAAAAGGGTTGATACTTAGACTAGGTAGGTACCTAGACGACAGGTATAACTTGAAAATGGGATATACGTAGAGATGGGAATATAAGCACTTACTTCTTCTGCAATGCTTCTGGTACATCATTGGTTAGTTTCGGGACCAGCTTTGGGTTGAGTAGTTGTTGAGTCCGGGATGGACGGGAGACATAAGGTCTCTCCTGTGCTGATGTTTTGCACTCGTATGAATAGTGCCGTGCTGCGAAGGTTAGAATCTCAAGGGAACGGTAGGGGGTTAATGGACTTATCTCTCTTTAGGCACTTCTGGCATTGGACATTGGCAGGAGTGGCCTTGGAAGGGCCCCTTCGATACATGGTGAATCCAACAGTGGTGAGGATTCCAGCCTCACAAACCTGATACCGAGCAGCGGAAGTGATGATTGCTGATACCTAGCTAATTTCGAATAGAGAGGTCCACTCTTGTCTCTTATGTAGGAGATGAAGTATTGTTATTCGTCACTTCCACCAGACAGCCGTAGAGTGAATATAGGCACTTGAGGTAAGGTAGGTTGATGGATGATGGATGATGGTTGATAGCACAGCACGTACATAATAAGACGGGACTGGAGTGTTGAAAAGATGAGGTACAGATGTACTTACCTACCTACATCAATACCTACCTAGGTAGTGGACCTACATACCCCCGGCCTCCCCCCAAATCTGGTAGTAGCTGTGGCGGTGCAAGGTTGTTGGTGGCTGTCTTGCAGCTGCCACACTTGTCACGCCACCTGCCCAGTTCCTATGGATACACTGATGACGCACAGGCCTCTCACAAACATCAGATTTTACCTAACCCCAGCAAAGCCGGTAGGAGTGGTGGTGTACACCTATGTAGGTACTAGAGTGGCCTGGAGGTTGTTAGTTCAGGGACGAGAGCGGCACCTGCCGGGTGTCAGCAGGGCACTAAATCGCCAATTACAAGGTAGTAGTGTATTTTCTTACCACCTGTCACCAGCATTGAACATTGATCAAAGTATTATCAATACTTATGTACCTACATAGGAATTTCACTCTTTTCACCTTTTCATCGTTTCTCATAAACATAACCTGGGCCTTGTAGATAGGAGCATATGGTTAATTGGGTTTAATTTGTCCCTAAACCTTTTTTAATAATTTATTTATACATGGTATCAAAACAGTTGTAGTACTTAGGTGCCTTTTTTCTCCTCTTCTACTTGAATTTAGCAGACCGCAGTTTGACTAGGTAGGTATAGTACATCATTGATGGGAGAGAACAGCTACCATTTGATGTATTGATGTAGAGCCAGTGGGGTTTTAAAGAGAGACAGTGGAAAGCAAGAAGTACCTTGCACTAGAAGGTACGTAGATACGAGTACGCTAAGGGGCATTTGTGCTCAAAAGGTACATTACTTCCTGTCAATTTTTCTTTTCTTGACAACTGCCCGCCTGCTTTCTGCCTTATCTCTCTATCTAACTATCACTCACTGTACGTACTCCCTTCCCTTTTTTTTATTTTACCTTTTCTCCCATACATACCTTACCCTCGACCAAGGGGAAGAGAGCTAGAAAGAGAAAAGAAAAAGAAAAAAAAGGAAGTTGTTAAATCTTTATTTTAACTTTTCTTTTTTTTTAAGATTTGACAGCTTGGGGCGGCTGACCCCAATACTGTCTAAAGTTCCGAAACCGAACTTGAGGTCCGCCAATGCCCGCATATCATCATTTGACTTTACAGCTACGCTCCAGTACTTTTCTTTCTACTACTTACCTCTCTCTGTTCTCCATCCTGCGACCGAGTCCCTAGTCCGTCCTCGAAAAAATAGTGCAGCCAGAAAATAAGGAAAACAAGAGGCCCGGAACAGAAAAGCAGTACCAGGGGCGGAAAAAAGGATTCATTGCGATTGTTCGTCTATTCGTACAACCAACCAAAAGCCCAACCTAATCACACCACACGCCATATACAACGCAACGCACACACACACGCACACACACACAGACTTTGACTCTCGCACACACCACTGCCCACTACCTACTACTATTACTACCTACTACCACCACTACTACTACTACTACCACTACTACTACCACTCCCACCACCACCACCACCAGCTACGGCGGCTTTCGTCTTCTACCTTACCTTCCTACCTACTACTACTACTACCTACTCTACTAACCTACCTACCTTTTACTTCCTCCTCCTTTTTTTTCTTTCCTTTTTCCCTTTTCCCTCTTCTTCTCTTTCCCACCTCTTCCCGCTGCCTTGCTGACGGTAGCCCTATGGTCCCCCCCATTCTTCCCAACGCCATTCACCCAACTACCTCCTCCTCCTCCTCCTCCGCCTCCTCTTCTGCTGTCGGATTCGGATTCTCTTGGCCAGCTTGGGAAAATAATTACTTGCTACCCCACATCGACAAGCCTCATGATAGCATCCAACATCCGTTTTTCGAGATACCCATCACGACCATGATCAGCCAGATTTCCTACTCCCCGACGGCTGCGTTGATTCATTTTCTTTTCTGATTCCTCTCTCCCTACTCGCCTTGTTACCGTCCGCATCCTGCCGATCGATATCTTTAGAGGCGACGCTTTATTTTTGCCCAAGTTCTGTGCAGCCTATTTTCTCTCCCTGCCGCGACTGAACGTATTCGTCTTCCACGACGCCCCGGTGCAAAGCAATGGCGACTGCGCCGGCGACCGCTGGTCCCAAGAAGTTGTCATTCGCCAAGGTGCGTTTGCGTTCTACCGAAACAGCCTTCTCTGTTTCTGTTTCTGTCTCTTCCTGCCTCCGTCTCTGTCTCTGCTTCTCTATTTATATCCCCTGCTTTCCCCTTCTCTGTCCTGATTGCTAAGACGTGTGTGTCCTCTGCAGGTTGTCGCATCCCACCCTAGAGAAGGTATACCTATCGTTTCGACCTCGCGAGTCGCGGTCCCAGCTATGGACCGCCGCATGCAATCCTCTGTTACCCCTGCAACCCCGGTTGCAACGAACAAGGATGCAAATACACCTGCTGCGACAAGCGAGCCGCCCGTCGCCAAGCCGCCTGTCGCTTCATCCCAAGGAGACGCCGCGACTATTCTGCAACCCGCTGGTGGACCTACCGACGGCAGCAAAGTTGTGCAGGGCATGAAAGATATGAACTTGAAGTCCGCCGCTCCTAATGTCCCGTCTATGCCGAGCCTGGTCGTCAACGGCTCGTCGTCCTCTACCGGAGAGTCGCAAAGCAAGAACGATAATGGTACTTCTGTGTCTGACGACGTCTCGCAGCGGGCAGATTCCAACTCCGAGATGGGGACTAAGGCGCCCAGCCTCGACGGGAAGAGTATCACGTCCGGGACTACGTTCGCTCTAGATGAGAAGGAGTCTTTGCGTCCCGACGATAGTGCTAGCGTGAAGGCGGCGGCTGAGGATGACGAGGCTTTCTCATTCAGGGGCTCGATGATTGCTAATGCTAGAATTGGCTCTGATGTCGCTCGAATCCATCGTCTCAGGCTTGGCGATATGCCTGAGAGACGAATAGTCCAAATCTTGCCTGAGGCGAGGGAGCAAGGCGTTGTTACTCCCCAGAGTGCCGCTTCGAGCCAGCAACCAGCTCCTGAAAAGCCCCCGGTGTTGGGAACTGTGAGCGGCTCTGCCGATGTCTTCAACTCGATGTATGGACAAAATCCGGACGACAAGCTTCTCGAGGCTATGCAATCTCCGAAGGATCGTCTCTTCCTGCTCAGGCTAGAGCAAGAAGTTATTAACTTCGTCCAATCTTCAAAGTGAGTGTTGGCCATTTACTGAATTAAGCGTCTGGTATGTATAGTCGCTAACAACGCAATGGTCAGGGAACCCTATATGGATCTTCCGCCCAACAATTCCTTCTGTAGGATGTTGACCCATAAGCTTGCCGATTATTACCACATGACGCATTCTTTTGAAGCAGTACAAGGTGCCGTTCGCATATATCGAACTCCCTTCTGTCGCGTGCCTCCTTCCCTAGCTAGTATCGCTGGAAGTAATGCGAACAGCAACACGAACACGCCGCCCCCCATGGTTCTCCCCAAGAAAATCATGAGACGTGGCGAGGACGATGGATCCGGCCAGGCTAGTAACAGTGCATCCAAGGCTACGTCGGAGGTGGGCAGTGATGGCAAGGACAAGTCTGCTCCTACCAAGGAAAAGTAAGTAGCGAAAACAAGGCCGATTAACACGCGTAGAGACTTACGGTATGTGCTAGGATGACGAGAGAAGAGCGCGAGGAAGCCTACAACAGAGCTCGGGAGAGGATCTTTGGAAGTGCAGATAAGCAAGGAGAAGGCACACCAGGTGAGTAACGATTATCTGTTGCTTCTATAAGTGTTACTGTATAGCTGCTAACCGCTGGCGAAAGATGATGATCCCAATGGCGTTTCGCGTGCGAGCTCGGTATCAGCGCGAGATAAGTCGAACCTTGGCAAACGAGGAAAGACGAACAAGCAACGTCGGAATTCCGAGAGTTTCGAGCCTCGTTCACAATTCAAGCCATATTATCCTCCCCATCCTCAACAGCCCATGGAGTGGGCTCCCCAGTTCATCCCTGCTGGCAATGTACCTTATAATGGAGCAGTACAGCAGCCTTATCAATACCCTGTCCAGGCCTACCAGCCTCAGCCTCAGGCGTATCCCGCCATGATGCCGAACAGCGGCTACGCACAGTATGGCAATATGCCGGCGGTATGTCACCCCTCCTTTTGCATTTGATTGCTCCTGCTCATATGATTCATAGTATGCTCCCCAGCCTCAGCATACCCCCCCTCGGTATGCTCCATCTAATGGCTCTATGGGTGGATATGGAACTCCAGCCCAACCCGCACCCCACCAACAGTGGCAGACGCCCTCGCCAGGTCCATATCAAAACCGCACCCCCCAAACGCCATCTCAGACCAACGCAGCTCCAGTTGGGATTGGAATCCCGTATGCTTATGGCCAGCTACCTGCTAACGCCAACCCTCATGACCCTAAGAGCCAGCATCCCATACCCGGAAGCTACAATCGCCATGCATTCAACCCCAAAACCCAGTCATTTGTACCGGGTAACGGGATGAGTCCGGTCCAGCCGCCGATGGTTCCATACATGCCCGGCCCACATGAAGTCGGGGGTTCACCGCATATGGCTTACAGCAGCTATAGCTCACCCGCTCCGCCGCAACCGCAACCGCAACCGTATATGGGCCCGCCTGGCTATGGGATGAGCCGTCAAAGCTCCAGCAATTCTCTACCAGCATATCATCCGCCACATCCACCTACGCATCTCCCGCAGATTCCACATCAGATGCCCAACAAACCAGGTATCCCACATCAAGGGCCAACGGCTGGACCTGGCCAAGCATTTAGTCACCTACCTAATTATGGCAATCCGGCTACACTGCCGCAGAAGCCACCACCCTCCGGGATGTAAAAAGCCCTTGCACAACGCAAACATATAGCATACATGAAGCATGAGCAAGCATGGGTGGTGTTAATATTTTTGAGGTTGAGATGACGCAAAAACGAGGTTCATAAGGGGTAAATACCACGCATACATAATGCCGATTACCTACACTCCGGCGTATCTCGGCGGATGGTTTATGCAAGATGCATCATTGGCCGGCGTTCAAGGCGAACGGTTCTTCACGTACACACTCACGCACACAGCAAACTTTGCACGCTGAAAAAAAAAGGGAACCCCCTGCTCCTAAAATTGTAGAGGAGAGAAGGGGGGTTCTATGATAGGACGGAAAGAGTCTGCTTTCCACATGTTTCGCTGTCATCATAGAGTGAAGGCGGAAGCTAAAAGGGGGAGGAGGGGATAGGAAGTGAGAGGCAGGGAGGAAAGAGTGGGAGAGAACCGACGACGGGCAGACATGATTGACACTGGGAAGGAAACGGAGACTCTTTGTGGTTTTTTTTCTTCTTTCTTCTACTTTTCTAGACTTATATTGCCTATGATAGATGGGATTCCGATGATGTAGTATCTACTTATGCGGCACAGATTAATTGCAATCTCTTCATTCATGGCTCTTTCTCTGCTTCTTTTTTTCTTTTGGTTGTTATGGCTTGACCTTTTATTCGACTTTCGTGAATAAATCATGAGATTCCTCAGGGGTAGGAGGGTTCCCCCATTAAGGAGAGTAAGGGTAATGTAGTAATAATTAGTGGTGATGATGGTGTATGAAAAGGCATCTAGGATACATGGCACAAGGTATTGATATGAGTACCTATGTAGATACCTATAAGGGACGTAGAGGACCTAAGTGGTATAAAAAAGAATACAAGACGACATGGAGAGGAAGAATGATGAAAGGGCCCCGATCGTTTAGGCCGCGTGTGTTGACGCTTATTGATATCTACATAGGTACGGTTATTGCGGCTTACTACATACCTGGACTACCAGACGTATGGAACTTAGTTGCCGTTAGAGGCGGATGGATGGGATGTATGGGATGGATGGATATTGGACGTATGTGGAGATCGAGGTACGTTGGGAATAAGTAGCATGTCTTAGGAGGGGTCCTTTTTTTTGTCGATATTGAGACACATAACCCCCCCCCCCCCCCCCCCCCCTCCACCCTTTTTTTTTAATAATCTTATTCTAGTTCTTCCCAACTGCGATATCTACATAGTATGTAGGTTAAGGTAGGTTCAATAGGTGGTTTCGCTGTATGTACATACCTAACCTAGTGGTCCCGGGTACCTAGAGTAGCTAATTAGGATTAGGTAGGTAGGTAGGTAGCAAGAGGGGAAATATTTTGACATGAAAAGAAAAAGAAAATATAGAAATAAAAAGCACATGAATTTGGGGTTGGGGGAATCTGGTTTCATATTTTTTTTCTTCTCTTTTTTTGGTGACTTGAAATTCTGCTTTTCTTTTCTTCTGTACCTTTGGTACCTTACCTACTAGGTAAATACTACTGCCACCACCAATAGTCATTGCTATGCCATACAATACATATGATTGATACCTAGTACCAGCCCCCGTAAACTCCGATTAAGTATCCCTTCTTCGTCGTCTAATTTTTTTCTCATCACAACCGTAATGTCTCCCATAATGCCTTTTTCATGCTCCCTCCCCTACCCTGTCTGTCTCTACCTCCTTGGCTTGTGGTTGTAACGCACTAGGGTAACTCCTTTTTTTTTTCAGTTGTAACCAAGCCAAGTCGGTCAAGCTTCACATCGGGAGAGAGTAGTCGTTATGCTGCACTCTACGGTTTGAGTGATCAAATATCCCTCCCTAATCCCCTTTTCACAGAGGAGTCTGAAGTTGACCTGCTCAGTCGCCATTCTCTCGTGGTTCCCTGGGTTCCCTGGGTTCCCTAGGTTCTCTGGGTTCGCGCTGCCCACCACCACGGCCACCACCCCGGCCGCCCCGCTTACCACCACGCTGACCCCGCTCGCCGCGCTCGCCCTTCTCACCCTTGTCACCGTCCTTGTCGGTCTTCTCGTCGTTGGCAAGAGTAGCGGTGGCGAGTCGCTGGCTTAGGTCAATCTGGGTGCGGATGCTGTTAGCGAGATAGCTGACCATGAGGACATCCTGGATATGGTTGTTGAAATCGGACTCGATGCTGGAGGGGTCGACCTTGGGAGCTAGCGACAGAGCGCCCATGAGATATTGACCTAGGGCATTGTTGGGCTCCTGCTCCTCATCCACAATAGCGGATACGAAGTCGGAAACTTGGTCGAGCAGCGACAAGGTCTGCTCGAGGCTGTAGGTTAGGCCCTCAACGTCACTCATGACAGGGGCGGCGCGGGACTCAACGTCCTTGGCGCTCGAGATAAGCTCGAGAGCAGAACGCTCGGAGTCACTATAGGCGACGCGGTGCGGAACCTGGATGAAGAGGCAGCTCTCGGCGGCGCGATCAGCATTGACAGCGACAGGGGCCGAGATGTAGGCCTTGAGCTGGACATCAGCGCCGGGGTCGGTGGAGACAGTCAGATGGACGGCGGGGTGGGGGAAGGTGCCGGTCTCGGGGGAGGCGAAGAAGTTCTGGATCAGAGCGCTGAAGCTGTTGAGCTCGTGCGATGTAGTGTACCAGCCCAGAAGAGCCTCGCGCGGGTGGGCCTTGAGGTGTAGCGACAGCATGTTCTTCTGGTACTCGACGTCGACTTCCACCTGGTCCTCGTTCTCAGTATGCGGGATGGCGAAGGCGGACGATACCGACACCTCGCTTCCGTCCTCGGACCGGTTGCCCACCAGCGCGCCGATGACGCGGGAGGAAGTCGAGGGCGTGGTGGGGAGGTCGCGGCGGATAGCATGGTCGAGGATGGAGAGGACGGCCTGGAGAGGCGGGCGGGTCAGTGGTCAAGTTTGTAGGTATGCGCTATCTAAGGCCCGGGGGAGGATATGGGGAGGGATAGATATTATTTATTATATATATATATATATATCTCATGATCGTGCATACCTGGGTCTGGATGTTCAAGGAGAGCGGGGCGATGCTGGTCTGGAAATTCAACGCCGTCGGCGCCAGAGGCCGCGAGAGGTGAAGAAACGACTCGGTATCCACGGCCATGATGACGAAGGCGAGGGGCAAGTGCCGAAGAAGAATAAAAAGAAGAAAAAAGGAGAAAAACGAAGGGCTCGTTGGAGGTATAGGGAGGCTATAGGGGGGGGGAAGCTCTTCGTTCAACCTTTCGCGGGCCCTGAATTTTAGAGAATTCTTGTGGGATTGGTGGGGCACAGCGAAGTTGTGTAAGTAGGTAACTTTTGTATGTACTTTGACTTACCTAAGGTTGAGTCCTGGCACCCGGAATCTTGGCAGCCCGCCTGTGATAAGAAACAAGCTGCGCTAAGATAAGCAAAAAAACACAAAAAGTACGGATTAGTGGATGAGGTCTCCAGTTGATCCATTAATACCTGGGTAGGGTATCCACTACATGTGGCGTAAACGCCCTATTCCATTTTCTTTTTTTTTTCATCCATGGATCTCCATTCTCTCAAGTTGTGGCTTGACTTATAGAATTTCTACCTACCTACCTCCAGTTAACCTTATCCTTCGGTGGATTTCAACAAACTTGAACAGTCGTGAATTCCAACCATTCATCTGAGATCTGCCTGACCATTCCTTTTCTACCTACTTATGATTTCCATGCGCAATTCCCCCCATATAATACCATTCTCATGATACCCATTCCGAAATTCAATTGAAAACCCACTCAGTAATTTGATTATTGTAATGCCACCCCGCGGGAAGTTTTCTAGCCGCGGAGGCTCTTCGAGAGGTCGATTCCAGCAAGGCAGAGGTGGAAAACCGAATGGGAAGAGACGCCACGGAGGAGCACCCAAGTTTGACACTGCAAGAGTTGCAGATATCGAGTGAGTAACTTTCCATACCGAGGCATCTCTCTCTCTAACCTCACTTCTCAGAGAATCGGACAGTGATGTCCCGGTAGATGCCCCTCCGTCAGAAGGGGAGGAGGACTACGCAAGTGGAATTTCTGACTCTGGGGATGAAGAGACTCAGCCTGCGCAACGGCCTTATCTGGCCTTGATGCAAAGCCTTTCAAAAGACGCAGCTCCTACCGCAAAGCGAAGGAAGGTGGATCACCAGCCAAGGGAGAGCAAGTCAAAAAGGCTGCCCGAACCAGAACCAGAGCCGGAAGCTGCTGCATCAGATGAGGAGGAGCGAGATGTTGATCTAGTAGAAGAACCAGAAGAAGGCCCGGACGATGAAATGGCAATGGATGATGAGGACGATGAGGACGACATGCCAGATTCATCAGATCCCTTCGAAACCCACTTTGTCAATCCGGACCCAGATACACTAGCAAAACGGATAAAGAGCGCCCAGGACAACGACTACCAGTCCAAAAAGTCGGAGAAAAATGGGTGGAAGCTTGTCACAAACATCCCTGAAAAGGACGTAGATCAGTCGATACCACCGTCCACGACACTGTCGGGTCTATCGAGTTTGAAGCTCAAACAAAAACTCGCTGAGACCGCTAGCAAGAAAAAAACAACCTTCGACAAGCTGGAACAAGTTCTATACCCTCTAACCTTTTCATACCAAGACCTGCTATTCTGTGGACGCACCGTCAAGAATGCGGAAAGCCTGCGGCGGATGGCATGCCTGCATGCTGTGAATCACGTATTCAAGTAGGCCTGGCCTCAATATTTCTCATATTTCGCAAATCTATTTACTGACACATTTATAGAACCCGTGATCGAGTTATCAAGAACAATGCTAAGCTTGCAAAGGAAGGCGCAGATACAGAGTTTGAACCGAGAGATCAGGGGTTCACGAGGCCCAAGGTCTTAATGATACTCCCTACTAGACAGTCTGCCTATAAGATGGTCAACATGATATGCTCGCTATGCGAACCCGACCAGCAGGAGAACCGCAAACGCTTTGACGAGTCGTACAACGACACCGAGACCAAGTTCTCGGCGGACCGCCCCGAGGACTTCCGGGAGCTCTTCGAGGGCAACGACGACGACATGTTCCGGATCGGCGTCAAATTCACACGCAAGACAATCAAGTACTTCTCGCAGTTCTACAGCTCAGACATCCTCATGGCGAGCCCACTGGGGCTGCGCACGGCGATTGGGTCTGAGGAGGACAGCAAGAAGCCCAAGGATTACGACTTCCTGAGCTCGATAGAGCTCGTTGTCGTCGACCACGCCGATGCCCTGCTCATGCAGAACTGGGACCACGTCGAGTACATCTTCGACCACCTCAACCTGCAGCCGCGCGATTCCCACGGCTGCGACTTCAGCCGCGTCCGCGAGTGGTACCTCGAGAGCCAGGCCGCCCACTTCCGCCAGACCCTCGTTTTCTCAGCCTTCAACACGCCCGAGCTCGCTGAGCTGCACCGCCGCGGCGCCAACTGGGCCGGCCGCACGCGCGTCCAGCCCGCCGAGTACGCGGGCGCCATCCAGGAGCTCAGCGGCCTCAAGGTCCGCCAGACCTTCTCGCGCTTCGAGGCGCCCTCGGTCGCCGCCGAGCCGGACGCGCGGTTCGCCTACTTCACGGGGGCCGTGGTGCCAGCGCTCACCAGCAAGAAGCGCGGCGCCGACGCGTCTTCCTCCCTCGCGACGGGCACACTCATCTTCGTGCCCTCGTACCTAGACTTCGTGCGCGTGCGCAACTACTTCGCGTCGGCGCCCGCGGTGGCGGGGGTCACCTTCGGCACCGTGTCCGAGTACGCCTCGGTGGCCGAGGCCTCGCGCGCGCGCTCCCACTTCCTGTCGGGCCGCCACCAGGTGCTGCTGTACACGGGCCGCGCGCACCACTTCCGCCGCCACGCCTCCCTCCGCGGTGTCCGCCGCATCGTCCTCTACGGCCTCCCCGACGACCCCACCTTCTACCGCGAGATGGTGGCCGGCTACCTCGCCCAGAGCGAGAGGGACATGCGGCTCGAGCCCGGCCAGGGCACCGTGCGCGCGCTGTTCTCGCGCTAC
This sequence comes from Biscogniauxia sp. FL1348, assembly GCA_022544895.1. Classification (NCBI taxonomy): domain Eukaryota; kingdom Fungi; phylum Ascomycota; class Sordariomycetes; order Xylariales; family Xylariaceae; genus Biscogniauxia; species Biscogniauxia sp. FL1348. Next base: position 64,294 of record JAJNNV010000006.1, on the reverse strand, counting down.
GACGTCCTGCGGCTCGAGAGGGTGGTGGGCACAAAGAGGGTGGGCAGGATGGTGAGGGAGAGGGGGGATACGTTTGATTTCGTTTAGATGAGGGGGCTGCCAGTATCACCTGGTCCTGGGTTGGAAAATGGAACAAAAAATAGGCAGATCTCATTGGGGTGGATTTGGAAAGGTGGGAGATGTTTGTAGATGTGATATACCTATACCTATATAATACCCACTACCTACCCTATAAGAACAATCGTGTTTTGCAAACACCATTTTTTTAGAGTCATGGTATTCCGGCCTTTCTTTTATATTTTTTAAATTACGTTTCTCTCCTTTTCGTCTTATGGTGTTGTACAGGGATTTCTTCGTACAAGCTGATACTACCCTATCCATCACCCATACTCCTGAGGATGATTCTTGAGGGAGGAAGCTTAGCCTAACCTAACACCGTGGGCGAACCTTGCTCCTGTGCCTACGGTGCCGGCGCGCCATGCCGGGTTAGCATGAACTGTGCCCAGCCTCGTTATAGCTCGTATATACTTTTTCTTTTGTTTTTTCCCCCCATGATAAAGGGGTTTCGGTTTCGGTTTCAGTTTCTGCTGGGCAGATGATATACCTAACCCCTCCCCATCTGAACTCACTCATCAGGCCCATAGCCCGAACTTTGGTTTTTTTCCCCTTCCGCCCAGCCAAAAAAAAAAACTAGGCCACTTCTTCCTCCTCAACCCCTCCTTATCCCTTCCGACTCTCGCCCTGTGACCTCGCCTTCATATCAGCAGCTGCCTTGGCCTTGATGGCGGCTTGGGCTTGGGCGGCCCTGGCGACGGGGCCGCCGAGGTCGAGGCGGGCGATGCGGCCGACCATGTCGGCGAACTGGCGCTCGCCGTCGGGGCGGTAGCGCAGGACCTTGGCGCGGTTCAGGAGGGTCAGCTGGTTGGAGGGGCGGCCGAGCTTGGCGTCGCGCGCCACGGCGGCGGCCGTCATGGCGAACCGCAGGTCCTTGGGCCCGTCGACCAGCTGCAGCACCGCCGACGCCGCCTGGTCGTAGTTCGACCGCGGCTCCGTCCGCAGCACCCGCGTGTAGCCCCCCGCCCGCTCGGCGTACCGCGTCCGCAGCTCCCCGAAGAGCTTCGGTAGGAGGTCGTGGGGTGTCTGTGAAGGGAGGGGGCGCGGTACGGGCGTGGGTTAGCTATGCCGTGCGTAATTGTGTGGTGGGATGGGGAGGGGGAGGGGGAGGGGGGAAAAGGAAAGGAAAGAAAAGAAAGGGCACACGCACGTAGAGGATACCGGTGGCGGCGCGCTTGCTCGTCTCGTTATTCCGCTTCGCCAGGGTGATCAGCTTCTCGGCCATGCGCTGGGCCTCCTTCGCCTTCGGCCATGTGGTCAATATGGATTCGTGGCGCACGAGCGAGGTGACCAGGTTGCGCAGGAGGGCCTGACGATGGGACGACTTGCGGCTCAGGTGGCGGTACTTGACGGTTCCTCCGGCCATTGTACTCGAGATTCGTCTTGGTAGTGGTCGTTGTCGTCGGCTGAGCAGCTCCTTGGTAGGCTCAGACTGGGGAGGAAGGGGGGGGCGTATAAATGAGAAGGAGGAAATACCTACGTACTTAAGTGTCTGTAAGTGATATGGGCAGGTTAGAACCTTGAGGTTACTAAGTTACTAAGTAAGTAGAATCTAAAATCCAAAAATCGTTGTAAGCGGGTTTCCACTTAGGTAAGCTAGGGAGTGGTCCAAGCTTCTCGATACCTTCGTCATTCGAGCTTAAATAGCTTAAATTCACATCTCCTAAACTTTAAATGACTTATCGATTGAGTTCACCCCTTTGCGCTGTTTTGACTTTTGACCCTTGACTTTGACTTTTGACTTTCTTCCCTCTTCTCATTCTTTACTCATTCCCCAATTGGGTTTCTGCTTCTTCACACCAGCCCGGGCGCTTCCTCAGCGCAAGCCCACCCCTCCCCACCATGGGCTTCACCACCGGTTTCGTACGTCCTGATTCTCTTCACAAGTCCCAAGTATCAAGAGCCAATTCACTAACCCATGATGATGTTCCCTACTGTCCTCATCGCTCAGACCGGAGGTGTAACCCTCACCCTCTCCGTTGCCTACCTCTCCATCCTCGCCCACCAGCGCAACCGAGAACACCAAGCTGCCATCTTGCGCCAGCAGACCCGCCTCATATCTGGAATCATGGATCCACTCCCACCTGTACTCCCCCCCACCAGAGCTGAACTCGCTGCGGCCGAGCGTGCAAACCTAGTCGAGACCGCCAAGGACCGCTGGAATTCCGAGGTCGAGAGTGCTGTGCGTTGGGTCCAGACTAAGGACTGGGAGGAGGTGCGCGAGGGCGTCGAGACCGCCGTCGCTCGTCTATGGGCCAGGACTTTCAACGATGATTCTCAGAAGGACACTGCTGTAGAGAAACAAGCGGCCGACAAGCCAAAGGACGAAGCGCCCAAAAGGAGTAAGAGAAACAGGGTAGCTGCGACTGCAAAGGGCGCAAACGCTGATACAAGGGCGCAGGATTCTTCTAATGTTGTGCACAAGGCGAAAGGCAAAGTCGATGAGGCTGCAGTGGAGGCTAGGGGCTCTATTTTCGGTGCTATCGGAAGAGGATTAGAGAAAATGAAGTCGGCTGTGGGGATGACGAATCACGAGTCCAAGTTCGAGCTTGACGAAAAGTCGCCGTCAATGACACCGGTTGAAAGAGCCCTGAATCAGCGGTATCAACAATCAGGTGGTAAGGAGCGGAGCGTGGAAGATATACTTGCGGCGAGGTACGCCCCGATGGACCCAAAGGACTATACCCAGTTAAAGACGTTATAGAGAAGGGGATTTTGTAAGTCACACTCATAGACCTGGGCATGATTACGCGAAAGAGAGAAAAAAACATCACTACTTTTCAATATGTGTATACCTAGATTCCATCTTATCTGTATAACATAAGAACAGAAATTCCAACTAGAGACAGGCCAGTTTGCGGACTTTTAGTGATTCTTATTACATTCCATGATTCAAGCGCTGGCTTTTCTAGTGAGTCAAATGCAAACATGGGGTGTTCAAATTCACTTGGTAACAGTCAGTTTTGATATTGCAAATACTACATATAGACTTGATGCATTCCAATTCCTCGGCGCGTTGCCACCGTCTATATCTATATATGGCATTTGCTTCCAACGTAAGAAGCCCCCCTGAAACGAGATCACGAAGGCCAAGTACGACAAATATCTAGTAATGGGTAACTCTCATAGTCAAGTCCATCATGCGACGAGCCCCCAAAGACGGGACCACCACAGAGGTAGGCACAGGTGCAGGCACAGCCATAGTAGCAGACACCGAGAAAGAAGCTCCTCTCATAGGCGGGGGCGCAGACGCACTACATCCCCAGCTGTATGTGGAACAGCTCAAAACCAGAGTACTACTAGCCAGGGGCAAGATCCTCCTAATCCCTTGACTTCCTCTCCCAGTCAAAGTCGACATAGATCGCCTACTAGCCATCACCACAGGTCATCAGGACGACATAGTCATTCGAACCACCATCATTCTAGGAGAGATCACCGGCACCGGCAAGATGGGAAGCATAAAGGGAAAGGAAAGGACAAACCAGTACAGGATTTCTCGTCTTCACATGCCGGCGGGAAGGGGAAAAAACTACCAACGAAACCCCAACCCCAGCCACCATCTCCCTCTATCCCACAAATCACCGTCCAACCGCCCACCCAACCAACCCAATCCCAAACTACATCTAAACCATCCTCCTCGGGCCAAAAATCAAGGAAACCCGCAGCAAACAGCACGCGCCCCAGCACAGGGAGTAGCAACACACCTACTACTACTACTGCCAAGACCCTTAAACCACCACCCCCATCCCCACCGCCAGCGTCATCAACCTCACGAACGAGAACACCGCGCACACACCTTCCCCTCCTCCCCTCCACGACCACGGCCCTGGCCCGCGCCCCCGGAGACCTGACCCGCACCCACGTCGCGGGCATCACGCACGAGGAAGACCCCGACACCGACGCGGCCAGCACGGTGCTGGCCCGCGGCCCCGGCGACCTGACGCGCTCGCACGTCCACGGCGTCGTCGTCGCCGCCGCGGGTCCCGATTCGTCCCAGCTCGCGTCTGCTCGGGGGGTGGGGAGGGGAGGTGGAAGTGGCACGGGGGGGAGGAGTGGCACGGGGGGGAGACGGGGGAGTGGCACGGGGGGGAGGAAAAGCGGGAAGAGAAAAAAGAAGAAAAGAAAAAGTGGGTTCCATGCCCGGCTGAGGAGGTTTTTGCTTGTGGATCAGGGCTCGGGATTGGGATCGGGAGCTGTGGGTGGGAGGGCGGATTTGGACTCGGAGTCGGAGTCGGAGTCGGAATCGGAAGTTGAGTTTAGTTCTGGTTCTGGTTCGGAGGCGAGTAGTTCTAGTGCTACGGCTAGTACGAGCGATAGCAGTACCCGCGGCTCGAGTAGCGAGCGCTCCTCCTCCTCTGCCTGGTACAACAGCACGAGCGTAACGGACGAGATGGTCCGGGAGATTCTAATGCAGGAGGCCCGAGAGGAGCGCGAGCAGATGAGGTTTGGGTGGTGATGGGGGTTGGTGAGCGGGTAGGGCAGAGTAGGGCGGGGGACTTGATAAGGGGTTGGTTTTTGTTTGGAGGGGGAGGTAAAGGGGGGGGGGGGGGGGGTGTTTTCTTATATTGGCTTGGGTTTTACTGAAGTTTCTAGTTAGCATTAAAGCAGTAAATCTGTATTTCGGTATTTGTATTGGCTTATTTGGCACAAATGTTTCCGCACTTGAGTATTTGCGAGGTTTTCCTTTCCCTTGGAAAAATTTAAAAACGTTTTTGAATATATAAGAAAGTAAATTGAAATGAAAAAAAGGGGGAGTACTGTGGTACAGTGTATTTCGAAAGCCACCACACATTGTGATGCGGAATCCTATATTCATTGCATCCCACCCCCTTTTGGAACAATTTTCTGCCTTTATTTGCAGCGAGGTATCCTAATATCAGTTTGGTCTTCTGATGTCTACGATAGTAGTACTATTTGTCAAAGTACATAATGAGTTTTTTTACTATTAATCATCACGTCTGGTGCATTATCAATAATGTTTCCTTCGCTGTGTGTGTTTGGTATACTTACCTAACTTACTTAGCTACCCAAGTCGCCTCTCTTCGATGTAATACAATATGAGAGGACACCAACTCGGCCTTTTCGAGAGATATGAGTCCTACTTTACATCAGGTTGATTAGTTTTTCATCATTTTTTTCAGTTGCGGTATTAAAACTGCGGCGACAACTTTAACAAAGTCACATTCGGACATCCTAGAGGATTATCTGTTACGAGATACTATTTATATATGAGCTCATTGCCCAAAGGCAATTAGCCTTCGCTTTTGCCTTGACATTATCCTTATTTGATATTGAGTCGAGATCTACGATCACACTGCCATTCGAGGTATTAAGCGCCAAGTTGAGCCCTCTTATCATGTAAGACCTAAGGTATGTCATCGTTTCTTTTGTCTCGGCTCTGATCAGGCATCTCGATCCTTGCCATGGCTAGGTGGCGAGTTTGTGTGGTTGTAGAGTAATAGGGGCTACAGATCACAGGCGAACACTTGTTATAGGGGTCCTGGACAATAGGCCAAGAGGAAGAAACGTATGTGTATATACATGTACCTTCCTATATACGTATTTAGCTGGAAGATCCTGAGTATAACCCTACGACAATACAGTGGTTTATTTCATGTATGAACATATGTTGGTATTTAATGTGTGTGATTTGCTAAACAAGTTGATATGGATCCGCAAAACTACGATCTTTAAATACGCCGTATTTCACATCCTATATCAGTTTTTAGTTTAACTTGGAGGTCAATATTCTACTCTGAAGCATAGTAATCCCATAATTATGTATACATTCTGTACCTCAACGGGCGCCAAGAGATAGGATTGCTTGACGCGTTTCATATAAGAATTTACACTGCCTTGCAATATCTAGCCTGCCTTTGTTACGAAAGTCATTTACAGGATGTTCTATCATGTACATATCCTTTTGCTGATAGATCGATCCTTCGCGTACGCATTCCTTTAATATGTGACATGAATCGTTTGGAATCGAGCATCGTTGTGGCCTATTCGTTCACGCTGTAGATAACCCGCAAGTATCATATGCACTTTTCTATGATTATGGACTGGCACTCACAGTAGAGCTTTCTTAGATCAAGTATCAGATGAAGATCGTAAAGAGCCAATATGCTTGAGGTGCTTGCGGCCACTGCTACAAGACCGAGGACATAAATAGGATGGAATTTCCCATCATTATTCCTTGGAACCTCTGCTTGTATCGATATGCTCATAGGTAACTCGTAGACTTCACATTAGACCTCCTATTCAAGTTACTGTGCCACTCGATTCATATGCCCGTGATGAAGAACGGGGAGCCGTCTAGTCAAGGGGGCACCTTTCTCACCCAGGTATATATAAAGTGCCTCCTACTAAGCACCCAACCTAACCAAAACATGCTAACAGTAAGTTTCACTACAGGAGCCTCGTTCGATTCTCTACCACATACACACCCTATTCCTGTTCACCAAGAGCGACATCAAAACCGTAGTCATCCCGCAAAGCATCTTCGCCCTCGCCACAGCGCTCTCTCTGCACCCGTCCGGGAGCACCACATCCGCCTCCACATACCTCCCGGACCTCGGCGTTCCCAGCGCCTTGGCCAAGCTCTGCCGCATGCAGGCGTGGATCTGGCTGCACCTGCTAGTGCACACCGTCGCGAACCAGCGCCTCGCCGCCTCCGTGGCCGAGGACCAGGCGAACAAGCCGTGGCGGCCCCTGCCGGCCGGCCGGGCCACGCGGGACGAGGCCCAGCGGCTCCTCCGCGCCCTGGTGCCCCTGGCCATGGGCGGCAGCTTGTGCCTCCTCGGCGGCGCCGGCCCCGGCGCCGCGCTCCTCGCCCTCGTGTGGCTGTACAACGACCTCGACGCCGCCGGCGCCGGCCCCTGCTACCGCAACCTTATCAACGCCGCCGGGCTCGCCTGCTTCGGCTGCGGCGCGACTAGCGTGCTGCTGCGGGATGCGAGGGATGAGATACCCGGTGAGGTGCGCCGCTGGGTCGCGCTCACGGCCGCGGTGGTCGCTACTACGATCTTTGCGCAGGACTTCCCGGATATGGCGGGGGATAGGGCGCGGGGCCGCAGGACCGTGCCCTTGGTTTATCCGGAGACGGCGGCCCGCGTAGCGCTGGCTCTGCTGGTCTTGTCCTGGTCGCTGGCGTGTCTGGTCTTTTGGGACGCGGTGGCGGGAGCTTGGATGGGGATCCTGGGCGTGGGCGGCGCGATGGCGGCCTTGACGGTTTGTCGCCGCGGACAGTGGTGTGATGAGGTGGTCTGGAAGCTGTGGTGTCTCTGGATCAGTCTTATATACCTGCTTCCACTCTTCGGTAAAGAAGCCTTTCCGGCTGATCTCATTACATTGGCTTAGCTTAGCTAGGTATTAAGCTTTCCCGCTGAGTTATATGTGTGTGTGTTATCTGATTCGGTAGCTTCAGAACCAGAGAGTATTACATAATTGAGCGCGATGATGTGCAAAATTGGATGCCGAGTCTATCGTTTTCTTCATTTGTGGTGTGCCTCGTATATACAGAGAATGTTGCGCGTATGCCAACTTAAGAAATATGTACATGTGAAATGAATTCACCACTAAACCCCCTTTTTTTTCTTCTTCCATATCCCATTCAAGGGGAAGCCTTGGACAGGTTGTTCTCGAAGTTGGCGTCCTTGAAGGGCACGTTGGCGCTTCCGAAGTCGGTGTTGGTAAGAGCATCGCGGGCGGCCTGGGTCAAGTTCTCCCACTCGATGAGGGGCTGCTCGCCACCCTTCTCATCCGTGGTGCCGAGCTGATGGTTTACAGGGTAGATACTGTAGTACCGGATCTTGGGGCGAGTTCCGTCGAGCGGGTAATTGCTCGTGATGGTATCGAAGTCACCGTGTGCGGAGGTGGACAGACCAACGATGTTCTGGGCGTCGGCGCTGTCGAGCCACACTATGGCAGCCTCCCAGTCGTGACGGTGGCCAAGTCCGGATGAGGGAGAATCCTTGGGCATGTACCTGTTGGCAAATAATGAGCAAACCATTGATCCTACGATGAGGTTGGCGGGGGAGAGTCCGGTGTGGAAGACGTACCAAGAATACATAATGGCGTACTTCCCATTGTACTCGGTGGCTCGGGCGTAGACCTGACCAGTGCTGCTGCTGCAGCCACCGTTGGAGCTACCAGTCGGGGCCAGACCACCACTATGTAGGAAGAAAAGCACCAATGTCAGCTTAGCGACCTTCGTGGAAAGCTATGGAACATGCGGAATCGAGTTACCTGGTGTTGCCATCGGCATCGACGGCAGGGAACGGCACGCAGCCGTTGACAACCTTCAGCCAGGGCTTGAACTTCAGCGCAACGGCCGAAGCAGACTCTGCAAAACCGACAACCGCATCGTGGTCGATGACATCTCGCGGCCGGATAGGCGAGGCGAGGACACTGAGGCCAGTGGCGAGGAACGTAAGGATCTGACTGGAACGCATGATGGATTATGTGCTGAGTAGATAGGTAGGTATGATCCTTGAGATCGTGAGTAAGGATCGTGGATGAGATGATGATATGAGGTTGGTGATGCCGAGGGAGCTTGAGCTTACGGTAGGACGCACGTGGCTACTTATATACGCCCACGCTCATAGCTCAATCGTGAGGTTTCCTCCCGCAAAGCCGCATCACATCCGAATTCCAGCGATGCTCTCAAGATCAGGCATGCCGATCGCACTTCCACGATGGGAACAAGGGGTAGGGGTTCTCTCCACGATTCCACAAGATAACCAGGGCCAACCATGGATGAGGCCCCTGCGTCCTCGACTTGCATCGCCCACTCGGGCCGCAGCGGAGGTGCACGTTGCCTGGCTTATTATCTACACTAAGGTGGTTTTATCTTGGTTTTCTGAGCTTCGCCATAGTCTCAGTGTTATTGTGCGGACCCTTTCTCAAGAGGGCAGGAGGATGGCCCTCATACACGTGGGTGGGGGGGATGAGCTCACAGGTTCGAAGGAAGACGTCGCGCTTATAACTGACCTCGACTGGGATCTGCTAGGACATGCGTTCCTCGAATGGGTTTACGGTAGTTGCCTTCTTGGCAGTATAATCCGTGCATAAAGCTGAGTTCCATACCTACCTTAGGTTAGGTATCTGGTGTTCGGGACAGAATACCCTTTCGAGGCAATCGACGACCCGCCTTGCAGGGTTCAGGGGTCACATCGTCGGACTCTACAGTTAGCAAAGCACTCCGAGTCGATGGATGTTAAGGAGCCGTCTCCCCAATGATACGGATTACATAGGTAGTACGATAATATACCTACATAGGATCATAAGGCGAACACGCGTCTACAGATGATCGTCAGGGCACGTGTGGAGTTAAGCATATGGAAATTCCCATAAGCTGAATACCTACCTACTTATACAGTGTACGATATGCAAATAATATGCAGAGGACTTATTAGGTGCACAATTCCTAGAACCTCTCTGTTTTCTACAGCCACACGGCATGGTCGGAACGAGCCTATACAATGGAGTTCTGAAACATGACATCACAGGGAATTCACACGCGATGATATATACATAAAACGTGGGGGGCCTGATTCGATGGCGCATGACAGGAAGTGGGTGGGCATTAGGAAAGTATGTCTTGCCTTCTTGGGTGACAAGCCTGAGCTAACGCCCACCAAGCCACCATTTTGGTAGGTAACATGTTGATGATGGCTTCATTTACAAAAGTTCACTGGCAAGATGTGTGTCGAGAGCTGACAGCCAAGGGCACAATGGGTTTCAAGTAGAAGCTACACTAGAACACTATGTAAAAAATCATGGCCAAGCACGAACATCTTTTCGTATAGATGTTTTGCCAACCCTATACACAATACTTTACCTACTTGTTGGCACGATAAAAATAGGTGCGGGAAGGGCGGCTTGCAGTTTGCAGATCAGGATCGACAATGCATGACACAAAGACAGCTTTCCCGGGGATACGGGGTTTGCGGGCTTCTCAATCGGATGGGCTGATGGGCTGTGTGTTCTATAAAGTATATTCTTGACGAATCACCATGTAATTGCTGCCGAAGTTGGGAGTATCGCTTATATCAAACAGCCATGGTATGCAGTGGTTCATCTTGTAAGTGATGTTAGGTAAACGATGCACATAAATAAGTCGCTTTTCATATCAACATGTTATTCTTATTGTATCGATCCTAGGTAGCTCTTCATACGCCAATATCTTTGGGTTTCGCATATATTTGAAGGAAGCTTTTGTGTCGCAATACGATACTAAGGGGTTTCAGTACAAACTATCATCTGTGTGCTGTTATGTATAAGAGAGACATCGAATCGTCCCACCACCACCTACTTGCAACCTTCAAGTTGTAGTGAGATGTCATTGACCGGGTTATGTAAGTCGGCACTTTCACATGTCTACTAGATTTCTCTATTCATATTTGGTGTAACTACCTACCAATCCTGACATAACCTAAGACATTGTAGTATTCTGGTATTACCCATCAAATGTCCATTAATGTCAACTCGGTCAAGCACCGGCGCTTATCGCGCTTCGAAGGGAATCCGTGCACTGCCGGAAATGGTAATATAATGCCATGGATATGGACAAACTTAATACTGGTATTATCCTGACTTAATTCAAGCTTTCGATATTCTAGCATCTATAGTTATTATAGGTAGTTGGACCGTAATCACGGTTTTGTACTTCCCTTTTCATAGGTTCACCGCGGTGGCACATCTTAGCTTAGCATGCGTTACTTTGCATGTGACCCCATTGCCCTGGGGTAACTCCGGAGACCAGGTCATATTCTAGACATTGCTGCATGTAATACTACATATGTCTGGTAGCGTGGGACCGCAAAATAACAAGGGTGGTATAATCACAGGCGAATAGGTTAAGCATTTGGGTAATACCAGTCTTGTTGCGCAAGGGACAAAGTCTATCTAGTAGGTAGCTCTTAGGCGCATTATCCGTTTTGGGCTTCTGGCTCTTTATTGATGCCCTCAATGTTGTCCAGCCAGTTTCTCGGCACGTGGTGTTCGCCAGAAATGCAGCTTAACTAAGTAGATAACATACGTTTTCTTTAGTCTTGATCGGACCAGCATGCCCTCTCTAGACTAGACTATACAAGGCCCTGCTTATTTACAATATTCAGCTTCGTTTAGATGAGAGTAGTCAATGAATTGGTAACCACGCTTTAATGGAGAAGTGAATTTCAAAACTACCAGACAGATTGAACGCTGCATGACAGTGACTTGCATAAGTCCCTGGTGCAGTAGCGTAGCGCCTTTTTGCATTGCAACACTACCGCTTTTAAAGATCAATGCTACTTCAACCTTGTTTCCTCTCAAGCTCCTCTACACAGTTACCACCGAGCACTACACTGATATCAATGTTGTGTTGCGATATATCAACTGTTCTAAGATACAATTTGTATATACAGGTACAGAGTACATAGTAATAATCACTTTACATATATCAATAGACGAACCAGGAAGAGACACTGTAAGAAGTTATTCATATAGTTGAGAGTAGGTAGCTATATAGTATAAGGCCAGATTCCTACCGAAAGCAATGATAACGTCGCTTTTAGAATAGGAAATATGAGAATTGACAAAAGTAGCAACATGTCAATTGATTGACCCGTATTGTTAAAACGTAACCTAACTACTTACACAATTCATTATTATGTCCAGATACAATGCTACTAACTTACACTAGAGGCATTTCTCTTCTAGTCTACGATTTAGCATCAACATTGAATGATGTGACAAAAAAAGGGGTGCTGCGGGGTAACTAACTCTCTGTATAATTACCAAATGTCATTTAGCTCAATAGTATAGCACGCATTATAACAACTTTTTTAAGGGGTAATTCAAAGTGATTGGACATTTGCTTACTAGCTCGTCCTTCACACCCACTTACAAAGTTTCCCCCTTTACCAAGGCTATCGCTTTTTTCAAATTCGGCCTCCCTATTCGGGACTTATCGTCCACTACCGATACGTTATGTCGTCTATAACAGGTGGCGGGGTATGCATTGCCCTCCAGGCATCGTGCACGCTGCCAACGATTCTATTATACCCGAGTGATTCTCGTTCGCTGGCCAAGGTCTACTCACCGGTCCGACTACCTGCGAATTGAATCCTTCCTGGCGACCAAGAGACAAATCCAGAAGGTCACATCTCCGTCTCCTACCGTCTCCGTAGCCAGTCGGGACACCCGTCCGTTCACATGCCTAGATGCGCATGATAGGATAGGAGGAAAGCCAGGGATGTCTCAGATCACTTAGTGGCTGGCAGATGTCCCTGGTGATCAGCGCGGCTGGCTTCACGCCTCATTCATGCAGTCGCTTGATATTTAACTTGTCGCTTGCCCCATAGCCCACCTGAGGAAGGGCCGTCATGTTTGCCTTTTCTTTCTATGTGTACATAGGTCTTGGGATAGAATCACGGAGTAGTCTTGTTGGCCTGCGTTGGGCTGATGCGATTTGCGCCGCGGTCTAGATTTCGACTATATTAGCTTACCCGAAGTCCTACTTTTTTAATGATCGTATTTCCGTCGACTTCGTCTCTAGATAATTATTGCCCCTATTAGCCAGAATGCGACGCGTCATTCTCCCGCTTCTCGCCCTGACCGGGATCACCATTGCGGCGGACTGCAATGGCCACGCTGAGCTCTGCAACCGGGCGTACAGCGATGTAACCTTCGCCGGATCACATAACGCCCCTTTCATTGGTGTCGGGCCATCGGATAACCAGCTCACGTCCGTGACAGACCAACTCAATCAGGGCATACGGTTTCTACAAGCACAAACTCATGACAAGGACGGAGCCATCCAGATGTGCCACACATCGTGTATTCTGCGCGATGCCGGCACCCTCGAGAACTACCTGAGCGGGATCAAGACTTGGGTTGACGCCAATGCGAACGAAGTCCTGACCCTGCTGATCACAAACGGTGATGCAATCGATATCAACAAATTTGGAGACGCCTTTACGTCGACTGGCTTGGAGCAGTATGTCTACACACCGCCGAGCTCACAGCTCGCGCTGGACGCCTGGCCGACTTTGGGGGAACTCATCACGAGTGGTAAAAGGGTGATTGTGTTTATGGGTAAGCGCTATTTTCTATATCTACGGCGTGGTGCACGTCGCTATAATGGCAGTGGCTGAGGGCTAATAACGGCAACAGACTACAACTCCGACCAGTCCAAGGTGCCTTATATTCTCAACGAATTCGCCTACTACTTCGAAACGCCGTTTGATCCAACTGAGGACATCCTCGAGACCCAGTGCGATATTGATAGGCCCTCAGGGGCGTCGGCTGATGGTCGCATGTCCCTTGTGAATCACAACCGAAACGTCGAGCTCTTCCCAGATGTCCTGATCCCGGACTTGGTCAATGCGGGCAATACTAACTCGATCGATTCCATCACGGCTCAGACCAACATCTGCTCCAGCAGCTACGGGAGGAATCCGAATGTTGTTTTGGTGAGTCACCCCTCGCTTCTTGATGAATGCATAGCTCGCAGTGGAGGCAAATGAACGGTATACTAATAGAAATTTCCAGCTTGACTGGGTTCTTATCGGAGATGCCATAGCGGCCCAGGATAAACTCAACGGATTTTAATTATATATGTTACAATATGGGTTGGATACGATGATACGATAATGAATTTAATGATCTGATCATTTTTCATAGTCCTCATTTGCTACCAGCGGTTTAATACGTTCATGTGCAGAGCCCATCTTTTATAGGCCGTATATAAGACGGTACCTATAATGATTCAGTTTTCCAATTATATTTTTAATGATCATCTCGGACTGGAGATCCCTAATATATATATACTCTTCTGTTATACCAGAATTTTCGACTTAAGATATACATATTTTCATGACTGAGGGCAAGACCGGCGCGAGTGGGATTAGGCTTTCTACAAACATCTTTATATATACCCACCTACTCTATTGAAAACACAATAGCATTGAAATGTGTTACATCGGAGTTGTTATAAGGTTTTGTGAGATATCAATCTTACTAATATTGATCAATAGGTGCTACATGGTGTAACGACGGAAAGCTATATCAATAGAGTAGATGTCACAATCTATAGCTAAAGAAACTCAGATACAAAACTACTTTGCAAATATACCTAACTTCCATGAATTGTACAAGGAAGAGTTCGAGTCATGGTTCCACGACCAAACTACAATGACCACAGAAATATGTGCCGACCCGTCCTGGCTCAATCTATAAGACAATGATCAGGGACGGCAACTAATACCAAATTCCATAGAGGCAAAGGTATAGGTATATACATTAGCTACACTACCCGCCTTCGGTCCCTTTATTAATATGTCTAGGGTTGTGCGTTCTTTGATCCCTTATCAATATACACAATGGCAGATATATTCTGACAACAATAAGTAGGCAAGTGGAATATACTTTAGCGATATATTCTGACATGCCTCGGAACCCGGCAATAAAGGGCCACTATGTGCGAGGCCAAGTCAACTAGGCACTCCCATACCGATTGATCGTGACCTAGGTCAACGGAAGAGCCGGCAACCGAGAGCCATGTCCACGACCACAACACAGTTGCTGTTGGGGATTCCATCCGTTCTTATGAATATAAGACTACTTATTGGAGGCATATGCCGAAGCACGGCAATGCGGAATCAGTGAACCCTGGGGAAAAACCCCACCACGTAAGCTCCTTAAGCATAATTCGCTGCACGCTATCTTCCGAAGGGTTTGCTGGTTGCTGTTGCTGGACATCGCCCAGTCTTGCCTCATTGGCGGCTGTTATTCTCTAAGGTTGCAGGGGGGAGAGCGGGGAGCAGCTCGGCGGTTGCGCAGTTGACCACATCTTGCATCGGACCAATCAGAGACTCTGTATTATACCCCCCCTTACTTGGACTCGGCCAATCAGCACTCAAGAAGCTGACAGTGCCGGGCTGAACCCACTCCTGGTTCAGTTGCCGCCGACCTAGGGCGGATGGAACCTATGGCATCGCGTTGCTCTCATTGGGGTCCTCTGTGTATGAATGTATGTATGCGCGCTGAAGAATGAATCGGTATTTTAAAATAGAAACGTATGCGTAAAGAAATCGATAGGTGATTTGGGGCTGTTAGGGAATGGGCTTATAAAACAGCATACTACCTACGACAAGACTATCAATGTCAATTTAATGTCCATTAAGGTGTCATCGAGTGTGTTCTGACAACAAAACCCCATTTTCTATTCCATCTTGTTGTTTTCCTTTGTGTTTCCTTTTTTCTGTCTGTTGTTTAGATAAAATCAGGCATCGACCTGAAGTCTAATAGGTATTCACTTTACAACCTACATTGATAAACCTCTTAATACTTCAAAATGTGGAGCTTCAACCTCAGCCAGCTGGTTCTGGCTTCAGTTACAGGTAGGTCAATACCCTCACTTCGATCTCGAAGGGTCATAGGAGCATAATCATCTTGGCTGAGAGCCACCTATTACTCATGGACTAACCCATACTAGCAATATCCTTCTTTGGGCCATCACGAGCGCAGACTACAGACGATGGAGCCAGTAACACCACGGCCGCATCAATATTTGTCTCCCCGCAACAAGATATAGCGTTTGGCTTGAACGTACCCGATGACTCCGAAACGGACTTGATATTCTCTCTCATGATGCCCACACAGTCTACTTGGGCCGCCGTTGGACTAGGTTCGAGCAATATGGCCGGTGCCCTCATCCTGATGGCATACCCTTCGTCCACGGGACTAAACGTCACTCTCTCCCCTCGCCTCGGCCACGGACACACGGAGCCCACGCCGGTATCGTCGGACTCGGGTATCCGTGTCCAGGTCCTCCCCGGAACCGGGCTCTTGAACGATACGACGTATGTCTTCAACGGGCGCTGCAGCAACTGCCGGTCCTGGCCCGCCAACAAGGGCAATGCAACCCTCGACGTGGGCAGCAGGGAGGCGCCGATGCTGTACGCGACGGGGCCGACGGGCCAGACGAGAAGCGACAGCGTCGCGGAATCGGTCAAGATGCACTGGAACTACGGAACGTTCAGCATGGACCTCGTGCGCGCCACCGGGCCGCCCGGCGTGCCCGCGATGCCGACGACCGCGGACACGGCGCAGTCGGCAGGCGCAGTGCTGCGGTCTGCGAAGCAAGGGAAGAGGGACACGGCGGCTGTAGCCCATGCCGTCATCATGGTGATTTCCTTCGTGGGCTTGTATCCCTTCGGCGTGCTGGTGTTGCGGCTGGGCGGCTGGGTCCGATGGCACGCGGCGAATCAGGGGCTTGCGCTGGTGTTGGTGATCATCGGCTCAAGTTTGGGGTTCAAGATTAGCGGGACGTATCTTAGGGTGAGTTTATCATATCTTACATGACTTTGCTCCGTTTTTGTACGGACTGCTCGAGATTTTGTGACGGAATGATGTTCGTGGAGAAATTTTGAGAAAGATAAACTAACTTTTTGCCCCTTACAGACGAAAAACTTCAATACAGCCCACCAAGTCATCGGTATCCTGATATTCATCTTCATATTCGTCCAGTTCACGCTGGGATTTTTACATCACCGCACCTTCAAGAAGACACAACAGACGACGAAACTCGCCCCTGTGCATGTTTGGCTCGGTCGCCTTATTATTCTTATGGGTGTTGTCAACGGGTTCATGTAAGTCCATTCTCTTAACGCATTGTACTAGGGCCCCCGCCAGCTAACAGCACTCACTCTGCAGCGGGTTTCCCCTGGCTCTGTCGCCGGACTACAATTACGTCTTGGCAGGGTTGGTGCTTTTCATCTTTCCCGGATTTGCCCTTATTATTGTGACCAAGAACCTCATTCGGAAGTACTGGCAGAAGGGCAAGGACGCCTCGGGCGAGCCTGCAAACGGGTACGACATGGAGCCCTGGAAACAAACACAAGCCCCTAAGCCGACGTACGCTGGTGCTGGTCAGCAGTCTCGCGAAGCAGGCAGGCCGGAGGATTTGGGAGCCCAGCAAAATGCGCGGGAATACGTCTGAGGACGTAAAAACAAAAAGGGTTTCAAGCGATATAAAATGGGTAAAGGTCTTTTATGGGTGGTGTGGCGTCAGTTCATTATTCTCACAGCACGGTATCTGGGTATTGGCACATGGGCATCAAACTGCACTGGTATGGATATGAATGGTAAGTGACCTAGGTTCGGGGTCACTATTTGCTCATAAAATAGGGGAATTTGCATACACATATCCCGTGATTACTGAGATGTTAAATCTAATATTCATGGGAGAATGTGCAAATATAAATTTCAATTATTGAATATTACTGTTATGGAGTAGTACATAGTCATACACATTTAGTGAAATGAATGAAGTGTATGCTGTTAAAACAAGATCACACGCCGTGACAAAGTGCTGCTTCTCCCCATGGCGCACTTCATTTTATAGAGTAGCTGCAGACGGCGGGTAAAAACCTTCGATTTGTACATGTATTCCGATCTAACACTCTAAATTATTTATAAATACATACCGAAAACTGATGTTAATATAGAAAGGGGTTCCAAGCATGAGAAACTATGCCCAAGCACTGGTTTACAGACCAGAATCGGTCTGGGTGTAAGGGTTGTTTGGGAACCACTCCGACCACTGGTCACAAGCCGGCTGGATGACGTCCAAGTCCATGACCTCGGGGATCTCGCTGCGTCGCTCGAGGAACTGCACACTAAGCCCCTGGCTCACATGCCAGGCAATGTGACAGTGCATCAGCCATGCTCCCGGATTATCCGTCACCCACGCGAGGACGAGCCATCCGTTGGAAGGGAGCATGGCGACATCGCGGCGGGTCGGATTGTCGAAGTTGAGCCGTCCCATATCCGTGCTGGCGTCGAAGATGACGACGTCGCTAGAAGAGGCCGAGGCGGTGTCGCTGGTTCCCAGGACCAGGAAATCGTGCCCGTGCAAGTGAATCGGGTCTAAGTAGTGGCATAAGCAATGAATGGATACTCTGCCGGAGAGATCGAATACTTACGTGGCACGTTGTTCTCATTTTGTACAATCCAAAAAGTCCACTATGAGAAATATCCAGGTTAGCAAGGGTGATCGATGTTCATGGGATGATGTTCATTCGGGTCTACTCACCACATCGGCCTCATCGACAACGACGACGTTGGCGGCTGCGGGGTAAGATGTGTTTCCCCTTTTTACGTATTCCAACGTAGGCATATCCCACATAACGTCTATGTTCTGGGAGTTTACCTGCCATCTGAACACGGGCGTGTTGTTAATCATAGGTGTAGCCAGCGTGATATCTAAGATGTTGTCGCCGGTGAATTGGTCGGAGGGGGCCGAGCGGCTCACGACGGGAACAAAACCCGTGTTGTCGACGCACGGAGGTGTATTCAACGGCACACCGACATCAGTAGGTAGGGAAGAAGTAGAAGCACCGTCGTAGGAGAATATAGAGGCAGCAGCGGTATTCGTCGTCGCACCGCAGAGCCCGCTCTGGACTGTTGCGTTGAACCAGTAGTTTCC
This sequence comes from Biscogniauxia sp. FL1348, assembly GCA_022544895.1. Classification (NCBI taxonomy): domain Eukaryota; kingdom Fungi; phylum Ascomycota; class Sordariomycetes; order Xylariales; family Xylariaceae; genus Biscogniauxia; species Biscogniauxia sp. FL1348. Next base: position 45,705 of record JAJNNV010000006.1, on the reverse strand, counting down.
GACTGCCTGATCCGCGTCGATGATGACGTCGTAACGCTGGCCAATGGCGACAAACAGCGACGGCATGACTTGAGGCGTCACAGGCACGAAGTCAGTCTCGATGACGGTGAAGTTGTGCCCAACTAATGACACAGTAAACGCGTTCTCGACAGAGGTGTTGATGATTCTCAGGCGGTGCTTCTTCCCAGGGGTAAGGCTGACCCTGTTATACTGCCCGCCCGAAATACTGGTGTCGGGATTGATATTAGATCCATTGAACAGGATGTTGGAGCTGACCGGGGGCAGTTGATTTGTAGTCAATTCGGATGACCTCTCGAGCTGGAATGCCGAATTCCGGTACCAGTCAGTAATCACGTAAGGACCAAGATCAATATCATAGTTAGCCGACGCAGGCCCATTGATCTGAATAGCACCAACTACACCCTCCCCGTACTGGGCAGAGAAATGCGAATGATACCTGTTATAGTTAGTTAGAGTGAGGACTTCTGAGAGTAAAGCGGCTAAGGAGTCTTTACCAAGCAGTTCCATATTGGGTTGCACGGAAAGTGTAAGTCCTAGAGCCACCGTCACCAGTGATTGGACACTCTGTGACACCATTCGAACCATCCTGCGTGCTGGTGTTCAACATCCTTAAGCCATGCCAATGGATCGAAGTGCCATTGTCGCTGAGTTGGTTGTGCACAGTGATTTTGAACGTGTCGCCCCAGTCTTGATATGTCAGTCATTTGTTTTGGCAGAGTCACGAGTAGGAGATATGAACTTACCACCGATTATCGTAGGTCCGGGGAATGTTCCTATGAAGCTATTAGTATGAGATATCATTTAGAGTAGGTAGACGCACCATTGACCAGCATAGCTCCTTTCGCATAGCCATCTGGCGCAAAAGAGGTCACATTCGTGATGACTAAGTCGTACTAGGTAGTAGTTGATTAGGGGTTAGTGATGTTTATTAAACGATGTACACTTAAATCATATAGAGCCATATTCTACATACAACTCGCGTGACTCCATCGGGGATGTTTTTCTCATAGTCTGTGTTTATATCAAAACCATCTGACCAGCATGCTCGGTTATCTGGTGTGTTGCAACTTGAGTTAGACTGCCTGCTAGCCAAATAGTTGAAGGTTGGCTTAGAGTTCACAAGACTGGTGAACAGGAGGCCAGTAACGGCCTTGAGTAGAAAATTGCAATGGCCCATGATACTGAATAATGAAAGAGAAGACACAGAGTAGGTGTATCAGGGGAAGACTTAGACTATGCCAAGAACATGAATAGAGATGTCACTTACATGATCTTTATCATCTGCCCTTTGGAACTTATATACGATACCGTGAACACAGTGATGAGGCCTCGCGCTCGATGACTGCTTGACCTAAATCTACGTATATGGCGTATGTCATCTGGTTCGTTATGGGATGTGCTGATCCTGTCGGAGTCACGGTAATGACTTCACGCCATTTTCGATCCTTGTCACTAGCGTCGACATGACTCTTGATATCTCTCTGTGGCTGTGAATGAATACGAGAGAGGAATCACTTGATGAAACGAATAGCAGCAGCTTATGGCCTAGGCCGTCTGACACCACTTGGACGAAAGAAATGCGTCGTTCCATATCTGGTCACGAGTGGCTTCAGGAGGCTAACTGATGGGAAATAGCTTACTTAGCCTCGGAGCTCTGGAGGAATCCACGGGTAACAGGGTCGAATTTTGGTCGGAAGACGTCTTAGGAAAGCTGAGCTCAGGTGTGGGAAGTGTGACCGAACACTCGTTTTTCTTACGATGATCAGTTCAAGGTACCAAATACATCGAAGGCTGATATGTACAACGTTACTCGGACTTGCCCTGTGCAAATTAACACTCAGCTCTGTCACGCCAGGCACCATATAGAAGCCTAAGTCCGAATATATGTATATTATTAGTAGACAATGGAATAAACTGAAGCTTATTGTCAGATAGTTGATGGTGGCCGGGGAGGCTTAGGAAGTCGAGAGAGTGTCAATGCAGCTTTGAATCTATTTACGAGCATATGGTTTGCTAATGCAGTATATTGAACACTACCGCCGGTATGACCTGAAAGGTGTGGCATTGTACAATATCAAGCTATAGACAGCGAGGTCATATGAGAAGGCAGATGATAACTTTGCGTCGTTGTGGTTCTTAACTTGGAGGCATCCATAGCTTTCAGCTCTCTGTCAAAGTACTTGGGACAACGCTGGGTTTGGAGTTGGTACGCACCAATAATATAATGGTCAGATAAATGGTTGGTGGAGAGTGTGCCTGGAACGCCCTCATAAAGATGTTGTACTAAGGATATATTATTTGCATGTGCAAGTAATCCCTATCATCCGCTAATGTCGGAGATAGCCTTTCAAACGCGACTTGTAGGAACAGCTGAAGGCTGTGTCTAAAATATAAGTGATCTATCCATGCCTCACTGCCCAACCTATACGGAATACACGCAGTTAAGCTACATAACATAAGACAATACGGAGGGGTACATGGAAATCCCGCCAAGGCTAGTGTTTGCTATAAGTAATATGCTGAAGTCGAGGTAAGCCTTTAAGAGGCTTAAATCTAGAAGGACGTCTAAAGCGAGTTTGAATATATATATGAGAAGTTGGACCTATGATCTTTGTAGTATTATGAGAAATGCTTTCTTGACTGAGTTATGAAACTGCTACAGCTAAGTGAATGAACCTCCTGCATATTTGTCTGCCTAACTTGAGAGCTAACCTAGATCTTATCACGAGAAATGAGATTCCGAGCAACCAATCGCTCTCAGAGTCCTTTCGAAACGCCACGGTAATCTTAGGATTCGCCGGAGTCTAGCCGATTCGTTACACGTTGCATGTTGGAGGATGGGGTTGCTTGGGTAGGTGGATATTTCGATACATCAGTTCTAACTAAGTATGTGCCTCTTACACTAAAGTTACCTAAAGCATGTTATATTTAGCTCCCGAGGTCCTGGTAATCCAGCAGCCTAAAATCTCATAGTAATGAAACATCCTTTGGGTTTTTAGATGCTTGTTTTAACTTAAGGTGGGTGTTTAAGCCTCTTATGAAGTTATAGTATGATGAAACATCATTGAGAGAGAAACAGAGTTTCAGTATAAGAGTAGCATCTATAGAATTATACATGGTCCACACCAAGCTATGGTTGTATATCATGTGCAAGGTGACACATTCGAACACGCCCACCTAGAAGACCGTTTTTAATCTAAATCTGAAGCATCATTATTTCATGTAAACAGAAAATATGAATGCCTGAGGTTGTGCTATGCATCTGGTACAAGTTGTGCCTCCCTCCGAGGCCCCCCTGGTGTCTCGGTCCCGGAGAGTGCTACGTGATGACTACAGAAGAACCATCGTTGGTGTCATCTTGGAAGCCCCCCCCCCATCCCGGAGGAAAAAATACGATACAGCACCTAACCATTTCGAACGGAGCTTCATGCGGTAGCTCGGTCGCCGATTGTACTCTGCTATCGGCGGCTAGTAGTAGGATGAGCATGTCCAGGATACGAGATACTTCGTGGGACCAGTAAGCGCCGTTGTCAGCTCCTCACCCGAATTTTCGACATGCTGTGTTACCTATCATCGTCTCATGCACGTAAGCAAGGCTTTTTTAGAGAACGGCGATGTATGATTTCACTTGTTTCCGAGGTAGAACTAGCTCCGTCAGCTCCCTGGTTATGGGTAAACGCGCGTTCTCCCACTTTTGGAAATGTTTCAAGCTGAAAGTGTGCCAAGGTCGACTTGATCAAATAAGGAACACAATGACAGTTTGGTCTTGGTATTATTATAGATCCGTCATGACACAAACCACCAGACTATAGTCCTCATGGAAACCATACTAACGAGTGTGGATATTGAATCGACATCAGACTATCAGGACTACAGCTTTGCTTGTACCTAACTACACCTTGGACAAGCGAAATGACTCTGGCATAACGGAGGCCCGACCTCTTACTAATTGAGAATATATGATCGTATGAACGGCAATTTCAACGAATTTAACTATTATCTACCAGCCTTCTGTCCTTCACATCGGAGCTATGGTCTCCTTCACTCTCCTCTATAGAGGTTGACGATTAAATTAAGGTTACATCCAACCTCGCCAGTCTCATTGGCTTAGAGCGGCCTGTTCATAGGCTGTATTAGGATAATCTCAAATACAGCGAGCTCGATATACTTACTCAGAAGAATTATATGTAGTTATAAATGACTTTACGCGCTACATGAGGCTGTAGTTTATACAGTGATAATATACTATTAAGTTGATTACCTTTTACCTTTCATTCTGCTCAGTTAACACCCCCCCCCCCCCCCCCCCCTTTCCCTCCATCCTTTGGGAAAAAAAAAGAAGAAAAAAAAAAGAGAGAGAGAGAGAGAAAGTGAATGAGCCTCATGCCTACGTAGTCTGATGAACAGTGCAAAAAGCCGAGTATTCAATCTTTCACCAAGGTGTCTGGTACTTTTTTTAGAACGCGGTGAAGCAGATGGTTTCCTTGATTAAGATGATGGCTTCAAATTTTTATCACTTTTTGGACTTATGGGCTATCTTTCCCTTGGGAGTAGTAGCTGCTTGTGCTTGATATGGTATTGACTAGTCGCCGAATGAGGTCTTCATTTCTGCCTCAATATTCCAAGGTATGTCTTGAGGTAACATATATTTGTGCTCCGAAAATGGCTAATGAGCGCCAGGATGTGATCCCAGGTCGATTAACCTCACATGGTACGGTGACCAGGTAGATTGGGTCGCAATGCAGTGTCAATCCTCTTACAGTAACATTACATATTTTCCTATGTCAACTAGCACCTGAAGCATCATTCTTTCCGAGGTTATAATAACGGTTCAGAGAGTTATTAACCTTACTGTGAGAACACCCGGTATACTTATCGTAACTGTGTGGGACATCGATGGCCCTTGAGCTTCCAACGTGAGGCTCCCGTAACCATTCCAATCACACAGAAAGAACATTTACGGCGACACGCACAAGCGTTACCACTGGTCCTCCGGAAACGAAAACTTCAAATTGTGAGCAACATTAATGTTCCGAGACATAATGATTTTGCCCAGGCTGACAGTTCTGTAGTAGCACAGACTATTACCGCCACTATGTAAGCATATTTCTCTTACGAGGCTCAAAGGGTACGAAATACTTAGCTCTAGTTGTCGAGAATATCTACCGAGGTTCTCGTACTAGCACATCTACTCTTGTACCTACCTATTTACGACAGTGGCGCAGATAGTGCGTCTAACGCGATCCCAAGGCCCCTTTGCTACGATAACAAAGACTAGAACCGTTTATTCGACAAGTCGCATTGCGAGAACAGTTATTATTGGGTACGTATTTCGCCAGTTATGCTATCCATCAGCCTAGGAACCTGGGTACTAAGCAAAGATTGGCTGTTCCACTAGATGTACATAGTCGCCGTGATGTGGGTTGTCGTCTTCCAGGGATACCGAGTCGAATAGGGGCCTTCTAAGTTCATATACGGCCATATTATTGGTGAAATTCGGTATGATGGGTATGCCGATATGCACGCCGGTATGCACCTAGGTACGCTGACTTCTTTCACAGAGAAACGGGATCCAAAGTGTCAACGGACAGGGCGAATGCAACAGCATGTTGGAGAGACAGGGGATGGATTGGTAGCCGATCCGTAGTCACCGTACCCCATTAAGAACAGTCTTCTAGCTGACCGCGTTCGTAGTTTATCGGAAGAGATAGGTTACCAAAGGATTCAATCGAAAACATTGGCTTGTATAGGAGTTAATTTCGTTATATTAATGTTCTGACTACGAATAACAGCATACTTTCATCCCGTATATATGTAGCTAACTGTTTTGCAAAAGCCGATCCCCACGTAAGACGGGGTCTGACAGTTTTATTTCTCCGTACGGTACCTGCCAAGGTGCCCGACTCCTGTACATAGCAGCAGCACATGATTTTCTCTCAGCCTTACGCCCGGTCCTACCTTCGGATCGACCAGATACATGCCCATACCGACGCGTGACCTTTTTCTCTTGAGGGTGTCGTTTGGCTCTTCATACATTTACGAAAGAGGGTGCGATCTCCGAGCTAATCCCACAAAAGAATGCAGAAGCGGGCTGTCTTCTTTTGAGCCAAACAGAAACGAAAACCATTATCTCCGAGTCCGAAGGCCTGTAAGACGGGGAAATCTGACGGTCCAACCCGCAGGATGATCATAGACCCAGACCGTTGGGTGTTATTATGTCGGTGCGCCATATCGCGAATATGCCGAGACGTGCAGGTCACCACATGACCGCCATCGTCATTATACTAGTTGAACATGACCAGGCAACTGTTACACAGTTCCGTGGATCAGACTCCAGCTCTCCCACACCAAAACGGCAAAGCATAAACCCTTTTGTCCATGAAGACTCGCTACTTAGTACCACCGGCTCCTCCCCCAACTGAGAAGCCTCATGATACGGAAAGTGAAGCCACAGTGGCACGATTTTCAGCACGAGTGCATGAACTGCTGAGGCTAGCAAGAACGACTGGACTCTCATCTAAATTCGTAAGCCGCTCACCCAGCCCTTGGATAGTCACACTCCCCCGGATACTCGGGCCTTGCCGAGCAGACGTGGGACAGGAATACAAGGGGATTTTACGCCCCAGCTTACTGTGACTAGGACATTCAGCCATCGAACCGCGGCTGTGCAAGTGGGATTGCTTGTGAGCTCAGCTTCCATAAGAATGACGCAAGCTGCAAGTACGTACTCACGGTAACCACCACGTAGATGCCTACCTATATAGCGAAATGATATATGAGGAGTGTATGTCTCTAACAAAATTGGGTCGTATGTTGATATCATGGATTCCCTGGTGGCAGGAACAAGTATTTACATTTACCACTTTGGCTATGGAATATATATGACAACCAATCCCTATATATCCTCCCTGCGCCGACTTCAAGTCATTGGGAGAACTCAGTCTTCTAGTTTTCAGTTTAGCCCATATCGCATCGCAGACTCTAGTAGTCCTTTTAACTCATCTCCTTATTCAGTTCTTAGTCAATTATTTTAGTTGGTCATGATTACCTGTCAAGTGTTCCTCTCATCTCCACCTCAGTATTTGAATTTCGATGAGTAGTAGTTTATTTATTTAATATACTATACTACGAGGTGTCATTAGGGGAAAGCAGAGAAATTCCTAAAGTGCTAGTTGATGATCACATCTCGAGCCATGAGAGTTGGCTCAGTTTGGGCTATTGGATGTTCATCTCTGGTTATAGTATAAGAATACTGCGGTAGCCGTCACTGAAGATTGTATTGAGGGTACTTACCGTTAGTGTACTCACTTCCTTGCTTGGTCTGCTCAAGGATGACGTAGTAGGGTGAAGGGGATTATGAGCTCAAAAAACAATTTCAGCTTTAGGTTTGTTACGCAGGTACATATCAATATCCCGTTAGTTTTACATGTAACCAACATTAGCGGTATCCCTTTTGAGATATGGTGCTACATAATCATATAAATATTTAGAGTTGATCACTAGACACAGAACTCTGGTTAGCAGCAACTAATCTGGGCAAGTATGTTAAACGCCTCAACTTAGATTGGTGAGGCTTCGATCCGCGTAAACTACATTATATCAAGTTCACATGCTTATCCCAGTGTGCAGTTTCCAGACAGCCTAGCCACTATGGCCTTTATTCAGTCTGATTTTATTTTCCTCCCGTTTATCCTATGTGAGCCATATTGTTCAAACCAGGATTCCTCGAGGCTGTCCAAGAAGATCGCTTTACATCTATTTACTAACCTTGTAGACGATAATTAGCCACTATTGCTTGCCTCTTGATCCCATCCAGATGCACTCCTTTAAATATTACGTTACGATGTCTTCGTGCTACTTTCATGCTACTTTCATGCTGCTACTGAGGTAAAGCTTGCCTCTTATGTCCCGTAGAATTGCGTCTAGCAAGAATTTCGTAAAAACAGGCTGCAAGGTGGACAGACAGTCAAGCACTGACGACAGCTACACTAGCTTTTATTGAAGCTTAGTTTAATGTGCGTGCGATACTATTTAGGAACTACGTTATTCCAGTTCCGCAAGTCTATATATAGCTCTCCTTAGCCGGCAGTCAGTTGTAGCCAGTTTACTTGTATACATACTATTCGGATTCCATTTTCCGTCTCTTCAGGCCTAAGCTTGTATCATGTATCCTCATATTATAAAGAACGTACTTAATATTATCATAGCAGTGCTCGTTTTAGCGATGGTAAGCATCCTATTTCTCTAACCAAGTGATGACAAGAAGATTTACTGTTCCTTGCAAAGTTGATATCGTGGGAAGAGCCCGGCAACAGCTCCGTAATAATTAAGCCCCCCCTCCCCCCCTTTTTTTTCTCGGAGCTGAAAATTTGAGTGTCTCGAGATAGGGAACGAAATGAAGAAAAAGTAGATATCAAGACAGCTGTCGTATATCTTCTCCCTCTCCATACATAGTAGGAACTTCAAAACTCAATGATAATGTAGTCACAATCGTAAGGTCCGTCAAAGACAACCTCCACGTGCATATGGATCAATAACTGACGTCCATTGAGGTCAAACTTGACATCGCCTTTTGCAGCAACCAAGTCCAACTTTATCAGCACCCCATTCCCCGCATTGCCATATATGGTCCCGAGGTTGATTCCCAATACTGTCAGGACGACCCCGGTGTCGAAGGTGTCGGTATCGATGTAGCCGGTAGCCTAGATCGAATCAGTGATGAGTCATTGTTTTCCAGTCCTGTTTGTCATCTTACCGACAAGGGTCCGAGATTCCATTCAAACTCTTTGCGTGTGCGGGGAGCGCCGACTTTGGGCGGAAGTGTGATGCCCAGGTTGGACTGCTTAGCAGTCCAGGCGGTGTTGCCTTCCCCAGGTGGGGAAAGGAGGATGATAGCACCTGATATACGGGTTAGGTTAGGAAAGGCTGACTGGTTGTAGGGGAGGATAGACTCTACCAAGTTCCGTTTCTGTAGACATGTCGTTGACTCAGATAGGGGGGATTAAGAAAGGCACGGTTTCACTTATAAGAACAGATAAAGCAAAATAACCTCTCCTCGAAGTATGGACAAATGGCTATGTTAGAACCGACCCCAAGTCTCAGGGAAGAGCACATTCTCCTCTTTATATGCTGTATGTCATGAGTGATGCGCCAGACCAGGTGGTCCATATCGGTACGTACTTCCCAAGGGGACAGAGGAGGCGTCGTATGTATGAGTACCGGTATCATAGGTAGACGTAGTTGTAGTCTGCCGCATAATAACGGGGTAATTTCCTAGTTCCTTCGTAGGCTCGTCATGATACTCTGTCTGTGGCACCAGTCCTATTCCTCCTACTCACTTGTATGGATTTAATTCTCTGTTAAATCAAACTTAAAGGACTCTGAATGGTTTATTGCTTAGCAGGAGCAATTACCTACAATATGACTGCCGTAGCGGTAGGGAATGTCTGTTGTTTGTCTTTCCAATATCCGATTACCATCTACGTCCCTTGTGCATGCATTTTCAAGCTACTTTAGCCTATTTTTCTTGAATACATACCTCGACTTCAATATATTCCTCTTTTTCGATATTGATGTCTTTCGGAGGTGTGAATGCAGTCACCAATAACCCTATTGTGAACTGACCTAGGATTCTTCGCCTCTATTATCATATATTACTAACATATTAACACGTGATCTGTATTTCAGGGGATGCTTATGTGAAGCATTCGGAAGCACACGAGATCGATAGTGACGTAAAGTAGGCGGTTGTTTAGCAAATCACGAGATATTGTCAGGTTCACGAACAATTACTACTGCGGGGATAGAAGTATCTGATAGAAAAAGTTTCTCACAGTTATTGGCATAATATGCACAGTGATTGAAGACTAATATCGCCACGTATATTGAAATATTGCGGGGTTCGCTCGTAGGACAAAAACTGCAACGGTCCCAAATAGTTCTTTGTCAGACTATAGAACCTGATGAGATATACTTCATGTGAGGGGTTAGGAAAAGCCTTTTCATCGAATATGGGTCTGTGTGTAAGCCTGGTGTACATAGATATGAGGTTCCGGATCTGAGATCTGCATCCGATATTTCCACAGAACCTCTTTTGTACAATGTACGTGGCACTCAAAGGAAACTTTGATGTACTCTGTCGTGTAAATTTTCCTCTTTTTATTGTTCGTCCGAGCTCTCATATGATGCCACAAGACCTGCAAATGGTAGCTTATAATACCTAGGTAGTTATAATTGGGACATTCGGTTATTCTTCCACCAGGTTATGCAATACATGTAGCCCCTTGTTCCAATCGAGGACGTTTGCACCCCCTTCAGGAAAGGATTTTAGTAGTTTACAAAGTATTTCCCAGTGTCATTAAAACTATATGCCCATATTGATGCTCCGATGGCTGTTGCTCAGCTTCAGCGAGGAGTCTCTGAGGACGGCAGCGGCGGCGGTGGTGGTGATGGTGATGACGATGACGGTGGCAGCGTAGAGGAATCGATCTTCTCGGGTTGCAACATGCTAGCCTTAAACTCGGGCTCTTCCTTTGCTAATATCTCTCCTTCACCCTTCTCTAATGCTACTTCTCCGCCCTCTACATCTACCGCTGCAGCAGTGGCGGCAGTAGCGGCTCCCGTATCTTCCAGGTAATCACTGCCACGGCCGGGAGTGTATGGCTTTTCGGGGTTACCACCGACGTAGAGACGTGTTCCTTCACCGGTTTTGGATCGACGCTGTTGGAACGAGCTCAACAAAGAAATGATCCTTGGCGATATTTCACCGACCACGAACTTCGGACACTTGCAGCAGAGATCATCTATGGGGGAGCTAGAAAGCTAGAATTTGAGAACTGAGAGCTTCGATCGGGAAGTACAGGGGTTACCGGTAAGCACAGTACCCGTTTTGTGTATATGTCCCATGAGAGTGTATACTTGGAATTCTGGTTCTCTGCTCAGCAACAACAAGTAATACTGTGTTTCAACACTAGACAGTAAAGCGTACATTGTGACGCATATGATCGCGCCTACCCGCCGTTGTATTCTATACCATACGTAATAGGGGATAGATCCGCTATACATTCAAAAGGGAGCTGTGGGGGAAATAACTAAATGCAAGCCAGTCATGATGTACCTAGCCATTGGCGTAATATGATTCATCTCGTAGAACAATCTCGAGTCTCTTTATTTAAATAACATAAAGCTTTTGAGCTTGGGCGCCCAAGGGAACTAATTCTACATCACCCTCTACGGTATTAAGGACTATTACCGTTCGGTCTAGTCACAGCAAGATAATCACTTCCCTGATGCTCATTCAAACAATTATCTTGGGCTTCCTAGCCTTGGCTACCACAGCCAAAATGGAGCCAACCTACAATAAGGACGCGGCCACTTCTGTCAAGGCTAAAAGCGAACGCTAATTGCCTTTTGGGCAATTAGCTCATATATAGATAGTATCCCGCAACACTCCCCCCCAAGTTGTGCCGACAAGGCTAAAACTTGTCATATGGCGGTGATGATGTGTGTGTATCCTTAGGATGATCCCTCTGGATTAAAGGATAGGTGTCTTCGGACGGTCCCGTTAGACTAAATGGCTCTGGCATCTGGCATCTGGCTACATCGAGCTCTGGCCCTGGCCCTGGCCGTGTTTATGCATAAAACGCTGTCATCTTAAATGCATGTGTCTGCGAGGTGCGATAACCTCATGTTCTGCCTGAGAATCGAACTCAGTACGTGTGGGGAGAGGTCTTGGATAACTACCACATGAGCTAACATCGGAGTTATGGATATAGTGGAAGCTAAGGGCTCATAACCTGTCAAGGCTAAAAGCGAACGCTAATTGCCTTTTGGGCAATTAGCTCATATATAGATAGTATCCCGCAACAACTTCTGACCTAAGCCTCCCGTCTTTGAAGCTACCATGGGGTATTTATTGGGCATTACCCTATGAAAAGGATGACAAGGTAAAATAATGATCCTGTGTTTATTATAAGAAGAATAATGTTCTCTGATTGTACTGCAGATTTACATTTTCCGTAATGTCCGTTTCGGGAAGAAACCTGAACGCTTCAGTCGCTCTTATTATCCAGACTCAGACCCGTTAAGCAACACGGTGCAGAGCTTTACACAGAACATTTCTTGCATCCAAATCAATTCCACACGGCAAAAAGACCCTCCGGGGGGCAGATTACGTCTCGGAGACCCAGAAAATAGTGATGAACTGCAAATCGAAGATTGTCTTTTCCTCGATATATATGCTCCTGTCTCGGCTTTTGAGTCCAAAGAAACGCTTTTGCCAGTTGTTGTCTGGTTCCACGGGGGAGCATATGCCCTTGGGAGCAAGAACCCGCTAGGCCCTATAAATACCGGACAGTCCATTCTAAGGGCATCTAACTATAGTGTCATTTTCATCATAGGTAACTATAGACTTGGTGCATTTGGATGGCTCGCAGGCAACTACATGGAGAATGCAGGGCAGCCCAATGCCGGCTTGTATGACCAGAGTCTATTGTTGAACTGGGTCCAGGATTATGTGGACCAAGTTCATGGCGACAAAAGTCAGGTCAGTGCCTGGGGTATGTCGGCTGGTGCGGGATCGATTCTACATCACCTCATCCGAGAGGATGGCTCACAAGACCCCTTATTCAACACATTCGCGGTCCAAAGCCCGGCTTTCCAGTGGGCTTGGAATAACTCTGCCGACGGAGAGCTCGATAAAACTTACAAGAACTTCTCTGACTTTGCGGGATGTGGTCGCAAATACAACATCACCTGCCTGAGAGACGCACCTCTGGACAACTTGACATTTGCAAATGAAAAACTTTTTAACGAGAGCACGCTGACAGGCCTCTTTCCTGTGGGCCCAGCAGTAGATGGGAATTGGATCAAGTCTATTCCCACGATCAGATTTTCTCAAGGTAAGACTGCAACTCTCGAGGTAACATAGGGGGAATCTGCCTGGCTCTAACACGAATTTGATTCAGGAAATTTCTGGAAAGGCATCAAGTCTGCTATAGTGTCTCATTGTGCAAATGAGGCTCATTTCTTCACTCCCAATATCACCAGCCAGAAAGAATTTGATGAATTTCTCCATCGTTTTCTCCCCCATCCGGGTCTAGATTCGGAGATAGATGCAGTTAGGGAGAAATACAACTGCACGGCCAATTTCGGGGGGGATTTCTTTCAATGCCTTTCCATTGTCATTAGGGACTCGTCTTTCACATGCAACACGAGAAACCTGTTCGAGGCATACCCGACGGCTTCATATATGATGCAATACACGTTTACATCGATCAAAACTGCTTTTCATGCAGTCGACCTGCTTCCACTATTTATGAACAACCAGCAAGAAGTGGTGGACATACTGGAGAGTACTAGGAACATTTCGAATGGGGTGGCTGAAATTTATGCAGGGTACCTTGACAAACACATATCTAAGATATATCAGAGTTACTTTGCGTCGTTGGCTCTCTCTGGCGATCCAAACAAATTCGCTGCAAGCAAGAGTCCGTTGTGGCTCCCTGCCGATAGAAGTGCTGATCAACTCTCTCATGTCATGAGCGTTAGAAGTCCGCTGTTCCCTCTACCTTCCATAAACTTCAAAAATATCACGGACGATCAGAATTCGAACAGCACCTGCTCGTTTTGGACAGAAATTGCGAAGAACATAACTTCTGCGCAGACGAACATCAACAACGAGAAAATTCCGCTCATAGACGATCCTGAGGAGCTTTAGCCCCCTTTCCAAAAAGAAAATCGGCTCAGCCAGGGCTGAAGTATGGTGGAAAGAACTTGAGGATAAAACATACAACGGCGCTTTCGGTTTTTTCTGGGATATTCCATCAGTGTGTTTCTTGTGTGTTTGGTTTTCTCTGTCTTGGGAGCCCCACCAAGACGTGTTGTGCTATATGGCACAATAACGACTACGAGACAGTATGGTCAAGAAAGCCCCTTCTCACGGGCCTATAGGTGAATGTGGACCGAGAGATGGGGACGAGGACGAGGTTGCGGCTGATGAAGGTATCACTGAGAGTGTAAATCCATGATATAAGGGTAGTAACTGATTGGATGGTCAAATGGGGACAGTGTTGGTGCGTACCTACTATAGGAACCAGATAGCCAATATCTGTAATATGTTTAGCATGGTACGTCGCTCCCAGTGTGGAATTACAAGGCTTTGTTACATATTTTTAAGTACTATTTCGAAGTAGCGGGAGAGGTAAAATACTCCTAAGGCCCCGAAAAGGTAAAGCAAAACTAGGGTAATTTTATATGAGAATTGTGATAATTCTCCATTTTTGGTTTTCTGTTAGTTTTTGCTCTTCGAGGCCTGTCCCAAATATATATGCCGAGAGTCTAATTTCGTACCTCGTGGGGTCCTAAACCGTCTTCTCTCTCCTCCTCATATTAAACCAGATTAAATATCTCGGACCTACCAAGTACATCTGCCATTCTTATAACTATTCAAATACTATGTCCCAGCCCGCCAACCCAGCCCCTTTAACCTTGACCGTAGTACGTAAGCAAATCCTAATCATAGTTTAGTAACAAAACAAAGACTATGCCCGCACTGTGTAGTGTCCTCGCTGCTGCTCTCAAAACAGAAGATATAAAATCCCCTGCCTGTAGGCCTTCTTCTAAAGTCTCTTATTCCAGTTTAGCAATATAAGAGAAAGCCAGGTCCTTTTGCCACCAAAGCACAGACACTTGAAAAGAGTGTTAGACATGCCAACTAGGTTAGTACCTACTTACCTAACTAACCATAAAACACCACGATTATTTTGCGGTGCGCTTAATAAGGAGAATTCACATGGACAAGTAATATTTAACTTAGAATAAAAGGTTGTGTCGCATGATTCAAAATACCACTTTATTGTAGGTCAACTAGTCTGGCCAATAGGTAGTGGTAGATACTTACTAGGACTACCTAGGTTACCTTGTATATACTACCATAAAGTTCGGGGATAGACCGGGATCCCTGCTGATGCTCCCGTCTTCTGGCACCGGCCCGATCGTAACCAGCAGTCAGCAGCTCCATCGGCCAAGGGGTTTTGTCTCCATGCTCCATTCTATCTGGCGAATCAAGGATTGGCGTTTACCGGTCTACGGCACTATGGGTCCGGGGGCCTTATCTGCACATTAGATACCCCTACACGGTTAATCTGGTTTGATCTGGACCACTCGTAGTCGGCTTTCTCCAGCTTTTTGGCGGTGCGGGATGACCGGTCTAGGTACCTACCTATCCTTAGTAAGTATGTATGTACCTCTTGTCCTTACCTACACATAAGTACTTATATAGCCGAGGGGTTCGGATTTAAGGTTAGAGATGTTGTCATATGCAAGTGAGAAATTTTCTAACTAGATTTAAGTAGAGGTAGTTGAAACCCTCGAAGCCAAGAAAAAAGCTAAGTTCTTGTATAACATCCGCTCCATCCACCCTTTCCGCTTCCTTCCTCCCATTTGCTTTACATAATCTTCCCAATACATACTGCATGCACCATCTCATAGGCCGAGTCGCTTTGCTCTATCTCTCCAGATTTCTATTCACGTATCGCTTACTACATACCAACCAAATACAAATCCAATCAATGATATTACTTACCTGCCTATAGTTACACTTATAGGCTCACAACAACTCCTAACTCGGTGATTATTGGAACCCCGCCTGACTAGGTTGAGGTCCACTTTCATT
The DNA here is from genome assembly GCA_022544895.1 of Biscogniauxia sp. FL1348. Classification (NCBI taxonomy): domain Eukaryota; kingdom Fungi; phylum Ascomycota; class Sordariomycetes; order Xylariales; family Xylariaceae; genus Biscogniauxia; species Biscogniauxia sp. FL1348. The sequence continues at coordinate 30,011 of JAJNNV010000006.1, read as the reverse complement.
TTATTCCCGCTCGTCTATTCCATCAAATCTAACCTAGGCAGTTAGTTAAGCCATTGCTTCATATCCCTACCTACCTCAAGCTGTCTACTCACCTACCTAACCCCATCCTCAGACTACCTCTCGCCCAGATCTAGGGAATAGGTATCAGAACAGATGAACAGACACACATATGGGGATGCCCAAAACGATACCGAAACTTTGAATCTAATCGATCATGCCTCGGATGAAGAGTCAGTCGATGAAGATGCCGCCGTCCTAGAAGTCGGGCCCGATGCCCCCCTTGCTATCTCCCAGGACGGCGATCTGCCTCTACGGATCAACACCAACGCTTCAAGTCCCCGCAAGTCTACCGCCACGTCGAAGGATGTGGTTGCGTGGAAAGACTTGCCTCATAAGGACCAGTTGCTTGTCATCACCTTGGCCCGCCTCTCCGAGCCTCTAGTCCAGACTTCATTACAAGTACGCCCATGAAAATATCCCCTGCTCGCGCCAGTTAGCCACTCGTAACCCAGCGACGGCATCTATTCGCCGGCATCGTTCTAAATATTGTGCAGGCGTACATGTTCTATCAGCTGAGATGGTTTGACCCAAGTCTCCCTGACTCGGTCATTTCCAGCCAAGCCGGTGTTCTACATGCGAGCTTCACGGCGGCCCAGTTCTTCACGGCCATGATCTGGGGTCGTGTAGCCGACGCGAAATGGGCGGGTCGTAAGACCGTCGTCATGATAGGTCTTCTCGGCACAAGTAAGTTAACCCTTAATCCATATCAACTACACCCGTACCGCTTTACTCACAGCATCAGTGATATCATGCATCGGGTTCGGCTTCTCTACCAGTTTCTACCAAGCTCTATTTTTTAGGCTCTTGGGGGGTGCCACGAACGGTAACGTTGGAGTCATGAGGACAATGTCGGTTCTTTTATCCGAAACACCAAAACAGAAAGATTGATACTAATGCTTCCCATTCATATCTATCAGGATAAGCGAGACTATCCGGGAGAAGAAGTACGTATTCTGATCAAGCCTCTAGAACTACACTAACTCAACTACAGGTATCAATCACGGGCTTTCTTAATCCTCCCTATGACTTTCAACATCGGTGTCATTATCGGTCCCATATTAGGCGGTATACTGTCCGATCCTGCAGGCTCTTATCCAGATACTTTCGGGGATGTCAAGTTCTTCCGCCAATTTCCATATGCCACCCCCAATCTTGTCAGCGCAGTGTTTCTGCTCACCTCCTTGATCATGTGCTGGCTAATGTTAGAGGAGGTCTGTCATACGTTTCCGCTTCCAAATATCAGCCCTGGCTAACCAATTATAGACACACGACGCTATCCGAGATAAACGCGACCTCGGGCTCCTTATAGGGCGCAGGATTCGGGACCTGTTCCAGCGCAAGCAAGGAATAGAATACAAGCCTCTACACTCAAGAAATACAAGCGTTAGTACTGTCAGTACTGACATGGAGATGTCGCCTGTCTCAACACAATTCTCCTGTCGCGAAAGCTCGCGACTAGTCCCTAAGGCCACGGCTTCCAAGGGCCGGCGATACACAACCACACTGCCCTTCCGCCGCATCTTTACGCCGAATGTTCTTTTCACCCTCCTCGCACACTTCTTCCTCGCGTTCCACGTAGGCACATTCAACTCTCTCTGGTTCGTGTTTCTCTCGACCCCCGTATACGACCCCTCAAAACCCGAGATGGCGAACTTCACGCCACGGCTCCCATTCCGCTTCACAGGCGGCTTAGGTCTCCCTCCGCGCTCGGTCGGCATGGCCATGGCACTGCTAGGTTGCATCGGTATCCTGATGCAGCTATTTCTGTACCCGCGGCTGTCCGCGCGCCTGGGCACGGTGAGATCGTGGCGGCTGTTCCTAACGCTGTTTCCTGTAGCGTACACGCTTCTGCCGTTCCTGTCGGTGGTCCCCTCGACGACGCCGCCACCGAGCCCCAAGACGGGCCCTGCCATCTGGGCTGCCATTGCGGGCGTCCTATTCATACAGGTGACGGGGCGCACGTTCGCGCTGCCTGCGCAAACAATCCTGGTCAACAACTGCACGCCACACCCGAGCGTGCTCGGCACGGTGCACGGCCTAGGCCAGAGTGTTAGCAGCTTCGCGCGCACAGTGGGACCCACTCTCGGCGGGTGGTTGTACGGCCTCGGCCTCAGTCATGGGCTTGTCGGAGGCGTATTCTGGGGACTCGCGTGTATGGCCGTGTGTGGACTCGTCGCAAGCTTCTGGGTCCGGGAAGGCGATGGACACGAGATATGGTTGGAAGGCGACGAGGAAGATGAGGCGTAGTAGGTTAGGAAGCAAGGTCGGTTTTGAGTATAGGATGTGTCACGGGGTAAGTCAGCACTACTAACATAAAGGGTAATTACTTTAGAGAGACTAAGAGCTCGGGAAAGAGGGTCAGGGAAAGGATAATGCATTAGACGATACACGGACAGATCACGATACACACGATAGACAGCACCAATACTATATTTGGAGATATGTGTACATGGGATATATATATATCCATATGTATGCCCATCTTTTTATTACTGGAAATATACTAAAGAAACTCTATAAACTTGCTATCTAATATAACAAAATCCCGCAACCCGCTAATATTGCAAATTTACAAAAGGTATATACACAAAGGACCCAGTACTACCCCACTGAGACCTTCCAATCTCGAAGGCGCCGGCCATATAACCAGGCAGAGACATAAATTCGTTATTTCGTTTGCTTGTTCGTTCGTGCGCTCGTAACAGCATGCCCCCCCCCCCCTTTTATTCCCCGGGCTCACTAAGCAACCTAGTTTCACTTAGCTGTAAGATGGGACGGAGGGAAGGGGGGAGAGATGGGAAAAGTCCAGAAGCTCATCCCTCCAACTAGGTTAGATCATCAGCTCCGCCCCCTCCTATAAACAGCTCTCAGGGAAGCGCCGAATATCAAGAAAGGGAGAGTCTGGGGGGTGCTTCCGCGCGTCGTCGCAGCGCCGCGGCAGGATCAGGATGTTCGGGTCGTCGGCGCAGCCGTCGCGCGGACGGGGGCACATGCGGTCTAGCTTGGCGCCCGTGGCGCGGCAGCCGCAGGTGAAGGCTCGGATTGTGTATACGCACATTTCAAATAGTAGTTTTTTTTTTCTGTGTGTTGTGGTGCAAGTCAATTCTCTGGGGTGATTTTCAAGAGGGGTGGGTTGCTGTAGAATTTCCACAATACGTTTATAGTCCCGGAGTTCACTTTGTTCGAGGCGGGACTCTTTGTGCTGACAATAGGCCCTGTGCGGTTAAAGAGGTCGAGCGTGCTCAGGTGAGCACCCTCGGTCTGGGGGGCTGAGAGAAAGGGGGCATTGTAGTATGCGGATGGCCTTTTACGCTCTGGTTCAATGGACGGATATAAAGAAGTCCCGAGGTTATTGTCTTTCGGTTGAAACAAAAAGTCGTAATTCCTTTTACGCACAAAGACATAGTAAGCACAAGTGATACGCAGAGCTCATGAATTGAGCTGAGGGCGTATTGATGTGGATATTGTGCCCGATTACGAGCAAAGTGCGTCCGTTTGTGATGCTCCAGACTACCTAGGATTGCTTGCCATTATCCACTCGCCACGCTCTTAATGAAGCCAAGAAAACAAAAGAGTAATGCCTTGGTGAGTACGCGCCTTTATCAAATCCATTACCTAGGTTATACCATTTACCAAGAGAGAAGACACAATTACTGGCGGATGTCTATTCAGTAGAGAGAACAGCATTGGCTTCCAAGAACACGGGAGCACTTTCGGCGTATATTATGTTGGGGAAGTGAGGGAAGAGATGTGTGTAAATGTTCCCACTACCTACCAATGGCACTGATCATTCTGAGTTGAGGAGAGAAGACAGAAGACGGGTCTTTATGTAGGTAGTTGTAGATATTACCTACGTAATTGAAGAGAGTGGACAGGAAGCTGGGGGACAAGCGGATAGGTACATACCTAGCCGCACATGGGGGGTTCTAGGAACCGTATGTATACGGTAAAAATACCAGTTCGTACGGTATATATACCACTCCTTCCTGGGGAGCTGGATCTTTTCCCCTTCGCAAAAACAGCAACCGCAATGCTTCCGCTCCTTCTGAAAATAACAGAATAATTACCGTTATACATACGCGAACCGCTCGAAATTTTTTAAACGTTTAAAAAAAATGAGGTTATACAGAAAACGAGTGGTATATATACGGGATGTATACCACTCCGTACAGTATTTATACCACTCAACGGGGGGGTACGCCCTGAAATTTTAGTGAAAAAGATCTAGCTCCTAGAGATCGCATTCTGACGGTAAGGTAGGTAAATTTAAGTAGTAGGTAGTGAAAGCTTAGGTAATACATATGTTTAACCATGCAGGGATTCTGTCGATCTCCGCTAAATATACTTAGCGAGAGATCCTAGTGGATCATCCGATGGAACTAGCCGATGGATGTGGGGCAGTCGGCCCACAACGTTATGAGATCCATCAAGATCCGTCTCCTTCCCGTCTGCAGGTGTGTCATACCGGACCGACCAGTCATTTCTTCCCGTCCTGGGTACAGTTTCTACACCTACCTGCTACATACATGCACTTAGCTGCCTATCAATATACCTCTAGAAGGTATGTAGGTAGGTACCTATTAAGAAACCATTCCCAATATATCACTCAAAGTTACACGTATAAACCTATTCTATCTGGTCATCTTGCTCCCGGGGGTTTAAAACAGAATCTCGACATAGGTGTGTCACTTAACAAACATAAAGAGCGATTTATTACCTTATTTTATGCTTGGAGCCGGCTGAACTGTGTCTGCCACCTCACAATGGTGGTTGTATCGTAGTGAAGGGTAGAAATGCTATTGGCAAAGGTTTGAACGATCAGGTAGTATCGCCCTAGCTACAAGGATGGGGGTTCTCAAGGAGGGCAAACTAGGTACATACAAGATCCTCTGATATAGATCCGTAGCATCACTAGACAAGGACGAACGAGGGTAATGGTATTAGATATGGATTTAGGCCGCTTAAAACTACGACTGGATGCTGCGTTCACCGGGTGCTCGCTCAGTAATTATGCACTCTGAGATGATGGCAATCAACTAACCTAAGTTTATGTAGATACCTAGGGTTAAGGTTAGGCAATGCCTCATCGAGCAAACTAGCCATCACGACTCTGTCGCATATGAAACCGTCATTTTTGCTATGGTTTTGAACCCAAAGATAAACGTAAACGATGGCAGATGCGCAAAGTGGTCAATGATTATGCCCACTACGTCTGCGACGACGATGCTGCAAAGCACAACGACAAGCACAACAAAACGTATCAAATTCCAAATCGTGTGCCGTGTCGAGCTCGGACTTTACATACAACGAACAAATTTCCTAAAAGGAATATCACCCACCCTCACCTTCTTCCCAAAGTAGATTATAGTGGTATTGGGACTGGCTTCGTAGAGATAATAATGAGTAACCCCCTTATATTATTTGAAAACAAATTGACATTGATACTGACACATAGATTCGTACCTATTGATGAAGCTCGAAAGCGGAATTTTTTCTTGCAGTGATTACTAACCATCTACCTTTAGTCTCCCAGACATACAGTTCAAGTCCATCAAATACTAAACACCCCCGGCTACACCAATCGGGACCTAGTTTTACGTAGCACGTCTAGGCCGAGAGGTATATGGGAGCGGAAAAGAGATTTGAAGGGACTAGCTACCTATGCAGGCTAGTAACGAGAAACTACCTTTATCGGTTGGTTTCACGAAAGCTATGGCAGTGACTGGTTCGCTGCACGATGGGTTAACCTTTAAGAATCTTGAGGCGCTATTGGGTGAACCGCCATGAATTGCTACCTACTGGCAGCGTTGAGGTCTCTTCGATCGTCACGATATTCAAGAATCGCAACGCTATTATCCCTAAGACTTGTACCTGTATGTGCCTATTCGACAGGAATCAGGAGAGTATACCAGACCAGCAGCGAGGGAAGTTGGGAGGTTGCAAAAATCTGAGACCTAGATATTACACAAGGTATCGGGGATGGGATCTAGCAGTTAGGTAGCCAGGACTTTAGCCAGGTTCTTGTGACTAAATCATAAGATTCTAATGCTTAAATGCCTCTTTAAGTAAAAATAAATACGGACTAAGTATAAGAAAACTTTGGCATACATCAAATATACACTATGCCAATTGGTACCATCTACTTAGTATGTACTATATTAGTCGGGTTAAAGAATCTCGTGCCCATCATCTTCTGTTTAAAGTGTATGACTTGCAGCTGTTTTAAATGTCTATGTGAGCAGTTGAGCCTCTAGCAGGTTTCTGGTGTTGCAGCATTGTATTATGCTACCCTGTGATGGTAAGATGTGGGTAGGTACTACATAACATAGGTAGTATTGAGGCAGCTTTGTGTGAATTAATAATCGGTATTATATAGACACCAAAGCATATACCTATTTACATAGCCGACATGCACTGTGAGGTGTGAGCCGAAACAGAACGCTAGGTACCTCAAGCTACTAGTACAGCAACCAATAGTGCAATGACACTAGGTAGATAACAGATTCACGTTGCCGATTGACAATTTTAGTCTAGATGATAAGTATGTACTAGGTTAGATAGATAAGTACTTAACCTTAGACAGTCTTTTAACCTACATACCAGTGCTAGATGGAAGTTAATAGTCACAAAGATAATAGAACATGTATATCAATTAGGTACTTCCTGTTGTTTTATATCTAGGTATCTCAACTAGACATAATAACATACCTAAATAAGGCACATACATAATCCTTGGAGTGTTGATATCTTATCTGAGGTTATAAGAGACATGTGATGGATATTTAATAATTTCTGGTTGGGCTAAACTAGACACAAACTACCTAATTTAGTTATGCGTTATCATGAATGGACCCAGTCGATTATACAGCAAGGCACTAAAGAAACTCTCATGCATGTAGTATGTAGTGTTGCACACTACAGGTAGACATACCAAGACATGCTATCTGTAGGTAGATACCTAATTTAGCAATGGGCAAATACCCTACATATGCACGAGAATAGGTCAATACGATGCTAGAAGCTGCACAGCGTTTCATGTATGCCGATACAGTTACAATGACCTTTATTTTAGGAAAGTAGGCATGCAGACTATAAAAAAGAACCATGTGTAAAGAGGGTACCAGCCTAGGTAGGTACCTATTCACAACATGGAAAAGGAAAATAAAACTAGAATAGAAAAAAACGTGGGTGACCAGCATTACGAGAGACATGTACTACATACTTCAGGTAGGTACCTAGGTACCCCTACAGATGTCGTTACAAAGGGACCACAGCCCCCCCAGTTTCATTAGAAGCAATTGGTCCCTCTGACCTTAGCGGAACCAGCTAATCTCAGCAGCGGCAGGAGGTCCCCACCAGCATCAGGAGTTTAGGGAAGTCACCTAATCTTATTAGGTTCAGAAAAATAGGGAGAGCTACGCGACCATCTTTCATCATTTCACTTCTTCCAACTTCGACATTTATTCCATGTCCTTATTTTCCATAACCACCACCGCCTCTAACCTCGCCTTTCAACCACGCTCTTTTAGTACCTGCACCAGGCCCTCCGATGCTGACGCCTTCATAAGTCATCGGTGGCAATTCACTTTTGTTTGGAACTTTTATTTCATTCGTGCCCGCGCAACATCCCGCTGCTTACGTTTGGTCGTTTCGGTTTAATCAGAAAGGTGCCCCGGATCATATGTGCCATCATCCTACCGTGCCATTACAGCCCAAGAAAGACGCCGGCAAGCTGGGGTGCTGCAAGGGAGCCTCCCTACACTGCGCCATATTACCTCACAAGAACCCACGGACTTCGAGTTCTGCATGCTAGACAACCACTGCCCATCCAACATTGCAGCATGGTGGAATAAATGTGCCAGACTTAGAAGACGGTCCAGCTTGACGACGTGATATTTGTGGCATTGGCAGCGTCTAGTTAACTAACTACAACCACAACACCAAACACATCTATACCTTCTCAAACGCCGACTCGAGCCATATAGCAGCCATGTCCTCCCCGGACCACGATGACTCGGCCTCGCCTATGTCCAGAAGCCCCGGTGCTTCTACTCCGGTACAGAAAGCCCCCGATGAGACCTCCTCCGCAACCTATAGTACCAGAACCTTGCCTCCCATCCCGATCCATACCTACGACATGCCCCTTCCCCTCGCTACACCAAACAAGAACACCGGGATTTCGAGCCCAGATCTGGCACCGGACTATCTGAATGGGGGAGTGCCGCATGAGAGCCATTCGCCTCTCAATGGCTCCGCGCCCGCCTCTCCAAACCGCGGGTCTCCTGCCCAGTCTCCATCGTCACGCCGGAATTTGGGCCCGCGAGCAGCCGATCGAGACAATGCAATTCCCGAGGAGCCGTCTTCGCCCGGTCGACCAAGTGTCCAGTTTGCTCGGACTGACGTGGTACTGGACCCACCGCCCCAGCATGCTCGACACGGATCGTGGGACGAAGGTGACATGTCGAATAGATCACGAAGTGAGAGGTGGATGTCAAAACTGAAGTCTACCCTGACTACTACTGGAGGTGTACAGCCACCCAAGTCCCCAGGGCAGTCCGAACATGCATCTCCTTCTGGGGGCAACTCGCCTGTCATGTCTAGGACACATCGCTTGCCGTCTACCCTCAACGAGGAGGAGGGGAGTGATGCTGATGTGGAGGAGAGCGGTGAGGAGGACCAGCCGCGGGATTCGCCCAAGATGAAGAAACGGAAGAGGATGAAGCGCCGTCTCAAGCAGCTGGACGTGTTTACTGCCCCCAATACCCCGCGACTCCCCGATGATACCGAATCCCCGGCCAGATCCCGTTTCAATACTATGGTCAGAAGATCCACCATGCCCGATAGTGCCGAGCATCGTGGCGGCTTATCTGAGGGTGAGGGCCGTGATCAGCTTGTCGGGCGAAGACCCGGTTGGAGGCGTGGCAATTCGTGGATGGGCACCCAGCGCACAGCCAATGCTACTGGAGACGAGGTGGAGACCCAGCCCCGTACGCCTGGTCATAGGCGCCGCATTTCTGAGATGTTCGGCGCGGGTGTACTCTCGGACGGCGAGTGGCTGGTTGCACCGAGGAGACCTTTCTTAGCTTCCGAACGAGCAGCGACATTCGGTGCGCAGAGATGGAGGCAGGTCAAACATACACTGCGAATGCTAGGAAAGAAGAAGACCGACCAGCTCGACCTATATAAATCTGCAGAGTTAATGGCCGAGTTGCGAGCTGTGACCCCGGCGGTGGTCATCCTCGCGAGTATGTTGCAGAGGGATGAACATGGGAACAAGCGGATTCCAGTCCTCCTCGAGCAGCTCAACATTAGGGTCGTCGATAGCTGCCCGGAAGACAGTACCAGCGAGAGACATTCTCTGTTTACTATCGCCTTGGAATATGGTAGTGGTGTAAGCCGCATGACGTGGACAGTCACCCGGAGTGTCCGAGAGATCTGGAATATCCATTGGAAGTACAGGCTCTCGCTAAAAAATGACATGCCTCTCCAGGCGACTAGTGCACGGCATCGTCCTAAGCAGCCTAGGTTCCCGCGAAAAGCCTTCCCTTATTTAAGGTCTTATCAAAATTTAGAAGAGTCCGAGGATGAGGAAAAGCCCCCTGACACTAGGGCCGACGAGACGGTAGCCGAAGTCACAGCTGGAGAGGCAACGGCCGCAGAGGGAACAGCTGCAGAAGGGACGGCAAGCGATAATGATAGACGGGCAAACACACAAAGGAGAAAGTCTCGTATGAATACTTTCCTCCCTCGTCGACAGTCATCGGGTTTGGGTGAGGGAAGAGAGGGGTCCATTGTGAATGGCCAAAGCTCCGCCGCCCTCAAGAAGAAATACATCGAGAGGCAACGGAAGACATTGGAGAAGTATCTCCAAGAGATGATCCATTGGCTCATGTTTCGCCCCGATAGTAATCGGCTCTGCAAGTTCTTAGAGCTATCAGCTCTAGGTGTAAGACTTGCTGCCGAAGGTAGTTTTCATGGAAAGGAATGCTACCTGCATATTCAGTCCACAAAGGGCATCGATTTCAGACGAGTACTTACCCCCCAGAAGGTCATAGCACGACATACCCGGAAGTGGTTCTTAGTCCGGCAGAACTATATTGCAGTTGTCGAGTCGCCAGCGACGATGAATATATACGATGTTTACCTTGTGGACCCGATGTTCCGAGTTGAATCGAAGAAGAGCAAGTTTAAAAGGTTCGGTTCCAAAATGAAAGGGGAGAAGGAGAAAGACAAAGGCAAAGGAAAGGCAAAAGATACCGAAAATCTCACTGATGAGGAGGCTCTTGAAAAGCACCACACCCTCAAGATTTACACTGCAGAGCGAAAGATCAAACTGTTCTCGCGCAACCAAACTGTACTACACCAATTCGAAGAATCGGTTTTGGACATGCTGAAGCAGACTGAGTGGTATGAGCCACATAGATTCGAAAGTTTTGCACCAGTACGAACAAATGCGTTTGCTCAGTGGCTGGTCGACGGACGAGATTATATGTGGAATGTCTCTCGCGCTATAAGCATGGCGCAGGATGTTATTTACATACACGATTGGTGGCTCAGTCCGGAACTGTATATGCGACGGCCGGCATGTATCAGCCAGAAATGGCGTCTTGATCGGTTGCTCCAGAGGAAGGCCCGAGAAGGTGTTAAGGTATTTGTTATTGTATACCGAAACGTGGAACAAGCCATCCCCATCGATTCGGAGTATACGAAATTCTCTCTCCTCAACCTACACGACAACATCACAGTACAAAGGTCACCAAATCAGCTGAAGAAGAATCAGTTTTTCTATGCTCATCACGAAAAGGTATGCATCGTGGATCACGACGTAGCTTTTCTCGGCGGCATTGACCTTTGCTTTGGTCGATGGGACAACCCACAACATCCAATTACCGACGACCGCCCGACAGGCATGGAGCCCGATGGTGATCGTCCCAGAGATGCCGAACATTGCCAGCTTTTCCCTGGCAAAGACTACTCGAATCCTCGTGTCCTGGACTTCTTCAAGCTCAACGAACCCTACGAAGAGATGTATGATAGGAGCAAGACCCCAAGGATGCCTTGGCATGATATCGCCATGCAAGTCGTAGGACAGCCTGCTAGAGACCTTACACGACACTTTGTACAGCGATGGAATTATCTACGACGAGAACGCAAACCGACTCGTCCAACACCATTCCTATTACCCCCACCCGATGCGAATCCTGCAGACCTCGAGGCTCTTGGTCTATCCGGCACCTGCGAGGTGCAAATCCTGCGTTCGGCGGGTGACTGGTCTCTGGGATTCCCTAAGGATCTGAGAGAACACAGCATTCAGTCTGCTTACGTGAAGCTAATTGAGGAATCCGATCATTTTGTGTACATGGAGAATCAATTCTTCATTACCAGCACCGAGACGATGAATACTAGAGTAGTCAATCGTATTGGAGACGCGCTCGTTGAACGCATCATTCGAGCCCACGAGAACGATGAGGATTGGCGATGCTGTATTCTCATCCCGCTCGTGCCCGGCTTCCAAAATACGGTTGACCAAGCTGAGGGAAGCAGTGTGCGCCTCATTATGCAATTCCAGTACCGCAGTATCTGCAGAGGACCTCATTCGATATTTGGCCGTCTGGAAGCGGTGGGCATCTCACCTGAGAACTATATCTCATTCTTCAGCCTTCGAAACTGGGGTCGTATAGGCAGACACAAACAAATTGTGACGGAGCAGCTCTATATCCATGCGAAGACTATCATTGTAGATGATCGTATTGCCTTGATCGGCTCTGCGAACATCAACGAGCGCTCTATGTTGGGCAACCGAGATTCAGAGGTTGCTGCTGTAGTGCGCGATACCAACATGATGTGGTCTACGATGGCTGGTCGACCGTATCAAGTGGGCAAGTTTGCACATACTCTACGGATGCGACTCATGAGAGAACATCTTGGGTTAGATGTAGATGAAATTACAGAACAGGAAAGAGAGGCTGAATTCAATGCGGAGGCGCAATTTGAAGCCGAAATGGAGCATATCTACGATGAGTACGATGCCCCACCCGTCGCCGAAAGCTCTAACCGGCTAAGCCGGCCGGTAATGCCCGCTGGAAGGAGCTTCAACCACGACGTCGAAGCCAAGGAAGACCCCGGCTTTGCTTCATCCACATCTTCTACTTCCCCCAAGTCTTCCAGACACGGGTCACCCGAACGTGATCCCCGAGTCTACGGCAATTCGAAACATGATCGGGACGTCGAAGGATATGGTCCAGATCACTGGAAAGAGGCACAGGAAAAGGGGCTTGATCGTGAAAATGACTCTACTGTCTTGAATGGACACGAGGTACTAATCCACCGCTCTAACCAGTCTGGCCGCCAACGGGGCAATAGCAAGTCCGAATCAGTCAAGGGAGCACAGTCCAAAGCTTCATTAGAGCAAGGCTCTGGCAAGGGCAACAGCAACCTTCCGCCAGCTAATTCTCCGTCTAAGTCTGAATTGCCGCGGAGCGCGCAACATTCATCTCTGCCTGTTCTCGACGATACCGACATAGGCGGACCTCCCCTCCACTTCGACGATTCTGGGCGGCCCACAAACGAGCCCGTGAATCCATTGCTCTCCGATATAACACAAGCAAATATCGACAAGGACTGCATGCGTGACCCGGTCATTAGTACATTCTGGGACGACGTATGGACTAGAGTTGCAGAAAACAACACTAAGCTGTACCGAAGAGTATTTCGATGCATGCCTGATAGTGAGGTATTGACCTGGAAGGACTACAACGAATTTGACGAATATGCTCGCAAGTTTATTGAAAGTACCGCTGGGCCGAAGAATGATGATGCCAGTGTATCTGAGAAACCTCGTAGCGCCCAATCTGATGGCAAGTCGAAGGTTGGGACGTCAAACGGGAGTGCGGACGTCACAAATGAAAAGACATCCCGGCCGGACTCGAGCAGTGCACCGGTAACCGATAAATCCGATCCCAGTCAAGAGGTTGAGAAGCACAATGGCAATGCCGTAGTTGACCCACCTTCCCCTGTTCAGCCTGCGGGCGACATCCCGTTCCCAGCCTACGAGGGGGAAAGAGATCACGCCGGCGCCGAATCTCAAAACGAAAAGAAAGACCGTAGAGCGACATTCTCGTCTGCTGAGAAGGCAGCGCCGGAATCGAACAGTACCAGCAATCCTTACAACCACACGTCGACAAAACGTCGCCGCCGGGCTACTACTAAAGGTAGTCGGCGGGGCCCCGTCTATCCTTACGAGCTTCTTAGCCGTGAGGATGCGGAAGAGCTATGCAGCATGATCCAAGGGCATCTTGTGACGTTCCCGTACGACTGGCTCGAGGCCGAGGAGAAGGACAACCATTGGCTGTACCAGGCTGACTTGCTGGCGCCAAAGGAAATCTAGTAAGTACTTTCTTTTTTCTATATAATAATTCTCGAAACTTGGGGACTAACTTTGATGTAGTGACTGATCCACCCGATTCGCCGTAATCCCCCTTTCCTCACGTTCGCCTTTTCATCGTCTGCACAGTTGTTGTCATCGTCTTTGCGTAAGCTTGGGTTTTTTTTGCTGTGCAGCGTGAGACGCTTCTTGCATCTGTACATGTTTACTACTTCGTCTTTTTGAACTTTGGCTTTTGATCTCGCTCCTTTTTGTTTTTCTGCGTTTTTCCATAGGTAGTTCTCTGTTTGTTCTTTCATATCCTGAGTGTGTACTCGAAGGACACCTTCCTCGATTTGCATTTGCATCATAGAACGGCGTTTTCTCATTTTTCTAGCTTCTGGCTCTTGTTTTGTCTTATCTACAAAAACACAAACCGGCATCGCTCCTTGTATTTTATTTTCCTTCTTTCTTCCTTCTTCTCTTTCTCTCTCTGCCTCCTGCATCAGAGTTGATTAAGAAAAAAAAAGTTGTTTGCTCATGGGGATATTGTGACCTAAGAAGATGAAAAAAATTTGTGTACTAGTTGTTCTAGGGGTAGGGAAAAGAGGTGAAGATGGAGAGAGTAAGAGGGAAGGCGTAGGTAGATGGGGAAAAGATGAAGAGGGAAAGGAGGGGAGGAGAGGAAAAGGAAAAGAAAGAAAGATAAATTCAAACAATTCGTGCTTCGTCTCTTCTTTTTTTTTACGGGACCTCCCGTTGTTGTCTTCGTGTGTTTGCCTTGTCCCCTAACCTAAGCTTTTGCCCACTTAGAAGGGGAGTTAGGTTAGATACCTATGTATGTATATAAGGTAGACTGGATCCTTAAGAAAGATAATACCAGTGATATTTTATGTGGTATAATATTTTGCCAAAGGCCAGGCACACCTAGGGAGGCGAGAGTATGCTGGGGATTGGGGAGAGGGGGTGGTTGTTATTGTAGGATTTTCTTATGACTTATGTTCGCAAGTAGATACGAATAAAAACAATGAAATGAAATGAAATGACCAAACACACAAAATCCAGTTTTTTATTTATTTTCAAGGCGGTGATGGTGGTGATGGTGATGGTGATAGTGGGATCGGAGGAAAAAGGGGGGGAGGAGAGGCAGAAAGCGAAGGTGTCGATATACCATATGCAATACAATACAATATAATCTAGCCTATCGCATACCCCCATACCATATATCAATAGGTACCGTACAGTGCATACATTCAAAGATAGGTAACCAGAGACTTATATTTGATATATAGGAACTAAGGTTAGGTTGGGCAAGTAAGTAATTAGCTCTCGCGTTTTGTTGATGAATCCAAAAAAAAAGGGGGGGGGAGGGGGGGGGGGGGGCAGGGCATTGAACATAATCTATAAACTTTCGGATTTGGGGTTTTTTTTTTTTTTAGTTTGAAAGCGCACGCATTCGAGACATTTGATAGACGTCTGGTAGCAGCAGCAATACCTAAGTGATAAGGTGGGAAGAAAATGAGTTTACCTAAGGTTAAGTGACGTTACCTACCTAGGATCAGAGTTGGATTGGATTGGGTTAAGTAAAGCTAGATTATATCTAATCGGTCGAGGACAAGCAAGGCAGTACTACTACATGGTAGTAGCAACCACGATGAGAGACTTGCGATTATGAAAAAAGACCGTATGTAGGTACGCACTTATGTATGTGTGCATATATGCATGCCTGTTATGTGTATAGTTGGGTATCTTAGGCTTCTTAATTTGATATCTTTTGGTAGTCCCCCTTCTCCCTCTTCTCCCGCCTCTCTCCACTGTACTCCATCATACCTTCTTTCTCACTCCTCCTTTTTGTTAATCCATGCTGATAGTGCTATCAATATCTACTATACTTGTTGACGATAAGTAGGAAAATTCCCAGTCTCGCGATGAACGAAGGAAAAAGAAGTAGTCTGCTCTGGTTGGGTAGTATAGGTACCTAGGTACGCAAGTATAAAAAGGAACAACAAAAAGGCCAGTATGTAAGTAATAAATAAAGCAAGTTCGCCTCCCCCCAAAAAAGGTCTAGATAGATCCGAATCTAGTATTCCCCGGTGTTAACATACCAGATTGAAACGCCTATTCAAAAAATGCTGGAAAGGAAAAGAGATATGGTGCGCCAAATGATGCATGTGATTCGGATAAATAGTGGGCTGTTGTACATAGGATGAACCGAAGAGGGAAATATAAAGACGGGATCCGATTCCCCTTGGTCGTAAATAAAAATGCAACGCCACTTGATCAGTATGTATATGATTGGTGATGGTACAGTTGAGCGGGTATCGAGTCAATTCAATCACTTCGTTCGAGGTAGGTTCAGCTCTAGTCGACAAGTCCGAATAGTTGTTGTCATAGAATTCAACTGGCTGGATGTATTTTATTCGGCCAAACCTTCCCTCAATGCCTCTCCGTCTACAACCCGAGGACTTGTATTGCAGGGGGGACCTCGGCTTCGTGCTGCCGCGATAAATTCAGAGAATCCTGGTATGACACCTGGTTGATTGACACCCGGTGGTCGACTCCTAATCTTTTGAACTTCCTTCTCCTTGTCAGACTTCGCGGGTGTCCTACCGGCATTACCGTTTTCACTTCCGCTTGCGCTGCTCCCACCACCATCGCCGCCGCCACCACCACCACCACCACCCCAAGGCCGCCAGCTTACGACCCATTTGCCAAATTTGGATGTCTCCGAGCGAGAATTCAAATTCGATAGAGCCCGCTGGCTACCTCTTGGCTGGGCCGCGTATACGTCGAAATTATCGCGGAGCACGACACTACTACGCCTTGCGCTGTCCCGTGATAACATTGGCCTAGCGGTAACAGTGCTGCTCCCAGTCACAGATGCGGCGGAGCTGACATGTCCTATAGTAAGCTGGCTAGGCCTGGACTTGAGGGTATGGATGTCAAGGCCCCCCGACAGGGACACAATGGACTCGTGTGATATCGTTCGTCGTATTCGGAACGATGGTAATCCAGTAGGCCCATCATCCTCGGCGGCGTCGTCTTGTGTCATGCTGAATTGGCCAGTTGACTCTTCCTCCTCTGCAGAACTCTCAGCGCCCGAGTTACAGGGTGTATCTTCTACATCGTCAGATTCCTCAATTATAGCATGGGCTTGAGGCGGCACAGTTGGCGGGAGTGCTAGATTAGAGGGTATTTGGAAACTCCTAGTAGACAAGTTCGAAGGTTGTCTCCTATGATGACACGGCCAGCCCGGTGACATTGGATCCACGGTCGTTGCTGGCGATGTTGGGAAGGACGTATCTATGGTATGGTCGAACAATGAATTCCTCCGGTGCGATTGTGGCGAACTCGGGACCGACGAAGGTGCGAATTCTGAAGGCTGTTCTGAGTACACAGATCCGGACCACCGGTTTGAACGCTGGGAATCCCTCTTGGACTGGTGTGTTGGCTGATGCCGCACCATAACACCGGACGCCGCACTCGGTACTGAAGTTCCTAGGGGCACAAAACCGCCAATTGGTGCAATACCAATGCGCTTCTTTCGAGGCTTCTTCGCGTCCTGCTTCGGAGTGGACACATGATAGTGGTGGTGAATATGGAGCTCCTGGGACAACTTGGAGGGCTGTTGCTGGTCATTGGGAGGTTCTTTTGGTTCGAGCTCTGACCGTAGTGTCTGCGTCGTATTGACTTCTCCATCCCCTAAAGGTTGATGGTAGACCAACTGATCCCGCAATGCTTGGATCTCGTCGTTGGAATTCATGAGCATCTCTCGCAGCTCAGCGATGCCATGCTGAAGATTGGCGTTATCTTGAAGCAGGTCACGGACGAAGTGACCGACAACGGTGTTTCTTCCGTTCCCGTTCCCATGATTGAGCGACTTGGCGGCCGCTGCCCCCTTGAGTCGCCCAGCAGCTGTGTTCAACTCCTTCTCCATCTCCCTCTGTCTTTCTATGCGATTTATCATTTCCTCGTGGTGCTCCCGCTCTTCCATTGCCTCCTTCTCCATGCGTTCTAGTTGTTCCTGTAAATCGTTGATTCCCCGCTCAGCTCGTTTCCACCTAACCATCGCAGAGCGTGCCTCTTCCTGAGAGAGGATCAGGGTGCTTTGTAGCTCGGCTTGTTCTTGTTCTAGGGACATGAGTTGCCGCTCCAGTGCCTCGGCGCGCGCAGTCTCTCCCTCCAATCGTCGGACCGTCTGTTGGGATGACAGGAGGGTAGCCTCTAGGGACTTGATGCGGCCTTCGGAGTCGTTGATGGTTGAATTGAGAAACTCAAGCTGGTCTAGTAGGTCTCTGTTCTCTTCTATCGTCCTCGCATTCCGGGCCTCTAACTCCTTATTGTCCATCTCCAGCTGTTCGATCCGTGCGGTCAGCTCGTAGCGGTCACGTTCGGCATGGGCCATGTAAGCTTCATGACGGGCAAGGAGGGCCTGTAAGGCGAAGGTTAGAGAACTCGACGCGCCCATGATACGATAAATTGCTGACGCTCTGGAATGTACACGGGTAATGGGCAAAAAGAAAAAAAACACTAAGACACATGCGCATTCCACACTAACTATATTGCTCTTTTGCAACGACGGATGTGGTGGGGCAGCAAAGAGGACTGAGGACACAGAAAGACGCGCGACAGAAGGAATCAAGGGCTGGAATTATAGTGACCACATAGATAGACAGACGGAGAGTAGCCGGGACTTTTAGAGTCTTGACTGGTCACTTGAGAGAGAGGCAGCAGGCGCGGGTGCTAAGCTAGGAGAGTGAAATGTCTGGTATACGCACCTGACCCATGCGTGCGGCGGTATGGACATCCTTTTCGAGATTATCGAGGATGGCTTGGTTATGTTTCAGAAAGACACACTCGAGGGAGCCGCAACAACACTTCATAGATGCCGTTTCGTCCGACGTCGTGGGCTGAAGAGGCGGCATGGCGTCGTCGTGATCGTGCTCGGGAGCTATGGTTATAGGAGGCTGAGGGTCAGCCATGGTAAGGGCGAGGATGGAGAAGAGTGGTTATTATTCGGGTCGGCGCAATCGGGCGGGCGATCAGCATGCTGGAAAATGCACGAAAGAACGGCTGAGCTGGGCTGGGAGCAAAGAGAAACGAGCGGGTGAGTCAAAAAGGCGATTGCGGGCGTGTTCGCGACCCGACTCTAAAGGACCATTTGTGATTAGGATGCTTTGTGTAAATGGAAGGCTTTAGAGCGAGAAAGGGTGCAGCGTTGGTCTTCTTTCCCCTCTTGGTCCTGGCCGAACTAATAGAAGCCGATAAAAATAGTGTAAATATGTATAAGTAGCAAAAGGGTGTGGTGACGATGTTCAGGGTTCCCGTGTTGGCGGTCGACGGTGGAGTCGTAGAGATGAGGTGGAGATCATTTAGAGATCGGAATAATTCATATTATTATCGATGATCACCTGCCGCTGCTGCTGTTCGTTGTGGATAATGATGCCTTTTTTTCTTCTTCTTCTCTCTTTCTCTTAGGTTTGTTTTCTTTTTCTTTTTTTTCTCTTCTCCTTTTCTTACATAGATGAATGAATGCCTTGGGAGTAAATGCGACAAGCTGGAGCGAAGATGGATGGAGAAAAGAAGAAATAGGTAGCTGGGAAAACCAAGGCAAATAGAATGAACGTTAAATTGGATAAGTATATAGGTTAGATAGATGGATGGAAGGAATGAATGCAAGACAAGAATGAAGGAAAGTAGAAAGGAAGGAAGGAGAGAAGGAAGGAAAAAGAGACCAGAGTCCACCTTCGGTCAACAGACGAATAATTAATTACAATGGCAAGTGAGGCAAGTACAGAGTAAAGGTCGTGAGTGAACGAAGGTTAAAGTTGGTCCCCACTCTTTGCCATGCATGTTCCCTACCTACACCAACAATCAATTGAGTTGTGCCTGACCGTTTCTCGATAGTCAGCCGAACAGGTCAACTGTGCTCGGCCGTTCTGTTTGTCTTGGCGGAAACAGCTGTTCGCCTTTTTCTCACCAAAAGATGAGTGGCAGGTGGGGTAGAAGGACGCTAGCTGCAGCATATGACGACACACTAATACACGGTAAATCACCGTAAATGCTCCCTCATAGGCCACCCGCTATAAGCCACTGCTGTATTACAGGGGGCCTAATGCACATTCGGGGTAGGCATGTATGTACATATACACTAGATACTATAGTGCATGTAGAGCAATTGGGCGGTCTGCTTCTTCTGATATTCTAGTATGACCGCTACTCAAACTCATCACATGCAGCCAGAAATATGTACCTCCCTACAGCATGCATAAACCCTCTACTACTACATAGGTTAATTGTAAGGTTCTCTCTCCCGTCTTCTATAACATTACTTATGTAATAACATTACTTATGTACATACCTGCCTATGTCCTCAAAGTATACATAATACCAGACCTACCTAGTGTAGCTTCAGCTCGAACCTCCTTTCCCCAAGGTTATTGAGATTCATGTAATTGTCCCAACCCATAATTAGAGTTAAACAAATATCAAGGTTACTGCGGCTCATTAAAAACTAAGGTATGGGGCTAACCAATATTTATGTACAGAGGTACATACAATATATAGTAACTACTTACACACCTAATGGCTGGGCAGTCCCCATCAAAATGAGATTATTTATGATGTGATGCAACCTGTCCTGGTCTGACCTGACCTTGTACCTGCATCCGGATAACTTGGCCGAAAAAGAAGAGGAAAGAAAAAAGAAGACGGTTAAAATAAAATAAAAAGAGGGTAATAAACAGCCTTACGGTGAGATCGTCCACTGAATGTAGATCCTTCGCTGGCGAGTCGAATCATGTTGAGCATGAGGTTGGAATGAAACACAACCTCCGCTTTACACTACCTACATAAACAGAAAACAGTTCTAGAAGTCCAAGCAAAACAAATAACACCAAAAAAAGGAACTCGTTTGATGAACCGTTATCGTCGTACGCTACATTTCCTAGGCGGAGAGAGCGCGTAACCTATTTACCCTACAAATGAGCCACCAGGACACCCCCTTGCTCCTCTACTTCTAGTCACTCGGGAAAGGGGACCTGTAAGAGGTCCAGACCACCCTTTAGCTCTGATTTAGACGGCATGGCACCCGACTTGATCAACTCGGCCGCCTTCATCACCACCGGATCCGCTCCCATGCT
The DNA here is from genome assembly GCA_022544895.1 of Biscogniauxia sp. FL1348. Classification (NCBI taxonomy): domain Eukaryota; kingdom Fungi; phylum Ascomycota; class Sordariomycetes; order Xylariales; family Xylariaceae; genus Biscogniauxia; species Biscogniauxia sp. FL1348. The sequence goes on along the minus strand of JAJNNV010000006.1, from coordinate 9,446 downwards.
AGTCACTGCCACAACCACGTCGCCCTGGCAGTAATAGGCCACGAATTTGCCTGCCGCCGGATCGCCTTGCAACACTAGATCGTCCCACCCGTTGGAGCTGTTTCCGCAATACCGCAGCTGCCCGGTTAATGCCGACCAGAAGATGGGGGTGTAGAACTCGGCCTTGAGCGCCGGGTTGACGATGTGCTTCGCAACTATGCGGCCTTGATTCTGCGCCACATTCCAGTGCTCAATCCGCACATACTTGCCCGAGCTACCCGGTCCGTGGTATGGGAAGGTGGCGATGTCTCCAATAGCATACACGTCCTTGAGACCGGTCACGAGATGATTTTCATCTGTCTTCAACGACCCATCCTGTTCAAGACGGACTACTTTGTTCTCCTTGAGATAGTCAGTCGCCGGTGCCACGCCTACACCCAAAATGACCAGGTCGGCCTCAAGCTTAGTCCCATCCTTTAGAAGCACCGAGCCAACTTTGGAGGGGTCGGAAGCTAAGGGCTCCGCCTTGTCCAAGCCCGCTGAAAGATAGAACTTGATACCCTTGCCCTCTAAAGCCTTTTGTAGGCCACCCCCGACTTCTTTGCCGAGTACTCTCTCTAGGGGAACAGTTTCTTGTCCGACAACGGTGACATCGTTGTCCGCAGCCACGGCATTGGCAATCTCCAGGCCGATGAAGCTACTTCCAACCACCACAATCTTCTTTCCTTTCTCTCCTATCGCCTCGACGATCTTCTTGGCATGGTGGATATTTCTCAGGACGAATATGTTCTCGAGCACCTTGAAACCCTGGAGTGGCAGGTTCCGGGGCGAGCCACCAGTCGCCAACACCAGTTTCGTGTATGGATATTTTGCACTGCCCTTCGTGGTGACTGTCTTGTTATTAAGATCGATGTCGACAACCTCGTCTTGTACTATTTCGACTGATCCACTCTTGAACCAATCGGCATCTCTCCATTGTACTTTGGCAGGGTCGGTCAACAGGGCCTTGGATAGCTTGGGCCGGTCGATAGGTAGGTAGCCTTCGTTGGAAATGACAGTAATGGATCCTGAAAACCCATTTTCTCTCAGGCCCTCGACGGTGCCAATGGCTCCGCTACCACCGCCAACAACGATGAGCTTTTCAGGTCCAGCGGCCACACTACACTTGAAGTTTGGCTTTCGGCGACCGGCTTTGATTACCGCCTCGTCGCCCTGTACGTAGACAGCACCATCTTTCTCGACAACTTTGAACACCGTGAGGGAGTCTAGAGCTGGTGCGTTCTCGATATCGCCGGTCTTTCCGTTGAAGCACGCTGTCACGGGAAAAGAGAGAAGTCAGTGCACAGTTGACGGACCGGCAGAAAGGGTTACTAAACGTGCAAAAGAGGATATTCCTTACCGCCATGCCACGGACAGGTCAAGCGTCCAGATTTAGTCAAGACACCGTTGACAAGAGGTGCTCCATAATGGGTACATTTCGGTCCTGTAGCTGAAATCTTGCCTCCGGCGTTGAGGAGAAGCACCTTGGCACCGTCAATACCGTCGACTTCGACCTCCTGCTTGTCTCCGGGTTGTAGCGACAGCGAGGTGACGCCTTTGAGCTTGAACTCGGACATAGCTCTACTGGTGGATAGACTAAACAGCCTAGAGTATGTCGTTGTGCTGGTCGTGGGTATGGGTTTGAACAGGGCACAGGCTGTATTACGTCTCCAGTAGAAGAAACTCCTGGTTATATTCATGAAAAGGTAGGATGAGACCGGGTGGGGAGGGGGTATGTATTGCTCGGAGTGGGTGGGATCGTCTGAAGCTCACTCAGGACTGGAGGAGATAGTGAGGGGTTGTTAACAAAGAGTGTACGAAGCACTGGCAGTCAGACGGGAATGGGGCCAATGGCCAAGAATGAAGAACGGTAGGTGAGATAGGCAAGTAACCTAGGTTAGGTGGTAGTCGATGACCTGATCTGGCGTGATAGGTGCCTGCTACGTAGACCATTTGCTAACCTGCCGTACATTGCATCGCATGAAATACTTGGAATAGGTCTTAATATCCAGCTCTAAGAAGTACCTGTCCACCTAACGTAGTACCTGGATCGAGGGAGCTAGGGAGCTTTTTGTACCGGTCAAGCCGGTGATGTAGGCAGGTGCGTGTACCCGAGCTTCTATGTTGATATGTACACAATACTAGAGTGTAGGTACATGTTGCTGTAGTAGGTTAGCAGAGGGGGGAGGGAGGAGGGATCGTCCACACTCATGGCGTAATACATCCTGTAACTGTAATCAGAGGCTTCTTAGTGGTCGAGAGTAGGTTGTTTGTCTGTCCTTTGGTGTGACAGTATCGATCGCCTACCCATGACCCCACACGGCCGAAGCGGGCCTGGCGGGGCCTTGAAGCGCGGATATCTTTAATCGTAGGTGACCTACCCCACCCTAACACTAATCCCTGTCTAGCCTACAATACGTACCTGTTGACGACAGGCAGCTTCTTGAAAGAGGAGGCCAATGACTTCTAGATCCTGTGCCTTCTAGGTTAGGTTGGTTACAAGTGGTTGCCATGATCTCTATCAATCTATGTTGCACCTAAACTTAAAATTCCTAACCAGATGCTAAACTCTACGTACATACATAACCTAATTTGAGTGTATCAATGTACCTAGGTATCCCATTCATTTGATCTGACTTAGTACACACATACATCAATACCCAGGTACTTACTTGCTATCTCGTGTTAATTATATTGATTACCGCGACTTTAACCTCAAACGTTTCTCGAAAAGTCGAACCCTACAAAGTCCAGATCAGACGCGGTAAAGTCAAGTACATCAGGAGCATCGGCCCACGGAGACTCATCAGCCAGTATCCAGGACTGGTCCAGCGTATTCTCGTTCACGACGGTATCAGATACCACCTCCTGTCCTTGTGGAGAAGAGTCGTGATATAATGACGATACCGCTTGTGCTTGACCTCTTGCCCACTTATCGCTTTTCTTCGCCCCCAAGGCGGCCTTTGTTGCCGCATTCTCCAGACCTGCTAGAACCAGGCGCAGCTTTTCATAGGTGACCGAGCTGTTCTGGTCGAGCAGTTTCTCCATCTGTGGCATGGATGTCTGCACGAGTTCCCGATCGTATACCGCGAGCCTATGGGACGGCGAATACGACGCGTTGGCCAGCACAAAAACGAATGCGCAGAAGTAGGTGCAGACGTTGAGCCTATGGCGGAGAGCTATCAGCAACTGAAGCGAATCCCGGGAGTCAAAAGGCGGCACAAAGCTTACCATGCGTGGTAGGTATCGAGATGGGCTTCGTCAGAGAGAATCTCGAGACATACCCGGCTTGTAACGACGCACTTCTCCCAGGCGTATGGCAGCGGAGGAAGCTGTCCCATCATACAGTTAGGTGATTGACTGTCGAAGCTTTCTAGTGATAGTGCCGCAAGATTACCCAGGGACTTTAGCCATGGCGCATCCAGAGAATACAAACCGTGGGTCATCGCAAGACAGAGGATATAGGTTTGGTAAAGCGTAATCATGTGAAGCAGCGGTGCCTTCTCCAAGCTGTTTGTCACGCATTCTAGCCGTAGCGATTCTGGGATTGCCCGCTGCCACTGATCGAGGAGTCTGTCGAGATACACAACGCTCCCCTGGCGAGCATCTGCTGACTGTTTCTTGGATCTATTGCTAAATAAAGAGTCGTATATGCGTCCTTGGATGTTGGCAAGCTTAACCCTAGCACGCAGATAGTGGAGGTTTGAGAGCCCATCAGTACTCTGGAAGCAATCATCGCTCTCGTCTGGGCCTGAGCCAGGAAGATCTATATCCACGTCGCTGTCAAGTTGCATTGAAGGGGTCCGAGTACGGAGACATATGTCCTAAGAGGCGTCAGCCAAATAGCATCGCCGTCGATGAAGCACGTACTCACCTTGTCAAGGTAATAACATATCCAGAAAATATTGCGTCGCTGTCTCGCCTCGTCTGGCGGAAATCTCGACATAGCCGTCTTTGAGTGGAGATGCAACCTATGAGCTAGCCTCATTGCCGTGCTACTCAGCACGGCAGATGGCTGCTGGTCTGAATTTGCTTGGAAGAGAACTAAAAGAGAATGTCAGCTTAAAGGGGGCAATATGATTCTTGCCAAGCTTCATTTTCCCACTATGGGATATGAAGGAATCGGGATGGGGGTAGAGGGAGATGGCATAAGTCTCACATACGCACTAGGCCGAGAAGAACTTGCACTCCCAACGTGTCTTCATCTCTTACCATCAGGTCACCCAACATTCTTTGAGCATTGTCGATGCATTTCCTGACATTTTTGTGGCCGAAAACCGACGCCATGTTACCACGGCCGGCATAGCGCATGCGATAACCGAAAGCTAGCACGATGTTAATGGCGGCGCCCACGGCCCCCCTCGATTTCTCCTCTCCAGACTGTGAGTAGTACCCGTCCAGCATCCGCATGAACGAGCGCTGGTCGAACAAGGGGATCGCCGAGTTGTAGTCCCGAAAATATGTCTCTACCACCGGCAGCGCCTCGGTCAGCGGTGGTACGTTGGGTTCTTCATAGCTGCGCCCCGGATGCGTCCAGGTCGAAGATTTATCTAACTGTAGCGGTATTTCACCCAAAGATTCCGTGGTTCTGCTGTCGGAATCCGCTGAATCGTCCTGGAGAACCCCTTCAACACTGACATCCTGGGAAGAGTTCCTCAAGTTGTCCAACTTGGCCTCAATCCGCGCAAGTCGTGCCTCAAGACTACCGAAGCCTTTGTGGCTAGTTGCTATTAGTTAGAATTTAATCCAAATCGCCTCGTCGCCTCTACAAGATACTCACTCCCTGATACTTTCGGGCGAAGACGCAGCCGTGGGCTTGTGCAAGGCCGCGCCAGATTTCCGCCGCACTGTGGTAGTGCCGCACGGCACTTTATACAGCCGGCAATTCGAGCACGACGGTTTGAGCCCATCGCAGCGGATTTTCTTCTTATAGCATAGGTCGCAAGCCTAATGGGAATAATTAGACGACAGCGTAGGATGATCTGGCGGGATGATGGAAGAAGGCTGACTACTCACTTTGCGCTTCGAACTCGTCTCCATCACACTGTATGCTGAGCTTATCGAAAGGAAGGGGGAAATTCTGATCCAGGATATTGAAAAACGGTAGGGTATAGTTATAATAGCTTGGCAAAGCTCGCGATATATTAGGTAGATATATAAAGCCCAGAATGGTGTTTTTTTGATACTTGGGAGTTCACTAACATTCAGGGGCCTGCTTATGATAAGGCTTTCAGGTGCTGACAAATTGCCCACAGCCCTTGCTTCGCAACCAAGGGGGGGATTGGCCAACAAGGCAAGCTGACTTTTGCCCTGCTGAATCCTTCCATACATATATGTATGTATGTATGTACCCTTTGTCTCGGCTTGGCATCAAGCATGGCTCTCCAAGGACAAGGAGAATAAACCAAAGCCAACAGGTATACCTGGGTTAGGTAGGGGTAAATATATATATCAATATACATAACATGCTATATAAAGTCCCAATACTATTCGGAGCCCGCCTCGCGCGTTTTCCCGCAACCAACCCGACCGGGTCCCCCCTCCCCCCCCCCTTTCACCCTCGCCGCTGAGAATAACTCAAAGCCCGCCCACCCACACCCATCTAGGTGCTTGGGGTGCCGTGCCCGCCCGGGCATCGGGACGGGGAACTAGACCTTCTTCCCCTGCACCCTGAATATTTGGAAGTAATTGATGTTCCCCCTAAAAGTCCCAAACCAGACACAGCGGGAGGGGGGAGACGGATACCCAAGTCGCCGTCGGGGCACGACGTCCCCAATCCATTATAAGTACCTAGCCACGACAACAACTTGACCTACGATGCCAACATCATCATCACTATAACCTAATATTAGGTTACTCTACCTATTCACACAAAATCGAATTCTGAGTGGGTGGGTAAGAATTTTTCTCTCTATCCACGCAAATCAGTTCATTCATCATTATTGACCTATGTACGTGTCTTCACAGCACAACACAGCATAGCGCAAACCCCCGTTCATCGATCCATCGATCCATTCCATGCCATCAACTGCCTGCCTGCCTGCCTGCCCGTCTGTGTTGATTTGCATCTTATCTAAACTAATCCGTCAATCAATCATGAAGAAAATTGAATCAGCCTAGAAACGCCTGTGCTTTATGGATTGGTGACAGAAAGGGGAAAGAAACGAGAAGAAAATTTATCTCAAATTCTAGTTTTACAACCGTGTCAATTAGCGGTGGCCAAGATTCCCCCTAGTTTTCTTTCGTGAATAGGTAAGGACGGAAAATAAAATCCTGGGTGGGGAAAAAATACACAAGAGACATCCAACCTAGAAAGATGCCTGCTTAGAATGGTGGCGATGGTAGTGGTGATGGTGGTTCTGGTTCTATGGACTGGGGACAATGTCGATTCCCTCAGCTAGAACTAGAACCTCCCCCATCGAGGAACCATCAGCCTGGCTAGTTAACTACTAAGTAGCTAGCTCATTCCACCCGACGAAGGAGCCCTAGTCGATCTCGACCTCGATTTCGAGATCCAAGGCCGCAATGATATCGTCATCTACCAGAGGCTTGTGTATGGTGGGGATTCCGTTTTTGTCCTTCCCGGAGAGATGGTTCTGCTGCTGCAGCTTCTGCAGATGGGGTAGGATGGCCGTCTTCGTCGTAGCAGCCAATTTAGGCGTGCTGTTGGCAGAGGTTGATGCACCGCTGCCGTTGGCCGGCGTCGACTTCCGCTCGATGGGATCATTAACGTCCTGCATGAACTTGGGCTTGGTCCTAAGGCGACGGGACGTGTCCTCCTCGACATCCTCGCCTCGGGCAATGCGCGCCTCGATACTACGCACCTTAGCTCGCTCCATCATTTGTGCCTTGCGGACCGATTCGGCATTGCGTCGACGGTTCTCGGCATTGAGCTGTGCTAGGCGGTCTTGCTGAGATGGGGCGGTAGAGACGTTCTTCTTCGCCGGCGTCAGGCTCGTCCTAAAAGCAAGACGTGGTGTCTCGAGAGTATCCAACTTGTCCTGGAGCTCGGTCACGCGCGCATCATCGCCACGGCGCTTCGCTTCCTCTAGCGCATTGAGTATACGATTTCGCTCCGTAGGGGCGAATCTCGCCTTCAATTCCCGCTCTCGGTGGATCTTGCTGTTAACTTCTGCCTCAGTCCAGGTGCGGTTTCGGAGTTTCTCAATGTCGTCAATCTTGGCGCTCAGATACGGCTTCTTGGGTATGATGACACCCTCATCCTGACAAGCTCTCTGGTATCGGTTGAACTCAGCCTGCATCAAGTCAGTTTCCGACTAGCCATTTGAATGCTATGTATAGGTAAAGTTGGGATAACCATACCTCGGTGAAAGGAGAATCTGAGCAGCTGATGAAGGGCCAGTCTCTTTCTGCTTTGCCATGTGCAGCTCGGATATACTGGTCGGTAACAAAGGATTGTCCGTTGGGCTTTTCCATGGCATATGGCTTTCCCTTAGTGAAACCTATAACAACATTTAGCAGAGTAAATAGAAAATAAGGGCTGAACCTGTATGTACCTTTGATTACAGCCATGCGGTAAACATTCTCTCCCTCACGATCTGGTCCAATCGCAATTCGGACATAGCAACCTGTAATAGCCTCGTCAAAGCCAGGATAGAAGCAGACTTGACCAAATCTCGTGCGGCCAAGTCTGATGCGCTCCATATCCCGTAGGCTTGCAGGTGGGATTTCTTTGGCCTCGGGCGAGTGGGAAGCTTTACGGCGTGAATCACCAGCCCATTCCACATCACTGTCACCATCATCGTGGCCAGGACTGTCACGGAAAGTGATAGTGGACTTGCCCTTGTTGCGCTCTCTGTCCTCCTCGCGGCGTCGCTGGCGATCATTCTTCTCAGCACGGGCGCGACGGAGTGACTCGATGCCAGCACTTGTTTCTCCAACCTTGGAGCCTCCCACTCTGGTGCGCTGTCGAGAAGTTTTGCGCTGCGCATCGTCTAGATCAGCATTGCTGGCTTTGCGTTTCTTGGCTGATTGGCTGTCATCCTCCCGGGTCTTAAGCAGGCGGCGCAGCAGGGTGTTCTGTCGCTGGCGGTCAACTTCTTCCTGGCGCTTGGCAAGTAGTTGCTCTCGTTCCAACTCAGGCATAGCCAGAATCTCTTCCTTCTCGGCTTCGCTGGCATAAATGCCCTCGACAGGGTACTTGTTGTCGTCCTCGTCATCCATCTTGGCAGTGACGTTGGTGGTGTGCAGTGTGTCGGATTCCGAGTCGGATTCGTCCATAGGTGCCGACTTTTGGGATGTGGGAGAAGAGGCGACAGATGACCTAGAAAGAGAAAAGAAAAAAAGTTAGACAACAACACAAGGCAGGCACTAGAGGGGGAAAACAACGTTGCCCAGAAACCGCAGAATCAGGCCAGCATCAGGTGGATAGCCAATCGATTGAAGCAAACAAAGAAATGGCGGGGCAGTTTTGACTTCTTCTTCTTCTTCCTGATGGGGGAGGATAGGTGTTTGGTGTAGTTTGGTGTAGTTGGCCAGGCTGGCAATGAGGCGCAACATAACACACAACACAACACACAACACAACCTCCTTCCTCTCAAGCTCTCCCAGGATATGGACACAACTTACGCTTCACCTTCCTCCTCATCAGAATCGTCATTTCTTCGCTTTTTGGGCTTTGGCGCAGAAGGCTTCTTGGCCTTGGTTTCTGTCTCCTTCTCATCAGGCTCTGGAGACTCGGATCCCGAACGACTAATATTCATCTCCTGCTCCGACTCCTCGTCAGAGGGGTCATCGCCTCCGACGAGGGCGAGGAGTTCGTCATCAACATCGGCCATTGTGTGCGGTTACTAAGGACTTGGGGGGTAAATCGAGGTCAGGGGTATACGGAGAGTGGTCTCGAATCGCGAAATGTCCAGTGGAGGACGCGCCGAACAGGTGTTCAACGGATAGATAGGTAGATAAAATAACGGATATGTAACGTGTGGGTACCTAGCAGATGGCGATATCTAAAAGAAATAGGTAGGTAATTGAGGAACGCAAATAATCAGTCGTCCCTGATGCGTCGGGGCGAGCTGGTAGAGCTGTGCTGAAATCTGTAAGAGAGAGATTGGGGATGGGAGATGGGGGATGGAGGATGATAGACGGCGGGTGTTGGACGAAACGGGAGCTCCTTATTCACCTAAGATGCAGGTTCCCAGAGTCTTGGGGAGGTCTTCTAACTAAGTTTACAGCCTTGAATCAGCGTTTGCTGTTCAGGCAGTTCTATTGGCAGCTTAGTCTCCGCTGCCCCGCCGACTAATGCAGGGAGATGCCAGCACACGGAATATTGCTTTTCCGGGACGAGACAGGTAGGAGGGGGGCACTGGCACTGGCTGATGGATCTGATCTTTATGTAATCCGTAAGTCTACCTAATTGGATGCTTTTAAGTGCAAGTGCCCCACAACCATCTGTTCAACCCCTGCGG